>RCWM02000018.1:4315000-4962500 GCA_003667255.2 Euschistus heros
TCTATTACCTATAATTTACATTGTAGTAATGGATTTAATTTACATTTTTATCATAAATGAATGGCATTCAATCGATAAATTAATAGGTCACTGTTTTATGAAACTTTTTTTTTTTAATGTTTAGCGTAACATTATTTTTATTTTATTTTTTAGCAAAACAGCCGGTTTCTGTAAAATTAATTTTTCATTTTTCCTTTTAAGTTTTTATACATACCTGATTAATACGAGAATTTCTCCTGCCATTTTAGAATTTTTCTTGTCCTGAAAAATGGATTCCAAAACTATTGAACCCATCTGAACCAAATTTTTACTCATCTTCATAGTTCTAGGAAGGTTTACAATATTAAAGTTCTCTATAATAATAGTTTGAATGTACAGTGTTAAGTGACCAATACGAGGTTTGTTACAATGTCATAAACTTTTAAAGTTATAAAGTTAGAACCACGTAACTTTTACTCTCCGCCGCACACCCTGCCCTCCTGTTTATATCAATAATATTCCATTATCTATATCTGACACAGTACGGTATCTTGGCTTCCACTTAGACAAAAGACTTACTTGGAACCCTCACACTAGACTTAAAAGGGAAGAACTTAACAGACGCTTCAACCAATTGTACAGACTACTAAATAGGACATCCCAGCTCTCCACTGAAAACAAACTCCTCATATACAAAACCATCATTAAACCTATTTGGACCTATGGACTTGAACTGTGGGGGACAGCAAAACAATCGAATATCAAACGCATTTAATCCTTTCAATCCAAAGTCCTTCGAACTATCGTAAATGCTCCATATTTACTCTCCAACAAAACCCTTCATCATGATCTGAATATACCTTTTGTCCTTGACCTTATACCCTTTAAATTCTCCAAATTCCATCAAAATCTTTCCAACAATCCCAACCCTCTGGCCCATTCATTATCCAATTCAACACATCCTTATAACCCACCTCGCAGATTAAAAAGGCAATGGCCCCCGAGAACTATTGTAAATATTTAATATTGGAGTTCTGGCAATGGCCAGCTTCTCTACTCAAGTCCTGTGTGACTGTACCATAGCGCTCTCCCTCAGCCTCCACTGGATTTTACTAGTGACGCAGCTGATAGAACAGCGCTGGGGACTCTCTGTTCCCGGCTTCCCCTCCTTAAGGGGGGCGAGCTTGGATCAGGGTGTTCCCTGGAATGTTTGTAAATTGTATATAGAGTAAGAATGTAGTTATGATTGTTTCTTTTCTTCTTAATTTTTATTTTATTTTTTATATATTGGTTACAAAAATCATCACCTATTTTATATTATCATTTATTTTTATCTCTTGCTTATTTTTTTTTTTTTCTTATATATATATATATATATATATATATATATATATATATATATATATATATATTATATATTTTTTTTTTTTTTATTTCTTGTATTTTTAAAGGCTGTTTATTTTAATTTTCTTGTCATTGTACATATTGTGTAAATGAGTCTCTGTCATCAATATTACTCATTGCCCTTGAGTGAGGCAGCTTGTAATTATTCTAATAAATAAAAAAAGTTAGAAATTAAAATCCAACCAGGTGAAATCGATAAAATTATTTCTGTCGAATAAAAATAATTACCAAATCAATATTCCTTTCCTTTGCTTTTTGATATTTTGTGTAAAAATATGATACATGGGCCTTTAGTTGCAAGCACTGATAATGCAGTCCATTATCCGCAAGAGTGTTTTAATAAACTCTGTCCTTTTGGATTACCAACTCATCTATTAAAATTAATCGGATGTCCGATTATGCTTCTATGTAATCTCCAACACCCAATCAGCGCAATTTCAAGCAGGTTAAATGTCAACAGATTAAATGTTACCTCTATGCGTGAAAATATCATTGAAGAAAAAATGCTTAGTTACATACTTCAATACAGGATTTTTATCGATAAACTAATAAATATTTAATTATTAGTTATTACAAAATTATCTAATTTTAAGTTATTTACTTATGAGAGCGGGCGAAGCCGCGATGAGGAAAGCTAGTGTTTTATAGCAATGAAAAATTTTGGAATGAGGTCAATAGTTATCTAGAAAATATCATAAAAAAACAATGACACAATAGAAAGGTTTCTCTTTTGAGCACTCTTTTGACTAATTTTTCGCACAGTTACTAGAAAACAAAACAAAAAGAAGAAAAAACTCAATAATCTTGGGAGCCATTGTTCGAGGTGTGGTATGAACGTCCTTCGTCATCACTTTCACACCACAATAATCAGAGCTCTACAATGAATGCATTTCGTGTAATTTTAACTGGATGGTTTTACTGTCGCTATTTTTGCTGTTAGAGCACAATACAACAGTAAAAATGTACTGGCAATTACTGTTTAGAGTGAGGCGAAGAGAGGAGAGACGGACGGACAATTCAGAGGGAAACAATAGCGCTGCTGTAGTCAGCGGTTTCTACAGCGTCTACTCGCAGCTCCTCTGTAGGCAAATTCTATTACACCAAAATGGAAGGTATCATCTTCTTGATGAGATTATAACAAAAGGCTTTAGTTTCATAATTATTTTATGGTGACATATTTACTTTTATTGGTTTATTTGAATTAGTGAACAAAAAATAGCGGAATAATTAATCTACTATATATTTTTCAAATACCACTCACTCATTTAACACGAAATCTCAGAAACCACCGAACGGATTAGAATGAAATTCGATATGTAGCTTCCTCTAGGGCCGTAGGTGCTCGCTAAGAAAGGAATTTTAAAAAATCGGCCTGGATCGCCGATTTTTATTGGGTGAATAATAAAAGATTAATTGTCATATGGTATTTGGAGATAAAGTAAATTAAAAAACAGGTTAGATGTTTAAGCCGCACACTTTGACCACAAATTAAGCTCCTTATAGTTATAAACAAACAAAAATACGATCGATGTCGAAACCTTATAATATAGTACTTTCTGTGAAATGGTGGCTACAGAGGTGGACCCTTACAATTTTGAGTTGTTTCGTGACGAGAAGCTATTAAAAGACTTACGTTAAAGAGGAGGTTGGTTAAAAGACTTATGTTCTCTGGTGATGACATGTAAGGCCAGTTTGATGTAGGGACAAAACACTGATAAGGATCAGTGAATTCTATCCAGCATATGATTCTCTTCAGTATCGTCTTAGGTTCTGTCATGGAGAAGACGGGTACAGTATTAACATCCCTCAATGAGAGACAAACTCCAAAACACCACTTAAGAAAACTGTGGTGTATATACGCCTAAATGTTGATGGAGCGAGAAGGCGAAGAACCTTATTTACTTTAATTTTGTAATCTCCTCAACCAATTTATGCTTGATATGTACGCAAAAATAGAAACAGAAAGACTAAACTTTATTCGAAAAAATCAAAAAAGTTGAGAAGTTGAGACTATATTCACTTAAAGTATGTCATAAGAAAAGCTGATGGTCTGGTATCAGAGCTGGGTAAGGTGGTAGTGCTGCCTCGAAGATTCACTGGAGGACTATCAAAATAATATAAAATTAACTTTTGCAAATTGTCAAATTTACTTATTGAAATTATTCTAAGAACGGAATTCTTTAGGTTTATTTAAGTAACAATAATTATCAACGTTAAGCTTAACTTTTACTAATTTAAGTTGTCCTTCATCCTAATGATATTAAACCGTAGCGAAGCAGGGTACTTTCAGCTAGTAATACATAAAACAAAAAAAAGGGGTAGTTCGCATAATCAAAAATTCGAATAATCGAAATTAGTTTGTTTCTGTCTTTATAGCTTCAGAGATTTTTGAACTTTTTAGTCAAATACATATAACTTCACTTTTTAAATTTTGATTTCACACATTACGTTTTTACAATATGTAACCTTCAGATTTTTACACATATGACTTAAAATATCAATCGATATTTTAAATAATTATAGTTACGGTTTGTTATCCTACAAGTTTAAAAAAGGTAATTGTTCGGATCGGGGACACCACCAAACTGGCTTGACCCGCGCTACACCGACCAGTTCGATCCTTACGCTTCACTTCATGTTTACATTTTTCGATAGTTCTTTCCTATAACCTCACATGTAAACAATCACTTCTACAGTTTTCAACTTGGATTGTGTTGTTTAGTTTGTAATATTGATATTTAGACTTCTTAAATGTAAATAGATGAAACAGAAGTTAACAACACGAGGATTAAGTGTTTTATCAATTCATGTTTTCTTATTTCATCTTATCTTATGTGTAAAAGTGTTACAAAACTTAAGAAGATTAATTTGTACATGGATTTGGTGTTTTACATATTTATATTTGTTCTATCAATTTAAGTGATAAAATTTCAGTATAGATATTTTGTAAATGGATTCTTTGTCATCCATATTACTTTTTGTCCTAAAGTGAGACAGATTGTATAATTAATTCAATAAAACATACCAGTTTATAAATAAATGTGAGAAAGTATATCACAGGTTTCATGTTTTCTTATTTCCACTTTCCTTGAGAAAATATAGCAGAAATTAACACCATCACTTTCAACTAGGATTCTGTCTTATATTATATAATGGCTTATAACATGGAGAATTGACAATATGAAAATAATCACAGATTAAGAGGTAAATGACAGAGGAGAATAACATTTCCCCTCTAAAAGCATCGACTAGAACATCAAAATAAATCGGAACAAGGTTAGAATCGATAAAAGGTATTCTGGGCGCGTGTAGGGGTTGGTTTCGCCGATCCGAACAATTACCTAAAAAAATTATTATGCGTAAACAGCATCTTCCAACAGGCCAGTTTTCGCTTTTTCACGCTTTACTGCCCGTCTCACTGTAAAGATTTAAAATTTATTTTTGATTCTCGTTAATGTTGATTTACCAATCTTGAAATCGATAACTAATGTCTGACCCGATTCACTTTTTTTTAGCCACGTAATGATTTCGATTTTGTCTTTAAATGAAAAGAGCTCTCGTTTCCCTTTTGCTAGCATGGATGATGACATGTAGTTTTTAAAACAGAAAGTGATCACAAAGGCGATGTATACCTCACAAAGAACAATTTAAGACTTAAGGTGAGATCTATTACCAACCAAATAATTAGGAAGATATTGAGAGGAACAAATGGAATGGTCTCGAATGTACACAGTTCTCGGTAAACAAAATTATAGGTATGTAGTAAAGTTCATTTTTTTGCAGTTTCTGTGAATTAAATTGAACTTCCCTTATAGACATTCATGAAAAAAATAATTTGGTTTTACTCTTATTTTAAAATTAAAATAATTTTACCAATACAAATAAGTAATTAGATGATCAATTTAATTATAATTACATTCCAAAAAGGAAAAGATTCCGTTAATGGAACGTTCCGATAACTAACGTTCGGATAATCGACGCTCCACTGTTTTCTTCACTGAAGAGTAATATTTTTTTTTGACTCTTTTTAGTGACCTCAAATGGTTATAGGTAGAGCCCGGATTCTCGTGCAATTGCATCTTTTTATTGCAAGCTCGTAATCAGCCGGGGACAAATTATTAATACGAATTACGATGTTTAGGCCAAATTTACCTAGTTTAATATTGCACAAAATTGCACATTTTAGGGGTTACTGCATAAAATTGCACATTCTGCTGTTTTAATGCATAAAATTGCACATTCTGCTGTTTTAATGCATAAAATTGGACATTCTACTGTTTTAATGCATAAAATTGCACATTCTGCTGTTTGAATGCACAAAATTCCTGGATTCAAATCGTAAATGCACAACACTTTCTTGTTTTTGAAAAAGTAGCAACTTTAAGAAGAATGAATAATTTTATTTTTATATAGGTAATAATTTTTCTTTTTTAAGAGTTATAAACTATTCGTAGTATAAAAATATAAAAAATCCAAGCGTGTTAAAATGAATACGCTTCTATAGTGTTCCTAGAAATGTTTAGAAGGACTTGAGCTAGGGAACACGGATAGCCCACCTTCCAAGAAATTTTGACTCCTTCATAACTTTTCTCATCGGAATCAATAATTTTTTAGTTTCCGACTTCCCTCTACGAAGTAACGTTGTCTCCATTAAAATGCTTAAAATTTCAGCTAGTGTTAGTTCAAAGATACCAGGATGGATAGAAAAATATCCGGAACTAAAATGAATGATATAAATGTCACAGGACAAAGCTATCGGCAGCGAAAGAAAGTCACAAGTTGATGCACACTGTAATTCGAGTAAGTTTTTTTACTTCAATTTTTATCCCTATTTAATGATTTAGAGCATAAATGTACGGTTATTTTTATTTGTAATTAAAATATACATATTTATATTCCTAAGTAATATGTACACATAGCTTATGTATAGCATGTACAATAAAGAGATGCGATTTGTTCTTATTGCGTTTTAGACAATGACTATTTAACTACTCCCTTACTAAGGACCGGATCAATAAATTTTAAGATAAAAACCACTTTTTGGAAAGAAATGTAACTAGCAAATTGTTTGTTCAACATTTTTTATCATTTTCATTTTATTTTGCATGATTTAAGTTTTTAATTGCACGATTTTGCACGATTTAAAGTTTTTACTGCACATTTCAGAATTTTTCTTGCACGAAAATCCGGGCTTTAGTTATAGGTAATTGAATATTAAGCAAATCCACGTAGAGAGGCTGATGTCTTAGCAGTTTTGCAAAAAATTCAATGAGTCATAGGTTTTTGCACTCTTAAATGTATGCAGAAGGAAGTTATAGACTATTTTAAATTATTTAATTTACTATATTTTATTTGCATCAGTACTAAATGCCTTTCTGTTAAGTTTTCTTAGAATTAATTATTAAACATTAATACATTGACATGTTCATATAATGGAAAAACTCGAAGTAAATTTGATCACCCTTCAACTTCGAATTGTCGAGTTTTAACGGCATATAGATACTATATATTCCCGAGGCGTCTTTTCAGATGGCTCTGGGAGTTATTTTGTACTGATTGGAAGCAAGTCGAGAATATTGGAGTTTTTAATGAAAGGATAGGTAACTGGTTTATAACAGATCAGCAACATTTTTAACATTATGATTATTGAGGATAAATTTATTTGTGGAAAAAACAATCTTACAGTAAATAACAGAAAACAAATTAAGAAGAAGAATTTATCTTGTCAGTGAGTAATTCGCTCATCTATTTTAATGATGGTTTCGCATGTAGCGACTTAATGATTCTTATCATTTAATAACTCGAGAAATGATAAACTGGGTTTTAAAAATACAATCATCCTGTAATAAACAACATCTTTAAAGAAATTCTGGAAATATAGGAAGACAAGAAAATGAATATAGAATAATACTTTTAAAAATATATCGACAGGTTTTATTAGTATTCTCAACATCCAATATGAATGGTATATTCGATGGTTTCGGAACTAAACAAGAATATCGTAAGAGTTTGCAAACCAAGGATTCCATTAGAAGGGGCAGCAGGTAGGAAAACATACAATGATTTATGAGAAATGAGAACTTCGGACACGTAACCCTCTTCTTTTCATATTAGAAACAGTATTTCACTGTCTGCGGTTTTTCAATATAACTTTATTATACTGTGATTAGTTTACGACTTCATGCTGATTTTATTTTTATAATAATAAAAAAAAAATATTTACATGTTTACAATTACAAAATCTTAATTATGCATGTTTGCAGTCTTACATCCTATTTTATAAACATGTTTTATTGAATAAATAATACAATTTGACTCTCTCAAGAGCAATAACTAATGCGAATGGCAATAATTCCTTTCACTCAATACGTACAATGAAAATAGACAAAAAGATATAAAGAAAGAAAACATCAAACTATACAAGGTAAAAGATATATCAAATAATAATCTAAAATATATTAGAAAATAATACTACAAAGAAAGAAAAAGCAAATTTTTTTTTCCTTCATTAATATTAAAAATATTCATATACAAAACCGTAATGAGTAATTATTAAACAGCTGTAAAAGATTTATCGAAAAAAAATTGAACATTAGTCCACTCAATGAGTGCTGAAATGAGGGACGTAGAGTGCATGGAATATGCGATTATTTTTGACTTCATAGCTTCGTTAGGAATAGTTAGAAGGTAAGCATACTAAAAGTCCCCACCACTGAGGGGTGAGCTAACGGTGAGTGGGAGGGGAGTTCAATTTTTTTTGTTTTTTCGATAATATCTCGAAAACGGTTGACTCTAGAAAAATATTTTACAAATAAAAATTAAAGCTCATTAAATTTCCTATAAAATTAATTATGTACATATTCGTCAAAATTCCAACAGTTTTCGAGATATACGTTATTAAAAATCGATAATTTTAGAAATAAACAAAATGTTTACCTCACTTTTTGTTAAACACTTGCTTCAAATACCAGAAACGTATATATGAAATTAAAGTTAAGTTAATGCTCTACAATTTTGATTCTGACATTTTTTCTGAGAAACGATTGTGGAACGTAATAGAAGCAAAAGTTTGGCAAAAAGTGAGGTGACATTTGTTTTTTCCCGAAAATCACCGATTTTCAATAACGAATATCACGTAAACGGTTAGAATTACGACAGATTTGTGTATTATCAATTTTATAGGAAATTTAATTAGCTTTTATGTTTACTTGAAATATATTTTTCTAGAGTCAACCGTTTTTGAGTTATTTTCGAAAAAACAAAAAAATTGAACTTCTCCCCTCCCCCCACCGTTAGCTACCGGACTATTAGTATGTTTACCTTTTAACTATTCCTAACGATGCTATGAAGTCAAAAATTATCGCATATTCCATGCACTCTACAATGTGTTTATTGACCAGACTAAATCTGGTTAGCATATATCTTAACTAATATGCATACATTCTACATACGGAATACATTGTTTTCTCTTTTGTTAGTATAACTTTTAAGAGATATTTTTTTATTGTAATTAATGATTTCTTAGGTAAGGGAATTTTTTGTTTTACTAAATATGTTTTGGTCTAAGACCTTTGTCTTGATGTATGGGAGGAAAAAGATATATTTTTCCCTGCGTTTCACAGCAAATAGGTTGTATTATTAATCAATATACAAAAAAAAAATTAATAATTATTCGAAATTAACAAAGTTGAGAAGAAATAGGGGTTTCTAACGTGACTTTTTTCATTCGAACCAACATAGCTCCTATACGGTAGGTCCTAGTGACAAATGTTATAGAACAAAAATATTCTCCATTAAATTTCTGATAATAAAACTATCGGCGAATTTTCTATACGAGTAACACCAACAGAGCTAAAGCATGTCAAAATGATATATTTTTTAAGATGAAATAAACGTTACACAAGAGAACTAGTGACCCCCAGCCATAAGACGTACACCTACATGTTAAGAAAAAAAAAGAAAATAGTATAAGTAAAAAGTATTGGTTTTGATTTATTTACATTTTTATATTTTGAATACCTATTTCTTAGCTTCACAAAAAAAAAAAAAGAAAAAAAAAACAATTTGAAAAATATATTTTTTGATTCTATGCCTTCTTCTATTCAGGAATGGCTATTTAATAACTTGCCAGTTTTGTTGAATATATTTCAGCATGTTTATCTATTTAACATAAGAGAAAATTTTTTCCATTCTTACAAATGTTAACCACGAGTACTTTTAGTTACCTAACATACTGTTCCATGTTTATTTTTTAATGGTGTTTGAACTCCTTTCAAATAGATCAAATTAGTACAATAAACATAAAAAGTATTTTCATCTAAAAGGCTGAATGAAAACCTCCAAAAACAGGTGACAAGTAAAAAAAAAAAAAAACAAACAAAAAACGATCTAACTGGACCTTGATAAGGTCATCGGACGTTAACTGTTTACTTGTTTTTTTTTATCCCGTTTGACGTCGATGTGGACAAGTCACAAGAAAACAGATTGAGGTTTGTCTTTGCTTAGGAACTGTGACCAACAACCTTCTGCAACCTGATACGGCTAAAACTGTTATGTAGTGTTTTTTTTTTGGTTTTTCATCGACCTTAAGTCAGTAAATAAGTTTAATATTTTCTTTACAAATGTCATATAATATAGAATATTCCAATGTGCACTATATGATTAAGGGTACTTTAGTTTTAGAATATATATGAAGGACTTGAATTATATATTTTAAGCAGATCAGGTTTCATTTTAAAGAAACTTCTGAGTATAAAAATGTTGTAAATCATTATGTGCTAACCTTTTAGGCATAGATTGAAGATCAATAAAAACAATAGGTTTCTCTATTAAAATACAGTAGAATATCACTTATCCAACCCTTGAGGGACCAAGGAGTAGGGCGGAACGGCCTAAAGGTCAGATTAAACGAAGATTTCATTTAAGCACATGTTTTTCACATTTAGATGTGTATTATATATTTAAAAAAAGTAATAGACTAATATGTTAGCATATAAATATCTTAGTCAGCTGTTTATATAGAATTATAGAAGTACTAGTTATAATGAGTGTATTATGTTTGGCTTATAGCAAACTAACTCATTTGTAAAACCATTTATAATGAAGTATGCTCTAAACATCGTTGTTAGGGATTTATAGAGGAAAACCCTATAAAAAAAAAAAAAAAAAAAAAAAATTTCTGTCAATTTTTGAAAGAATTCTGAAAATTTGAAAGCCTGTATCTTAGTTCCCGTTCAAGCTATGGAGCTCATTTTCTGCTAAAATTATATTCAATATAGCCTAGCATAATTTTGAATAATGAGCTTTTCTTTAGAACCAGCTGTGCAGCAGGTATTTTGGGCAAACGTAGATAAGTTTGAAATATTTGACGCTACCAATTAGCGAGCAATGGCGCTTCAAAATTCTAAACCCAAATTTTTGAATTCAAGAACAACATTAACAGCCTACCAACAAATCAAAACTACTCTACCTTTTGCATACCGAAATGTACAATTTTACTTGACTGTCTGAGATTCCGCGAAAATATTGTTCCTCATCCCTTGGACTGGTGGAATTACCCGGAGAGTAGGATTTGTGGAAGTCGGATTAGTGAGGATATATTGTAAGGCTTTAACTAAAATATATTTTTTTTATTATTAAAAAATCTTTTAATGAGAGAATATCACAATCTGCCTCAAGAAGGGCAATAAGTAATATGTATGACTGAATGAATCCATTCTTACAATATATACAATGAGAAAAAGTAATATGATAAAAAAAAAAAAAAAAAAAAAAAAAAAAAAAATTAAGTAACCTCATAATACATGAAACAATAAATAAAGTGAAACAGAAAATAAATAATTAATGAGCCTCAAACTATACAATAAACAGAGTGAAAAAAATATGAATAAATTAAAATAAGATAATTAATAATATTGATAGTGAAAACAAATATAGGATTAAATTAAAAGTTGAAAAACAACCATGATTTATAAGCTTCGTATATAATTTAAATAGAAGAAAATATGTATTCATATAAATAAGCAAGCCGTGGCGCATTTCCTGCTCGGCGGGTGCGGCTCGTCTCTCCTTGGGGGTGCGCCTCTGTTCGTGGCACCCTTCCTGACCCTAATCTTCCTAAATATACCTATATATATAACTAAACAGGCATTGATGACCCTAGGGTTTTATGCCTATAAACCCCAACAAACAAACAACCATGATTTTTACAATATACACCCAGCTTAGGGATCCCCCAATCATACTTGTATCCTCTTGTGGAGGGACAACAAAAATATTAATGCAGTGATTATGGTTTTGTCTGTCTGTCCTACCGCTAGTTATATCTAGATTTCATAGCCCTAAAGAAGTCCCAGGATAGACCAATACCTTTGCACATAGAAGATTAAAATTTCAATCTATGTTTTTTATGTAATTTCCTTCTCTTTTTTTTGTGATAATACTACCATTGTTATGTAATTCACGTTCTACAATGTTTTATCTACTGTTTTCTACTACTAACTATATATACGGTGACTTGAAAATAGATGCGGAGCCGGTAGGGGGAGATATTCTAAATAACGAAAATTGATTCTCAAATGTACATTATTGACGTTATCTCATGCAGTAAGTTTCAAAATAGTTTAATTTTTGTTTAAAAATATTTTCGTTCCTCTCAAAAACTTCAATTTACTAGAAAAAAACACCTACGAAGTATTCTTATAATATAATTAGAGAATGAGGTATAATTACCTTTCTAATGAGGTATAAAAATCACAGATCGGTTAAGATTTTGCAAAAATATTACTATTAAAGAGGAGGAAGGAAAAAGTAATAAAAATACTACAAATACAAAATCATATTTTAATATACGATAATTTGTTCGAAACTAGATATTTTATTTTTATAATACATTTTCAATGTGGCACCTAATGCTCTTACAGCTGATTTTACCACCGTAGAATCCCTAAGAGGGGCTTAAATTTCTTGTGCTGCATGTATTATCCTGTTTCTGAGGTCTTCTATTGTGAGTACAGGATTTTGATCAGATACTAAAGATTTCATGTGACCCCACACAAACATTTTTTTAAAGTTTTATGACTTGTTTATCGTATGAAGGACGTTAATTTGATACAATCTTAAAAATTAGTATGACTAGAAAACAACTAATTTTCGGACAGTAGTTCTTTTAGTACAATCGACTCAGATTAGCCTGTACTGTCTTCCGTTTCCGGTTTCACATCTATTTCTAGTCACTCTGCATACTATCTACATTATGCATTTTTATTCATTTATTTTTTAAATTATATTTTCCCACATTTTATTTCTATATTTTAATACATTATTATTATGATGTAAAACTAGTTCCCTCTCAGATGCCAGTACCAATATCAGCAACAGCACATCTATGCTACATATCCATTTGTGTTTGTACAGTTGGGAAAATCCTCCCTTTTCATTCGAACATCGATATAAATAAACCGATCCATGGTGTCCTTATACTAAACCCATCCTCCGCATTTATATATCTTTCCCCGAAATACCTGTGGATTTGTTCTACTTTTTTTTTTTTTTGTTTCTGTATTGGAAAAAGTATTTCTGGACGGTTCATAACAAAACAGTAGGAAACGGCATACCTGAGCCTACCAGGTATACAGAGGATTCTTCTGTTGACCTGCTTTTGTTACAGTGCAAAATGCAATATTTACGTAATTTGTTTAAAATAGAACATATACTATCCTTCAAATATGCTAGAGACGACTTGTAAGCTACAGAAAGACATATATAGCATTAACCTATGGGCAGTAGAGAATAAATTGAGTCTGAATCCAGAGAAAACAAAGGTTATCCTCATTGGGTCAAAACATCACCTATAAGCCCTTCCCTACTATACACTGCTTTACCTTTAAAACCGACCAATTTATTTCCAAAATTCGATTAAATATCTGGGAGTAACTTTCGATCAACATCTTACGTGGAATAACCATATCTCTCAAATCACGGGGAAATCTATTTTTATTCTTAAGCAACTTCCACATTACCGTGATTCATTACCATTAAGTACTCGACAACTTTTACTGTCATCACTCATTTTTCCTAACTTTGACTACGGATGCATAGTAAGTTTATGGAGGACTGTCTGATGAGCTCGAGATGATATGTAAAAGAGTAATGAACTGTTTTATTAGATTTATTTTCGGGATCTCCTCTTCACCCCAGTTTCCGAGGTCAATACTTACTAGGTGCACTCATATTTCAAACCTTGAAAACCAAAAAACCCACCTATATCCATGACATCCTTACTCTGCGCTCCTCCATCCATCTCTTAAATACTAGACTCAACCCATCAACCTGTACACTCCGGTGCATCGAACTGCATCCTTCGAGAAATCCTTTATTATCCGCGCTTCCTCTTTATGGAATTCATTGCCCATCTCAATACAAAAAAGCTCCACTCTTACTTCCTTTAAACATCATTTATTTCTTTACCTCCTGAATTTAATCTTCCAAGCTAATGTAAAACATGAATATTTATGTAATATACATTATAATAGTATACATAAGATGTATCCTTTTACAAGATGTCTCAGTTATTTTGTAATTCATAATTTAATTATTAATCAATTTTTATTATTATCTATCAAAGTCAGATGATTGTCCTATGTACTGTAATCATATGTTATTCTTAGGGGACAAGTAGTCCCAGAATAAAGTTCATTTTCTTCTTCTTCTATAAAAACCTTGGATATTGATGTATATTGAGTCCTTAGAAAAGGGCTGTGGCTAACGAATTAAAATCAATATTGTAATACTGTTTTGTCTGGAAAGTAATGCAGACTTTCTTCTTTTGTTTATATTACTTTATATTTGAGGCGTAGAATTCCATAACCAGCCAAGTCCAATTTCAAGATTTTGTTTTTTAATAGTTTTTCTAGTAGATCATATTTATGTGGAAGGTTTTCTCCCGAAAGTAGTTTAATTATAGTGAATATAGCAATACAAAAAATAAGGCCCCTCCTAATCATATCAGATCTTTACCTCCATAGACTATCTGTGAAAAATTTTAATAGATTATGTTTTTGCATGGATGTTGATTATTGCTCCTCTAAACACAAATGTGTTTTTAGCTCTCAAGTATTTCACTCCTTGGAAACTGTTTTTATTATCAGAGAGTTCAAACTCTGGATGATGAAAGTGTGAGTGTATGCACCGTTCAACTAAGGTTTAAAAAATTTCGAGAGAGATGCTTCATCCTTCAAGACTAGGAGGTTCAGGTTATTTTAAAAACTCAAACCTTCATTATGTTTCATTATCACTCAGCGATAGTTAACGAAATTTTATTTTTTTTAAATATTTCTCTTTTACTCTAATGATGCTGTAGTCTTTCTCAGGATGCTTCAAAAACATAGCGCAAGTGACAAGTCGATATCATTTTTTTTAATCCCAAATATAAAATTAATTAATTTAATGCTATTTCACTTTTTTCTTGGCTTCTTGAAGCCTGTTAGTGGAACGGCAAAATACGTGACAAATATTTTTTGACCAGGAACCAAAAAAAAAAAAAAAAAAATGTCCTACAAGATCCGTGAGAGATTGGGTGTGTTTTCCCTTTTCAGTTCCATCGATTCTTGAGAAACAAGAGTTTTGCGACCGAGAATTAACAAGCATTATCGGATTTTAACCTGACCTTTTTCTCCTAGAGTGTTAGAAACTAAAAACAGTAATACCTAGGAATGGTTAAACATCGTTATCTCCGTTATAAAGTTACGTTATCAGTTTCTCTTTTGTATTTGTTCTCTTCAGTCACGCTTCCTCCATAGTCCTCCTTATCAGGTGAGAGGAGTGCAGGTAAAAAGTGGGTTCATGTAATGGGCTGTTTTACTAAGAGGAGTTTTCAAGTTTTCTTTATGCTTTAAATATCTTCTAATGTCTTGTGGAGAATAAACAAATGAAAGAAATGTCTATATTTTTTTATATATTATATTGTAACGTTCAAATGGGTTCAAAAGATTTGATAAAAAAATGTGTTGCTCGGATCGAAAATCTAACGATAGTTCTCTAATCAGAAATTCAATGGAGAATATTTTTCGATATGTAATGTTTGTCCCTAGGGCCTACCTTTTAGGAGCTATATTGGTTTGAATGAAATAAATAAGTCACGTTTGAAACCGCTATTTATCTCTCAAATTTAATTATTTCGAATTATCATCGATTGTGGATTTAATTTAATTATTAATTTAAGTAATCGATCTTTTTATGGATGGGATATTTGTTGACTGTGGAGTATTTTAAGATGGAGGTAGTTGGGGTATACAGTCATAGATACACAGCAATTCAAAATAAATTTTAATTTAATATGCCGAAGTTTCGGCTTGCATTGAAAGCCTTCATCAGGGCTAGAAGAAAAAGAAAGCAAACAAAAAGATATGAGAAAATTAAAGAGTATAAAAAAGAATGAATTGAATAACTGTATGAGTATAAAGACTATAACATTAATATATATATATATATATATATATATATATATATATATATATATATATATATATATATATATATATTTATCGTTTGTATTAACTCAGTAACTTAACCTCATTAATCATTTACTATATTCAGCCATTAATTTGTTATATTTACTCACTAACTTTTATTCCATCAATACTCATTTTAATTCCTTTTCAAATTAATTGCTAATTTAATAGTCTTTATGTATTGTATTGTCTTCTTGGTCTGTATATATTAACTTTATGTAATAGTCCAAGAATAAAGCGACAAGAAACTGCTCGTCGCACATACGCAGATTTTAATGATTTAGACGGCCATAAGTATTTTTTTAAGAATCAATATAATGGTAAGGTATCTATACAATTGGTGAGTCAACAGTTCTATGTACAATAGAGAACTTTAGAAAAAAAAGATTTTCTTATGTAAAATCACAAAATAAACAACGATGGGCAAAGGCAAATAAACACCAAGATGTTATCCTGAAAATAAATCAATCATGGTTAGAGGAAAAATATACATACATACATACATACATATAATACATTCGAGGTCGACCACCAAAGACCTCGTTTCCATGTTCCAATGTTCCCTCTAACCATGATTGGTTTATTTTCAGGATAACATCTTGGTGTTTATTTGCCTTTGCCTATCGTTGCTTAATTTGTGATTTTACTTAAGAAAATCTTTTTTTGATGTTCTCTTTAGCCTCTTTGTAGTGGCCATAGCGCGTAAAGAGAAAATCCTCATAATAGTCAAGTTTTTCTTTTAAAGTTGGTAAATTTTGACTCTGTGGTTGGTCAAATATGTATTGACGAGTCACTACTTTAGTACCCAAGGTAGTAGGTAGACCTGAAACAAATAAATAACAATTTGAATACAAAATATCGCACAGTCAATATTTCCTTTATTTGACAAGCCTTTCAAAAGGGCTTAGCTCAAAAAAGCGCGATTTTGTGCTGCTATTTCTTACAGGGACGGACTCATAATTACATTTAAAAAGGCACTCGAATTTAAATATATCTAAAAAAATAAATTTTGGACAGAGTGATGTTTGTCCTGTTAAAAATGAATGACAGAGAATGTTAATTAAATATTTCTGTAACGGAAACAAATCGTTCTTACCTGTATTATCGCAATACATCAGAGTTAAAACGAAAATATTACCTTGAAATGAATAATGCACTTTGGAAAGTTATAAGTTTAGGAGAGCGTCGAGATCCGACTTGTACACACTTGTTCACTATCGAATTCCGACTGATCGAAAGTCGACTCCCGCGCTTCAAAGGCGGGGAAAGAAGATGTTATATTGTTCATAGAACTGTTGACACCAATTGTATAGATACCTTACCATTATATTGATTCTTAAAAAAATACTTATGGCCGTCTCTAAATCATTAAAATCTACCTATGTGTGACGAGCAGTTTCTTGTCGCTTTATTCTTGGACTATTACATAAAGTTAATATATACAGACCAAGAAGAAAATACAATACATAAAGACTATTAAACTAACAATTAAATTGAAAAGGAATTAAAATGAGTATTGATGGAATAAAAGTTAGTGAGTAAATACAACAAATTAATGGCTGAATACAGTAAATGATTAATGAGGTTAACTTACTGAGCAAATACAAACGATAAACAACAACAGTAGGAAGTTGACAATGTAGTTGATAATAAATATATAAACTAAAGCAATGAGAAGTATATGACAGTAAAGGAATGATGAATATTGGGGTATTAGTAGTAAAATAAACGTGCATAGTAGAAAAATAGAAAAATGAAGGAAATCCTCACATCTGCCCTCTTATTATTTTCCTTTTTCTTTTTTCTCACTATGTGCGTTTATAATTATTTTACTGCTTATGCCTCAATATTCATCATTCCCTTACCGCCATGCCATTCTGCAAGTTGAAACGTCGGTATTATAAATTAAAATTTATTTTTAATTGCTATGTATCTATGACTGCATACCCCAACTACCTACATCTTAAAATTATTGATCTTTTTGGTTCTAAAATGTGAATCTGTAAAATCAGTAGGTTATAAATAGACATATCCATGTTCTATTGTATTCCCAAGAAAAATTGAATTTTTGTGTAATTTTAGTTTATAATATTAACACCGACAATAGTGAACCTTCAAACTGTTATATTTTCAACTGAAAAATCAATGTATTATTTTTTTATTTCACAATGTCACTGTACAAAGTTTCACACTGTAATCTGAACTGAATATTAAAAGTGGATAAGGCCTAGTGGATAAGGCACCACGCTAGAAAAGTGGAGACTCGGGTTCGAATCCCGACTGGGCAAATCTTTTCTCTTCAAAATAAAAAATATATTAATCAACAACAATTAATTATTTCATAATTATAATATATATATGACGTATGTCAACAAGATCTAGTTAACAGTAATGTTCAATGAACATTCATCCCCGATTTGTACTTCGCAACTGCGAGTGCCCGGGGGTATGGATCAGTGAAGAGAAAAGATTTCCCTGGTTCGGATACGAGCTCGGTAGCCTAGTGGATAAGGCACCACGCTAGAAAAGTGGAGACTCGGGTTCGAATCCCGACTGGGCAAATCTTTTCTCTTCAAAATAAAAATATATTAATCAACAACAATTAATTATTTCATAATTATAATATATATATGACGTATGTCAACAAGATCTAGTTAACAGTAATGTTCAATGAACATTCATCCCCGATTTGTACTTCGCAACTGCGAGTGCCCGGGGGTATGGATCAGTGAAGAGAAAAGATTTCCCTGGTTCGGATACGAGCTCGGTAGCCTAGTGGATAAGGCACCACGCTAGAAAAGTGGAGACTCGGGTTCGAATCCCGACTGGGCAAATCTTTTCTCTTAAAAATAAAAAATATATTAATCAACAACAATTAATTATTTCATAATTATAATATATATATGACGTAGTCAACAAGATCTAGTTAACAGTAATGTTCAATGAACATTCATCCCCGATTTGTACTTCGCAACTGCGAGTGCCCGGGGGTATGGATCAGTGAAGAGAAAAGATTTCCCTGGTTCGGATACGAGCTCGGTAGCCTAGTGGATAAGGCACCACGCTAGAAAAGTGGAGATCGGGTTCGAATCCCGACTGGGCAAATCTTTTCTCTTCAAAATAAAAAATATATTAATCAACAACAATTAATTATTTCATAATTATAATATATATATGACGTATGTCAACAAGATCTAGTTAACAGTAATGTTCAATGAACATTCATCCCCGATTTGTACTTCGCAACTGCGAGTGCCCGGGGGTATGGATCAGTGAAGAGAAAAGATTTCCCTGGTTCGGATACGAGCTCGGTAGCCTAGTGGATAAGGCACCACGCTAGAAAAGTGGAGACTCGGGTTCGAATCCCGACTGGGCAAATCTTTTCTCTTCAAAATAAAAAATATATTAATCAACAACAATTAATTATTTCATAATTTGAATATTAAAAGATTCATTAAACTACTGGCCGCCATTGCTAGCGATACTGGTCGCTTAGCAACGGGTGAAAACTTCTAGGCGATATTTTGTTGCCTAGTAACAGCAGTTACTTATTTCGTATCAATATTGTTTCCTATTATTATTTGATCTGTTCCTGTATCTATTGTCACTACCAACGAATATGCTGACACACAAAATTATATATAAAGTGTAGTTTGAAAGGCATGACAGAGGGTTACAGATAAAGTGGCCAGACGGATGTTATGGTGAGACCTGTTGTCCAGACAATCCTCACGGGACGTCCATTTTCCCAGTTTTAGCAGTATCTGTCACCGTTATACTTCTGTATCAATATTGGTTTATATTGGGTTTTCGAAAATTAATGCAGGTTTATTGTTTAAAATAATATTTTTTATTGAACAAAATACTCTATAATATTCTCAATTCATTTCTACTAACGAGTTAATAACTTTTCTATGCACTGTAAATAGAAGTTTTGAGCCTTTGGTATTGACTTTTCTTTGACTTACCGAAGCTTGATTAAGATATTTTATCTTTTAAAAAATGGACCAGTTGTCGAAAATTATCTAAGCACTGACATGCTACGAAGGTAAGCAAATATTTTAATTTGGATAAGGATTAATAAATAAATACCTCCATACAAAGAAAGAACCAGACAAACTTAAAAAGTTTATTTTCTTGATAGGTTGTTTTATGGAAACATAAAATCCTTTTTTTTTATTTCCGTACATCTCAATATTTTGAAATATTTCAAACAAGTTCTTTCAACTCCATTGACAATTCATCGTATTGTATTAAAATAATGATACGAGTAATTGAAACTATTCAATGTATTTTATATAAAAACATTATATTTCGAAGCATTTATATTGACAATATAATAATTAGAATAAATTATGTAAGAATAAATATATTTATAAAAATAATAAATTTGATAAGATAAACAGAAATCAATAGCTACATCTGATATTCTTAATAATAGGACATATGCTTTGAAAAATGAAACCTGTTACAAAAATAGCCTGACCAAAGGTTTTGTAAGGACCTTTCCCAGGGTCAAAAAGATTAGGATTCCGTCAAAGACTCGGATCCCAACTTCTTTTGGCATTAGTCTTTGAAATATTCATAAAAGAGAAGGGGCCCACTCTCGCCTAATTATATCCCTCCAAGAAAAGAAATTCCCAATCATGGAAGATGATTTAGCAACTAGCCATGTATGAAATAATAGCATTCTAGTTCAATAATTATAAATATTAACATAAAAATTAATAAATTTAAATTGTATGGAAAAATACATACAAAATGGATTTTTAGATATTTTAACATCCACAGAGTAAATAATGGTTCAAATGAGATATTGGTATAGATAACAGTAATGTGTCCGTACAAAAAAGATCTCAATGTTCTATATGTTGCTGATTTAGCTCAAATCAGATATCAATCCTTTCATAGTAAACTGCACTCCCACACAAATCCATTAGTCTCCCAACTTGCTTCACATTCGATACCTGATAAGCCTCCAAGGCGTCTGAAAAGAAGATGGCCAATAGACCTTCAAGTTAAGAACCTTTATTGAAGTGCTACAAGTGAGTAGTTCTTTACATATCATTATAATCATTTCCTCAAATTTACTTGATGTATATTAATGTACAGTTGTAAATATCAATAAATAGTTTTAAAAAAAATTAATTTATATTTAATAAGACATTTTGCCCCCTTTGGCTTGAATGACTGCTTCCACTAGTCTTGGCATACTTGTAAATAACGAAACGAATGGTTGACATAGACTGAAGGAAATTCGGAAAAAATAATCTAAAATTTCGTTCCTTCGTTTGTTATTTATAGGAAAAAACATTGATTTGTCTAATCCTTAATGTCTGACATTAAATAAATAATATGAATATGAATAAAAACCAAGTTTGGATTAAGGTAAAAACCGGGAACATCTCGAGAGTTATGGGTGTTATAATACTTTTGACGAGGAGTTTATATTGAATCTAGTGTATAACGATTTTAATGTTTTTTCTATTGTGCCTATCCTATAGGAACTAGTGTAAATGGCGGTGTCATCTGCTTATAAAGATTTTTCAACTGAAGAGAGCGTCAAAATATTATTCCAGATATTTGCCGATGAACAAATAGCACAAACGAATACCGATTTTGTAATCTAATACATATGAACATCCCGCCATGTTTAGTAACACAACCTCTTCTATCAATCATTTCAATAGGAACCATGGTCGTGTGGGTTCGAACCATATGTGGGTCCTCATCTACAATAAGGACTTCCCAATTCGAGAGACCACTTCAAAGTATATTGTGTACCCCTGCGGTACAGTTAGGGTTCTCAAAGCGTTTATCTTTGTCAAATCAAAAGCTTTGTATAAATCACTGTTCATTGTCACCTGTGGCTTTATATTGTGTCTCCAATTATCATAACATATAAACTGTTATTTAAATTTCAAAGGATATTATATTTTATACATTTATAAAGGACGACAATTTTTAATATTACATAAAATATTACAGTAATATTCTATTGGTTGGAGACCTCTTGAGGAGAAAGTAGGACTCTTGAATTGGTTCCAGCGCTAAGAGTGCTAATGTGCAATAAGAGATTTCTCTCTACCATATTAATAAATCTTATTAATTTGTATAAATAAATAATAATAAAAGTAGGATAGATAAATAATTTGCTACTTATATTATATGTTAATCATATTGGAATTTTTTATTTGGAGACTAGTTTCGGATGTTAAAGATTCATCTTCAGTGTTAATAACATACAAAAACTTTAAAACATCGGTAGTTTCCTACCTTTATTTTATTTTATTTTTGTTTCCTTTTTATTTATTCATTCTACGACTTCCTTTCCTACAGTATCCTTAAATGATATTCCACTAATCCCTGTTGAACAGATCCGCAACCCAGGACTCCATCTTAACAAACGTCTTACTTGGAATCCACATACAAGACTAAAACGACAAGAAACTGCCCGTCGTTTTCGACTACTTCAACATTTACTTGACAAACGTTCAAACCTTCCACTTAATTACAAAAGACTCATTTACATAACTCTAATTAGACCGATTTCTATGGAGTTGAGCTTTGGGGCTCCACTAAGCCATCCAATTCATCTCGTATCCAATCCTCACAATCCAAATTCTTTAGAAATATCCTAAAAGCCTCTTACTTCGTCACAAACAAACTTATCCACAAAGATCTTAATGTACCTTACGTTTCTGACATAGCAGAAACGAGATATCTATCCTTTCATAGCAAACTCCACAACCATTCAAATCCATCAGTATCACAACTTGCTTCTCATTCCATTCCAGATAACCCTCCGAGGCGCCTGAAAAGAAGATGGTTTCGTGACCTTCTAATATAGTACTTCATTATAGAGAAACTTTATAAGTGCTACCAATGGGTAGTTGCTTTAAAAAAAAAAATAAAATAAAAAATGTAAGATTAAATTTAAGGACAAATGGAGTTGAGCTTTGGGGATCCACTAAACCACCCAATTCATCTCATATCCAATCCTTACAATCCAAAATCATTAAACAACTCCTCAATGCTCCTTTGTCGCAAACAAACTTATCCATAAAGATCTTAATGTACCATACGTTTCTTACTTATCTCAAGCCAAATACCTATCCTTTCATAGTAAATCCCATAACCATTCAAATCCACTAGTATCTCAACTCACATCCCTTTCTCCGAGGCTTCTTAAAAGAAGATGGCCTCGAGACCTTCTAATGTAGAACTTATTGAAGTGCATTGGGTAGTTTCTTTACAAACAATTGACATGTTATTATGAGCATTATAATCTCCTTTATTAAATGTATTTTTATTTTATTTTTGTATACAGTTGTAAATTTCAATAAATAGTTAAGACAAAAAAAAATCAACAAACATGTTTATACTCACCCAAGGAGGCAAAATAGAAGCTATTAGAACCTAGGGCAAACTAAGTGTAAAGAGAGGGTAGAGGGAGTTGGCTAGTTAATCACATACATTTTGAACTCCACATTTATTAGTCAGTTAAACGGGCAGTCCTGTAGGTTTTCCCTATGACTGGTCGGTTTTTATGTTCCTGCTGCTAGAAATGAATCTTTGACATTCGAAACCAATCTTCGAAAAAAAAAAAAAATCCTGTTAATGTGATAAATAACTCACAGATTCTGATTTTATAATTCTTTCTGTATCATAATGTGCACCTTATGTTAGTAAATTAAAATTTCACAATATATGTATTTTATGTGAATGTTTATTTATTTTTAATTTTTTTTTGTTTGTTACAGGTAAGTTCTGGATAAATACCTGATGTTCAATTCGTAAAGTATGTACAATGCTATTACTATTTTTCATAACATATGAACAAATTTTAAGAGGCGCGGTGGTTCAGTTGTAAGGTACTGAACTACCACCTCCTCGAACCCAGGTTGGATTCTGGCTATAGCAGACAATTAATTATTTATTTTGCCTCTATAAAATGAGTACTACTAATTGGAGAAACAAATGGCAATTGAGAAGAATTCATGGGTTTTAGTGGATCAGATTTTTATATTAATTTTCTAATTTAATTAAAACAATAATAAAATAAAATATGACTTTTATGTAATTATATTAAAAAGGCATAACACCCCATTTGCTTTATTCATTTAACTACATGTTTCAGAGCTTGTCATGTTACTTTATCTTCAGGTTTCTGAAACATGTAGTTAAATGAATAAAGCAAATGGGGAGTTATGCCTTTTTAATATAATTAATGATATTAATCTCCTTAAATGAAACAAATTAAGTAAATTAGTGGATGGCAACCATAACCACATTTTTAAAAGAAAAAGGATATATTAGAACAAATCAAAAGAGGATGAACCTAGAGATGAATTCTACAATTTCCACTGACTGGCAGGTGAAACAATCTATTATAAGAGACTTGAAACCTGAAGATGGAGCAACATGACAAGCTCTGAAACATGTAGTTAAATGAATAAAGCAAATGGGGAGCTATGCCTTTTTAATATAATTACTGATATTAATCTCCTTAAATGAAACAATAAAAGATGGCTTTTATGGTTGATAGATTAGACAAGTGGATTGATATTATTTTTATAGGCATAAAATATGTCCTCATGTCACTCATGGATTTATGCTGTCACTATATTTTATATTTTATTGTTTGCGTTTTTCTGAACCACCAGTTCAGCAATGAATGTAAAAATAAACTAGAGTTTCTTCGAGATTTCAATACTTTCTTCATCCTTAGAAATTATTTTTTGTATGAAGGAGTAATATTTGCTAAGGTAATTCCTCGTCTCATTTTAGCACATTGTTATTTTTTTTTACTCGTCTTATAAGACAGTTAATGCCCCTTAGCGAAGTATTAGTACTTGGAGACTTTAATGGCCGAGGACGTAGCGGCTACTAGAGGTGATTGACGACCAGGTAAGAGGTGGAGGGCCTGATTGAAGGTAGATCCGGCAACGCCGCCAGGTACCACAGCTGGTACAATGCACACACGGCTCCGCCCCTCCTAGTCTTAGTTCGTCCTTAACAGGGGAATACTTTCATTTGGTCACCGCAGGAGGCGAGTCCATCATGGTTTTGTCTTTGTCAAGGGGGAAGCTTGGGGTTATAGCCGTCCTAATTCTTCAATACTTTAAAAATATTCACTTGTTTTCCAGAAAAATTAGAAACTGTTGCAAATATTCGATACGAATAACAACAACAGAGCCATAGCTTGTTAAAATGTTACATTTTTTAAGGCGAAACGAACGTTACATGTTTTGAGGGTGAAAGAAACACAAGAAAACTATAGAAGACAGCCACAAGACCTACCCATGTATGAAAATGAATTGGGTTTGATTTATATTTTGAATGCCTATTTCTTAGCTTTGTTAAAAAATATATTTAAAAAAAAAAAATTAAAGTGTACCTTGTAATTCAATTCCTTCTTGCCCGGAATGGTCATTTAATAACTTAAGAGTTGTGTTAAAAATATTTCAGCTTGTTTATCTGTTTAGATAGAGCACAATTTACTTTAAACAAAAAAAAAACATTATCTGGCTGTCGGCAAATTTTTAATTCAAGCAACACCAAGAGAGCTAGAGCGTGACAAAAAAGCCCTAACACTTGAAAAATTTAGGCAAAACGAAACTTTTTCCGTTGAACCAATAAAGTTCCTAAGCGGTCCTAGTGGCAAATGTAATTTTTCATATTGTTATATGTTTTATAAACAAAAATATTCTCTGTTAAAATTCTGATAAGGAAACTGTCGGCATATTTTCGATACGAGCGACAACAAAAGTGATTAGCAAGCATTGCCATGTTATTATGAACGTCTTAATCACTTTTATTTAAATGAATTTTGTTTTGAAAAAACAAAAAAATGTTTTAAGAATGATTTTCCTTTAGATTGGGATGAACAATATTTTTGCATTCAAAACAATCCTAATTAAGAAGAACATATGTTTTATCTTTAATATAGGTAGGCATCATGCACAATTACCACACTCTTATCTCGGCTAGATAACTCTTATCTTATCTAAGAGAGCTAATGTTCTCGAAAAACTGAGCGAATCCTATAATAAAACCTAACATTCTCACGATATAAATGGATCGTTCATTTTTTATTATATGTATTATATATACTTTTATACTTAACAAAAGTAGCTCAACTACATATACATTATAGGTCATCGAAAAAAAAAATGGCCGTAACCTAGCTCGTGCGGTAATTTGGCCTATCTCGCAATTACTGTGAACAGGAGGTAGTCCCGCCGTGTTCCAGTTCAAAGAAAACCCTCCTGTCCTGGAGCGTGGGGCTAAATGTCCATACCTGGTGTCCACAAAGGTCGAAATTAGGGCCTACAACAAAGGGGTATCAACATTGATCTAAACAATAGTTGAGTCGATAGCTCGAAGGGAGTAATATAACACAGAGCGCTAATGTTTGATAAGTCTCCTGACTGTCTATGAAGCGAACTATTGAACGCATCAATACCTAAAATTCCACCATTGGCTTGCCATGAAACTCAAGCTTATGGTTTTAGAATATATAAAATAAAGCTGACTTAAAAGTCAATAAACTGCCCGTCGTTTCAAAATATTCCAACTTTTTGTCCAACAGTTACTAGACTTCGTTCAAGCGTTGAAAGCTCCCATTTGGTGCTTTGGGGCTTCCAAATCTTCTCATATCCAATCCTTACAATGCAAAATCCTTCGTAAAATCTTAACTGTTTCTTATTATGTCACCAGCAAATTTATCCATGAAGATCTTAATGTTCCATATGTTGCTGATTTGGCACAACGTATCCTGATAGTGTATGATACGTATCCTTCACTATGATATGATGATCACTATGAATACGTATCCTTTCATAGTGAACTCCATTCCAACCGAATCCACTAGTACTCCAACATGCCTCACACTCAATTCCCAAAAATTCTCCGAAATGTCTGAAAAGAAGATGGTCAAGAGACCTAATATAAAACTATTATTTTTTTATAAACAAAATATTAAAAAAATGATAAATCAGACGTTCTACATCTCAACACCTGTCATTCCAATTTAATACATTCAGACCAATAGTATACATTTACATTAATATGCATCATATTTAATCATTCATATATTACACCGAAATACGGAAATCCCTTTTTGTACCTGCGTTTGGGAATACATGCAGTTTTGGAAAATCCCTCCCGAATTTTACCTTTTTTTTCAAATTCCCCACGTCTTTCCTAATAATTTCCTAGAATTATTATAATTCAGTAGTAGACACCAATAGAAGATCCACTAGTGACATTGTAAGTAGTTTCCTACTCCTCTATATTTTGTAATTATATATATTTAATTATCCTAACGCATGTTGTTATATATTTATATTGTAGCTAACTTTATGGTTTGAAATAACTTGAATAACTTATATAATTTTATTGTAACCTGTTTTTTCACTGTAGGGCATGATTATATGAGAACAATATAGTCTCGAAACATCGCCAAAATTGTTGTTTTTATTTATTGACTGAACCTTAATAACCTTACAAAACATTTAATAGTAACAGTCAAGAAATTTATCCATGTACACATATACAGATATACACTTCAAAATTAACCTTTATAACCTTACATCTTACAATACAAAGACTAAATTGTGTTCGATGAAAACTTTCCAACAGAACAACATGAACCTGGATAATTAGGCTCTCTCATTTTGAATGGAATCTCTTCCCAAGCGTTTTCTCACGCTATCTATAATGTTTCCTTTGTATTATCTTTTTTTTTTTTTTTTTTTTTTTTTTTTTTTTTTTTCCTTCCCATTAACTCTGCACGTCGACTCCGTTGATTGTTCAGAAAACTCGAGGTAACTTTTAAAAAGGAGCTTAGAATTACCTGACAAAGTTATTTGAATCTTTTGACTTTATGATTTATGTATTCTTTTGAAACACGATATCCTTCGTTTCTGCATGTCAGCTGCTGAAAGGAAACATGTCCTTGGGCAGATTAAGAAATATCTATGTTTGTATATTTAGAATTATTAACATATATTGAGAGGAAAAGGTGTAAATATGGGCACCCCTCCCTACTGGATAAGGAAGATATTGAAGACTGGCGGCGAGGACTGTCTATGGAGCCATTTGCTAATATAAGATAGCCGTGAGCAGTTGGAACTAGTCTTTCAAGTAGTGTGGGTGCAGCTAGAGTTATAGTGCGAATTGGTGTTCATTCTGGACTGTTAACTTTTGAGAGAGATGTGAAATCGTTTTTGTTTCATGCTCCTGTGTTTATTTTAAAATAATTTCACAATGATATCTGCAAAGCGGAGATCTTAAGCTACTTTTTGAAGCACATCTTTAGTCACGCGCACTTTTAGGTTACGTGTGATAGTGGCCATCTTTCTTAGGTGGAGTTGGTGTAAATATGAGCACCCTTTCTTGTTGTAAATATTGATCCCCATTTCCCCGGGAAGTTCGACATATCTCTTGTTAGAGATCACAACTTGTATCTGTTGTGATAAAAAGTTGTTTGAAGTCACTCAGGGAGAGGAGTGGGTAAAATGTTCCTAAATGTGGGAAATTAGATGTTTAGTTACAAATAAACTCTCTACTGTTTCGAACTGTTTTAAACTATTTTTGGTGACTTTTTCTAAGAGGGCTCATATTTACACTCCTATTTTTCAAGTGTTATTTTGAAAGCTTTTTGTAAATTGTTTTTGTAATGAAATAATTGATTTTAATCATTGCTTTGCCTTCTTGCATTTAAGAAACTTGTTATAGTTGTTAATGCAAGACAAAAATCTAGAATTTTTAAAGTTAAAAGTAACTTTACAGTATCCTTTAATGATATTCCACTAATCCCTGTTGAACAGATCCGTTACCTAGGACTCCACTTGGACAAACGTCTAACTTGGAATCCACATACAAGACTAAAACGACAAGAAACTGCCCGTCGTTACAGACTACTTCAACATTTACTAGACAAACGTTCAAAGCTCCCAATTAATTACAATAGACATTTACATGACTGTGATTAGACCTATTTGGACGTACGGAGTTGAGCTTTGGGCTCTACTAAACCATCCAATTCATCTCGTATCCAATCCTTACAATCCAAAATCCTTCGAAAAATCCTCAATGCTCCTTACTTTGTGACCAATAATAAGCTTACCTTCTATAGTAAGCTCCATAACCACTGCAATCCACTAGTCTCCCAACTTGCTTCCTCCTCCATCCTGATAATCCTCCGAGGCGTCTGAAAAGAAGATGGCCTAGAGACCTTTCAGTGTAGATTTTATTGAAGTGCTACTAGTAAGTAGTTTTTCACAAGTTATATACATGCCATTGTATTCACTGTCAACACATTTACTTGTTGTATATTTTTTTGTACAGTTGTAAATATCAATAAATGAAAAAAAAATCGAAAACAAAAGAGGGTGCCCATATTTACACCTATTCCTCTATTTTTTTAAAATGAAACTGTGCTTATCTATTTTGTCAATTCGACCACCTCGAAGAGTACATCTAGATGTAAACAGTACTTTACTGTTGATAGAAGACAAGATGAAACAATGACAATCATCTTAAAATATCTTTTACTCTTCGGACATGACACTTGCCATTCATTCGCAATGCTTCTCCCTCTGAACATTCAAAACACTCCTCTCCCACCACCTTCCTCTCCGGACTCGAGTCTCTCTTATGGAAGATTCAAAATGAATGTCGTGATAGTATAGCAGGTATAAAACATTAGCCTGAATTAACAATTTTCTTACGATAATGTTTTCATTTTTATGTAAATAATGATACCCTTTCAGAAGCGGAGCTCCAGCACACCGCTACACTGACCAGTTCGATCCTTACGCTTCACGAGTTTACATTTATAGGTCTATTTATATTTGTTATATCCATTTATGTGAGAAATTTTCAGTTTACATATTTTGTGAATGGATTCTTTGTCGTCCGTATTACTTATTGCCCCTAAGAGGGACAGATTGTATTATTAATTCAATAAAACACATCGATCTAAAAATGAATGTGAGAAAGTATATCAGAAGTTTCATATTTTCTTATTTCCACTTCCCTTGATAAAATAAAGCAGAAATTAACATCATAACTTTCAACAAGGATTCTGTGTTTTATGTATTTATAATTTGTTATTTTCACTTTCCTAACTTCAGAAAGTTATTAGAAGTCAAAATTAGTTGTGATTTAGCATTTTATTAATTCTGATTTAATATAATATTAATCCAAAAATGATTTAGCGTTTTATATTTTCTTATTTCCACTTCATTATTTTATTTCTCATTTTAATATAAGAAGGTAAACAGAAGTTAATATTACTTTGAACAGGGATTTAGAATTTCTCCTTAAATTAAGGAGTATAACTTTTCCCCTCGAAAAGTAGCGACTATAACATCGAAATAAATTGGAAGAAGTTTAAAATCGATAGAAGCTATTCTGGGTGTCTCTGTTAGGGCACCCAAATAATTTTTGGTTTCCTAATTTTTATTTTGCTATTATTTATTATATTCCCTTTCTACAAATATTATTTATTTTCTCATATAACGGATGGATGTTAAATAATAGGATATGAGAATTTGTTTGACAGATAAAAGAGAGGGAGGCTGAGATGGGCATCTAGTGAGAATGAAGGAAACAAGATTTGGAGGTGCAAGGAAAAGGGTGATTGGATCAAGAAACATGTGACTGGAAGGGTTAAAGGTCATCAGGAGCCTTGGTGTTAGAGGATAGAAGATAGAATGGGAAGGTTTGGAGAGATATGAGTGGGTGCGAGTGACGAAGGAGGCCAAGGTGCTCCGAGCAACGTAGTAAAGAATAAAAGAAAGTTTCTGAATAGTTATCATAAAACTTTATTTGATCTGGTTTTATTGAACTTATTTAAATACCTAATAAATTTTCTAATGAAGATAATCTTAGTTTTAAACAATACTTCAAACACTGTTATACATTCACAGCTGATATTAAGACCATGAAGCATTGGCTCAGGTTATATCCCGAGGAGTGGCGGCTGGCAGTTATTAATCTCTGAAGATGTCCCTAAAAGATGGGACAAAATATTATATTTAAAAATATTTACTCCAATGGAATGAGGATGGATTAATTAATTGCCACTTCTAATGGAATTATTTTATTAGAAAACTATTTTCGAATGCTAAACATTCGTCTTCGGTTCAAAAACATACAAAACTTTCAACACACCAGCACTATATTACATGGATTATACATACTAAAGTTTTAAAAAATTTAAGACAAGTAATCAAATATTGGTACTGACCTGAGGAGATCTAACAGATATCTGAAATATATTCATCTTGGAAAGGAGAAGGGGGCAGATAGGTTAAATTTTTGGAGCCTACTCATTGGATTTTTCCGTTCCAATTGGAAACAAATTTAAGATGGGGCTATTGAAAATATTTACCTGGTCATTTAAACAAAATGTGGATCGGTTTTAAACGATTTTATTATTTCTAATCATTCATAAATATTTAATTATAGGCTATTTTCTACTTTATGTATTATTTTGACTTTCGAATCTTCATTGAATTAATGGTTTCTTTCATTTAGATGAATAGTGAAATTGGAATTTTGGGTCTTATTATTGTATGCTCTTATATGTTCTTTTACTCTTTGATTTACAGATCGTCTAGTTTTCCCGTGTATTTTCCTTCACAGACATTACATTTTAGTTCGTATATACGCTTTTTTTTGGAAAGGGTCTATTTTTGTCTTTAGGTGAAGGGAATTCAGATGATAATAGTTTATCTTTTTTAAATTCAGGGTTTAAACCTAATTTTTTTAAATTCCTTTCCGACTTTGATGGATATTGGGCCATAATATGGTATCAATATATATTTCTTCGTGGTAGGTTTATCCTCTGCGGGTTTTATGTATACATTATTCATAGTTTTTTCATGGATTTTTTTTTAAATATTGTGAATCGTGATTTTATTGTATCCGTTATTGCTGGCTATAGTGTGGATTTCTTTATTATAATTTTGTTCATTTAATGGTATGTTTATGGAATGATAAGCCATAAGTGTCAAATTATATATTTCTCGTTGATTCGTTCCATAGTAATGGATATAGCGTTTTATTATAATTTTTTTTTTTTTTTTTTATTTCTTGACGAAGAAAATTAAATGTGAAAGCAAGAGACAACTTTAGGTTATCATGATAATTTAATTACGTTATATTTTTTAACCCAGTTAAACTACCTTCAAAGATTTTAAAAAGTACTGATAACATAATTTAAGCGGTGTCGGTTCCATTGATGTTTTCCTCAAACGTACTAAACCTAATTTAAGGCAGATAATGGACGCGGAGTATAACGGTTAACTGGAGACTTCAATGCCGTAACTGAGTCTTCGGCGATGGTGAAATTAAGCCAAGCTGCACCGGTCGCTGCTCGCTGATTTCTCCCCATCTTAGTTGATCTTATGCAACGAGTAAATTAAGGAAATAATTTTGCAGGATCGGTAATGTCTTTAAGAGGAGTCATCCTCGTCGTTTAGTCAGCTAATTGTAATTAACAGGCCCATTGAGGTTATTTAAAGTTACGTGATTCTTGCCGTCTAATTATACAGTTCAGCTACTAACTGCGAAGCTTATCAAGCTCGTTAACTCTACTGTTAAATGCCTTATCTGATAATTAGCAGCATAGGCAAATAATTTACAAAGTTATAATTGAAAATTATTCACTTGTGGTACTTTATGGTACAGAAGGATCGATACAATTAGGATTGATGAATTAATTGCCACTTCTATTGGGATTATTTTATTAGAATACTAGTTTCGAAAGCTAAACATTCATCTTCACTTCTAAAACATACAGAATTTTCAATAAATTAGCACTTTGCTACATAGATTGTTTGTTTTAAAGTTTTAAAAAAATTTAAGGCAAGAAATAAAATATGTTTGTACACACCTAAAGAGGCGAATCGGGCATTATTTGATATTTTTCTAACATTTTTTAAAAACTTTAATATGTACAATCTTTGTAACAAAGTGCTGATGTTTTTAATTTTTTTTACTTTTTAGAACTGATGACCAAAGTTTAACATTTGAAATTAGTTTCCAAATAAAACGATTCCAATATAAGTGGGAATTAATTCATCAATCCCAATTGAAAAATGTTTTCATTTTTATTTTATATTTGAACCATTTTTTAAAAGTTTAATCACAGTATAAATAATATATGTAGTACGTATAATTTTATAACAGCTTTAAAAATACTTTTTTCTCATAAAATTACAATACAAAAACTTACTTAATTAAAAAAGAATTAATAATAAAAATTAAAAAAAAATCAATTATCCCAACGTCTTTCTGATGAAAAAGGTTCGTTTTTTCTTAGGAATGTGCATTGATTTAAGTGTTTTGAATTTGAATTACATTATTTTTTATTTTTTTCTGGGATTAAAACGACAAGAAACTGCCCGTCGTTACAGACTACTTGACAAAATGACAAACACCGAAAATGTAATCAACACTGATCTGACTTATAAACATCAGTCAAATGAGTCAAAAGATGTAGTTGACCGTCAAATATAAATATAATCAAAGGAGTCAAGACCGAGATGTAGTTGGGAGGATAGGAAATAGTCCGACTGAGTGAGTTTCGATTTTTATAGGCTTCACTGAAGAGAGGTGTATAATTTTTGCCGCGTCAATGTTGTTTAAATGTAGTAGAGGCGAGGCAGTATGAAATTACTGAAACTAGTTTTTATAATCAATGCCGCATTGATTCACAACAAATGCCTCATTGATTAAAAAACCAATGCCTTATTGATTGTTGTATTTTCAAACTCCTTTTCAATCTTTGCCATTGTGACTGATGGTTTCTCACGCTTTTGTTTGTTCTATTATTAGCTATAATTTCATTGCTGGGAAAACAGCTTTTGGTTTCATACTGTGTTTTAGAGGAACATTGTTCCTAAAATTAAGTATGATTACACGCCTGCTTAGTCCGTAATTGTTTATGTAAAATACATTCCGCGCTTTCACCAACAACCGATGCTTCACTAAGCCACTTGCCACATACCGGAGCATTTCACCATTGTATGCAAAACCGAACTTGTACCATTTTGGAAGCTTCCCCACAGTCTGGAAACAAACGACTTCCTGTAGTTTGGATGCGGTCTCAGACAGATTTCTTCTTCGGGATGGGAGAGATCTGGTTTGTATGTTGCCTAACAAGTGAATGCAGCACTCCATTTGGAATAACACTGATGAATGAATATTTCCGCCTCTGAAAATAATAAGATACAGCGATATAAATTATAATAATGATATACTATTTTTATATACAGAGTGAGTACCTCTTGGTGTAAAAAAAAATTGGGTGAAACTAGATCAAAAATGTAGACAAATGCCGCAGGCTTCACTTTTCTATTCCAATCCGTTGCAGATATATGATTATTCAAACACTTTTTTGGGGAAACCATAAAAGCTGTAATATCTCCTCTCTGTTTAAATATTTTTCAAATTTTAACCACATTTTCGGATTTAGCATTAAATTTCCTATAAGGGCTGAGTACATGTAACCTTGAGTTTTACAAATTTGGGACCTAAAGAACGGCTTAATCTTCATCTTATTTAGGGAAGTTACAATGCTATATTATACTCCAACGCTCACCGTTTTTCATAAAAACAATCCAACTTCAGAAAGTTTAAAATACATATTTCGATTAAGCGATGACATAATGTCTTATTTACACAAGTAACATTTGTTTGCCAAATAAAAGCACCATGTTTTTCCGGTTTTAAAAGTAAATTTCACCATGAAATCGATACGGATCATTAATTTGATCATACCATATGAAAGCTGATTAAATTTTCAAGTATTTGTTAGATTTAAAATTTTGTAGGTATTTTTTTTTGGTGAGTGGTGAAATATTATAAGACATTGTAATTTCCCTAAATAAGGTCAAGCTCTTTAGTTCCCAAGTTTGTAAAATTCAAGGTTACATGTACTTTGTTCTTATAAGAAATTCAATGCTAAATCCAAAAATGTGGTCAACATTTGAAAAATATTTAAACGAAGTGGAGATCTTACAGCTTTTATGGTAAAAAAACGAGGTTTCCTCAAAGAAGCCTTTGAATTATCGTATATCTGCAGCGGATTGAAATAGAAAGGTAAGGTCTGCGGCATTTTTCTTCATTGTTGATCTAGTTTCAATCAATTTGTTGTTGTTTTTTCACTAACAGGTACTCGTCCTGTATATTTCATTTTTTAAAAAATCTTATTAAAAAAAGTTATATTTTTTTTAGGAATTCGACGATTTCATCTATATTACTACTATAATCACCAAAAATAGTTTGAATTTTTCTTTCTGTTCGCAATTCCTGAAAATAATTATTCCATCGAGGGATTTCTCTAGAATGTATCTAATCATTAATTTTATATTATTGTATGTTACGCATCTCGGTGGATTGTCCTTTGTTATAAGATAACCATGGATAAGTCGAGTATGGCTATTTTGTCTTGTTATTACAACTTCTTCTCTTCATTTGCTGCGATCACAGCTTATCCATATTCTTGTTTCTTTTTTTAGTAGTTTTTAATTTGTTCTGATCCTCTATGTCTTCCTAAAGCTGGGCCATGTCATTTTGACTCGATGTTCTAAACTTTGGCAGGTGTCTGTAGAGGTGTAAATATTTGTTGTATCATCGTCGATAACGCTGCTTCTTTTTCTACCATAGATGGAGTTTGGTAGTTAGATATACATATATGTATATACATTTTGGTATATACATTTATTAGTCAGGTGATTCAGTCTCTTAGGTTTTCATACGACCAGTCGGTTTTCTCTTCGTTCTGGAAACAACGAATCAATTTGTTAAAATGTCTTTTTATTAAAATAAAAATATTGATATATATTTGGCAAGTAATTTATCAACCATAAATTGAATTACTTTTCTATTTATAGGCGTTTAGAAATATAATATGCATCGTCTGTTTAGCTTAATCCTTTAATTACGTTATAGTTCTTAATTAACATGAATTTCTGACAAAGGTTTTAGAAATTACTGATTACTAGTAGTTAGGTAAATACTTTTTGATCCCTACATTTATTAGTCAGGTACACGGGCATTGTTTATTATTTGTTATGACTACTCCTTTGTTTCGTTTTTTATTTTTTTTTTGTTTTAGTTCCTACTGGAAACAAAATTTAAAATAGGACTATAAGAAATATTTACAAATATTGCCAAAAGGCTATATACATACAATTTATTATGTTTTTCATAAATGTTGGTCTTGCTCTGTTTTGTATTTTTTCCCCCAGTACTATTCCTCTATCAGTATGTTTAAAATAAAATATAAATACTCAAATGTATAATTATAGAAATATGTTTATATTTAGTCGTAAACAAAGGCGCTTGTACAGTAAAGGGTATCGAAACCGAAGTGTTTTGCGCTCTTTAGAGACTAGGTATTGGAGATTTATTTTTGTTAGCTAGGTCTGGAATATTGTTTATTCCTAGACCGTAGCACTAACAGAGCCGCCTGGCTATCCTCTCGTGGCTCGAACCCGGTCCTAAAGATGCCCCAGCACATGGCCCTCGAGGTTATGTTAGTCAACAAAGACCAATTTACTCTCAACAGTCCTCTTCAGTTCCCGTTACTCATCTCGAGTGCTCGGGTCCTTAACACGCAACGCTGCCTTCATAAGCTGGAAATAAGGCGGCTCTTTGTGTGTGTGTATATATTTTATGTTTCAAGTTTCTTTTTATTTTAATCCACCTCCTCTCTAGTTACATCCTTTAATAGTATCTAGTAATTGATCTGGACCAAATGACTAATTTGGAATTTTCTACAATGAACTACTAAGTATTCGTTTCTCTCATCTTCAGCATTTTAGCTAGAAAAACTATTTTAAAGAGATATGGGGCTCTACTAAAGAATCCAATTCATCCTGTATCCAATCCTTACAATCCAAAATCCTTCGAAAAATCCTCAATGCTCCTTACTTTGTCACCAAGAAACTTATCCATAAAGATCTTAATGTACTAATGTGTTAAAAAAAAAAAAAAATGTAAGTTTTAGAACTGAAGTTGAATGAATGTTTAGCATTCGAAACTAGTTTTCTAATAAAATAATCTCAATAGAAGTGGTAATTTATTCATCAATCCTAATTGTATTGATTCTATACCATCATGCGTACTTCAAGCAATTTTACAAATTCCTTATTTAAAATGATAAATATACCAAGGGTTCTGGATTTTATTTATTACTTAAGGTTTTGCAAATATAATACTAAACACAAGAAGCACTGATATTGCTAGGGATTTGATTTATTAAGAATAAAAAACCAATATGATGAATGCAATGAAATGAAAAATAATCTTTATTCTGTCATAACAAATATCTCCTAAGAATAATGATTAAATGGTGCTGTTATCGGGCTGCATCGGTTATGTCAGTGCTTAAGCTTTTGCAGTTTAAAAATGAATTTCTCATTACCCAGTAATCAAATAGCAAATATGTATCTTCCACTAATTAATGTTTGAGTTTCTGAAGTATTGATTAGGATTAGGACTTTAGTATTGATTAGGATTGTTTTAAATTCTGTAGAAAGCAGTTCTGATCAAGTACATGTATAATTTGTCTCTTATAAAAGATGAAAAAATATCGTTTTTTTAGAGCAGTAACGATTTATAATAGTTAGTATTAGATATAATGTATAGTAATAAGCAGTGACGTGTCGGTACCAAAATTTTTCGATGCTCGATACCGTCACCGATACGAATAAATCGATTCTCGTTTGCAACACCTCAGTTTAAAAATAAATTTCTATCCTAAAACATAATCCAAAAATAACCTAAAAAAGCAAAACTAATCAAAGAAATAAATTATTAAACCGCTGGTAGCATTTATTATCCACAGCATATCGCAAATCCAGAATGGAAAAGGCACAACTCAAGAAGTGATGATTTCAGGAAATCCCGTTTAAATTTCCATTATGACTACTTCAACATTTACTAGACAAATGTTCAAAGCTCCCAATTAACTTATCCATGAAGATCTTAATGTTCCATATGTTGCTGATTTAGCCCAAACCAGATATCAATCCTTTCATAGTAAGCTCCATAACCACTCAAATCCACTAGTTTCTCAACTTTCTTCCCTCTCAATTCCCGATAATCCTCCGAGGCGTCTGAAAAGAAGATGGCCTAGAGATCTTCTTGTGTAGATTTTTATTGGAGTGCCACTGACGAGTAGTTCTTCTCAAGTTTTACCATGTTATTGCAAGCGTTTTTAACACATTTACTTAATGTATATTATACAGTTGTAAATTTCAATAAATTGTAAAAATAATAAAAATAAAAATAGAGATATAAGTATTTTGTAGAATAAATATTACAATTTCCTCATTTCAAGGGAAATAAGTAATATTGATGACAATAAATCCATTCATATAAACAAACAAACTAAACAGATTCTATCTACAAAAAATATATAATAAATCATTACACCTCTAAAGTCCTGCTAAATGGACTAGAACCACAAAATAGGAGAATACCAAGGGGGCTTCAGAAAAGGAAGGTCCTGTCAAGAACAAATTCTAAAACTTAAATTGCTCATAAAACACTACACTACCAGAAGGAAAAATCTTTACATCTCCTTTGTTACAGACTACTTCAACATTTACTAGACAAACGTTCAAGCTCCCAATTTATTACAAAAGACTCATTTACATGACTGTGATTAGACCTATTTGGACGTTCGGAGTTGAGCTTAGGGGCTCTACTAAACCATCCAATTCATCTCCTATCCAATCCTTACAATCCAAAATCCTTCGAAAAATCCTCAATGCTCCTTACTTTGTGACCAATAAACTTATACATAAAAATCTTAATGTTACATATTTGTCTGATGTAGCGCAAACCAGATACCTATCCTTCCATAGTAAGCTCCATAACCACTCCAATACACTTGTCTCCCTACTTGCTTCCTCCTCCATTCCTGATAATCCTCCGAGGCGTCTGAAAAGAAGATGCAAAGTCTAGCGACTTTTTAGAGTATATTTTATTGAAGTGCTACTAGTGAGTAGTTCGTCACAAGTTATTTACAAGCCATTCTATTCACTGTCAACACATTTACTTGTTGTATATTATTTTGTACAGTTGTAAATATTAATAAATGAAAAAAAAAAAACCTCTTTTTTGAACTTTAAAAACGCCTACGATTCTGTGGATAGGGAAACCCAAATGTAAATCCTGAGAGAATCTGTAGTAGTCCAGGAAACCATAAATCTGACAAAACTGAGTAAGACAAGGCGACGGCTTGTCTCATATACTCTTCAACAGTCCTGGAGATCATGAATGGATTCTGGAAAAATAACATCTCACAAGCTATAGTAGGGAACAAAAGCAACCATATAAAAGTGAATTGTTAGGCGTTTGCATATTTGAGGCGTTTAAAATAACGATCAAAAACACATACCAGCTATAGTAACCCGAGCTATAGCTTCTGTCAATAAAAGGGAACGTTTTGAAGTAGCAAGTATAAAGTTTGGACCTTAAATCGAAAGTACATTTATACCATAAGGTGATACAGCGTTTGAAAACCGGAAAATTCCTAAATTATAATGAAATTTATCAAAAAGTCACTGAACACTGGCTTTCCATTCGACAGGACAGAATTCTGGTCTTAATAAATTGTATGTCCCGCCGGTGTTTATCTCTGATATTTCTGCCATAGGTATGGCAACTATATATTAATAAAAGTTTACTGAAAAAACTGTGGGATAATCTCTTAAAAAGATTAAAAGTTGAAAAATTTATTCTCTATCATTGGCATGTGTTATTTGTTTTTGTTAATTTCCTTTAAATTAGTGCATTTCTTTTGAAGAAAACTGTTTAATTCTTAATACAATCCTATATTTAAAAAAAACTAACCAACATTTAAATTAAAAAACATATCGTCATCCCAGAATTATCTTGTTCTAAGTCCATTTTTAGGGTATATAGAGTTGTATACACCAAAAATTTAGAAAAAAAAATCTTGTTCTATATCAATTTAAATAACCGTATTATCTTAGCCCATAATCGAGTATTGAGTAAAAAAAATTTCTATAACCCAAGTTTTGGGTCTACTTTAAAGAATTATCTTGTTCTGTTGATAGCTTGAGGAATTATAGTGTTCTATAGACCGTTCATTTTGTTATAACCATAAAATAAACCAGAAACAACTCCAAAGTCAAGGAAGGCAAAACCGGGTCTACTACTTACACTTTATTTAGCTTATTTTTTTTACTTCCTTATTACTTGTTTTGTAATAATAAAATTTATATAAAATAAAAGAGCTTGTCCCAATTATTAAAAGGAAATTATGAAAAGTGTTCAAAGAGATATAGAACAATTTATTGACCGAATTCCCGTATTTATTTTTGTTCTGTATCCTAATGAATAAAATCATTTTAGTTTTAAATCAATGCAGTTAGGATATAAGTTTGATGTAGTAAATAATTTCTAATATACTGACAATATTTAATTACAAATGCATTTACATATTATGCCAAAATAAAAAAGTACTTTAAGAAATAAACATCAAATCTCATTTGAATCTGGGATGACGTTATGATGTGAAACGTAAATATGACATTTCAGGGTGGCCGGAAACTTATGAACACCACTGTAGATTGTTTTCCTTTCCTTTATTAAAGATACCAAAATGTATTTGTTTTATAATTTCACATTTTTTTTCTAATATAATCTGAATATAAAAGTGTTGATGTTTTGTATGTTTTTAGAACTGAAGGTGATCGTTTACCATTCGAAACTAGCCTATAAACAAAAAATACTAATAGAAATGAAAAATAGTTTATTATCCCTAATTGCATTGATCTTCCACTCCTTAGCTTAAAAAATGCTGAATGAAATGAAATGAAATGAAAATAAATTTTATTCTGGGGCCATTGCCCCTTAAGAATAATTATAATGAACTTTTGTTTAGCTGCCGTATTCCTTTAGTATATAAAACAGGAAATTCTGCAATATATCACCTTTTTTCGTTTCCTTTAGTATATCAGCAGTCTATAGGGCAGAATTTAGCATAGGTATCAATAAATTTTCTACTATTACCTAGTATTTTATCTACCTAACATTTGTTGATCCCTCTGCATTTAAATATTGAATCAAAAATGATCTCCTCGGGTTTGTATTTGAATGAACTGGCAGTATATTAATTAATACATAACTGGCAATTATTTATTCAATACATAAATACATAACTATAAATGGATTATTTCTACAATATTACACTTCGCCCTAGGGCTACTAGAAAGCATGCATATTCATTTCAGGTCGCTATAAAATCCATTGTCTTTCAACTCAGCGCGGGGTCAGGCAGATATCGAGCCGATTTAGGTCAAGGGCGCTAGTTCCCAGAGGTCCTTTGGAATCCTGTTGTTAGAGGTACCTTTCTTCCAGGAGCCCTTCTTTGCAGGTAGGGATGGGATATCGATACCGATGCATGGAAAACATGTATATTTAACATCGTTTGGTTCGATGTATGGGTCCAATGTTTTTGAACAAGCGATTTACATCATGTTAGGAAATAGAAAAAAAAAATTAAAAAAAAAAGTTCTTTATAATAATTATTATTGTTACATCCCTGTTGAGAGAGCGTTGGAACTTGACATCTGTGATGGTTACTTTTCCCTATTTTTCCTTCGTTCTTCCCAAATTCTCTTCATTAATTTACTATGCTTTTGTTCTTCCCGTGGTTCTCTGTGGGTGACATTCAAATTTTATTTTTTCTATAGAAATCTTGAATTTTGTACGGTCCTTAATGTCATTTTCACTCATTTTCATCTGTTTCAGGTCTTCTAATGTTTCATTGATCCACTTGGTCTTGTTTTTACTGGAGCAGGCTATGGAGAAAATTTTCTTTGTGATTCGATCGGGACCCATCCGGTACAAATGTCCGTAGAAATTTGCTCTCCTTTTTCTGATGGTGTCAGCAATTGTGTTAGAATATTTGTAAAGTTCTGAAGTGGGTCTTTTAATCCAGATTCCATCCCGATTCACGGGGCCAAAAATCTTCCTGAGGATCTTCCGTTCTTGTTTTTCAATGTCTTTTATTTTTTTATTAAAAAGTTCTTTATTTTTTTCTCAATAAATTTATTGAAATTTACAACTGTACAAATATATACATCAAGTAAATGAGCCGATATCGATTACAATAACATGTTAAAACTTGAAAAGAACTACTCATCAGTAGCACTTTATTAAAAATTTTACACTTGAAGGTCTCTAAGCAATCTTCTTTTCAGACGTCTCGGAGGATTATCGGGAATGGAGTGGAGACCAAGTTGAGAAACTAACGGATTTGAGTGGTTAAGGATAGGTATCTAGGTTTGGTTTAACTCAGCAACATATGGAACATTAAGGCCCTTATGGATAAGTTTATTGGTGACAAAGTAAAGTAAAATAATGATTTTTCGAAGGATTTTGGATTGTTAGGATTGGAATTGGATGGTTTAGTAGAGCCCAAAGCTCAATATCAAAATCTATTTAATATTAAAATTAAACGCAATAAATATTCAAGGAATAAATTATTAAACAGCAAAAAGCATTTATTATCTATAACGTATACTATGTAAGTTATAATTCGGCCAAAAATTTTACAAATAGGGTTGATGAATTAATTGCCACTTCTATTGAGATTATTTTTTTAGAAAACTAGTTTCGAATGCTAAACATTCATCTTCAGTTCCAAAACATGCAAAATTTTTTCAACACAGTACTATGTTACATAGATTATATATACTAAAGTTAGTAAAGTTATATATACTAAAGTAAAGTAAACTTTAGTATATATAATCTATGTAACATAGTACTAATGTGTTGAAAGAATTGTATGTTTTAGAACTGAAGATGAATGTTTAGCATTCGAAACTAGTTTTCTAATAAAATAATCTCAATAGAAGTGGTAATTTATTCATCAATCCTAATTGTATTGATTCTATACCATCATGCGTACCTCAAGCAATTTTACGAATTCCTTATTTAAAATGATAAATATACCAAGGGTTCTAGATTTTATTTATTACTTAAGGTTTTGCAAATATAATACTAAACACAAGAATCACTGATATTGCTATGGGTTTGATTTTTTAAGAATAAAAAACCAATATGATGAATTTAATGGAATGAAAAATAATCTTTATTCTGTTATAACAATATTTGCTACGAATAATTATTAAATGGTGCTGTTATCTGCCTGCATCGATTTTGTCAGTGCTTCAGCTTCCGCAGTTTAAACATGAATTTCTCATTACCCAGTTATCAAATAGCAAATAAGTATCTTCAACCAATTAATGTTTGACTTTCTGAAGTGATCTTTTAGTATTGATTAGGATTGTTTTAAATTCTGTAGCAGGCATTTCTGATCTAGTACATTTATAATTTTTCACTTATAAAAGATGAACTGGACTAATTTTAATTGCATATCAGGGTTCGAAAACTAGTATTTATACTAAAAAAATTGAAATTAATCTTTATTGGAAAATTGTCCCTTAAGAATAACAAAAATCGTCTCCATAGAGGAGAAAGTCACTTAGTGCAATTTTTTCTGAATTTAACAAAAGTCATTGTGTGTTAATATTATCATTTCCCATAAGTATAAACAGTCACTAACTTCAACTTGAATAAGTGTATATAACTGCTATATATGCACATTAGAGAATGAGGAAATTCACTATAGAACTATCTGAGAAATTTTTAATGAATTTTTAATTGAATATTGAAACAGAAAAAAATTGATTTCGTTACTTAATGGCTTTTACCTCCAAACAGACCATATATATATAGTACATTGGTTTTATTTCGTTTATTAGAGATTGTAATCTTATTTATTCATTTTCCAAAAACAAATAAATATCTTTAACAAGCTGTGGTTTAATTTGCAGTTGCATGGGATAAGTTTTTATTTTTTAAAAAGGAGGCTTTGTCTTCAGGAGAATTGATGAATAATAATAAAATAATTATATATCACAAAACTATTGGCATTGTCAGCTGTATCGATCGTTCCTAGGAATCGACTTTGGACCATCGATTCTCGAAAACGGTTCTTCTCTGTAGATTCGATGGTTCCTCGGTCCCATCCTTTATACCGTATATACAGCTGATATTCCATCCTTCCTAATACTATCCTCACAATTTCAAGCAATCCTCTATTTGCTGCATCCCAGACACTCCAGTCACATATCATTTCCCTTGAAGATTGGTGTCATAACTGGAGAGTTAAGATAAATCCCAGCGAATAACCTTTACCCTACGTCGAAAACCTACCTCATCCTGTCCTCCTGTATCCTTTAATGGAGTACCATTAAATAATTTAGAACAGATAAGATATCTTGGATTTTATCTGGAACCCTCATAAAAGATCGAAAAGACAAGAAGCTGCATGTCGATTTCGCCTACTACAACACCTACTTGACAAACGTTCAAATTTCCCGATTCACTACATGAAACACATCTATATGACGATTGTCGGACCTATTTGGACTCACGGAATAGAGTTATGGGGTCCACCAAACCATCGAATTCTTCCCGCATCCAATCACTCCAATCCAAAATCCTTCGAAAAATCCTAGATGATTCTTGCTTTGTCACAAATGAATTGATCTACAATGGCCTTAATATCCCATATGTTGCTGATTTGGCACGAACCAGATACCTTTCGTTTCATAATAAACTCACTGCTCATCCAAATCCAATTGTTGCACAACTTGCTTCCCATTCCATTCCTGGCAATCCTCCGAGGCGTCTGAAAAGAAGATGGCCTCGTGACCTTTTGTTAATATTCATTAGAGTACTACCAATGGGTAGTTCCTCTACAAGTTTTATTCATGTCATCATATCTCATTTATACCGCATATTTACTAGATGTGTTTTCTAGATGTTGTAAATTTCTATTAATAAAGGAATAAAAAAAAAAAAAAATAAAAAATAGATTTGGTGGTATCTAGAATCGACACAGCCCTAATATAAAACCATCGATGTATATTGGTTGATGTTTCGAGTGACATATGTTTTATTTTTCGATGTCATGAACATCGAATTATCGATGTTTTTTATCGATGTCCCATTCCTACTTGCAGATATCCTAGACTGTTATCGAGCCATTATCTTCGGCGATGATGTGTGCCATTGACTCTTATCCAATTAGATACCGTGTACCGCTCGTTAGAGAATTGCCTAACGGTATCTATCCCGATGCGGTTTATTACTTACCGAAATTCCACGCAGGTTGTTGCTACGTCGTTTAAAATAAAGTTGGATTTATGAACTGTTTATGTGTTGTCAGGAACCCTTTATTACCTAGTGCAGTAAAAAATAATGTCCTGAATTTATACTACCCTTTAGAAAATATAAAAGTTTTCATACTTACTTATCCTGATTTTTTTACTTAAATATTTTTTTTGTTATGCTAGATTTTAAAATATGTTTAATCAAAACATGGTTTTCTAGAGATATTGAAGAGAGATTGAAAATTATTTATTTTATTCAAATTTAAATATCTTTTATTGACAAACTTTTTATTTGAATAATTCCAAGCTGCCTCACTCAAAGGCAATGAGTAATATGGATGACAAAGATTCATTCATACATACAATATGTACAATGATATAGAATAAAGTAAAAAAATTAAAATAAACAGCCTTTAAAAATACTAGAAATAACATAAAAAATATATACAAGAAATAAAATAAAATATACAAGAGATAAAAATTTAATATAATATATATAATTTTTTTTCTTTTAATTTATTTATTGATATTCGCTACTATACTACATTACTGTTATATTTTGATTTATTACAGAATCGTTTAATATATCAATTTAATACATTTAATAACACCATTGATAATACAAAAAAAAAAAATAAATAAATAAATAAATAAAAATAAAAGAGTTGTGCTGTCTTTATATCTTCAGAGATTTTTAGAACTTTTTAGCCAAATAAATATAACTTCACTTTTTATATTTTTATTTCACACGTTACTTTTTTACAATACGTAACCTTCTGATTTTTACATATGACTTAAAATATCAATCGATATTTTTATATAATTATTAATACGATTTGATACCCTACAGAGTGAATTTGTTTTAATAATAGATAATTATTTTTAACTTAAATAAAGTTAATTTTAATTTTTTTTGACGTAGATGTCTTTTGGCTGAGTGCCTAAACTTTTTTTTTGTGATTTTTTTTTTTCACCTTCAAAAATGTAACCCTCTAGCTTTGTGGGTGTTGCTCGGATCGAAAATTTGCTGACTGTTTCCTTTTCAGAAATTTAATGGAAACATTTTTTTGATGTTTAAAATTTTGTGCTAGGAACTACCATTTAGAAGCTATATTGGTTTGAGTGAAAAAAATCACGTTGCAATCCCTGTTTTTCCATGACTTTGTTTAGTTCGAATAATCGTTAATTGTTAATTTAATTAAATTAATTTAGTGATTTTATTTTTTTTAATTCTGCAATGTGAATTTGGAAAAACGGAAGATTATAGATAGATGTGTCTATCATATGTCATAGACATATCATATAATCTTGATCTATTGTTTTTCCCAGTTGGGGAGAAATTGAGTTATTTTTTAAAGAAATTATTTTTATTTCAGAGCTTTCAAAAAAGATTTATAATTTTATGTTTTAAAATTGCGTTTAGTTTAATTTTAAAATGTTTATTTTATATATATTATGATGTCGTCATTTGTTAAAAACAATAGCCCAAAACATATGTTGGATCCAGATCTTAAAAACAGTGTACCTGTTTAATTAAATGTTGATATCAATAATAGAAATTGATATTACTTGAATTAATATTGAATTGATATTACTAATTTAGAGTATTTTAGTCGATTGAGGAAACCATTATTCAGGAATTTTGATTTACAGGAATATTCTAATGGAAAACTATTTAGTAAAAAAATAAAAATAATCAACAATTTGAAATCGAATGACTTCTATTATCTTCTCATAGTAACGTCGAGGTGGCATCGTTCAAAGTAATCTCATAACACTTTTAGGCCATGTATGTATGGCCATATAACTGGAACAATTACGTAAATTTAATGTTACCAAATTTAAAAAAAACAATTAATTAGTATTAAAATCAAATGGTTTTATTAAAATAATATGTTTCTATGTTATTTTTGTTTATAATTAAAAGTCGACTTTTTATTTCATTGATAATTTTTATTGAAAAAAAATTAATTTAATGCTTTCAATCATTTGTTTTATTATTACAATAAATTATATTTTTATAATTTAGAAATGTCAATTAATATTTTCTTTTTCTGTTTATTCTTTTCTAATTAATTTTAACGATGACGCATTAGAAACCTTCTGGCAATGGGAAATGTTGGTGAATATCCTTGTTTTTCATTTTGTTCCTGATAATTCTCCGACGCGTCTGAAAAGAAGATGATGGCCTCTGGATCTTCTGATATAGAACTTTCATTGGAGGGCTATCAATGAGCAATGCTATTACAAGTCAGATCATTATAAATTATTTCTACATTGTTAGATTTTTTGAGGCGTTTGTACAGTAAATGTTAACTGTTAATCTACATCGGCTGGAAATTTCTTATCGTCTTCTCCGACTGTTCCATGTAATTGACTTGTCAAGATAAAGCCTTGTCTGACGTTTCACAGAGTTCAGGGGATAGAAACGGAACATAAAATAGAAATGTGATAAATTATTAAATATAATATGTGTATATATATTTGTATAACCCTGCCAACTTTTTATATTCCATATTTTTTACAAGTGACTTTGAACTTACTTAACCTTCTTTTTTTCCTTATACTTGCAGTGCTAACTAAATATTTTCTTTTCAAGAAAGCTAATATACTTCTTTTTGTCCTGATCATTAAAAAGAAAAGTCATTAAGGAACGCCGAGTTTACTTAATGTTCTTTATGATAGTGTTAAAAAGGTTTCCTGCGGATGCGGGATGGCAGGATGTGTTCTTGAACGAGTGGTGAATGTGCCATAAATTTTTAATGGTTTTTATGTCGCTATAAGAACGTTACAGAGAATATCTCGGTGTGAATTTCCATACAATTGAAGGATAGAAGGATCTGTGAGATCATTCCAACAGTAATTTCCCACTCAACATTGTGTACAATGTTACCGGAGACTAATAATATAACAGCCTTCCATCTTGGCCTTCGGCGGATGCAAGATTACCCGCATCTAGTATGCATCTGATCATTTTTATGTTGTTTTTTTTTTTTTACGTTATGGGTATAGAAATGTATAGACCTAGAAAAAAAAAATTGCTTTCGTACTGCCGTATAAAGTAAACTTCTAAATTCCAATAGATATATTGTGTTTTCCGGTAGTTAATAGAGGCTTTAAAATAAAAATATAAAATAAATTATTAGATAATATTATTACTGAACGAAATACGCTGACTTAACTATATCTGATTTCTATTGACATTTGGTCAATAAATTTCTTATTTCTTGAAAACTGAATACTCTACAAGTTTTCTAACAGTTTTTGGTTTTCATCCTCCAGAGCATCGTTATCCAGGAAAAAAGTCCCCCCTCGAAAATTTTTAAATCCTTGCTTTGCGGTGCACCATACTCATGTGTTACATAAGACTTATGCTTTGAAGATTTACTGAGCTGCAAAAACATTTACAGTTGTATGCATAATAGTATAGAGGAATCTAGCTAATATAGAATTCATAAAGAATTTTACTCTTTTTCATATTATTTGTCTTGTTTTATTTTATCAGATTAGGTTTGGTTAAATGTCGTATTGAATCTCTACATCAAGGGTTTTTAGTGTCTCTCTGTGCAATGTACTCTATATTCTTCTTTTCCGTTCTTCAATTATTTTCTTTATACTTTTGTTCGTCTTTATTATATTTTTTATTATATGTAAAAGGTTATATTTCTTGAAGAATTTGAGGATTTCATCTATATTCTTGCTATTATAATCAAAAATAGTTTGGATGTTTGTTGCTTTTCGCACTTCCTGAAAATAATTATCCAATCGAGGGTTCTAGAATGTATCTAATCGTTAATTTATGTTATTTTACACGTTACGCCCTTCGGTAGATTGTTCTTAGTTATAGGATAACCATGGGTAAGTCGAGTATGGTCTATTCTGAGTCCTAGCTATAACAACTTTTCTTCTGTTGTTGCTATTACAGATTTTCCATATTTTTGTTTCTTTTTTAATAGGTTTTAGTTTTTTAGTTTTGTTCCTCTATGTCTTTCCAAATATGTATGTGTCCATGTCATTTTGACCGAAGTTTTAAACTGTGGCAGATGTCTGTAGAATTGTAAATATTTGTAGTATATATGCTGATTCTTTGGCTTACCGATCTCCTGCTTCATTGTCTTTGATTCCCAGGTGTGATGGTATCCAAACATACATTCTTATGCAGATTTTTAACCATAGACGCATAATCTTGTGCTTTCTTTACACGGTGGTCTTTAATATAAATATTTTTTAGTGCCATTGAAGCAATGTTTCTTCATGACATTGCATAATGTAAAATAACTCTGCACAAATCGCATAACATTCAGCTGTGAAATTACTGGATAGGGAGGGAAGTTAATACTTAATAATGCTGGAGTCTGATACGAAGGAACATCCAACATTTTTTAATTTGGAACCGTCTGTGTAAATATATTTTGTGTTACAGCATTTTTCCATATTTTTTTTATATTCCGCTAAATAAGTTGGTTTTGTAGTGATATTTGTCCTCAATTCCTGGAAATTAAGATCTATTGCAGGCAATTATAAAGTCCATGGTGGATAATTAAATTTGTCGATTATGGGTTGCAAGCAGCTGAGTTTTTCTATGTATCTTCCAGCTCTAATACCTAACGGAGCTGGTAACATTATATTTATTATTTATTGTTATATTTATTATCAGATAAAATATAAATATTTTATGAAACTTTTTCTTTTGCTTTTTTACTAAAATAGTGTAAATAAGAAGTTAGATATACCGTTGGAGAACGGACTGTCTTTATGTGGCACACCTGTGGGAATCCTAGCTTGTTGAAGGTCTACATGGTTACCTGAGGCCATTTACATAGTGCACTGGGTTACCGTTTACATGGCTGTTCCCCCGCTCAAGGGAATTTCTCCAGTCCCGTTAAAAGTTTAGTAGTTTGCCTGGATCTTCTTACACGACCGGTTGTTATATCAAGATTAAGATTGTATCTATCCTTCTGTAAATTAAAAATACCCATTATATATTTCATTAAAAATATTCTTGGTTGTAACAAAAGTCCATGTGCATGAACACAACCCTTAAGTTCCACTCTCATAATTAATCCTAAAATAATATATTTATCCCTAATATTTATATCAATTTTTATTCTGACTTATTCTTTGATTCCTTGTAACTTGAGTTGGCTTTATGGAGTCATTATGATTTTTAAAACGCGCTCGAAATTGCACGAAAAAAATAAAAGAAGAAATACAACCGCCTTTTGTTTACAATTGGGATTCATCAATTGATACTTGCCATTTCTTTTGGAATCGTTATATTTGAAAACTAGTTTATAGTTTAATATATATATATATATATATATATATATATATATATATATATATATATATATATATATATAATACTCCTATATTTTCTGCAGTTGGTTTATGTTTTTCTGTAGATAATTTTATCTGAGATTTATTAAATTTTTAGTTGTGTTGATTTTATAAATTTTGGGGAGTTGGCTAGTATAATGTACTAGAATTGTTATAAGTTAGTACCTAGTAGATACCATATAGTCTCGAAACGTCGCCAAAATAAGTTTTTATTTACTGACTGAACCTCAAGAACCTTACTGAACAATATTGTAATTGTTTTATGGTGTATACATATATATATATATATATATATATATATATATAATATATATTTTTTTTTTTTTTTGAAGAGAAAAGATCTGATCCCAGTTGGGATTCGAACCCAAGTCTCCACTATTCTCTAGCGTGGCGCCTTAATCCACTAGGCCACCGGGCTCGTATCCGAACCATGGAAATCTTCTCTCTTCAACTGATCCATACCCCCGCACTCTGGGCATCGCAATTGCGATGTACAATTCGGGGATGAATGTTCAAATTGAACATTACTTTAATTAGATCTATTGACGAGCTGTCATATATATATATTAAATATGGAGGTGGTTCTTGTTTAATAAATAAATTAAACAAGAAACATGATTTCTCTTCAAAAAAAGTTATTTAAAAAAATATTTAAAACAAGAAAACCACTTCATAATTTATATACGAATACAACATATATATGACAGCTCGTCAATAGATCTAATTAAAGTAATGTTCCATTTGAACATTCATAAGAATTGTACATCGATAAATTGCGAGTGCCCGGGGGTATGGAAAAGTGAAGAGAGAAGATTTCCCTAGTTCGGATACCAGCCCGGTGGGCCTAGTGGATAAGGCGCCACGCTAGAGAGGTGGAGACTTGGGTTCGAATCCCATTTAAACTGGGGTCAAATCTTTTTCTTGATTGTTAAAAAAATATTTATTAGATGTTTAATAAAGTTCTTGAGGTTCAGTTGATAAAATAACAACTTATTTTGGCGACGTTTCGAGACTATTTTGTTTTCATAATCATGTCCTACGATAAATAAACGGGTTAAAATACAAATACATATGTCACTCTGGTTATTTATTTTAAATGGCTACCATTGGTTTTAAGTCTTGAGACATTGGGGAAGCCACCTGAAAAGTGGTTCTTGTTTACGATTACGGGTGCATAGTAAATGGAGGACTGTCTGATGAGCTCGAAATGATATGTAAAAGACTAATGAACTGTTTTATTAGATTTATTTTCGGGATCTCCAAACGTTCTCACATATCTCACTGGTATTCTGAGATTGGGTGGTTTTACCCCAGTTTCTGACGTCAATACTTCCTAAGTGCACTCATATTTCAATCCTTGAAAACCAGAAGACCCACCTATATTCATGTCCTTTCTCTGCGCTCCTCCATCCACCTTTTAAATACTAGAACCCAACTCATCAACCTGTACACTCCTGCGCATCGAACTGCATCCTTCGAAAAATCCTTTATTACCCGCGTTTTCCCTTTTTATAATTCCTTGCCGATCTCAATCCGAAAAAGCTCCACTCTTACTTCCCTTAAACATCATCTATTTCTTCACCTCCGGATTTTCAATCTTCCGAGCGAGAAATGTAAAACATGAATATTTATGTAATACACATTATGATTGTATACATAAGATGTATCATTTCACAATATTTCCCATTTATTTTGTAACTCATAATTTAATTATTAATCAATTTTTATTGTTATTTATTATAATTGATTATCATAGCCAGAGGATTGTCCTATGTATTGTACTAATTTGTTATTCTTAGGAGACAAGTTGTCCCAGAATAAAGTTCATTTTCTTTTTATTCTTCTTTTTCAAAGTTTTATAATTTTTTAAAATGGCTCAGTAACCATTTTTTTTTTTGATAACTTTAAATGAAATGACAAAAAAGCATATTTAATTTTATTAATATTCATTTTTTAGGAATTTTGGACGTGACTACCCATCGATACAATTATATACAATTATATTACTCATTCCTATGAGATATCCTGCTTAGTCCTTTTTCCACAGGGTTTTCAGTGAAGATGGCCGCATCGAGAATATCTTTTGTAATGACAAAGCTGATGGTTATAATAATTATATGCAGGGGGCACTAGCAAAGCGGAAAATAGTGGCCCCTGTATCGCCGGCAGGTGGGGCGGCCAGGAAATGCCATGGTCCCGGCTCACTGGCCCGTAGAGGAATCCCCTCTGGTCCCAGAGTTATTTTATTTCCCAGGGATTTATCCACCCTCTATACAATAGTTTTAAATAAAAATAAATAAAATATAAACCTCAGGTATGACAAAAAAAAAAAGAATAAATAAAAAAATGTATGCTAATATCCTACAGAAGTGCAAAAATTATATGAATTTCTAGTTTTAAAATATATGTATAGTAATTATGTTATCCAATAAATATTTATGCTTTTTTCTATTTTTTTTTTTTATCAATTTATTGAAATTTACAAATGTACACATATACATCAAGTAAATGTGTTGAAAACGTTTACAATAACAATACAATAAGTTAAAATTAAAAAAAGAACTACACATCAGTAGCACTTCAATAAAAATTCTACACAAGATGATCTCTAGGCCATCTTCTTTTCAGACGCATCGGAGGATTATCGGGAATGGACTGGGAAGCAAGTTGAGAAACTACTGGATTTGAGTGGTTTTGGTGCTAACATTGAAAGGATAGGTATCTAGTTTGGGCTAAATTAGCAAAGTATGTTTATTAACATTATGATCTTTATGGATAAGTTTATTGATGACAAAGTAAGGACATTTAGGATTTTTCGAAGGATTTCGATTTGCAAGGATTAGATACGAGATAATTTAGATTGTTTGGAGCCCCAAAGCTCAACTCCATATGTCGAAATGGGTATGGGTCTTTTGTAATAAATTAGAAGCTTTAAACGTCTGTCTTGTAAATTTGAAGTGGTGGAAATGATCAGCTGTAATTTGTCGTTTGATTGTGATTTTGTATTCCAAATAAGACGTATGTCCAGTTGTTGTCCTAGGTATAGGGTTGTGCGGTAGTAGATAGTTTTACTAGTTTTGATATATGCTGATCTGTCTCTGTCCTCGATCTTTTAAAATAGTGTCGACTCAAGGGTTCTCTCAAAGATTAATCCAAAGGAAAGCAGAGATGCTAGTTTTTTTTAAATATGTGGCTCAAGGAGCAAACTTGACTCAATTTGTCTTGTTTTGAAATCTCGGAATTTGTCGTCTGTGATCTGTCAAATAAGAGGTTTGTCCAGTTGTCCTAGTGTCGAGTTCTTTTGATAAATTGATATTCGGAATCCCTAGAGATATTTTTTCTAAAGGGTTTTTCAAAGATTAATCCAAAGGAAAGCAGAGATGCTAGTCCAGTTTTCTTTCGGGAAATCCCTGTGGCTCAAGGAAAGCAGAAACTTGACTCTTCAAGGAGCAAACTTGACTCTTGAAATTAACTATTACGTTATTTTTCGTTTCTGCAGATTTGATTTGTTCATTATTATTGTATGTTCAAATAAATTAGATTTTTTATCTCATCTTTATTTTATAATCTTATAATTTATAATCCTGCAAATTTCAAATTGTAAGTAGATAATTGAATTGAATTAAATAAAATTTTTATTGCATAGCTTTGGAAAAAAAGGAAGCAACTATCGAAAAACTATCGATAGCAATAGATAGTTCTCATCCGAAAGTTTCGGCCTATCGATAGTGCTAACTATCGACTATCGCCCAACCCTACCTAGGTAGCGGATCTATTCTACAGGGATCAGTGAAATATTATGAAAGGAGAGGAAGTTTTAGGCTTGGTACAAAACTATCATATTCTGGAAATCCCACAAACATTTATAATTTATTGATGTTAACAACTATGTACAATATATAAAGCAATAAGTAAATGTGCTGTAAATTGATTACAAGAACATGTAAAGGACTACCCATAAGTAGCAATTTAATAAATGTTTTACGTTAGTCCCTCAGCTATCTTCTTTTCAGACTCTTCGGAGGTTTATCGGGAATGGAATGAGAAGCAAGTTGAGAGACCTGTTGATTTAAATGCTTTTTTAGTTTACGATGAAATGATAAATAAAAGGATCGACTGCATATGTCACAATGGGTATTATTACTGCCATGTAAATAAGTACTTGGGAACTTTAAAGCTTCTCTAGTAAATGTTGTAGTAATCAAAATCGACGAGCAGTTTCTCGTCGTTTAAGTCTTGCTAATAAATTATATTTCGTAATAATAAAAATAATGATATGTCCTATAAATTTTTTATATTTTTGTAAGGATTGTTAAGATCATTGCCATGTAAAACTCCTATTAGATACAACAATACAATGGCATATGGAGCGCACATGGCAATTGACTCGAATTGACTTCTCTTGGTAGCAATTAATAAATAAGACAGATTGGTATCAATCAGTGGACAGTTAGAATGAGATGGGGTTCTTATCATAATGAATAACTACTTTGTCATATCTGATCATTGTTTTTATTATTATAATTATTTATTGGGTTGGATTATTAATTAAATATATAATTATTTATACAATATTTTTTGATTTATCTTATTGTTGTAGCTGTTTAAACAAGTTGTATGTTGTTGATCCTATTACATTTAAAGGTCGCGTAGCGGCTGGAGAAGTCTTGCAGGTACCTCCTGACCTTTCACGAAGAATTCCTGAAGCTTACTCAAGCCTGTTTCCAACAAGATACTCTTAAACTTAACGACTTAAGTTGATACTTCGTTTACCTTTCATTGCCAGTTCATAGTGATTTTCTTAATTGCAACTTTATCACACTTTCTAAAATTATTGTTTTAATGATATAGAACATGGTCAATCAGAAGGTACCAAAAACTAAAAAAAAAATCGATTTAACTTTCTAAACTATGAGTCAATTTTATACAAGCTCATGAACATATGCTAGCGACAAGACATCAAAAAGACACTACTATAGTCGAGTAAAATGAAACCCATCTTGACAAAATTCAAAAACTTGATTAATCTTGAAAAATTACACATTATTGAGTTTCCGAAGAAACTTGGTGAGTCTTGATCGAAGCCCTGTTAAACTTTGCATAAAAAGGGGGAAAGCATATTTTACACCGGTTTTTTGCTATATAAACAAAAAAGCAATACAAATTACTAGTATGATCTACAGAGTTTAAGGTGCGCTTAGATTGTTTTAACTTAATTTGAGTACGGATCCATAATATATGGGAGACTGTTGAGCTCGAAATGAGATGTGAAATACTAATGAACCGTTTTACGTATGCGATTATTTTTAACTTCATAACTTCGTTAGGAGTAGTTAGAAGGTAAACATAAGGGGTAAGCTTGCGGTGAGGGGCAGGGCAGAAGTTCAATTTTTTCGATCAATCAGGTGAAGTAGAAAGGGAGAAAATGGATATTTATGAAAAATGTATCCCTTTCCTCAAAGGTAAATTTCGCGAGACATTCGGAAATAGAGATTTCTCCGTGAAAGGATTATGGTTTGGGTCTCGCGGAGTCATCCCGGAAAAAAACAAGGAGCTTTTTGGAGGACCTTGGCGTGGAGGTGAGGGATATAGCGATAATGGCCGAAAATATAATATTGGACTCCCTGGGAATTATTCACCACCACATACATGGTGCATAGTAGGATGGCCCATTGCAATGTAAAGTTAATTAATGTGCATTTATGTATATGAATGTGTGGTAGATATGTGAATATTAGGGGGGTTAACATTAAATGAAACAATAAAGTGAAAGAGGAAAAGAAGCGAAAAAAAAAAAAAAAAAAAAAAAAAAAAAAAAAGGGGGAAAAAGGAAGAGGAAAAAAAAAAAAAAAAAAAAATGTTATTTTTGTCTAGTATTAGGTAATATTAAGTAGTATATTATATAATTATAACTAAATTATAAGTTACAGTGTTGTCTTTAATTGGATAGATGAGTATGCTGTGTTTATAGCAACCCAATAAAGTTGGGCAGCACTATGTTTACTGTTAATTGTTTCAATAAAGCATATATCTCTCTAGTTCTTATAAATATTTGTCGAAATTCAAACGATCTTCGAGATATACGTTATTGGAAATTTTTTCCTTACTTTTGAAAAACATCTGCTTCTTGCACCTTTCACGATAGTTTCTCAGAACAATAGTCAGGATCAAAGTTGAACATTACATTATTTTAATTTAATATATACGTTTCTGTCACTTGTAGCAAACTTTTGACAAAAAGTGAGGTAAAAAAACCGATTTTCAATAAAATATTCCTCGAAAACCTTTAGAATTTCGACAAATATGTATAGAATTAATTTTTAAGAAAATTTAATTAGCTTTAATTTTGACTTGAAATACATTTTTCTAGAGTCCACCGTTTTCAAGATATAATCGAAAAACCCCAAAATGGGACCTTCTCCCCTCCCCTCACCGTTAGCTCACCCCCAGGAGCGGGGACTTAGTATGTTTACCTTCTAACTACTCCTAACGAAGCTATGAAGTCAAAAATTATCGCACATTTCATGCACTCTACGCCCCTCATTTCAGCACTAATTAAATGGACTATAAATCTGATAAAACAGTTCTTAGTCTTTTACATCTCATTTCGAGCTCACCAGACAGTACCTGTATCAATCCTTGAAAACAAAAACATTCCACCTATATTCATGACCTGAACTCTGCGCTCCTCCATCCACCTCATAAATACTAGAACCCAACCCATCAACATGTACATTCCTGGGAATCACTGTAGGGCATAATAATGAGAACAATATAGTTTCGAAACGTCGCTAAAATAAGTTGTTATTTTATTGATTTTATTGAAAGAACCTCAAGAATCTATTAAACTTCTAATAGTAAGTCAAGAAAATATATCTATATATGTTATCGTTGATTTCTGATATACGATATATATTTTTTTAATAGTTATTAAAATACTATTTTCGTATATTTATGGCTAATATTATAGTTTTATTTGTGACATAGCCTAGTTGGAATTCATCTTAGATATTGCCTATGTGGTCTACTACCGCCCTGACCCTATTATTAATCCGATCAATACAAGATTTTATCATAAAACGGTTGGTTCTATCGAAACTTTCTTCCAATCTTGGCTTCAAATCTTGCAATTTTACGCTATCAGGAACAAGAATATTCAAACTTGAATTCCCTCCTTGCTTTTGTGGTGATAATATTCCAATTAAATAATCGGTTTGTTTAAATTGTTCTTCTAATTAAACTTTATTTTCATTTTGATTAATTCAATTGTTTAGGGATAACGATCATATTATTAAAAGTGTTAATTTTCTTGTATGAGTACATAAAAGATTCAGTATGACTTTATAACAGCGCTTACACTGGTACGTCTGTCACAAAACATTCCACACATGCTATATGAATCATTGCATGCGAATCTCCGAACGAATATGCGAACTCATGCAACCAATCTCTAACGATACTGTATAAAAAAATATATTAATAATTTCTATTTTTTAAATACTATTTATTGATATTTACAACTGTACACATTATAAACAAGTAAATTTGAGAAACATTATTTCAATGACATATGCCAATAACATGTAAAAAAAAAATACTCACTAGTAGCACTTCAATAGTTCTATATTAGAAGGTCTCATGGCCATCTTCTTTTCAGACGCCTCGGAGGATTATCGGGAAATCGATTGTGAGCCGTGTTGGGGGCCTAGTGGATTCGAGTGGGTATTGAGTTAACGTTGAAAGGAAGGGAATCTGGTTTTGGTCAGATCTGTAACATATGGAACGTTAAGATCTCTATTGATAAGTTCGTTTAATTAGGAGCATTGTGGATTTTATGCAGGATTTTGGGTTGCAAGGATTGGATACGGGAAGAGCTTGAAGGTCTAGTGGAGCCCCAAAGATCAACTCGGTATGTCCAAATGGGTCTAACTACTGTCATGTTAATAAGTCTTTTGTAATTTATTGAGGGCTTTGAACACTTCTATAGCATATGTTGGACTAGTCGGAAACGATGAGCACTTACTCGTCTTTTTAATCTGGTAGGTAAATCTTTAAATTTAAAACAGATATAGTGGAACCTCGATATAACCAACCTCAAGGAGAACGAGAAAACTATCGAAAGAATTATCGAGGATTTCGATGTATCGAGGTTCGATTTATTGAGGTGATTTCTGACTGACTTCGATTATAGAGGTTAGAGGTTTATAATAAAATACTCAATGTAACTATAGAAAATATGTACATATTTTATTGAAATAATAATAATGGAAGAATAATTATTAAGTTCGTAAAAAAATTAAGCGGACCTTTGGAAAAAAAATCTGAAAATAGTAGTTTGTCTACCTGAAAACGACACTTTGTCTTAAGTCGATTTCTTGAAGGTACTTTTAACCTCTTTAATAATGTAAAAGCTTGATTTTCATACTTCAGCCTATTTTTCAAAATTGTGGATAAGGTGTTCGCTTCGAGAATAAAAAAATATTTTGGAACAACAAAAAACGAAACATATCGCATAATTGTTTTATCAGACATTGAAACAAATGTGTGGATGGGAGTTAAACTTAATCCTTCGTAGAATCTTTGATCAGTCATAACTCAACTTATTTAGGAAATCGACTTCGATATATTGAGGTTTTTCGATAAAAACTTTGTAGAGGTGCGGTGTTAGCTTAGGCAACTTTGAAAATTCGATTTATCAATGTCTTCTTAACGAATCATTCGATATGTAGAGATAAAAATAACATAGGAATGATGGCAGATTCAAGGAGAATAGAAAAACTTCGATTTATCAAGTACAGTAGACCCTCGGTATAACGCGGCTCGTTATACCGCGGATTTGAATATAACGCGGGTCAAGCTCCGGTCTCGATCCTGATTTAATTAAAATTGATACAAAATAAGATTACATCGTATTATGGTTTTAAAACCAACAATAGAAAACTTGAAAACAATTCATTAGAAAATTGAGTCATAAGTTCTGGGAAAAAGTGAACTCTGCAAATTAAGTTACATTTGTTAATTTTTTTTTTTTAACACACTTCTAATTTTACTTAGCATTAAAAGGAATTTGTAAAGGAAAAAAAATATAACTGGTTGTTAACGTAGGAAGTAAAACTAAATAGGACGTTTAGAATGAATTACGATTGTCTAACCAAGTTTCATTGTTTTTGTTTCAATATTACAACTTTTTAAAGTTTGATTTTTATTAGAATTTTAAAAAAACTTTAGGAAAGAGTGTGTACATCGCTTGTGTCGTCCTGGAAATAAGCCGAAATGTGTTGCTTAGACAATGTCGATTGAATATCTTCCCGGTAACCTACCTAGATGACGTACGGAGAAGTTGTCTCTATTCTTGCCTTCTTGGTTCACAGAATCCCCTTCACTTCCTTTTTAAAAACTGTGTATTAATTATTTCTTTAGTTGTTGCCCGAGTTTATATCATAGTACATATTCATAATTTTTTGACCCCCAATTATTCATACTTCTGCCTTCGTTATACCGCGGGTACGTCTATAACGCGGGAGGTTTCATTTCCCCTTAACCCGCTTTATAACGAAGGTCCACTGTATTCGATATATTGATGTTCCACTGTATAATAGTAAAAATAAAATGAAAATTGAAATAAATATAGGCCCCATTGAGCCTTTCGGCTAAAGAAAGAATAAAATGGAACATGTTTTAGGGGATGTCTCCTTGTCTTTTTTTTTTTTTCTCTACTTCTGTGATAAATTTGTACGTTGGGGATGGATTTTCAAATTAAATAGCTTAATCCTGCTGACCGTTATGTTTTTTTTTCGTTTTTCTGTATGATTTTAAATTATACTAACAATTAACGATTATTCAAAATAAACCAAGTTGAGAGAAAATATGAGTTTCATACATGACCTTTTTCATTCAAACCACTATAGCTCCTAAACAGTAAGTCCTAGTGACAAATGTTATTTAACAAAAACATTCTCCATTTAATTTCTTATAAGGAAACCGTCGTAATATTTTCGATCCGAGCGATAGCAACTACACGTTACGCCCTCGAGCTCTCCAAAAACGTAACATTTTGAACCAACAAGGTCATAGGTAAAAGATGTTCCATGTTACAAAATATACCCTGTTATAAACAAAAATACTTTCACAACTTTGAGAATTTCTCCCATGATGAGCATTCAACTTCTAAACACACTCAGAAGGAACACATTCTGTCAATCATACCTAAGTAGGGCATTAACTAAACTTTTGTTTCCAGAAATCTGTTACAACCAAATAACCTTCAAATATGAAGTTTGTAGCAAATCCGATTCCGTTGAGAACAGAGGAAATTAATCTTCTTCTGGGCCAACTCGTCGACATCTTTGCCTACTTAGAGCCAACTTACTGATGGGGCTTGCGGCAAATTTACGAGGCCGGATCATTAGCCGTTTAGTCAAATTGATTATTCATCATGTCAAAGCAGTTTGTAGAAAACAAATAACATTAACATGTACACAAGTAAAATTTAATTTAATTATGAATTGATTAACTGTTTGCCACTTCGTCAATATTTAGTTTATTAAAAGTCTGGTTTCAAGTGTTACACATTTATCTTCATTTTTAAAAATATTTATACAGTTTATTGATATTTACAACTAAATAAATTTGTAATTTGTTATAAATTTGTGGAAAGTGTCTACAAAGACATGTCAATAACATGTAAAGGACTATTCACCAGTAGCATTTCAATAAAGGTTCTATATTATGTGATCTCTTGGCCATCATCTTTGGAGGATTTGAATGTGAAGCAAGTTGTGAGACTAGTGGATTCTAGTGAGTTTGGAGTTTATTATGAAAGGATAGGTATCTGGTTTGGGCCTAATGAGCAACATATGGATCATTAAAATCTTTTTAGGATAAGTTTGTTTGTAGCATAATAAACCATTGTGGATTTTAGGAAGTATTTTGGATTGTAAGGATTGTATACAGGAGGAATTGGAAATTTTAGTGAACTTCCCCACTCTGTATGTCCAAATGGGTCTAGTTACTTTCATGTAAATAAGTGTTTTGTAATTTATTGGGAGCTTTGAACGATTATCTAGTAAGTGTTGGAGCAGTCGGAAACCTGGAGCAGTTTCTTGTTTTTTAAGTATGATGATGGTGTATGGTTTTTAAGGTAAGATCGCTTATTTTCTGAATTTGCTGAAAATATTTTGTATTTTATATTGATTTTATGATTTTTTTTTTGCGTTTCAAATTGTTCTATAGTTACTAAGTACACAAATCTAGATCACCATATATATCCGTATATAATGAATAAATTTTTTGACTGTTATTATTAGATGTTTAGTTAAATTCTTGAGGTTCAGTTATTATAAATTATTTACGAAAACCAAAGATATAGATAAATTGGAATTACAGTCTAATATTGTTTACGAAATACCGTGTGAAGATAGTTGTGGCAGGTCTTATTTCGGTACATCCGAAAAATACCTCAAACGACGTGTTTATTAACACAAATACAGTTGCACGTCTATAATTAAAAACCCGAACAAACCTGACCAAACAGCTCTCACCACACATTACAGGCAAACAAAACATACTTTTAAATTTGATTTCCCCTCCAAAAATTATTCACCATGAACAAAATAATTTTAAAAGAAGTATTAAAGAAATGATAACTATCGAAAAATTTAAAAATCGCGCAATAAACAAAAAATCAGACGTTCTGAATATCAACACCTGTTATTCCAATTTAATACACTCAGACCAATAATATACATTTACATTAATATACACCATATAATCATTCATCCATTTACTAATATATTACACCGAAATATTTTTTACCTGCATCTTGGGAATACTATCCAGTCCTTTTAACTTATTTTTTCCTGGGGAATTCCCCACAACCTTTGTAACTGTTCTTCAAAATTTCCCCAGGTCAGTTGGGTACTAGAATTGTTAGAATTTAGTTAGTCGATACCATATCCACCAGTAACAGTAAGTAGTTTCAAATTCCTCAATATTCTGTAATTATATATAATTTTATTATTCTAACACATGTTGTTAAATACTTGTATTGTAGCTAACTTTATGTTTTTAAATAACTTGTCTAACTTATAATTTTACAACTGTTTTTTCACTGTAGGGTATGATTATGAGAACAATTAGTCTCGAAACGTCGCCAAAATAGTTGTTTTTTATTTATTGACTGAACCTCAAGAACCTTACTAAACATTTAGTAGTAACAGTTAAGAAATTAATCCATGTATATATATATATATATATATATATATATATATATATATATATATATATATATATATATATATATATATATATATATATATATATATATATATATATATATATATAATATTATAAACAATGGAGTGACCTAGGTTGAGAAAAGATGAAGCTTTGTGAAGAGCGACGGCACCTGTGACGTGAAGCTTTCTGCCCGATAGCCCTGGCCAGCTGGCCGCCCCGATACCTTTCATACACCTCTTAACTCCTATTCTCATATTTTTCATCTTATTTTCTTCTTTTTGTCGTTTCAGAAATATGAAAAAAATTATTTCAATAATGCAGAAATATTCTAGAAGCATATATGCCATTTGAATGTCAGGAATTTCTAAAGGGATATTCTTGATTAAAAAGAAAACTATTAGTTAAGTTAGGCATGATAGTATAGACGAATCAATAATATTAAGAATTAAAAAATTTTGCCAATTTTAGGATATTCAATTTATTAGAAGACTAGTTTGTAAGAAACAAAAAAATATAAATCATTAAAATCAAACTTAAATGAACAAATAAAAATTATATCACTAAAAAAAATTATAAAACATAATAAAACGAACTATTATTATTTTTTTTAAATCTATTTATTTACAACTGTACAAAATATATACATTAATTAAATATGTTGATAACGATTACTGTAATATAGCAAAACTTGAAAAGAACTACATATCAGTAGCACTTCAGTAAAATGTCTACACTATAAACGTCTCTGGGCCATCTTCTTTTCTTCGTGTGGTTAAGAATACATATCATTGATATGTTTTTAGGATGCTCATAAAGATGGTTGATTCTATATGTTACTATAATGTGATCTTAAACAGTGGCTATGTGTGAGTAGGTGTACTGTTTACTGTTTAATAATGTACTATAAATTCTATGTTTTCTATGAGTCGCAGTGTTTGTTGTTGAAATGTTTTATGTTTTTCTTTTTATATCTATTAATTGGAATTTACAATTGTGCAAAATATATACATTAAGTAAATGTGTTGATAATGATTACAATAACATTTCAGAACTTTAAAATAATTACTCATCCGTAGCGCTTCAATAAAAATTCTACACTAGAAGGTCTCCAGGCCATCTTCTTTTTAGACGCCTCGGAGGATTATCAGGAATGAAGTGTATATCAAGCTGAGGAACTAGTGGATTTGAGTGGTTATGGAGCTCACTATGAAAAAATAGGTGTAAGGAATAGGGTTGGGCTAAATCATAATTTTATTGGTGACGAAGTAAGGAGGATTTAAGATTTTTCGAAGGATTTTCGGTTGTAAGGATTGGATTAGTATTGTTTAAAGTATCTATATGAGATTTTCAACTATATAAATTAGTAATTAATCTAGAATTATATTGTTTAGTGGTCATCTTCTTTTCAGATTCATCAAGGTATTATCGGGAACTAAATAGAGTTACGTCAGCGGATTAGACTATGTACAGAAGTCATTATAAAAACATAGATTTTAGGTTCAGAGCAATTCAGTATATTGTGTATTGTCTGTATAGCTAAATCTGATATGTCATAAATATGACAAAATGTTTTTCATGGCCATAAATTGGTATATTGTTCCCAATTCACAAGGTAGAATTCGTGTTAAAAGATTTCCCAATATGGTATTAATCTCTCTAAATGAATACAATTGTTGACTAATGATAAAATTATATTGTTTTGTTGGAACTGTTATTATAAATCTAAGCAGGTTTTGTGTTGATGATGCAAAAAGGTTGCTCGGTAGCCCAACCTGTTGACTCAGTTGAATGATGGTTCCGTGCTCGAGTGGGGACCGTTTTGTGGCAGTTTTACGATTTGTTACTTGGGCTAGGGAAAATGAGCTGGCTTCGCCATGATTAATGATCCTGTAAATTTATTCTCTTTATGACCTTTAAATGATATAAGAGGGGAAAATGTCGTCCGAAAATGGTTTAAATATGCAACTCATTATTTGCTATGCATTGAAGTAATATGTGTCAATGTATAATATTAAAACATTTGGGGTTCAAAATAACAAGAAGGTTTTGTTTTATAAATATTAGATGCACACAAGTAAGGTTATATAATATAACGAAACATATAATGATTACAGTATCATCGCAAAACTACTTTTTACTATAACATTAAAACTGCCACAGGAAAAAAAAAAAATAGGGTGCTGTCAAAATGGCATTTAAATAAAACAATCATTAATTGATGAAAATATTCGTAAATTAATTATCAAAAATGGTACATAATCATTTGTTTTATAGAAATTTAAATATGTTTTCACATTAAATGTTATTCCTATACAAAGAAATATTATCTATTAACTTGACAATTCATATGTGTATGTATGGTTGTGTGGGTATATGAGTGTATATGTGCAGGGTATATAAATATATATCGTGGTATCTGTATTTTCTTCATTCTATGTACATATAGGCATAGTTCATTCTCTGTATATATCTTTTCATATTTTCTCATGTTTATTTTTTTTAGTTTATTTCATTTCTCCTTCTTATGTTATCATTTTTCCTGAAGTTCATTATACAATTATTTACAATTGACTGTATTTGCACGTCTCATTTTCCTTATATATAAATACCTTTTTATAAAAATATACAAGCCAGACCAGTTTACTATCTTATGATACAATTTTGTTATTTTTAGGGGACAATACGTCCCAGAATAAAGATTATTTTTTCATTTTCAATTCATAATATTTTGACACGCTCTAGCTCTGTTAGTGTTGCTCGGATCAAAAATTTGCCTAAAGCTCCTTAATTAGAAATTTAATGGAGAATATTTATATATATATATATATATATATATATATATATATATATATATATATATATATATATATATGTATATATATGGATAAATTTCTTGACTTTGGGAATACCCACAAGGTCCTTTTAACTTAATTTTTAAGAAATAGGGTTTCTTTCTTTCCCACTAACCTTTGTTAACTGTCTGTTTAAACTCACTCCCCTAGGTTAGTTGTGTACTAGAATTATCAGTCTATTCATATCCACCAGTAACATTGTAAGTAGCTTCATACTCCTCTATATTCTGTAATTATATATATTTGTATTACCCTACACATGTTGTTATATACCTACCTGTACTGTAGCTAACTTTATGTTTTGAAATAACTTGTATAACTTATATAATTTTATTGTAACCTGTTTTTTTCACTGTAGGGCATGATTATGAGAACAATATAGTCTCGAAACGTCGCCAAAATAGTTGATTTTTTATTTTATGACTGAACCTCAAGAACCTTACTAAAATATATATATATATATATATATATTTGAATTTATATATATATATAATATAATATATATTATGAAATAATATATAATATATTTTTTTATTTTTGAAGAGAAAAGATTTGACCCGGTCGGGATTCGAACCCGAGTTTCCACCTCTCTAGCGTGGCGCCTTATCCAACTAGGCCACCGGGGTCGTATCCGAACCAGGCAAATCTTCTCTCTTCAGTGATCCATAACCCCGGGCACTCGCAAATCGCGATGTGATTCCGGGGATGAATGTTCATATTAAACATTACATTTAACTTGGATCTATTGACAATATATCCAACTAGGCCACCGAGGTCGTATCCGAACCAGGCGCGATTTGCGAGTGCCCGGGGGTTATGGATCACTGAAGAGAGAAGATTTGCCTGGTTCGGATACGACCCCGGTGGCCTAGTTGGATAAGACGCCACGCTAGAGAGGTGGAAACTCGGGTTCGAATCCCGACCGGGTCAAATCTTTTCTCTTCAAAAATTATATAATATATATATATATATATATATATATAAATATTTGTCGTTAGTATAAACCGTTTAAGAGCTATTTTGGTATGAACGAAAAAAGTCACGTTGTAACTTTTTTTTTTCAACTTTAAAATGTGTTACTTTTTTCACTTTAAAAAATGTTACATATTGGCACGGTCTAGCTCTGTTGGTGTTGCTCGAATTCAAAATTTGACGGAAGTTTTCTGATCAGAAATTTAATGGTGGATATTTTTTGTTATGTAACATTTGTCGCTAGAACCTACCGTATAGGAGCTATGTTGGTTCGAATGAAAAAAGTCACGTTAGAAACCAATACTTTTTCTCAACTTTGTTTATTTCGAATAATCATTAATTGTTAGGTAAATTTAATTAATAATTGAAGTGATTTGATCATTTGAATTCTAAAATTTAAATTGGGAAAATCACTGGATTATAAATAGAAATATTCATGATCTACTGTTTTTACCAATAACGTAGGAATTGAATATATTTTTGTACTCTACTCAAAGTAAAATACCAAAAATGCTATTCCGCCATTTTATGAAATACTATCTCCATGGCAACTAGTTAAACACCTCTAAGCCTCTATGTCGCCTAGCAACAATGGCAGAGTTGCTAATATCGTCACTCATATTATTAGAAAATAAAATGTGACAGGTCAATGCTTTTGTAGTCTATTATAGACTTTATTATTAAAGGTTAAATATTTATTTTTAAGAATATTGGCATTTTATCCGTAAATAGATAGCTTCCGAAACAAACTACCCACGCATGCTTTTATTTTCGTTAATCGATGAACTGAAAAGGGAATGTGTTGGCGATCTCCTTTGGATGCATATTTGGAATGATTTATTTTTTCTAGGTTCTATTTTCTTCTATAGCCTGAATATTAGTATAAAATGAATCTTATAAAACCTTTTTAATATATACATTTTTTTTGTTATCATTGATTTTTAATCTACACCTGTCAATCATCCTGTGAAAATAAGCAGGGGCGATAAGAACCTAATAAGACAATACAAAACGTCATGTCTGGCATGAAGTAGGTAAGCAACCTGCGCAAGGTATTAATTAATTTATTTATTTTTTTATCTGAGGTGATCCCTCAACCAACTTCTATATATTAATTAGGTTCATAAATAAAAATGACAGTAGCCCCATTCGTATTTAATGATGTGTAGCTATGGCTATATACATATTTTCCTCGATCTCATTCCTTTTAAATTATCAGTATTCCATCATCCTAAACCATTGACTTAATCACTATCCAGCTTTAATCATCTTTATGAACCCCCTAAAATGTTGAAACGGTTGTGACCCGAAACTTACCCGTCACCTTCTTATTAGTCCAGTCAATAAACATATTGTAGGGTGCGTAAAATATGCGATTATTTTTTACCTCAAGGCTTCGTTAGTAGTTAGAAGATAATCATACTTAAAGTCCCCGTCCCTGGGGGGTGAGCTAAGGGTGGGGGGCGGTTGGTGAGAAGGTCCCATTTTTGGGTTTTTCGATTACATCTCGAAAACGGTGGACTCTAGAAAAATATGTTTCAGTTGAAAATTAAAGTTAATTAAATTTTCCTATTAAATTTATCAAATACATACTAGTCGAACGTCTAACGGTTTTCGAGATAGGGTAAATCACTAGTTATGGTCACCTCACCAGTTATTGGCAGGATAGTACAATTACCGTAATAATAAGGGTCTATTCCTTTTATCTGTGATATCACCAGGATAACTATTTTTGAAAAGGATTTAAGATTCATTTAATAACGAAATTCTCCCTCCTATCCCTTTTGCAGTAGACATTAAAAATATTTTCCTCAAATAGTATCCTGAAAAACCTCTTTTTTTAGTAAGATCATTTTTAAAAGTGAGGATTCTTAAGGAATTATAGTGAAATCGCTTCATTAATTTTTAGTTTTTGAGTTATGTACCTTTTCATTAGAATTCAAGGCTTCCATACCAGCTGCATTATGTTGTTATTAATATTATATATGATATTAATTAACAATAATTTTGAACTGACCATAACTGGTGTATAAAAATACGAGATATGAGTTATGGTCACCCCTATCCATTTCAATTTTCTTTGGTGTTACAAACGTTCTTTCTGCTAATAAAGAAAAAAATAGAATTTTCTACATTTGATTATGTCCTTTTAAAACTTAAATACTACATCTCTTCCAAGTAGTGGCCATGGTTGACCTTACGTCTCTTAAGTGACCATTACTAGTTAATATAGTTAGTTATATTCTGTACTTCGCGGATAGGTACTGCTGTTTAAGAAAACTGGAAATATTGAAATAAGATAATTTACAAATATACATTCCGATTTCTTTTAATTCATTACTTTTTTAGTAGGGATGATTACCATGTTGTATGCCGTTACTTCTTATGTATAACAATCAACGAGAAGTGCGGCTATAAGTTGTTCACTGATAAATGGTGTTTAGATACATTTTCAACTATCATTTCATGACGGTATTCTAAACTTAAAAGTAACTTCAAAGTTGGTGAATGAGTGCATCAAGTCATTGTGGTTTTAAATATATATTTTACTTTTTTGTTAGACCGCGTTGTATTATTATTTAGATCATTTTTACAGTTACAGTTGTTCATTAATCAACAATAATTTTTAACTTTAAATGTTTCATTTAAGGAGATTAATATTAGTATTGTAATAAAAAGTCATACTCCCCATTTGCTTTATTCATTAACTACATGTTTCAGAGCTTGTCATGTTGCTCCATCTTCAGGTTCTACAATCATTATGTTATTTTACAATTCTTTACTATATTATTACATCACTTAACATTTTTGGTTTTTATTACCTAACACTGTGATATTCTCACTTGGTCATCTCTTCTACACTGACACCACTGGGCAATGTTCAGTTATTGTTTTGTTTATTTATTGTCAGCATTCTATAGTAGTGACAATACAACTAATAGAATAGAAATGGAATGGTAAAATAGGAACTATATTAAATAGGCCAGAATGCTGACAATAAATAAACAAAACAATAACTGAACATTGCCCAGTGGTGTCAGAGTAGAAGTGATAACCAAGTGAGAATATCACAGTGTTAGGTAATAAAAACCAAAAATTGTTAGTGATGTAATAATATAGTAAAGAATTGTAAAATAACATAATGATTGTAGAACCTGAAGATGGAGCAACATGACAAGCTCTAAAACATGTAGTTAATGAATAAAGCAAATGGGGAGTATGCCTTTTTAATATAATAATTTTTAAATTATTAAAAATATTTGTTTAAAGATTATTTTGCCACGTGACCATAACTAGTCTTGGCTATGACCATAAATGGTACAACATGCCCATAACTGGTATTTTTAGCTTTTTGTCAAAAAGTAAAAATATTTATATGAAAGGAAGCTTTAGTGCATTTGTCAATTTTACATTCAATAGAATATACTTTTGAGAACCTAAGTATATAACCAAAGATGTCATATTACAAACAGCATCAACAAAATTCCCTTTTAAATCGACAAGTTCACTTAGCTATGTCCATAACTAGTGATTTACCCTATACGTTATTGAAAATCGATAATTTATCAAAAAAATAATTTTTACCTCACTTTTTGTTAAACATTTGCTTGAAGTGCCAGAAACATATGTATGAAAATAAAATAAATTTAATGTTCTACATTTTAGATTGTGGAAGGCACTAGAAGCAAACGCTTGACAAAAAATGAGGTAAAACGTATTTTCTTAGCGACAAATATCGATTTTCAATAACGTATATCTTGAAAACTGTTGGAAGATCGACAAATATGTATGGAATAAATTTTATAGAAAATTTAATTAGTTTTAATTTTTAATCGTAACTTATTTTTCTAGAGTCCACCGTATATGAGATATAATCGAAATAAACAAAAATTGGACCTTCTGTCTCCCCCACGTTTAGCTCACCCCCCAGGGGCGGGGACTTTTAGTATGTTTACCTTCTAACTACTCCTAACAAAGCTATGAAGTTAAAAATTATCGCATATTGCATGCACTCTACACCTCTCATTTCAGCACTAATTAAATGGACTATAAATCTGATAAAACAGTTCTTAGTCTTTTACATCTCATTTCGAGCTCACCAGACAGTACCTATATCAATCCTTGAAAACAAAAACATTCCACCTATATTCATGACCTTCTTAACTCTGCGCTCCTCCGCATTTCATGCACTCTGCACCCCTCCGCATTTCATGCACTCTGCGCCCCTCATTTCAGTACTCATTTACAGGACTATATACTTGTGTGGCTCCTGAACTACTCCTTTGTCCCTCATGATTGGGTGACATAATTCGTGTTTATCCATTTTGAGTATTTGTATTTATTGCAAGTAGTAATATCATATATAATTTTTATTAGTTGCTTTTTTTTTACTCTTTTTGTTTATTTATAATTTATTTTTCTTCTTCTGTACACTTGATTATTTCTCTACTTTTGTTAGATTAATGACATAGATGTATAATAGATTAATAGCATGTAGCATTAATATACTCATCATCCTAGGCTAATCAGAAGTGTACTTTGGTAACATATGGAATTCAGAAATTATGTGAAATTATAATTTTCTAGATTATTCTTAGTTTCGTTTTTATTTGTTATAAAATAATTCATCTTATTTTAATGTTATGTAAGCATTGCTTAAGAAAGTTACTATTATCAAAAATAATAGTGCTACTGCTGCTGCATTGATCAGCTGATAACATTTAGGTCAATCATTATTCAACTGAATAGATTATGATATCATATATTTGTTCAGATGTCTTTAAAGTAAATTTATTTACAAAACCTCGAAACGATTTCAAATTTTCTTTTTACTATTCAGTATTTTATGTATCTATTAGTAAAAATATTTATGACTTTTTGCTTAACTATTAATACAAATTTATTTTATTTTCATTATTAGTATTATTTAAAGTTGAAGGTATTGAATGATTACATAGTCCTTTATAATTATGATATGAAAATTAAATATTTAAAATTCGATTTTACGAAGGATTCTGGATTGTAAAAACTGAATACTCTTATGGAAGGTTTAGTGGAGCCACAAAGCTCGACTCCGTACTGCGGAATAGATCTAATTACTGTTATGTAAATAAATCTTTTGTATTTAATCGGAAGATTAGGGCGTTTTTCTAGGTAATGTTTTAGTTTTCGATAACGACGAGCAGTTTCTTGTCGTTTAAGTCGTGTATGTGGATTCCAAATTAAAAGTTTGTCCAGATGGAATGCTAATCGCAAGTAGTGGATTTGTTCAACTGGGATAAGTGGGTGGATAACATCGATTATGTTCAAAGCTATAAGTCATACTTACCAATGCCCCTAAGATTTATGATTTTCGGTCAAGTAATATTTTCTATCTATCCTCATGATAGGTAAGATTTTTTTTTAATTAACCGAGTTTACCTTTAATAGAAAATAAGTTGCCTAGAAATGTATATTTATATATTTTTTTGCTGACTTCATTTTATTTCTCTGTTTAAAGTTAAAACTGTATAACCTTTCTGAAACGGGATTATGATATAATCCTTGATATTTTTACAGTAAAAACTATTTTTTTCTATCTTTATTTTTGTTTTTATCTACGAAGTATAAAGGTTATGTCCTGCTTTAAGAAAGTTTATCTATCCTCCCATAAGAGAGACTAATCTTAAGGAACTGACCTTTTAAGTCCCCTTTAAGGTTCTATCTTATTTCTACTGTGATTGTCAAAGAGTGTTATTTAAAGCCAGTGGTCTGTTAAAAGAGTCTTTGAGGTGGAGGACTCGATTCAATATAGACCAACAGAGATGATAAATAGTAAATGTAAACATTTAGTGAATCAAATAAATTTTGTTATTTTATTATAGTTTAATAAATTTTATTATTAATGATAAAAAACACTTAAATAAGGTAATACTTAAATGACCATGCAATTACAGTTATATTTTTTAGTTTAAGTATGTTCAATTTTAAGACAACATTTCTTCAATTTAAATATATACACCGTTGAATTTAAAGAATGTCTTATCCATGTTTATTGAATGTATACGTAGAATGTATATTAACATCATGTGAAGAGTTAAAAATTAAATGGCTTTAAACATTCGGGGGTTTATTGCATTCTTCCCTCTGAAAATTCTTCTGGTATGGAAGGATCAATACAATTAGGATTGATGAATTAATTGCCACTTCTATTGAGATTATTTTATTTAAAAACTAGTTTCGAATGCTGAATATTCATCTTCAGTTCTAAAACATATAAAGTTTTTTCAACACATCAATACTATGTATGCAGGTAGATTAAATTTTTGCCCCCTTCCACTTCTCACGATGAGTATATTATATTATCTCTCGGACATCCTGAGGTGAGCTCTAATGTTTGATTTTTTGTCTTACACTGTTGAAAACTTTATTGTATATATTCCATGTAACATAGTATTGATGTGTTGAAAAAAATTTGTTTGTTTTAGAACTGAAGATGAATGTTTAGCATTCGAAATTATATATATATATATATATATATATATATATATATATATATATTTTTTTTTTTTAAATAATATATAATAAATACAGGGTGTTCAGCATAAGACTGCAGTAACTTCGAGAGGCGATTCTAGGCATCATTTCCAACAAAAAATTTCATATAAACTATAACTCGTTAATTGTGTAAATTTTAATTAAACTATCTTAAAGCTTTCTTAAATTTTAAATATTAGAATAAGATAAATAGCTAATTGTGATTAAATTACTTTTCTAATTATAAAACATAATAAAACTATTTAGCATTTCTGAGCATTATTCTCTCAGTATTTCCCAAAATTCCGATGTTGCATCTCCCTGTTATTAGTAATTAATAAGCGATTTCAGTATCAATTTTAGAAATTATCACTATTCACGGTATGCCATTCCAAAGGTGTTTGTGTGTAGAATTTTTTTTTCGAGTAGTGCACGTTTGTAACATATGTAATATTTTTGAGAAAAATACAGTCAAAGTTTTGGAACGCAATTAGAAACTTGCTATTTCATATGTTTGGATCAATAAGTTAAATACTGGACGCTGCTATTTTGAAATCTAAATAAATTTATTTTAAAAGAAATTTAATCTTCTTTCTAATGAGCATATTAAAATTGCTCTAGATTCAATAGTTAGGGAAATATAGACAATTATTTGTCAAAAATTAGAAATTTCTTGATAAAACATAAAATTAAAAATATCTATAAAACGGATGAGAATCGAGTTATAGTTTATTTGAATTTTTTTGTTGCAAATGATTCCCAGAATCGCCTGTCGAAGTTACTGCAGCCTTATGATGAACACCCTGTGTATTACAAAGTTTTGATGTTTTAGTTCTTAATCACCAATCCTGATTTTAATGAATGTTCAAAATTCGAAACTTTGAAAAAACAAAAACAAAAAACAAACATTAGAAATAGCAAACGATTCATTAATCTATATATGTATTTTATCCCTGATAAGGACCTGTTTTTCTTCTAAGTTCTAAAGGAACACTTTTACCTCTGAGAATATTCTCTACGGCCAGGAACAGTAAAAATATTAAGTAAAACAGATAGAGCTGAGGTAGATACATATTCGTGATTTACTTGCGAGGTAGAGGGCACGTAGGGGCGGTGATGTAGAGAACCGGAGGAATCCTCTCCAGCCCACCCCCACCCCCTGGCTGGTGATGTAATATTAAGAAGTGGGCCCATGGGGGAATCTAGTTTGTACAGTCAATCTCAACTAAGCCTAGTAGGCAAAGCCGAACCCCCCTAGGGGATTAACTGCCTCCTCTATCTAACTAGATCTTCCCACAATTTCCCACAGAAACAATATTCCTTCTTCCCATTTCAGGGGAAATTTTATTCGCAATAAGATAAGACCCCGGACGGTCTAAAGAATAAATAATTCATTTCTCGGAGGAAGTTTTACCCGCAAACCAATACAGCGTTCCCTAAGAGGAAAGAAGATGGCCGTGTTGAATTTTTGAAGCAATGGTCAATAATGTTGAGGAGAAAACGTCTTCGCATTGTTAAGAAGTACCATTTATTTTAGATGATGCTTTTCGAAGACTGATGATAGCATCGGATTTCGAAAATGGGTAACGACATCGAACGACTCCTCCTGGTTAAAATTCCTTTTTATCGATTATTATTTTCATAATAATAAAAGTATGGTTGACTGTTAAGATTAATGGAGAAGAAAATAATCAGGAATGCAGTCAAATAAAAATAACACGCCAAAATAAAAATACTATAGTTGTGTGCCAACGTTTCGGCCTTCCTTGCTGGTGTTCTTTTGGGCTAAAATGAACAGAAAACGAACCACACTGCATAGGTAACGAACGATGACTAAACAATAAACAAAATATCTCTGTTTATCTTCTTCTTTATTGATTATTACTTTCATTCGATTTATTTTATTTATTTATTTATTTTTTATATATTCTGTACAGAATATATACATCAAGTAAACGTATTGACAACGATTACAATAACATGTTAAAACTTGAAAAGAACTACTCATCAGTAGCACTTTATTAAAACTTCTACACTAGAAGGTCTTTAGGCCATCTTCGTTTCAGACGCCTCGGAGGATTATCAGGAATGGAGTGGGAAGCAAGTTAGGAAACTAACGGATTTGAGTGATTATGGAGCTTACTATGAAAGTATTGGTATCTGATGTGGGCTAAATCAGCAACATATGAAACATTAAGGTCTTTATGGATAAGTTTATTGGTGACAAAGTAAGGTGCATTGAGGATTTTTCGAAGGATTCTGGATTGTAAGGATTGGATACGAGATGAGTTGGATGGTTTAGTGGAGCCCCAAAGCTCAACTCCGTACGTCCTGATAGGTCTAATCACAGTCATGTATATGAGTCTTTTGTAATTAATTGGGAGCTTTGAACGTTTCTCTAGTAAATGTTGAAGTAGTCTGTAACGACGGGCAGTTTCTTGTCGTTTTAGTCTTGTATGTGGATTCCAAATTAGTCGTTTGTCCAAGTGGAGTCCTAGGTAGCGTATCTGTTCCACAGGGATTAGTGGAATATCATTAAAGGATACTGTAGTACAGGAGGTCGTAGGTTTACGACGAAGGGTAAAGGTTATTTGGTGGGATTTATTTTGATTCTCCATTATTGACACTATTCTTGAAGGTTTAGGATATGGGATTGGAGTGTTTGAGAGGCAATGAAGGGATCATTGTTTACTGATAACACACATGTGTCATCAGCGTAAGTAGTGAGGACAGTGGTAGGATGAGTTGGGATGTCAGCTTCGATTTATTTAGATTTTTTTATTCTCAACTTTTCAAGGTGAAGATTATTCTTCTTCATTCTCAGGAAACACTTAATCCATGTTGAAATCTTAAGTAACACATTCTCATATTAAAGAAGTGGAAATAAGAAAACAGAAAAATAAATAACGCTAAATCAATGTTGAAAGTAATGCTAACTTCTGATAAACTTTCTCCCATTAGTTAATTAATAAATAAATTGTAGTAATAAAAATAACTAAACAATTTTATATTTCAGAAGACGAATTAAGTTATTTTAATACAGTCCAAGCTAAAACTATAGAAGTCAAAGTTTACATGTGAGGTTATAGGTAAGATCTATCGATAAATGAGAAACTCGATATGAATCACAGAAATCAATTTGCAAGTTTGGCGGATTCGGCAGACCAGTGGTTTGATTTCGTTAACCGAAAATATATAGGATCATCTATTGGTGTCTAATAGGTCAGACTTATTTTCAGATTTATTTGTATTCTTGTTTTGACATATATCATGCTTTTCAATCCTTTTCTAATTAATGGAATTTAAGGTATTTTCAATTAATAATGATTGGTAAATATATTTGTCTATAAATATATTGGATGAAAAATAAACTTAAAAGTATGAAGCTACATTATATATTACAATAAACCAAGGTAGTGGTAAGCACACAATTTACATTGTAAAACTTATTCCTGGTTCTAAACCGGCATCGTGGAGTCATTTTCTACGTAGCCCTTGATCTTCCATCCAGCATCTCCTCCCTCTCTGAAAAGATCTCTTATTTTTCAGGTTCTTGTTGAAAACCCATTTAATCCCCCATTTTTTTCACCAGAATTTTCTACTTTAAATTCTGAATCCTTTGTTTGTTCCTCAACTTCGTGGGTGTAGTCACCTTGTCAACAAGCTTGACGCCAAAGGATGTACCTGACCTTATCCCATTTGGTACGTTGCCTGCATTTGCCGGCCATTTGGGCTACCTCTTAAACATTTGATATGACATAATATTTATTTGTTTGCTTGTTATTAAGCTTTAAGCCAATTAAATTACAATTCTTTCATTTTATTATATTCTAATTCTTATATATTTTTTTCAGGTAAGAAAAACAATTTTCCACTTAAAACAGTCTGATGTTGTAAGTAGAACTAATTATTTACTTTTATTAATAATTAAAATCATCCTCTTCTTTAAATTCACCTTATTTGTTTTTTTTACCTTCTTTTTTTTTTTTTTATTACTATCATATTAATTTATTCGTTGCTGCCTGCCAATATTTACTTACAATTAGATATAAACTATTTTTCGTACATCTTTAGGCTCAGTCACTTTCGTTAAGATGCTACTCCTATTTCTATCTCTTGGGTGCTTGCTTTTGTAGCCTGTGCATAATTTAAATGAGTATAATAATTAATAAATAATACCCTCCGTCGTAAACCTACGACATCCTGTCCTACGGTATCCTTTAATGATATTCCTCTAATCCCTGTTGATCAAATCCTGGGACTCCATTTGGACAAACGTCTCACTTGGAATCCACATACAAGACTAAAACGACAAGAAACTGCCCGTCGTTACAGACTACTTCAACATTTACTAAACAAACGTTCAAAGCTCCCAATTAATTACAAAAGACTCATTTACATGACTGTGATTAGACCTATTTGGACGTACAGAGTTGAGATTTGGGGCTCTACTAAACCATCCAATTCATCTCGTATCCAATCCTTACAATCCAAAATCCTTCGAAAAATCCTCAATGCTCCTTACTTTGTGACCAATAAACTTATCCATAAAGATCTTAATGTTCCATATGTTTCTGATTTAGCCCAAACCAGATACCTATCCTTCCATAGTAAGCTCCATAACCACTCCAATCCACTAGTCTCCCTACTTGCTTCCTCCTCCATCCCTGATAATCCTCCGAGGCGTCTGAAAAGAAGATGGCCTAGAGACCTTTTAGTGTAGATATTATTGAAGTGCTACTAGTGAGTAGTTCTTCACAAGTTATTTACATGCCATTGTATTCACTGTCAATACATTTACTTGTTGTATATTATTTTGTACAGTTGTAAATATCAATAAATGAAAAAAAAAAAAAAAAAAAAAAAAAAAAAAAAATTAATAATAAGTCGCCATATGCCAAGAAACCAAAATAAAAACTTGATTTGAAGTAGTAGGAACTGGGATAACTTCGGCGTTATACTTGTAGATATATTGTATATATAAGTTTAAATAATGATGAAATATACATAGATTGAGTACTGTATATAAAACCATAAATTCATAGTTGTTACGTTCTTTTAATCGTTAAACACCTTTTTGTTTTTGTTTTTTTTTAATTAGAAAACAGCTGTTATTAAAAAAAAAATAGCCTAACCTAAATGTCAGTTGTGTTTAGATTTTGTAAAAAAATATTTCGTTTATTATTATTTAATATTATTATTTCATTTATTTATTATTTAATTTATTTATTATTTTATTTTTCTTACATTAATAAGCATTTGGAACGGAAAATGTAACGTTGTAGATATGACACACTTTTATTTTATTATTAAAATTAATTTTTTTCTTCTCTTTTTTGCCAACAATGATTGGAAGAATTGTCATTTTGATTATGACAATTCCCAACATCCTTTCAGCTCTCTTTAGATTCTTTCAATAGCGTTGAGTAAATTTGGTCAATGATTGGTCAAAAAGTTGAGTAAATTTTTCCTAGGCCTCTTAGGTTTATAAATTTATATTGTCCCGGTGCGAATAAAATTTCTTTTTATTTATAAATTCATAATGGTTTACGGAATTTTCGAAAGTAGGCTTGAAAGAAGAAATACCAAGAAATCATGAATTCTTTAGTGACTGTAAGACTCACCTCTGTGAGTTTCTTTGTTATTTCGAAGAGCTGTTTATAAATAACTACTAAATCAATGCTTATACAGAACAGGCTGAAAAAAAATATAATTAAAATTATTAATTATGAAAATTACATGATTTATGTGTATTGTTTTTCAATCCTCATAATTACAAAAACGGTATTTAAAATAAGAAGTTCAATTTTTTTTTTTTATAGCGTTTTTATTGCTTCATTTGTGTACTAAGAATAATAAAATTAATAAAATTACGTCTCATAAGAGAAGAAACTAAATTCCTAAGGACTTAAAATAAGTAGACTGAATGGAATGATAAGAAAGGGTAGGTAGGCAAGTTGGAAAACAAATGTGGACCTCTGCGTTTATTAGTTAGGTAAAGGAGCAGTAATTTAGGTTTTCTTTTATTTATTTAGGTGAGGCGCGGTAGCTCAGTGGGTAAGGCGCTTGACTACCATGCTCCCGGGCCCGAGTTCGAGTCCGACTGAAGGCAGAGTATTTATATTCTGTTAATTCGGTCGTGGATCGAATTCGAGGTCGGGAGACCCTCCTGGGGCCCACCCAGCCTCTTAAAAAGTGGGTACCCTTAATTGGGGAAAAAAACCTGGCGGTTGAGCGTGAATTCTGGCCAAATCACCTCCTTTCACAACCGTTGGCTTAGAAACAGTACAGCCTACCTAAGTACTGAACCCGAGACCCTTCATGGGTTGTTTTTTTTTTTTTTTTTTTTATTTATTTGGTCATTTAAAAAAAAAAAAAATCTGGACTGGTTTTGAGCGATATTATTATTTCTTATAAAGTCGTATATATAATTATATATGTATAATATATAATTTAGGCTATTTTCTACTTGTAGTACAGAGAAATTAGACGCAACAAGTGTCCAAACCTTGAACTCCAAAAATAAAATGGTCTTTTTTTCACCACCATTAAATGAAAAAAAAGAAAAAAACGGGACTTTCAAAGTTTCATGGGTTCAGATGGTAAATTTTACCATCTTTCAGATTAAAAAAATGAAATTTGGGATCGGAATAGTTTCGGAGTTATAGCCGCAAGTTAGTCAGTCTCTTAAATATTTCCTTTTCCCACAACTCAAAAACTCTTGATTTGAGAAAAAAAAAAAAGGATAGAACCAAATTTGTTGTAAATTTTATTTGCTTTAATAATGTATAGAACACAAAAGTAACGATTTCCGAGTTTTATAATCAAACAGCTAAGAACGTACGATTTTCGTCCCTTCCCCCCCCCCCCCCTCCCTCGCCCAAACACGACGCTATTTCGAGGAAGACGATTTTTTACCACATTTAGAGCTAGGAGTGGTGAACAATAATCAACAGTCTGAGATTTTTATTTTTGGAATTCAACGTTCGATGCTAATTTACCTGTCCTATTAATGTATTTGTGGGAGGAGCGGTAAGAAAAATTTATTTTCTAGTATTTTGGTTGTGGCTCAACTTCGAGGACGGAAGATCCTCCTGAGGAGATCCTCCAGCTAGCCCCTACAAAGTGGGTAAAACCTGGCGATTGAGCGTGATTTAGGCCAAATCTCTTCCTTTCACAACCGTTGGCCTATTAGCTTCCGCTAACTCCCGCATTTTTTTTAAATTTAGTGTTATTTTCACTTAAAGGGATAGTTAAGTTGTTCGTGCCTCCTTATTTTACGCCTTTATGTGTTCTTTTAATCTTTGATTAGTGATCGTTCAGTCTTTCCCAGTTTATTAAGAGATTGTTTGATCTTCACACTGAATAATTTTCCTTGAAATTTTTATGAGATGCACTCTGATTCTCTATCGGAAATATCTACTGATTAGTATCTAAGATCCCTGCTGTGGTAAGCTGATCCAAATAGCGCAGACACAGAGATCGGTGAGGGTGTGCCTGGTTTTAAAAAAAGGACGTTGAAGAAGCCATCCCGAGAGATAAGTTATCAGAAAGTAAACGAGGGCCAGCCGAGGCACAGGGGGCCCTCTGTCTAGGGCGAAGGGAAAAAAAAAACTGAACAGAAGGGAACAGAGGAGGAGAGGAAAAAAATGTGGGATGTGGGATGGGATTTTTAGAAAACCCTTTTAGAGCGCTGTCAACGGTAGGCCATTCAGGGGTCGTCTCAAATTAACAAGCCCCGGTAGCCGGGAATGAATTTTAAAAAAGGCTACGTCTACGATGTTTGTCCGAGTCACGTCTTCTCGCCGCGTTTTAGTAAATATGAAGGAGTAAATTAAAATATCTTCATGAGTATAACAATCCTTCCATCCCTTGATAAATTAATGCCTAGTTATCAAGTAATTAACTATTAATTTTTACCAAATTGTTTTACCATAATTGTTCTTAAGACTCCGAAAATTGAATATCTTAAGCATCTTATTGGTAATTGGTATTGAACAGTCGACTTCTTCAACACTAGACAATCGATCAAACCATCCGATTTTCTACAAAAGACTCATTTACATGGCAGTTATCAGACCGATTTGGACATATGGTGTTGAGCTCTGGGGCTGAACGAAACCTTCTAATCCTTCCCGTATCCAATCCTTACAATCCAAAATCCTTCGAAAAATCCTAAATGCCCCGTACTTTGTCACCAATAAGCTTATCCATAATGACCTTAATGCTCCATATGTTGCTGAGTTAGCCCAAACCAGATACCTATCCTTTCATAGTAAGCTCCATAACCACTCAAATCCATTAGTTTCTCATTTTGCTTTCCACACTATTCCCGCTAATCCTCCGAGGCGTCTGAAAATAAATATCTTCTAGTGTAGATATTGTAGTAATACACTGAAGTGTTACTGATGAGTAGTTGTTTTCTAGTTTTGGCATGTTACTGCAAACGTTTTTTAACACATTTACTTGATGTATACTTGTACAGTTCTAAATTTCAATAAATTGATTACACCATTAGTTGATAGCAGACTCAAACTAGAGATCTTCTAGTGTAGAATTTTATTGAAGTGCTACTGATGAGTAGTTCTTTTCAAGTTTTTACATGTCATTGTAATCGTTATTATTGTAGCTCATTTACTTGATCTACATATTTGTAGAGTTGTAAATTTCAATAAATTGATTAACCCGAAAGGTAGAAGTCATATAGATCAGACATCAATAGAGGCGGTTATTATGTAAATAGGGACCAAATAGAAAAAAAAAAGATTTAAAAAACCTCCAATCTGTGTAACAACATTATAATATTAATCAATTTTTTTAAAATTTTTGTTTATTGATATTTAGGGGTATTTTTTACTTTAGCCATCCCAGTTACTTTTTTCTAAAACAGTTATTTATCTTATTATTAAATGATTACTAGTGAAGAATATATGTTCAAAATTGTTTATTTAAAATATTTTAATAAAAACAATCAAAGTAGGTATTTTATAATAAATTCATAGAAATTTTCATTTTGGAGGCCAATAGTCTCTCAATGATTCCAAAATACATTCAAAAATATCCCTTTTTTTCATACCTTCTCCTTTATACAAATTCACATAAGTAGGAATCAAACAGGCTTCTTCTTGTACCACATTCCTTTTTATTTCTTCTTTTTACAATTGCCCATAGCGACTCAATTCTTTGTGTGTGCGCTCCTGTATTAGGGTAATTTAAATGCACTAACTTGTTCCCTGCAAAAAAAAAAAAAAAAAAAAAAAAAAAAACACTTATAAAAAAGAGCTCTCTCTATTTTGTAAAAACAAATCTTCATAAAATGTCTTCTTCTACATTTTCTCGTTCTGTGCAGTAATCCACACCTCTGTAGGTATTGGAAAGCTATTTATTCTGATTTTAGTAACTTACTAAGTTTTAAAACATTCATATTTAAAATAAGCAGGTTAAAAATGATAACTAGAACGTAATACTGAATATAAATGGTCATATGGTAGTTAGGTTATCTCATAGCAACTGTTATTTTATCTAGATCGCATGTTACTTAGAATAGTAACTGGGATGGCTAAAGTAAAAAGACCCATATTTAGAACTTCACAAAATAACATACATTAAGTAAATGTGTTAATAGTGATTGCAATGGCATATAAACAGAGTTTGGCAAAATTCAATAATAGCTAAAAAATAATCAAAATTTAATCATTGTTATTTGGCAACTTATTCCCTGGAATTAATCCCCTAATTTAATCATAATAAAACTTTTCAGACATTTTTTAGTGAACTAATGATTATTTGACTGGAAGATTTAGTCATCATTAAAGTAAGTGATTGATTCCAGGAAATAAGTTGTCAAATAGTTATGATTAAAGTCTGATTAAATTTTGCCCACCACTGCATATAAACAACTTCTGAAAACTACTCACTAGTAGCACTTTAATAAAAATTCTATGCTAGAAGGTTTCTAGGCTATCTTCTTTTATATTAATTTAAGGCGAGAAATATAATGCCTCTTGGCACTCACCAAGATTGCTCGAAGATGGATTTGCAACTAACTAATCGATTCCTAAAACTGTAAAATACATGATTCCATTCATGATGTCTAACAGTTGTATTTTAGATATGAAATATATGTTTATTAAGGTATATTTTCTCCACAAGAGATTATTGTTGGCTGTATTGTTCAGAAAGAAGAAACAGGTTCACAGTAAAAGATGCTACTATATCATACAACATATTGTGCTGTAAAGAGACTACCATTTAGAGCCCGAGACCTTGCGACATGCGACGACTGCTTCCTGCAATGTCTCAACTAATTGCAGATATTACAGCCAATTGATATATTATTAAGCCATGGTGCCGGTAGCACAAAAGGGACAATTTAGTAATTAGAGCATCAGTTCCAAAAGGTTTATTGTTGTTTTGTCGATAATGGTTCTCAATTTGATTAATTTGAGGAATAGGGAAAGTAAAATATTGTATTTTAAGGTTGATTTCTTTGTCCAGTGCTAACATATTTCTTTTCTGTTATCTTTTCATAAGATATCCTTGACCTATCTTTATTTATATATTTTTTCGTTATTGTTTTCATTTGAGGTACGCATGATGTTTTAGAATCATTTAACACTTCTATTTATATAAGTATTTTATTAAAATACAAGTTTTGATTGTTAAACATTCATAATTAGTCCTAAAAACATAGAAAAAAAAAAAATTAAAACATCAGCAATGTTATGCACAGATTATTTATATCAGTTTTAAAAACATAATAAGACTAGAAATTAAACATGTTGATATTCACATCGAAGTGGGAGAGCTTTTTGAAGTCATCAGTTCCTAGATTAAACTGAGGAGTAATCTCCAAAAAAGAGCAGGTGGAGCAGTCGATTAAATAATCAGTTAAACAATACTTTTGGTTTTCTCTATCACTGGTTGGTTTTTTTTCCTGTTCCTCCTGGAAATAATTCTAGAATGGCTCAACTGGAAATATTTATCTGGTCATTTAAACACAAAATTGAGTTGGTTTTTAATTGTTTTATTGTTTCTATTAGTCCGTAAATTTTTAATTTTTTTTTTTCATTTATTGATATTTACAACTGTACACAAACATATACAACAAGTAAATGTGTTGACACTGAATAAAATGGCATGTTAATAACTTGTGAAGAACTTCTCACTAGTAGCACTTCAATAAAATCTACACTAAAAGGTCTCTAGTCCATCTTCTTTTCAGACGCCTCAGAGGATTATCGGGGATGGAGTGGAAAGCAAGTTGGGAGACTAGTGGATTGGAGTGGTTATGGAGCTTACTATGGAAGGATAGGTATCTGGTGTGGGCTAAATCAGTAACATAAGGAACATTAAGGTCTTTATGGATAAGTTTATTGGTCACATAGTAAGGAGCATTAAGGATTTTTCGAAGGATTTTGTATAGCAAGGATTTGATACGAGATGAATTGGATGGTTTAGTGGATCCCCCAAGGCTTAACTCCGTACGTCCAAATAGGTCTAATCACAGTTATGTATAATTATAATTATCCCAATGTATAATTGGGAGCTTTGATCGTTTGTGTAGTAAATGTTGAAGTAGTCTGTAACGACGAGCAGTTTCTTGTCGTTTTAGTCTTGTATGTGGATTCCAAGTAAGACGTTTGTCCAAGTGGAGTCCTAGGTATCGGATCTGTTTAACAGGGGTTAGTGCAATATCAGTAAAGGATACTGTAGGACAGGAAGTCGTAGGTTTACGACGAAGGGTAAAGGTTATTTGTTGTTATTTATTTGGATTTATTTTTATTATCCAATTTCGATACCATTCTTGAATGTTAGTAATATGAGATTGTAGTGATTAGGATACAACGAAAGGATTATTATTTACTGATAATACACATGTGTCGTCAGCATAAGTGGTGAGGACAGTGGTAGGATGAGTCGGGATGTCAGCTGTATACACGGTGTAGCCGATGGGACCTAGGATACTACCTTAAGGAACTCCGGATTTTTAATTTTAAAATATTTTCTACTTGATGTATTAGTTTCACGCCTGAATCTTTGTTGAATTTATGGTTATTATCATTTAAATGGGCCGGAAAGTTGGAATTCTGCTTTTTATTATTTTATACTCTGAAAGGTTCTTTTAATCTTTTAATTTACTGATCTTCCAGTATATTCTCTGTATTTTTTTTTTTTTTTTTTCACGGATCGGCCTTAGAGGCCACGCAAATCATTATTTTCACTTCTTCTCATACCCCTTCTCTCCTTCCTTCTCTCTTCCCACCTTTCCCTCAGTCTTTCCGATTGCTCCTTTCTTCTTTCCTCAGTCCACGCTATTCCTTTTCTCGCATCTCTCTGTCCCACAAGGACCTTAATTTCCTTTAGTCTTTTCCTGTAGTTATCCCTATCGAATCAGTCTTGATCTGTTATTTTCTGTCTCTCAGTTTCTTCCTTCATCTGTTTGATATACTTCCCGGCAGTCTTGTATCCTCTCATTTTATAGATTTTTCTATTTAATCTCTTTGGGTGCATCCTCACCATATGCCCTTAGAACCTTAATGTTATTCTTATGTCCGTTTCTAATTCATTCATTCATTCTCTGTCCTATTGTTTGGATCAGAGACGTGGACTACAAGTAGAAGAATAGAACAAGACCTCTTGGTCTTTGAAAGGAAAATTCTTCGAAGGATCTTTGGAGGAGTCCATACCGACGGAAACTGGAGAAGACGGACGAATAACGAAATTTATTCTATTTTTAATGAAAAGGATATTGTTCTGACAATGAAGCTGGGAAGATTGCGATGGGCCGGCCACGTGGCAAGGATGGACAATGAGGCAATCCCTAAAAAGCTCCTTACTGAACCTCTCCACGGAACTAGAAGAAGGGGGAGACCGAAGCTTAGATGGTCTGATGGAGTGGAGGGAGACGCTAGAGATGTACTGGGAGTCCGTCGCTGGATGACAGCGGCATTGAGCAGAGATGACTGGAGGAAGCTGGTGGAGGAGGCCAGGACTCGTCGCCGAGTTGTTGCGCCAACATAATAATAATAATAATTCATTTATTTTTTTTGTATATTTCCTTATTAGGTCTAAACCTTTAGCCTTCTTGTGTCTCCTTTTGGCCGTAAATTCTCCTTAGTGTTCTGATTTCTATCCCTAAAATTTTCCTTAGGCTAGGGAGGGAAGCGGTGCCCATTCCGTACATTCCTCTGTATTTAGCTTTAAAGTCATTACATTTTGGTTCATATTCACCGATTTTTGGAAAAGTTTCTATTTTTCCTTTAGTTGATGGGCAAATAATTCATGAATTTTTTTTTAATCTCTACAGTAATTATTTTTATTATAAAAAATATATTTCGGAGACTTCTTTTTTTTTTTTATGAAAACAAATGATTGTAGTTAATAAATTGATACAGCTGTTTTTATTTCCCATTATGTATATAACAGCGGAGTGTGATGTTAGTGTAATTTGTAGAACAAGGTTGCCATCTCATTTAGCAGCAGGAAGCAGCTACAGGATGTTATAACTCCATTTTTTTCATGAGAATTACTAGTTGCAACCTTGCCTACGATATCCATTATTTTACAACTATAACTCTGACTATATTTTACTGAATCATGGTATTTTCTCATAGAAGCAGTAAACTGTTCCGAGGAAAAAGTTAAACCGTGACACGGTCGGGATAGGCATAGATAATCGGGAGAAAAGTGTGCGCCATATCCGACTCTTGAATCAGAGATTGTAATTCTACTTTCCAAGGCACAACCTTTCTACTCTGCTCATACCTGGTTCATTTATATCAAAGCACTCTAGAACTTTCGAATTAATAATAATTTTTTACTAGCTAACACGAAGTGCTTATGTTAAGTTATTACTAGAAAAAAAAAAGTTTAGTAAGGTTCTTGAAGTTCTGTCACTATATAAAAACAACTATTTCGGCAACGTTTCGAGACTACATTGTTTTCATAATCACGCCCCACACTGAAAAAATAAGTTACAATAAAATATATGAGTTAAACAGGTTATTTCAAAACATAAAGTTTTGACAATATAAATATAAATGCTTAGAATGTTGCTGGTGAATAAGTTATAGGTATCTACTACTACTTATAACAATTCTAGTATACAATTGAACTGGGTTAATGAAAAAAAGGGATGGGAATTTCCAAAAGTTTTTCCTAGTGCAGGTAGTTGGAATTTCTGTATTTCTGTGTGAATATAAATGGATAAATGGTTATTGAATTATGCGGTATGTTATTATAAATGTAATGTATTAGTCTGAATGTATTAAATTGGAATAAGGGTTTGGTGGATGTAAAAAGGGTAACTAAACACAATTTTGAGTAATTTATGTTTAAAGTTTTTTTTTTTTTTTTTTTTTTTTTTTTTTTTTTTTTTTTTTTTTTTTTTTTTTTTTTTTTTTTAAGAAATATTTAGGTTTTACTGCCTAACACTTATAAACATAAACATCCAATGAACTACCATAGATTGTATTAATAAAAAATGTGACACCAAACCTTCAATTATTATGTTTTAATCTTATATATAAATATTTGGCTAAAATTATTGTTTGAGTTGGTCCCGGTCTTGTTCATTTCGAGACACAACTAGAATTATTGGTTGTATACACTTACTTTTTTGTATTTAAGTTCTGACATTTGACAGGAAATGCCAAGAAAAGAAGGAAAACTCTCAATTTTGACTTTTATACTCACTTTTCTCAAAACATTCAAAGCTACAACTTAAAAAAAAACAAAAACGAACACTTGTAATTACTTCCGGAAACCCATTTGGACTTACGCATCACAGATATGCGGAACAGCTAAACAGCTCATTAATAAACTTCCTCTGCTTACCTTAGTACGTAGGCAACTCTAACGTATATAACTCTACATACTGACCTTTGCATGTTTACTGTTAATGAACAATTACGATCTCTCTACAATCGATATTACAAAAAATTACATATACATCCCAACACTTTCATAAACGACATAAAAAAAAATACAAGTCAAGTCTTCAACCAGACAATAATCAGTAAGACAATTTATTTTAATTTCTCATATTTCCTCAACATCTTCCTTCGTTTATTCTTATGCCGACTTTGTTTTCTTTCTGTCTATCTTACCCTTCTCCTTTTCATATATTTTCCTCATACTTATTTTTTAAATTCCTATTTATACCTTTTATTTATTAAAAAAAAAAAATCTGTTAGTAAAATTGTAACATTGTATGTTTACAAAATTTAAAATTTGTATTATTCAATTGAATTTATTTTGTTGCAACTGTAACTTTCGACTGGACCTTGCTACTATTCTGTATTAAACTATGTAATTAACTTCAGATATTCTACTGATTATGTAAACAATTTATTAAGGGTTTATGCCTTTTTGCCAAAAACTAAGTAGAGATTTTACTTTGAATCAAAACTCTCTCTCTCTCTCTCTTTTTTTTAACTCCTCTCTTCTCTCTCTCTCTCTCTCCTCTCTCTCTCTCTCTCTCTCTCTTTTTTTTTTCGTATCATCTTGGTCATATCCAATGACTACCAGGTTTTAATTCCAATAGAATGCGCTTTTAGCTTATCTCTAAACGCTATTTTGTTTATTAGTCCTGAAGAAGACCTAGCCATAAAGAGCATTTGCGGGCAAAAGAAAAAGGTCGAAAGTTGCTTCAGGACATGTGAACGTTGGTTTCAAAGTTTCAAACGTGGTGATTTTGATGTTACTGATCAAAAACACATCAAAAAAGTTTGAATATTAAGCCATTTCCGATATTTGGGAAAGATTCAAAAGGTTGGAAAATGGGTTCCACATGAATTGGACGAACGACAAATGGAAAACGAAAAACTGTGTGCGAAATGCTGCTTTTAACGAGTTGGGCGTGATTTATTTTTAGAATCCCAAACGAAAAAAAACATGGGTAACGCCAGGACAACCACATCTGCCTTGGGACCATTTCTCAAACCCGGCGAAACAGTACTTACATTTACATCCTAGATGGGTCAACCATAGAATCCTCATCATTTAAAAGAATAAATTCGAAAATTTGTCTGGATTTTGCATTCTTTTGGAATGGTATCCATATATTTAGAAAGCGAGGGTCAGTACTTTGCATAAAATATATTATACTTTTTTTTATTGATTGATATTTTATTTATGTATATTGCTTCTTTTATTTTTCTATTATGTGTTTTTCTTTCATGTTGTAGGATTTTTACCTAATCAAAATTAAATTTGTGATTCAGTTTTTGTGCGTGTTCTGATAGGGCTGTTTTATTATTGTTTGATTTACTTATTTTTATAAGTATAAGTCATATTTATGTTGATTAATTCTTTTATATAAATTTTGCTTCGTTTCACCAATATAATGTTTATTACAATCAAAACAGTCTATCTTATATATTATATCTTTCTTATTTAACTGTTAACTACAAAACAGACACTGATAAAATAGGAACAATATATGCAGGTATAATTAATAAATTAATAATATAGATTGACCAACTAAGGACTAATAACAATAGTTAGTTTGTGATTAACCCTTGTACCCATAAGGTTGAAGAGTTATTATTTAGATAAGTAAATGGAACTGACACGGTGTGTTAACACCAAGGAAAAAATTTTTAAAGGTAAAATTATAATGATATATAAAGTGTAAATTAAATTAAGAATTTATTGGTTTGATGTTAAAAATAATATTGTAGTGCAATTATAATGAAATACTGTTTCAGTCTGAGGATGGGACATTGCTGTTCCCGAAACATGTAACATGATTTATTAATAATAAAGAGGAGTGAATGCCATGAATAATGAAATAATACTAATTGGTAACATTGGTTTTTTATTGCTTTTTTACGGAATATCGAATCGAAAATTTCAAAGCGAAACCAACGATACCATTAAGTCTTTATGTCACAGTTTTTGACTCATTGCTTTTCTCCTTGGCAGGGCAGTATAGATATATTAATAAAGCTAAAATAATAAGCCTAATATATAATATAAAGCGATATAATACTATATATAATAAAATAAAGAAGATAAGACTAGAGATTAGCGTAGGTCTTCATTATTGGCTTCCCTTTGTTCCTGATAGAGAGGAGAGGAGAGACCTGGAGACCTTATCAGAGCGGCTTCATTACTTTTCTTATTTCTGTTAGTCCACATCGCTGGGCCTTCATACCGAGGCATTTTACCGATGGCAGGCCAATTTGGGTCAGCCAGTCAGCTCGGCTATTTTTGTATTTTGTTTTGGGTTATTCAAGATAATAGATGATTTGTAATAACATACCTATTACACACACACACACACACACACACACACACACACACACACACACACGCGCGCGCACACACACACACACACACACACACACACACACACACACACACACACACACACACACACACACACATATATATTTAAATTTGTTTTTCATGAATTGTTTCATTACAAGTTTTTGGCATATAATTAAATACATAAATCCTTTCAAATTAAAGAATGAAATATTAGAGCATTACAGTATCCCTCGTGAAGATGTGATCTGAATCATAAGTAGTTTGTCTGAAGTAATAAGTGGGACTAAAGGTTTAATTTCAAGAAAACGGTACCGTCTCATATCGAAAGCTGGTGTAAATCAATACAGCAATCATAAAAATAGAATAAGATGTAATATATTCTAAAATATCTGGGCTTGCTCGGTTATGATTGATTTTCATTTTTATTATAATTTCAATCGATGAAGTTTGCATAACAGCTGATTTGATTTGTGTTTTACTTTTCGCTATTTTCTAATAAACAAAAACCTATCGAACTATTTAGAACGCAGGTCTGAGTTTAGTAAAAGATGATGAAAGGAGTTGTCGATAGTGTGATGTTCAGGAAATTACATCAAGGCGCGTTGCCCTACGCGCTCTCTATAACGGGTCAAAAGTAAACAAAAACTACATAGAGTACGTTTATTATTATTTTTAATAAGCTTTTATTGAGTAAATATTACATTTTGCCTTAATAAAGAGCGAATACGTTTGGTTATGAATCCATTCATACAATATATATATTTAAAAACAACTGAAAAATAAAAAACTTCTCATTATACAAAATAAAAATAAAAAAAAAATAAAGTTATAAATAAAATAAAATTAACAGTTAAAAATACAATCTAAATGGGAAAAACATTCGTATTTCTCCCAGACTGGGAAACGACAAGAAACTGCCCGTCGTTACGGACTACTTCAACATTTACTACACAAACGTTCAAAGCTCCCTATTAATTACAAAAGACTCATTTACATGACTGTGATTAGACCTATTTGGACGGAGTTGAACTTTGGGGCTCTACCAAACCATCCAATTCATCTCGGATCCAATCCTTACTATCCAAAATCCTTCGAAAAATCCTCAATGCTCCTTAATTTGGGACCAATAAGCTCATCCATAAAGATCTTAATGTTCCATATTTTTCTGATTTAGCCCAAACCAGATAACTATCCTTCCATAGTAAGCTCCATAATCCTTCCGTAACCACTCCAATCCACTAGTCTCCCAAATTGCTTCCTCCTCTATCCCTTATAATCCTCCAAGGCGTCTGAAAAGATGATAGCCTAGAGACCTTTTAGTGTAGATTTTATTGAAGTGCTACTAGTGAGTAGTTCTTCACAAGTTATTTACTTGCCATTGTATTCACTGTCAGCACATTTACTTGTTGTATATTATTTTGTACAGTTGTAAATATCAATAAAAAAAAAAAAATTAAATTACTTAAATTATTAACTAAATTTTCAATTTTTTTTTTTTTTAAATCCACAAAAAATGCCGACTATTGACTCGCTGGAATATTAGTCCACTGTTTGGAAACAGATAATATCTTTCAATATTTTTCTCGATGTCATTACTAAAGCAGAATGATCGATTCTGAAAATCGATTAAATTTAATTAGTTGCTACTGTTTCGTATGGATAAGAAGTTTTAAAAATAAATTTCCTTGGGCGGTAGGAGCTTTTCAGGTGCCCTTGGTCTCACAATCGTTAACTGATAAATAAATAATTTGAACCTTCAGAGTTTGTAAAGTAAAAGTGTTTAAGTGGCCGATAATGATAGGCCTATTCCATTTAAAACGTAGTATTTTTAACTGTTAAAAGGTAGTGGAAAATATAATTTATTTCAAGCCATCAAACCCCTAGATTAATGAGGCCGTAAATATCCTAGAAAAATAACTGTTTTCTCATATTACGTTCATAAAATAACGTACCTGTATCCAGACCCTCTATACTAAAATACTTCGTAAAATACTCAATATGTCTTACTACATCACAAAGTAACTGATCCACTTTGATCTCGTCACACATATCTCACGAACCAGGTACCTTTTATTTTCATAATAAACTTCATAACCATAAGGTATAGTTGACTGTGATGTATATAGGAGATGTAGATAATTAGGGTAGGCAGTCAAAGATTTGATCAGCTGAATATCTTTGACTGCCTACCCTAATTATCTACATCTCCTAAACTTCATAACATATTTACTTGATGTGAATTGGTTTATGAAAAAAATATAAGTGAACAAAAATACAGATTAGGATTGATGATTTAATTGCCACTTTTATTGGAATTATTTAATTAGAAAACTAATTTCGAATGCTAAACATTCATCTTCAGTTCTAAAACATACAAACTTTCTTGTTATCACACCACAGTTCACTCTATGAACTATAAACTATAACCTTTACCCTTCGTCGTAAACCTACGACTTCCTGTCCTATGGTATCCTTTAATGATATTCCATTAATCCCTGTTGAACAGATCCGCTACCTAGGACTACAATTGGACATACATCTTATTTGGAATCCACATTCAAGCCTAAAGCAACAAGAAACTGCCCGTCGTTACAGACTACTTCAACATTTACTAGACAAACGTTCAAACCTCCTTATTAATTATAAAAGACTCATTTAGATGACTGTGATTAAACCTATTTGGACTTAAAAAGTTGAACTTTGGGACTTCACTAAACCATCGAATTCATCTCGTATCCAATCCTTACAATCCAAAATCCTCAATGCTCCTTACTACCAATAAACTTATCCATAAAGATCTTAATGTTCTATATGTTGCTGATATAGCCCAAACCAGACACCTACACCTACCTTTCATAGTAAGCTCTACAACCACTCAAATCCATTATTTTCTTAACTTGCTTCCCACTCCATTTCCTATAATCCTCTGAGGCGTCAGAAAATGGCCTCGAGACCTTCTACTGTAGAATTTTTACTGAAGTGCTACTGATGAGTAGTTGTTTTCAAGTTTTGACATGTTATTGTAATCGTTATCAACACATTGATATATATATATATATATATATATATATATATATATATATATATATATATATATATATATATATATATATTCTGCACAGTTGTAAAATTCAATAAATGGGTCTAAATAAAAAACATTTTGAAATATTTTTTTCTAATCTATGTACCTATGTGCTGATAATTTGAATTGTTCGTATGATCCTGCAATACCGTCATGCGTACCTCAAGTAATACCTATATTTATCAATCACGACTAATCCCTAAAAAATAAGCAACCTTATGCTGCAATTAATGAGTAATGATATCTTAATCCCCATCGTAATATCGTAAGCTAGCGCCCGCTACGGGAGGTTGCGACCGAGGCGTGGATAACATTGTTTCACGGCCCTATTTTTTTGCCTATTATCTTATTTGTTCTTGAACCCAGTCGGATGCCCACGCGAGTTGAAGACCTGAAGAACCTCTGAAGGGCTTAAGAAGTGTTTTCATCAAGGGCAAGGGGTTTATTATATCTCCAACTTGAGCCGAAGTTTTCTACTTTACTCTTAGTCAGAGGCTGGGGCTGGGGCCCTCTCCAATAAAAATTATAATTCTTCTGCGGCTTCTTAATCTACAGTTCCCTGTTTCTCTCGATGATAAAAAGTTTTAACTATTTCAGAAAATTTGTTGTGGATCTTTCGGTATAATAATGGCAGAAATGGCATCGAGGTACACAATATGTAAAAGTATACACAGCCGAAAACCAGAATAGCTTAACAATCCACTTGTGATGGCCATTGTGAATGTTCAATTCATTAAACTCAATAAACAAAAATTAAACTCTTCCCGACTTACAAAAACAATAAATCATGGATATGTGAATCTAGAATCTACTGATTTTATATCTATTGCATCAGATAGGGAAACTGTCTAAAATTTTGAATCCCAGCGACTCCAACAGAGCTTTTTATACACTTTTTATTCAAATCAATGTTACTCATCAATATCTTGTCCTAGCTATAAGTTTTATCATACAAAAATATATTCTCCATTAAAATTCTGACGAGGAAACTGTCGGAAAATTTTCGGTCCAAGCCTGTCAAAAAAGCCCCAATAACTGCAAAATGTAGGCAAAACGTGACATTTTCATTTAAACAAATACAGCTGCTAAACGGTAGGTCCTAGCGAAAAATATTATATAACAATAACTATTCTCTATTAAATGTTTGATGAGGAAACTGTCGGCAAATTTTCGGTCCGAGCATTTAAAAAAGCCCCAACCACAAAATGTAAGCAAAACCTGACATTTTTCATTTAAACAAATCTTGCTGCTAAACGTTAGCGACAAATATTACCTAACAAAAGCTATTCTCTATTAAAGTTTTGGTTAGGAAACGGGCTGGAAAAATAAAATTTTCCATCGGAGCAACAACTGAGCTAGAGCGAATCAAAATGATACATCAAAAAAAATTATACAAAATGAGTGTGAAAAAAATTTACACAAGAAGACTAAAGATCCCCATATAAAAGATGTATCCATATCAGTAGAGGAAGAAAAAAATTACAGTTGTGCTTTATATTATATATGTATATTATATGTATGCAGTAATTACTGATGCATTTAATTTGTAAATAACATACCAGACTATTGTACTTTTAACTGTGCATTATTTTTATTCTTAGGGGACAGTAAGTCCCAGAATAAAGTTTATTTTTTCATTTCATTATATACAAGCATCCCAAGGAAAACCTGAAACCAAGCTTGTCCACACATATATGCAAGAAAAACTCAAGCTATTGTAATGGGTTCAAATCCCCTTCTCAGATCCATCACCGATTTTCCTACCCTGAACCTGAATAATCAACCTATCACCTTCTGTACCTCCGCTGAAAACGTAGGAATCATTATTTACCAAAACCTTTCCTGGAAGCCTCAAATCGTCCAAATAGCCCGAAAATCAATAGGAATCCTCAAATTATTTCATCGTTCCCGCCATTTCTTTCTTCAATCCACATGAAAACTCTTAGTTTCCTCATTCATTTTTCCTCAATTTGATTATGGGTGTGTGGTGTATGGAGGCCTCTCGATGTGACTCCAGGACAGATTACAACGAATCATGCACAGTTTTATCAGATTTGTTTTCGGAATCTCGGGGTTCCCGAGAGGTTCCGTTTCCATGTATCGCACCTCTCCACTGCCTTAGACTGTTTCAATCCATCCTCCCGTAGACAATATTTCCTGGGCACCTTCCTGTACCAAGTCATTAATAACCATTGCCCACCCTACATCTATAACCTGTTGAAATTCAATTCTTCCGTCCAAATCCAACTCACAACAAGATCACGTTCCTCTGACCTATATACTCCTTTCCACCGAACAGCATTATACCAACACTCCTTCCTAGCTCGATCCACTACCCTCTGGAACTCGGTCCCTCTTGAAATTAGACATGCTTCATCCTTAAACTCATTCAAAACTCTCCTATTCCAATATCTCCCAATTAGATGCCGCCAATATGAGTGATAATTAAAACTCAAGTTAATCAAACTCATCATATCCGATGCCAATGAATTTGCTTCAATAAATATATCATTTTATAAATTTAAATTCGTTTTTGTTTTTGACATTCCCTAACTATTTTTTTTTTCTCATATACGAGTATATATACATGCCATTGTATAGATTGATAGGGGTGCACAGATATATGTGAACTCCTACATCTAAATATGTTGGAAGCAGACGTGTGAATATATGTTTTTTATATATCTGTAAATATTTCGTCTTATCAACATTCAAGTAGTTCTTAAATTTTGTCTATATATTTTTCGTTGCTATTCATTATTTGTACTTTATTTTATTGATTTATTTTATATTTTTCCTTATTTTCCACGAACACATTGTAATTGTTGCATATAATCATTATATCTTCATATTATTATTATTATTTCTTTTCTCTTTCTTCTTTTTCTTAATTATATATTTATACCAAAAGTATTATTTTCAATTGTATATACATGTATTATCTTTTGTACATATTATTATCTTCGTTTGAAATTAACATAGCCAGACTATTACACAACCTTATTATACATGGCCGTTATTCTTAGGAGACAATTTATGAATTAATTTAATTTCATATAAGGTACTTAATATAACCGAAACGAAAAAATGGAATATGAGCAAACAATTTTTGCTTCGCCTATCAGGGAGTAAACTTTGAAACATTCACAGTGAAGTTTATGTCCACATAACTGAAAATTCCGTGTGTTGACAGAACACAGAAATTTCTCTTCTGTGACGTTGATCAGATTAGCCGAAATAAATTTTGAAACAGTAGAGGAGGAAAAGTCATACAGTAAGTTGCGGAGTTGAGTCGACTCATAAATATCCCTACAAGTTAAGTTACCATCCCCCGCGCTCGGCAAACCGAACGGGTTGCGTTTAATTAGGTATATCAAGGAACTGTGAGGCTGTCACCTGTCACCTGAGGGACTGGCTGCATTACCATATCCTAGTGTAGGGAGAAGGTGATGATGATGATGATGATGTCCAGGACAGTTAAGGAGGTATAGGAGCTAGTAGGAGTAGTATTCGATGGAATAATACAAAATATATGGCTATAAATTAAATATGTTTTTAGTTATCAAAATTTTGCTAATTGCAAATGAAAAACTATCTGATTATTTTAGTTGTGTTTGCGAAGTAGTGTATTAGCGCAATTACCTTTAAAATGAACAATTAACATTCAAAGGAGTATTTTTAAAATCTTTATATATTTAAAATTGGTAATGTTCTGTTTAATAACAACAAGGCCTTTAAATACCTATCTATTTTAGTCTAAATGTTATTTTCAGATTAATTTTAGTATTTTTGTCCTAAAGTATCCTTTAATAACATTCCACTGATCCCTGTTGGACATATTCGCTATCTATGGCTTCAACTGGACATACGTTTATCTTGGAATCCACATGCAAGACTAAAACTACAAGAAACTGCTCATCGTTTTCTACTTCTTTAACATAGACACGTTAAATGACGTGCCCTCATATAGAAAAAACATCTTTATCGATGAATGGAGACCTTCTACAACCTTTCTTGTCTTCAAAGATGGAATCTCCCTCTCGAAAATTTTTATATCATTATTGTATGTACGATTATTTTATTTATTAATATATAATAACAGGTTAGGTTAGGGTTTGTGTTGAGGCGTTTAACTGCAAGATTTTTTACGCCATTTCGTTATTGTTTGTTATTCAAATAGTATTTGTTCACTGTAGTATAGTTTGTAGTGTTGTTCACTGTAGTGTTTTTGTTCCTGTAGTATTTGTCTATTTATTAGTATATATTGGATGCAATGATCTATAGATTTCTACATAAGAATTATTTAGCTTAAATTGTTTTTCAATTTTTTTTTTTTCTTTTCCTCTTATTTAAATTTTTTTTTTTTAATTTCTTTTATTTTTTATTTTTTATATTTATCTATTTATCTATTTATTTTATTTTATTTGATAGCAAAATAAATATTTCCTCCTAATTAGTTATAAATATATACATCGAGATAGCCTTCATAAACTAAAATATAGACTTAAATTATTTACATTGTTATATATTAATTATAACTAATAAATTCGAATTTGGTGATCTGAAATCAAAATTTTCTTTGGTTAAGTTGTAGAGATATTGTTATAATGTTTTCAGTAGATTGGATTCCTTCAAGAACTTGAGTAGTCTACTTATTGTATCTTCGCAGTCGTTTAGCGTTTCTTTAAGAGATCTTTTGAGGTTGTATTTCAACATAAGCTTATCATAGTCCGGGCATTCTTCTATAATGTGTTTTATTGTGATGGGTGTTTGGCATCTATTGCATATAGGTTCTGGGTCTTTTGTAATTAGATGAATATGAGCCAGCCGTGATGGCCAATCCTTACTCTTGTAAGAGCCGTTTCTTCTCTTCGAATTGATCTCACTGAGGTCTCCCAGATGTTTGTATGCCAAACTCTGTCGAATTTGGTTTTATTTCTTGTAGTTTGTGTACTTGTTTGGAGTAGCTCAGCAGTAATCATGTCCTGGGGCTTTTTTTTTTGGTAATTTTGAATTTCTAGAATTGTCCCACATACTTTGCCATGCAGACAAGTGTGTGGAGGTCCTTGCTGCTGCATTCTTGAAACTAGTTGAGTGGGCTGAGGTTGCTGTGGGTCCTGCTGCATTCTTGGAACTAGTTAAGTGAGCTGAGGTTGCTGTGAGTGCTGCTGCAATGGAGGAGAGTTTTGTGGCCCAATTGAGATAGAGGTAGATTGAGAGGGTGGCCGATTATGGAGAACTCGTGAATTTCTCATGTTTCTTACTCCTTCAAGATTTGACATCCTCTGTGTCGCAGGATGTGCGCCCTGGCAATTTGCACACATGTAGTATCACGCGTTTTCTGGCATTTCGTGTGTTTGGCCGCATCTCATTTGGGTGTGTAATTGACGAATTGATACTGTTCATGCATTGAGGAGGCTCTTCAATTATTACTCCATCATTGTATGTTTCTTGTAATATGTATGGTAAAGGTGTTTTAACCTTGTTTAGTTGCCTCATTTACTTTTTTGTGATTTTGGGGTTGAATGATTAGGTTTTTTATTACTACTCTTGGACATCTATCTTGGGGTAGCTGGAACGTGTGAAATTCGGCATTTTGTGTTCTAAGTGAATTCACTGTTTTGGTATGAGTTATCACTTAAAATACTGAATTTATTGTGAACAGGGGTGATAGATGGGAGGTTATTTGGCTTCTTTTGCTTCCTGGTATCTCTTTCTATTTCTGAGAGACGTTTACGACCTGTAACGATTTCCCAGACACCTTGTTCATTTTGAGAATTGTTTTCCGCTATACTATCCGTAGCATCATCCATGTGTAACAATTTTTTAATATCAGTTTTAATGCAAATGGGAATAATGTCTTGATTATTGAGTGCGGCTTCCTTTGCAAGTTTATCAGCTGCTTCATTGTATTTGATGCCAACATGCGATAGTGTCCAGAGGAATGTAACATCTTTTTGTAATGATTTTAGCATAGCTAAGTATTCATGACTTTTTATTACTAATGGGTGATCGCTGCATAACTCTAGTAGACTTTGTAGTGCAGAGAGTGAATAACTGCATATTATGTGTTTGTCTCCCTCTTTTGTCATTATATTGTGGAGGGCTTATTTTATGGCGGCGAGTTCTGCTGTGAATTTATTAATATATAATAACATACTTACAAAGACGAAGAAGAAATATATAAAAACACACATGCAAACTTACATCCGTCAAACGTAAACAGCTTTTTTTCGTCTGTAAACTGCTGGCAATCCTCTATCAATTTTCAGACAACCAAATGTAATTAAAATCACAAGAGACTTCTCGTACCACGAGAAAGAGCCATACCTAGTCATAATTTAAGAGATAACTAAAATAGATCTCGCACCCACTTCTTTTTCAAATCTTGTGTTTTGAGTATACTCTAGGCCAATTTTAATTTTACGTATTTTACAGTTAGTTTACTTACATAGAGATTAACTAATTCTAACTAAAGTAGTTAATATGAACTAATAGTTTGGAACTGAAATATTCTCTTTGGTATAATTAATAGATTATGCAACCATTTTAGTTATATTCCCGTTAGGTTTAGGTTGATGGTTTAAAACCTTGGTATACCTTGCTCAGCTGCAAATTGGGCAGGCCCTAATTCTAATTAGGCTAAATGCAAATGTTATTCCCAAAAATTCAATTAGAGCCTCGCAATTCCTCCCTCTATTAGAGGATAATGCAATTATTTTTTCTTTCTTCATAACACAGAAATGTTTTTTAATTAATTTTAATGGCTATTATGTTTTTAATAATAAATATTAATTAATAATAATGGATTCGATTCCTGTTGCCCAGGATTTTAAATAATAGAATGTAGATTGAGCTTATTTAGTCATTTAAAGTTAATTTACTTAATTAAGTAAACAAGCCCTCCTACATAAGAGAAAAACTTTTTTTTAATATTTATTGATATTTACAACTGTATACATATAGATACAACAATAAATTTGCGGAAAATGATTACAATAACTTGTTAAGAACTACTCACTAGTAGCACTTCAATAGTTCTACACTAGAAGATCTCTGGGCCATCTTCTTTTCAGACACCTCGAAGGATTATCGGGAATTGAGTGTGTGGCAAGTTAGGAATGGAGGTATTCATACCTTCATGTAGGTATGGAGTTTTCTATGTAAGGATAGGTATCTGCTTTGGGTCAAATCAGCCACATTTGAAACATTAAGATCTTTATGCATAACTATTTTTGTGACCTAATAAGGATCATTAAAGATTTTACGAAGAATTTTGGATTGTAAGGTTTGAATACGAGTTTTATAAAAATTAGAAAACCATTAATACTACTTTTTCAAATAATATGTCTTTGTGTTGAATTAATAACAATACGTGTAAAGATGGTACCGTTCCGCAAGCGGGTCTCCACGAAACCTATCTAACCAGCGCTACACCAACTAGTTCAATCTTAACATTTCACTTCGAGTTTACATTTATCGATAGCTCTTTCCTATAACATCACATGTAAACAATCACTTCTACAGTTTCAACTTGGATTGTGCTGGTTAGTTTGTTATATTGATATTTTGTCTTCTCAAATGTAAAAAGGTGGAACAGAAGTTAACAACATGAGTTTCAAAAAGGATTAAGTGTTTTATAAATTCATGTTTTCTTATTTAATCTTATCTAATGTGTAAAAGTGTTATATATATTTTTATATATTTATATTTGTTTTATTAATTTAAGTGATAAAATTTCAGTATACATATTTTATGAATGGGTTCTTTGTTGTCCCTATTACTTATTGCCCTAAACTGAGACAGATTGTATTATTAATTCAATAAAACATATCGATCTAAAAATAAATGTGAAAAAGTATCTCACAGGTTTCACATTTTCTAATTTCCACTTCCCTTGAGAAAATATAGCAGAAATTAACATCATAACTTTCAACAAGGATTCTGTGTTTTATATATTTATAATTTGTTATTTACACTTTCCTTAAATTCGAAAGTTTATCAGGATTTAACATTAATGGTGTTTTAGCATTATATTAATTCTGATTTAATATAATAATAATTAAAAATTGATTCAGTGTCTTACATTTTGATATTTTTTTTATTTCCACTTCATTGTTTTCTTATTTCTCATTTTAATATCAGAAGGTAAAAAGAACTTGATATTACTTTAAACAGGGATTTAGAGTTTCTCCGTAAATAAAGGAGAATAACCTCGAAAAGTAACGAATAAAACACCAAAATAAATCAGAACACGGTTAGAATCGATAAAAAGTATTCTGGGCGCGCGTAGGGACTTGAGACCCGCTTGTGGAACGGTACTATGAGGATTGATGGTTTCAGAGAATATGAATACTTTTTTGGCATGAATTATGACATGTCATATTAATTTTATTCAATTTGATAATGAAAAAAAAAAATGTTTAAGAAATGAATAATTTATACAAATATCATATATTGGTTAAAATGTATTTAACGATAAATTAATTTTTTTTTTTACAGGTAAGACATTTGCTGATTATTTGCTGAATTGGTCTATGGATATAAAATATTTATGGAGGAATGTGGTAATTAAAAAATTATCTTTTTACTAATTTTAAAAATATTTAAATAAATTTTTTATTCTATCCCTTCCATTAAATACATCTATACCATTTGTGCAATGAAACTTTATTTTAATGGATAGAAGTTTGAGTCTGCTATCAACTAATTGTTTAATCAATTTATTGAAATTTACAACTGTACAAGTATACATCAAGTAAATGTGTTAAGAAAACGTTTACAATAACACGCCAAAACTAGAAAAGAACTACTCATCAGTAACACTTTAGTAAAAAAAAAACAAAAAATAATCTACACAAGAAGATATTTATTTTTAGACGCCTCGGAGGATTATCGGGAATTGAGTGGGAAGCAATTTGAGAAACTAATGGATTTGAGTGGTTATGGAGCTTACTATGAAAGAATTGGTATCTGGTTTGGGCTAAATCAGCAACATATGGAACATTAAGATCTTTATGGATAAGTTCATTGGTGACAGAGTAAGGAGCATTGAGGATTTTTCGAAGGATTTTGGATAGTAAGGATTGGATAGACAATATAAACATACAATACATCAAGTAAATATGATGATAATGATAAAAATGACACGTCACTTGTTTTTAAAGCAATTACCCATTGGTAGTGCTTATAAAGGTTCTATATAATGAGGTACTATATTAGAGGGTCTCGAGGCCATCTTCTTTTCAAGTTGTGACACTTATGGATTTGAATAGTTGTGGAGTTCGCTATGAAAGGATAGATATCTGGTTTGAGCTTAGTCAGAAACGTAAGGTATATTAAGATCTTTGTAGATAAGTTTGTGTGAAGTAAGGAGCATTTAGGATTTTTCTAAGGATTTCGGATTGTGATGATTGGATACGACATGAATTGGATGGTTTAGTAGAGCCCCAAAGTTCAACTCCGTATGTCCAAATTGGTCTAATTACTGTTATGTATATGAGTCTTTTGTAATTGATTGGAAGGGATCTGTTTAACGGGGATTAGTGGGACATCATTAAAGGATATTGTAGGACAGGAAGTTGTAGGTTTACGACGAAGGGATTTAGTTGGATTTATTTTGATCCTCCATTTTCGACACCATTCTTGAAGGTTTGTGATATGGGATTGGAGTGTCTGGCAGAATTTTTTAATTAATTTTTTTGTGTGTTCGAAAAGAGAATCAAAATTTATAAACTCTAAATTTTAGACTATTTCCTACTTATACATAGCCGTATTAGTTTTACTCCAGATGGGTCATTTTTAACCCGCTGTATCGTTAACATCGATGTTTTTGTTAGATGTTTCGATGTATGAAAATATAGATGTATATCATAATTACCTGATGTATTGAGTAAAATGAAAACAACGTTTCCATAGGTCTAATCACAGTCAAGTAAATGAGTCTTTTGTAATTAATTAGGAGCTTTGAACATTTGACTAGTAAATGTTGAAGTAGTCTGTAACGACGAGCTTTTTCCAGGTGCCCAAGAAAAAATGTAGTCAGTTGGTGTGAGCTATGGAGATTAGAGGGTGGATAAGGCAGAGCATAATTAACCAAGCTCAAGCGATTTCGAATTTTGATACATTTGGCTAATTTTTACATTTGAAAAAATATAAAATTTTTCCCATTTAAAAAAAATCACCTGGGGCCATTCTGTCGGATATTAAAATTAATAGGGAATGCATTACTGTTTAGACACCCTGTAATTGTATATATATATATATATATATATATATAATTATATATATATATATATATATATATATATATATATATTTATATAAAGATAAATGAAGGATATTTGTTCGTTTTGCCCCAGTTAATAAAGTAACTGAGCCATTTATCCGTGTAATTAACACTGCTGAGTTCACCTCCTAATCCCATTTGATTTATTAATTAAATCTTTTTTGTCCTTTTTTTTTTCAGACCTTTGTTTCTTTTCTCTGTTCCTCCTTCTTCTTTATTTTACTTTAAGAATGAGGGAAAAATAAAAGAGGGATAGCCCCCTTAAATAATAATATTTGGGGGTTGTTAATTTAACTTTTCCCTTGAAGGAGCAGTTCTTTTCCTCTCTTAAAGGGCTAAAATACTGGTCGCTTAAAGGGGCTTAGTATCATTATTTAGTGGCTCTTTAAAGTCACAGAAATTAAAAATGGTTCAATAATAGATGTAATCTAACTTCTTAAATGAACTTGAGCATAATTAACTACTGAATAATTAGTTTATGTTTATTATTTAATTTAAGTGAGTCCCACTGACTGGTATAGTTCTGTCATCAGGTTAATTTATAAAAACACCAACAAAAAAAACAGTTTAATTTAAGATATTATAAATTTATAATTAACCAATTATAGAAATGGGCCGACTAATCAGTTATTAGTTGGCAAAAAGTGTTTGACTAATCGGCCATTTGTATTTGTTTATATTTCTAAGCTTAAAAATAGTTTAGGATTGATGAATTAATGGCCACTTCTATTGAGATTATTTTATTAGAAAAGTAGTTTTGAATGCTAAACATTCATCTTCAGTTCTAAAACATACTAAAATTTCAATACATTAGTACAATGTTAAATGGATTATATATTAAAGTTTACAAAAATGTAAGACAAGTAATCAAATATTGGTTCTCACCTGAGGAGATCTAACGGATATCTGAAATATATCCATCGTGGAAGGGGGAGAGGCCAGGTAGGTTAATTTTTAGCTGTTTATTATTTAGTAGATGAATGTTTAGTATTTGAAACTAGTTTTAAAATAAAAAACATCTCAATATAAGTTGCAATTAAGTAGAGATCTTTCTATACTATTATGCGAACCTCAAGTGAAAATCCTTCAACATTACATAAAAAATTTTTTATTTGAAAATTTTAATCTTCTGGTTTATTTATATATTATAGTATCGATTAAGTACATATAATAGCATCTCTATCTATTAAGGAAGGGATAGTGTAAAACTTTAAATTAAATCTAAAAACTTTAGATTTATAAGACTTCTATTAAATTTACGATATGTGCTTACTTACTGAACAATTTTTCTAGGAATCTTCGAGAGGGTGTCTTCCTTGAAATAGATTAAAAGTTCTGTATCGGAAGGTTTCAATTCTATCTTGTTTACAGGTATATTTGAGAACCATTGTCAATCGAATCGGAAAATAAAGTTTAGAGACAAGTGGATTTGAGATGTTTCAAAACTTATAAGTTTATTTTGTAACATAGTATAGATTATTGATGATTTTAGAGACGTTCGATAAATTTTATGATTTAGTGAAGATAGAAAAAATTAGGCTGGGTAAACTGTTGTGTTGGTAGAACCGGGCGATATTTCATGCTGTCTTCGACTGAGTTCCAAAGCTCCTCTGTTGTTACTTATGGTTTCTTCCAAGTGGAAAGAAATGCCTAAAAACTACCAAAGAAGTCTATTTGTCTTCCTGGCTTGAACTTATTTCGCTTCCCGTTAGCTCGTACCGCTTTTGTTAGGTTTTTCAGAAACTTTTTGCCCGTACCAGAGTTGACGAAGGTGACGAAACTCTTGGAAAGTTTATATAGTTTAAATATAGTTTTTATTCTTCTGATTCAATTGTCCTGATTGTTTGAACATAATTATAATTCAATTTCTATATATTTGTTGTTTTCTCTAATGCTATTTTAGTTTTAGTTTTTGGACTCAACTGAACATTCTAATTCTTCCCGTATCTAATCCTTACAATCCAAAATCCTTCGAAAAATCCTAACTCGGCGCACAGTGGTAAAAACGCCCAATCTAGGTGGACATTAAGAAAACTTTTCATGTCAAAAGAGCATATAATGGACTTTGTAATGTTATCAAGAGATGGTTGACGAGATATAAACAGCAATGGGAATAAGATTTGATGGATTAACACTAGTGTAAACACACATTCTTTCCAAAAAAACAGGTTGTTCTCAGATCAGTATCAAGTGCAGGGCACTTCTATTGTGCCCAACCATTCATAGTGTGTGTTACATATAATAACCTCTTACATAATATATCAAAGGACTATTAACATTTTATGGTGAGTGATACATATCTAAAATTTTATCCTAATGGGTGTATTGAGTTAAGTAAACATATTTAACAAGTTAACAGATTTTCGTTATTAAAATCCAAAGTCCTCCGTCTTCTGGGTGGCATGGTTTTAAAGTATAACATCTAAAGAATATGTAACAATTGAAATCAGACCCGTCCCGACCCATAGAGCTAAGCTATAAGTTTCTTTTTTCAGAATAATGCCCCTCCTCGAAAGTGCTGTATTTGATCTGTGGTTGGCCACGACACACTGAAAAATTGTTTGAGGTCAAAAGACATCACTGATGAGGTCACTCAGGAAAACTCCTTTTGAAAATATTATGCCGGTAAGGGATAGGCAGGTAGAGACATATGGCACACCAACAAAGGGTGTGAACTGCTGGACCCGCAAGAGGCTGTGAAGGGGCCAGCCACCCGTACGCAAAAGCTTTTAAATTAAACCCTAAAGGTTTGATACATAGCAGGCTGAAGGGAAACTTAGTAGATACCAAGGCACTTGCCCTTGGCTTAAGTAGCAGCAAATTTCGTACTACCAAAGCATTTAGAGATATGGGGAAAAAAAGTGACAAATTCAACATTTGTTGGACAATTATTCTTGACTCATATATTTCAACTTTGTCAATTAATGAAGGCAGTGCTTTCTTGCCTCCTGATCCTATGAATGTTTTCCCGATTAATTATTAAATTTACTCTCTGAGCCAACTGGCTAATAAAATAGTAAATAAAAAATGGTCTGAGTTAAATTTAATATTCGTTATTTTATTTTTTTTTTAACTTTATTTATTTTATCCACACCTGTCACTCAAAATCGTGACAATAAGCGGATGTGATATGAGCAATTATGTAAAATTGGCATGTCAGGGATGAGGGAAATAATAAAAAAAAAAAAATTCAACATTCTGTTCTATATATAAAAAAAGAGTTTTAGTTTTTATTCTTTTTTTTATTTTATTATAGTTCATTGCATTTATGCAAAAATAAAAAATAGTCAAACATTTTCAAGTGATTTTGACTATTTCTTTAGAAGTTATGAGTAATGTCCGCCTAGATTGGCCGTTTTTACCACTGTGCGGCGCTCTTTTTCCCGAGAATGGTTAGTCCGATCGAGCTGCAAATTCGATCCAAAATGGAAAAATACGTTAGATTTGCAACTCAATTGAAAAATCATATCATTGTCTTGTTTAATAAAACTAACAGATATTTTAAATTATTTTATAAAACTTTATTTGACACAATTTTAATTTAATATAACATAAGTGTATGCTAAGTTAACTTCATTGATTCCCTTTTTCAATAATCACATTTTTATGTGTATTAGTTTAGAGTAATTGATTATTTACCTACATAATGAAAAGTAAGATAGGACGGATCACATATCAATTGGAGTTCTTTGTCACTCATGGGAAGGTGTTTTCTTTTGAGGTTACATGTATGTAGGGATCTAATGATTCTAGTAGCTTATGAAACATATCATAATATCAATTTTTCATTCATCCACTCATAAAACCTAGTTTTAAACTTATGTCTATTAAAATTAACCGGTTTTAACTTTCGTCGATAATGAGGGAAAAACTGTTTAATAATTGCACATGATCTTAAAGTAATCAAATCATCCGATTCCGAAGGATACTTCTCGCGGACAAAAGTTCTTAATGAACAGTCACTAAAAAATACCTCACAGAGATCGGAATATTTTATTTTAAATGTATTCATAATGTGAATATATATGTAAACACTTTTTGAGAAAAAAAAAAAAAAACAGACTTAAAACGGCATTGGAGCGTCGATAATCCGAACGTCAATTTTTTTTTGTAACGTATGCTTAATAATATAAATTGATCATATAATCACTTATTGTAGAGATGTAGTGTGGAATTTTTATTGAAGTGCTACAGATGAGTAGTTCTTTTCAAGTTTTGGCATGTTAATGTAATCACTCTCAACACAATTATTTGTTGTATATATTTTGTACAGTTGTAAATTTCAATAAAAAAAACAAACAAAAAAACACGTTTTATTTTATGATTTTCTTTTGTGTGATAAAATCATATTATTTTATAAAATAATTAGAAAACAGCAAATAACAAAGTTTATTTATTTTTTTTAATATTCATAAATACTTTAACGTTTCCAAAGTTTAGAGAGGACACTGCCTAATAACTCAAGTTTTATCTGTGCTATTCGTTTGCTACGGAAGTAAGCCGTGTTATCTATACATTGTTCCACAGTGTTTTGTTTTCCCTCACGAAGTTTTAATGTTTATTCTACATTGAGGAGGAAACAACTTAATTCAATATATTTATATTAATCTATACCATAAGGTTTACGTAGTCAACTGTTTAATAATTGTATTTAAACTTATATTACTTAGAAATGCCGATAAAAAAAAAACAGCTTATTATGTATAACAAAAGCTAAATATTAAAAACATGTGCTTATTTCTATATTTTTAATAATTTCTAACTATTTTATAATAACGATTTAATTGTTAATTGGCATTATACATGACTCTAATAATTTTAGGACTTATGCTTGTGACTTTTGTTTATTATTTTTTACTAATTATTAATACCTCGCGTGGATCTCATAAAGAAAAAAAAAATAAAGAAATAAAGAAAAATAATTTTTCGGTCGCAAAATTACTCAGTTCGCGCTTACTCTCCAAAAATTTAAAAATTAGGATATACAAAACTATTATACTACCAACAGTTCTCTACGGATGTTAAACATGGCCGCTGACGTTAAGGGAGGAACAACGCCTTAAAGTTTTCGAAAATAAAGTACTGCGTAAAATATTTGGCCCAAAAAAAGGATGAAGAAACAGGAGAATTTAGAAGGCTTCACAATGCGGAACTGCGCGAATTATATCCGGTAAATATAGTTCAAGTAATAGCAGCGCGACGCTTAAAATGGGCATGTAAAGTCGTTGGGTTTAATAATGATCGAATTCCGAAAAAAAGTAATCAGTTATGAGCCGTCGGGTAAACGAACGAGGGGTAGACCGAGACGAAGATGGGAGGATTGCGTCAGGGCCGACCTGGGGGATTTAGGCTATGGAGGAGTGGATTGGAGGGAACTGTGTGTTCGACGGTTGGTGGTGTCGGCATCGAACCTTCGGGTTCGCTAAGCCTTAATTTATTTATATTTCCAATACACCCAGTATATATAAAAAGATAATTCAGGTACACTTGTGATATGATCTAATTCATACTGTGAGAGTGTGGGAATTTCATAAGTTTTATGTGCAGGTTTTCGAGTGGTGTCACTTTTAAATACTTGTCGTTGGGACCTACCGTTTTGGAACTATATTGGTTTGAATAAAAAAGGACGATTTTATCCAAAATATTTTTTAAGTGTTAGAGCTTTTTTGACAGGCTCTGTTGGTGTTGCTTGGACCTGAAATTTTGTCGACAGTCTCCTGTCGATGCAGAAGATATAAAAGAAGTAAGTTATTGATAGACAGATTCATGATCTTTTTTTTCCACTCAGGAAGAAATTGAGGTTTTTATTTTTAATTAGTCATTGAATGATAATGTTTTGTAATTAATATTTAAAAATAAAAGTTGTGAAAGAAAAATATAATTCCAACGTAAAATAAATTAAAGCTTATTTATTATTCTTTTATTTATTTATTTAAATATTTATTTATTTATTTTTGATTTTCCTTTACCCTTCACGGTCATTTGCAGTTCGTCTTCAATTTCTTATTATTTATACTCGTTCATAAAACCTGATTGCCTTTAAAAACTCTAACAATGACTGCACTGACTTTTCCTTCTCCTGTAGAATTTCTGACATTATTAATTTATTTCTACTATATATTTTCCCTCAATTTATTTATTTGATTACTGTTTTAGGTGCCGTGTACAACTCGGGCTAGAGGCACCATTACATAACATTTGTCATTAAACTTCTAGATTAGTCGATACAAGTTGTTTTCTTTGAGTACGGTAAACAGTTTTTTTTTTTTCCAGTTTTCGGGTTTTAAAGCTTCGCAGTACCTTTGGAGATGCAACGAAGTCCTGTAAGATAAAAGCTGGGTGCAATCCTTGATAATGTGCTCCGTTGTAAGGAGGCAGTTACAAGTTACATACAGTTACAAGGGGACTATTGGTGATTTACAGAATCAGGATTCCAATGCTTGTAACACAAAAATGCCTAGCACCCAAATTACTCCGGATAAACAAACTGTAGCTGATGCCTTAATTCCGATTAGAAAGCTAATTGATTCACCGGGAAAAAACTATCCACTTACGTATATTCAACTATGTTCATTAGTAGATAACGTGATTACTACAAAAGACCCAGTATCAGCATCCCTTGAATTATCTAACGATCTTGATTCCATTATAAATATGTTCTCAGATTTGTATTCTGTTCTCCCCACAAATACATATGTCCCTCAATTTAGATACACAGAAATAAATTAATAAACAATACAGATAAAATATCTTTCATGAAATGTTACTGATTGACATTCGACTCTAAATGTCTGTTAAGCTTTTCATACCCTCAGCCTAAAAGTTCATTATGATAATGCCGCTACTTTAATCGATCGAAACCTGTGACATGTTATCAAAGGGAGGATATTGTTGTTGATGTTGACATAGTTATACATGTTGTTGATGTTGACATCGTATTATACAAATGAAGGGCAGCGAAAAGGAACTTTCATTTTTGCTAAATTGTGTTAGCTCTGTGAATGTGACAGGATCTTATAAGTAACAGAAAGTCTTTATTGTACCATTCAGGCAAGGCATATTTACGGATTAGTGAAGGGTTAACTATACATGAGAGCACTATTTCTTAAATTTAAATATTCCTGAATAGGGTGAGTGATTCTTCTTTTTTATTAAAACTGTTATCTGTGGAGATCATATCTGTTGATCTACCCCGAAAAATCAAATGTGATCTCTTTAGAGTTAGAAATAGTCTTTAGAAAATAATGATTAAATCCCTCGTTTAAAGTAGAAAAACTATTTATTCTATACCTCCCTAACCTTAAGACAAAATAGATCCCCGGGAGTCACCTGTGGAGTAGTTGTTAGCATAGCAACCTACTAAACCCAAGATCGCGGGTTCGCAGCCCGGCAGATGGCCTTAGGATTTTTTAAATGGAGTAAAAAATCCTTAGCTATGCCGTCCTTCGGAAGGGACGTAAAATGGGGGTCCCGAGCCTGTGCGATGTCAGGTACTCGTTAAAGATCCCTATCCTAATTATGCCTGGATAGGCAAAATTTAGGACTCCCACCGTAGCATCGTCCAATTAGCCATAGCAGCATAAAGTGACGTTAAACGGAATAAACAAACAAAATTTTCCGAAAAAGCGATGTATTTGAACTAAAATGTAATGACTAATGAAGCTAAACACGGGAAAAACTGAATAATCTATAAATCTAAAATTAAGAGAAGAAGGTGTACTTATGTAAATTTAAATGAAAATAGCTGTAAATTCAACTAAGAGTCTGGATTAAGGATTGGCCATCGAAAGACAACATCGATATTTCCATGTTTATTAAATCGATAAACCTAACGTCGATGTCAATCGATAAATGGACCAATAGACATTCATGTTTTTGAACATCTATGTTTTTACATATAATGTAAGCCAGGCAGTTAATTTCATTCAACTAACTTTAGTAAATTACCATGCATTACTTATAAAACAGTTTAAAAAATGTGTTCTAAGTTTTAATTTATACTGAATTGAAATTGTAGAGTGAATTGTTTTATTAGCAAAACATGTATTATACAAATTAAAACATCGATGTTTCTTATATTTATTATAACGAGAATAACGAGGCTAACACTTAAACCAAACGAAAACATCGATGTTTCGTAATTGAATTAAAGACTTAATGTTAGGATTACCTTTTAAATTAATTTATGGTAGTTAAATGAATGTTTAAATGTTTTGTTGTTTAACCCTTTTCTTGGCATGGTATCCCTTGAGATACTATACGTTTGTTAGTGTGTTTCACAAATTTCAGGCATAGTCTGACGTATTTGTAGGTTCCATACCAATATTTCAGTACCGCTGAGATACTCTTGAGTGTTTGGGATCCTCAATCTTGGTTTAGTATCTCAGGAAACAGATTTATTCTAAAAAAAAAAAATTTGGTCAGAAGTTTTTATATCACTGTTTTATTTGATATCCTTTAAAGGGATTTTACTCTGAATGTTTTCTTTAAAAAAATTATCTTGTCATGAAAAGGGTTAATTGTTAGAGACCATCGATGTTTGTCATAATAATTATTCTATGCATTAAGTAAGACGAAAACATCTATGATTCTTGTATTTATTTTAACAGAGATAGCGAATTTAACATTTAAACTAATATTTTGCATTAATGATAACATCATTTTCTTTGTAAAACTAAATAAGAGAAACGTTGTTTTCATTTTACTCAATACATCAGGTAATTATGATATACATCTATATTTTCATACATCGAAACATCTAACAAAAACATCGATGTTAACGATACAGCGGGTTAAAAATGACCCATCTGGAGTAAAACTAATACGGCTATGTATAAGTAGGAAATAGTCTAAAATTTAGAGTTTACAAATTTTGATTCTCTTTTCGAACACACAAAAAAAATTAATTAAAAAATTCTGCCAGACACTCCAATCCCATATCACAAACCTTCAAGAATGGTGTCGAAAATGGAGGATCAAAATAAATCCAACTAAATCCCATCAAATAACCTTTACCCTTCGTCGTAAACCTACAACTTCATGTCCTACAATATCCTTTAATGATGTCCCACTAATTCCCGTTAATATAAACAGATCCGCTACCTAGGACTTCACTTGGACAAACGTCTTACGTGGAATCCACATACTAGACTAAAAGGACAAGAAACTGTCTGTCGTTTTCGACTACTTCAACATTTACTTGACAAACGTTCAAACCTTCCAATCAATTACAAAAACTCATATACATAACAGTAATTAGACCAATTTGGACATACGGAGTTGAGCTTTGGAGCTCCACTAAACCATCCAATTCATCTCATATCCAATCATTACAATCCAAAATCCTTAGAAAAATCCTAAATGCTCCTTACTTCGTCACAAACAAACTTATCCACAAAGATCTTAATATACCTTACGTTTCTGACTTAGCTCAAACCAGATATCTATCCTTTCACAGCAAACTCCACAACTATTCAAATCCATAAGTGTCACAACTGGCTTCTCAATCCATTCCAGATAACCCTCCGGGGTGCCTGAAAAGAAGATGGCCTCGAGACCCTCTAATATAGTACTTCATTATATAGAACCTTTATAAGTGCTATCAATGGGTAGTTGCTTTAAAAACAAGTGACGTGTCATTTTTATTATTATCATCATATTTAATTGATGTATTGAATGTTTATATTGTAAATACAGTTGTAAATTTCAATAAATAAATAAAAACATTACCGAAATATTTTAATAATAATTGTAATTAAATCTTGAAAGAACCCTAAAACCTCATTGTGGGACTTTCATTCATTTCCTCAAATGATGTTTCGGAATTTCCCTTCAAAGTGCTTTTTAATAAAAAAAAAAAAAAAAAAAAAAGAAAAAAAAAATATAGATTCGTTGAAAAAGTGAAGGGGTTGCGAGCAGGTGTGAAGTGGCTAAGAGAGGCTAGATGAGAGGGACAGGTTGAATTCGGTTTCGTCGCTTTGTGGCAGTGAATCCATTAGTGGGAGTTGTGCCGGCCAGGTCAAACGCCATTCACACACCGCGAAGGCTTTGTGACACTCTACCACAAAGGATATCTTCTTCTCGTCCTCATCAATCATGGCTTTCTGTTTTCGTTTGTTCTATTATTCGCCCAATAATCCTTTGTCATGTTTATTTCCCTGGATTGCCTGAGGGTGTCCAATGGTGGCTTGTTAGGTAAGTACAGCTGTAGAGGGAGGTATAGATGTAAAACGGTGTCGGTACCAAAATTTTTCTATTCTCGATTCTCGCCTTATTAAAAACTCTTATTAAAAAAACTAACAAAAAAACAGTTGTAGCAATAAATAATCCATATGAGACCTGGAAAATCAGTAATTATTCTTCAGCATATAGAATATATGTAAACTGGAATTAGCTGGAACCCAATCTTTCTGAAGGATTAGCAATATCAATTGGATCTTACAAACTAGAAACGACATATCACCTGATAAACAACCCCTATAAAAATAAGTGTCTTTCCCTTAACACGAAAATAAAGATCTATCAACCGTCATCCTCCCTATGCTATATGCTTCAGAATGTCTAGTATTCAACGGGAACGGAAAATGACTTAAAAGACCGAATATTTCTCAGGAGGATTCTGGAACAAACAAGGTTCCAGGACAAACCACCAAGAATGAAGACAGGAGCCCAATGGACACAGGAGAGGAAGGAACAATATACATACATATATATATGTGTGTGTGTGTGTGTGTGTGTGTGTGTGTGTTTAGTAAGGTTCTTGAGGTTCAGTCAATAAATAAAAAAACAACTATTTTGGCGTCGTTTCGAGACTAAATTGTTCTCATAATAACATTGGCATGATTATGAGAACAATAGTTGTTTTTTATTTATTGACTGAACCTCAAGAACCTTAATAAACATTTAATAGTAACAGTTAAGAAAATTATCCATATTTATATTTAAAATATTAATGATGTAGGTTGTTGTTGTATGCATTCATAGATACACAGCAATTAAAAATAAATTTTAATTTAATTTAATTTATAATGCCCTGCGTATCTAATTATCTAATATTATCTAATTATCAACCCTATGTATCTAATTAATCATTTAACTAATTACTGTATATCTATGACTGCATACGCCAATCTACATCTTTAAATACGTTTCAGTCAACAAATACCATATATATTAAAATATGAATATTTAATATTTTGGACCTTTTAGTAAAAAAAAAAAAAAACAACTCTTAAAATGAATGAATAAATGAATCCTGAATGCATCGAAATAAATTGACGTGGGCGTTATTATGACGAAATCCAAGTTTAATGATGTATCTGATAGCGGCAGAAAACGGAACAAAAAAAAAAAAAAAAAAAAATCCAATATTTAATTTTCATAAATCTGTAATCATATGATTCTTCAAATGTTGATTTTATGATTTGTAGGCCATCCTTGTTTTATAGAATGTAAACTGATACAATATTACATAAGGAATATTAAAATCTTTATGGGTAAGTTTGTGACAAAGTTAGGGTTATTGAGGATTTATCTAAAGATTTTGGATTGTAAGGATTGAATAGGAGAAGAATTGGATGGTTTAGTGGAGCCACAAAGCTCAACTCCGTACGTCCAGATAGGTCTAATCAGTCATGTATATTAGTCTTTTGTAATTTATTGGGAGCTTTGAACGTTTGTCTAGTTAATGTTAAAGTACAGTGGAGCGTCAATTATCCGATCTCCAATTATCAGAACTTTCAATTAACGGATCTTTTTTTTTTTAGATATAATTTAAAAATAAAATTAAATGATAAACAAAATAATTTTTTCCGTGAATGTCTATAAGGATATTTATTTCACAGATACTGCTATACATATCTACAATTTTGTTTACTGAGAACTGTATAAATTTTGACGCTATTCTTGAAGATTTCTGATATGGGATTAGAGTGTTTGGGAGGCAATGAAGGGATCATTGTTTTCTGATACCACATATGTGTCATCAGCGTTATTGGTGAGGATAGTGGTGGGATGAGTTGGGATGTCAGCTGGAATATAATTTAAAAATAAAATTAAATGAAAAACATAATAATTTTTTCCATGAATATCTGTAAGGGAATTTATTTTATAGAAACTGCTATACATACGAGGGTGAATCAAATATAAACGGTAATTTTCAAAATTATATTTATTGAATAATATTATACAGAAACTATACCTTCAACATTTTTCAATGTAGTCTCCTGCATTATCTACACACTTCTGCCACCGACTTGGAAGCTTGAATATTCCCTGTTCATAAAAAGACTGAGGGCGAGTTTTTAACCATTCGCGCACGTGCTTTTCGACGTCTTCATTGTTTTCAAATCGTTTTCCTCCAAGACCTTTTTTTTTGAGGCGCATCGTCACATGTGATGAGACGTGGGTCCACCATTACACCCCCGAATCGAAAATGGCAAGTAAGGAGTGGCGAAGGAAGGATGAAGGCTGCCCAGTGAAAGCCAAAACTCGTCTCTCAGCCGGAAAAGTTCTTACAACAATTTTTTTGACTCAAGGGGAGTTCTACTCATTGATTTTCTTCACGATCAACGAACAGTGAATGCGGCTTACTACTGCCAGGTGCTACAGTCAGCAAAAACCAGTTACCGGAACAAAAGACGAGGTGTGCCCATTAAAGATTTCATCCTTCTCCATGACAACGCAAGGCCTCACACCGCATTGTTGACAAGGGATAAATTGGAAGAAATGGGCTGGGAAACTCTCGAACACCCTCCTTACAGTCCAGACCTGTCCCCTTGTGACTAATGTTTGTTTGCGCCCCTGAAAGAATCACTTGGAGGAAAACGATTTGAAAACAATGAAGACGTCGAAAAGCACGTGCGCGAATGGTTAAAAACTCGCCCTCAGTTTTATGAACAGGGAATATTCAAGCTTCCAAATCGGTGGCAGAAGTGTGTAGATAATGCAGGAGACTACATTGAAAAATGTTGAAGGTATAGTTGCTGTATAATATTATTCAATAAATATAATTTTGAAAATTACCGTTTATATTTGATTCACCCTCGTATCTACAATTTTGTTTACTGAGAACTGTATACTTAATTAGACCATTTCATTTGTTTCTCTCAATATCTTCCTAATAAGGGTTGGTAATGGTAAGGCATACATAACCTTTATAATCACTTTTTGTTTTAAAAACTTCATGTCATCATCCATGCTAACGAAAAGGCTAAAAAAAAATAAATAAATAAATTGGATCAGACATTAGCAGTCGATTTCAAGGTTGTTAAATCAACAATAACTGGAATCAAAAATAATTCTAAATCAATCATCAGTTACCTTCTAATAATAATCTTTACAGTGAGATGGGCAGTTTGAGTCGTAAAATTTTGAAAAAAGCGAAAAGTGACATTTTGGAAGATGCTATTTAAATGATTTTCGATTATCCGAACCACCGCTGACAACATTAGTTCGGATAATCGGCGCTCTACTGTAACCGAAAACGTCTAGCAGTTTTTTGTGATTTGAGTTTTGCATGTAGATAGTTTTAAGTTAAATATAATTTTCTTATAAATTAAATATCAACGGGGTAACAAATCGTTTATTAATTTTACATTATATTATATATGGTTTTAAAACTGTTCTACCTTATATTGAAGAATAGTTTTTGCTTCTAATACTTAATACTTAGTTTTAATACGTGAGGTGGTAAATTACAGTAAGTATTAATGACACAGTTATCAGACTGAGGGAAAGGGTGATAACGGAGTGAGGAAGTTGAACCCAATTCGTTACAGCAGATCGAGCATTTTATCTTTGGGGTCTTCAATGGAGCAGATATCCTACCCAATTAACTCCTCACAAAGAACCCTCCTTCTCCATTAGTCCTGTAATTATTTCTAATCACTTTTTTTATTTTATTTTATGTTTGATTATATCATGTCTTTAGTGGTTTTTATGAATTATAGTAATGATCGTATATGTAATAAGTTATCTGGTTTACAATAATAACTAGTCTGGTACAATAACATAACCAATATACAAATTAAGTGAACTAAAATGGAAAATAGAAGTAGGCAGAAGTTGAGAGGCTAGTGGATTTGAGTGTTTGTGAAGTTAATAATGAATACAATTAGCAATGATGAATTAATTGCCTCTTCTATTGGAATTATTTTATTAGAATACTAATTTCGAATGCTAAACATTGATCTTCAGTTCTCAAACACAACGTTTTCAACAAATCAGTACCATGTTACATGGACTATGTATACTAAAGTTTTTAAAAATATAAGACAAGAAATGAAACATTAGTTTCATACATTAGTTCTCTTACCTCAGGAGATATAAGAGATATTTGAAATATATCCATCGTGGGAAGGGGATGTAGGTTATATTTTTAGGGTTTACTATGGAATTTTCCTTATGACATATGATTTTTCCGTTTCTATTGGAAACAGATTTAAATGGGGCTATTGGAAATGTTTGTCTGGTTTTTTAAACAAAAATCTGGATCTGTTTTTAACGATTTTATTATTTCTAATGATTCATAAACATTTAATTTTAGGCTATTTTATGTATTATTTTTACTCCCGAGTCTATATTGAGTTTATGGTTATTTTCATTTAAATAGATAGCGGAATTAAAATTTGGGTCTTATTATTGTATGCTCTTATCTGTTATTTTACTCTTTGATTTAGCGATCGTCCAGTTTTTCCCGTGTATTAAGGGTGGAAGGTCCATCATAAGCTAAATTCATCTAATTTCTCTCCTTATTTCTAATTAGTAACAAACATTGTAAACTCTTTTATTACAAAGTACTCCTACTAAGTAGACCTCAGAGGACCTCTTATAGAAAGGACACGGATAAGCTGCCAGGTAATTGACTGGACCTCAGGTGAGTCATCTTGCATAGCAGGCATGCCTTTCTTATCCTGTGGTCTGCCATCGTCGAGAATAAAACGGATCGAGATTTATTTTCATCTAGTACTGATGGATCCTGAAAAAATACTAAAACATTCTTAAATTTTTTTTTCTGTGGAATCAGAATAAGGTTTTTTCTCTGCAGTTAGCTACTTAGAGAACGTGATATCATGATTTGTCTAAAATTAACGTTAATTCGTGAAACATTCACTCCAAAACATGAAAATTTGGAACGATTTGTAATAACAATAAAAGTATGATGAAGTATTTTCCAGTTCTATTGGATTTTTTTTCTAATGTTAAACATTCACCAGCATTTCAATGAACATGACAATAACTTTACAAAAAATCAGCATTTAGCAACGTAGATGTCTCTGGACACTGGCCATAACAAGCTGAGTCGACTTCTCATAAAAGTGTGTTGAATTGATCATTGTTTAACTCTTGGGCTCTTAAACCATTAGTAAAAGTCGGAAACTGTATAAAGAATAATCTCCCAAAAGAAAACTATTTGGATCTAGAGTTAAAAACTTTTACCAATATGTTTAAGTGCCCAAGAGTTTAACAATGATCAACATCACGCAATTTGAGGAGAAGTCGACTCAACCTGATCAGTGGCCTGAGATTTTACATATTAATTTTTTCTTTAAATATTAGACATGAAACTAAAGCGACAAGAAACTGCTCGTCGTTACAGACTACTTTAACATTTACTAGACAAATGATCAGACCTATTTGGACTTACGGAGTTGAGCTTTGGGGCTCTACTAAACTATCCAATTCATCTCGTATCCAATCCTTACAATCCAAAATCCTTCGATTTTCCAAAGTCCTCAATGCTCCTTACTTTGTCACGAATAAAATTATCCATAAAGATCGTAATGTTCCATATATTGCTGATTTAGCCCAAGCCAGATACCTATCCTTTCATAGTAAGCTCTATAACCACTCAAATCCATTAGTTTCTCAACTTGCTTCCCACTCCATTCCCGATAATCGTTCGAGACGTCTGAAAAGAAGATGGCCTAGAGATCCTCTATTGTAGAATGTTTATTGAAGTTCTACTGATGAGTAGTTCTTTTCAAGTTTTTACATATCATTATAATCGTTATCTGCTTATTTACTTGATGTACATATTTGTATAGTTGTAAATTTCAATAAATTAATAAAAAAAAAAAAAAAAAATGGAATATTAGAAACATTTATCTGATTTCCAGTAGGAATGGAAAAAACCAATTAGTTATAGGGAAAACATAAAGGACCCATCTCTACTTGACCCCCTCGTCACTTTACACTAGGTCCTGGTATCTTTCAGAAGCCCTTTTCATTTAGCCTTCTTAGATTATTATAAACATGTTTGATTTCTTGTCTTATATTGAAAAAAAAATGTTCTGAAATTTTTGTATGTTTTTAAAAGTGTTTAAATGCGAAAATAGTTTAAATAAAAATGTATAGAAATAGCGAATAATTCATCAATCAAAATCTATACAATTATGCTAAATTCAAGTGAAATATTTTCTTGCAAGCAGTGAACCCAATAAAGGGTTTTTGGTTGAATTGATACATTTTTCTTTTAATGATAGAAGTATAGCTGACTGTTATGATGAATGGAGAAGATGATCAGGGATGCAGTCAAAGAGGAACACCACCAAAGAAGAAATTCTTTAATACGTGACAACGTTTAGACCTGCCTTGCAGGTCTTCTTCAGAACCACCGAACAGTTGATGATGATCAGTCGAAGACCTGGCAGGTCGAAACGTTGGCACATATTAAAAAATTTCTTCTTAGACGTGGTGTTCCTCTTTGACTGCATCCCTGATCATCTTCGTCTCCATTTTTCTATTAATTTATTTTATTAGGTAATACTGAACTGATATTTGTTTTATATTTTGTAAATTTTTTTCAATTTTCTAAATAATTAAAATGTTTCTTTTTCATAATATTTCTTATAGCGCCTATTCGTCTCCATAAACTGCCTCCCTCGCCTTATCCTTTATTTATTATACGACTCTTCCGCCCTCTTTTAAACCTCCCGGGAACTAAAGCCATCGTAGCCAGAGCTATCGCCATGTATCCTCGTTCTCCAGCTACTTATGTCTCTTTCTTTCCCCTTTTACTATCAGATTCGACATATTTTCTTTTTTACTGCTCGGATTCAATACGTCATAAGATGCATAGATTTACTCTATCGTACCTGAATAACAAAACACTCCTCAGAAAATTCGTTCTTCTCTTATTATGAGAGAAGCATCTAAATAAATTTCGTTTTTCTTTTCTTTTTTTTTTAAATCTCCCTCAGAAATGTTATTTATGCTCCTCGTAATTCTGGTTTATTTCTTCCTAGTGGAGAAGAAAACCTCCATCTTACGACTTCTACCTCAATTATTTTGACACTGGGTTAATATTTATTAAGGACCCTTGGCATTTCGAAGTTAGTTGAATCGTTTCGAACTTGTTTTGTTTGCAATTTAACTTTCTCGTATAAGAAGTATTCAGAGAATATAAGGGTCTTAAACAGTAAAAAAAGTAACTGGATTTTTTTTTTACTCTATTAATATTCAAAACTGTATACAATACATACAATAAGTAAATTTTTCGGTAAAATGATTACAATGATATGTCAATAACTTGTCACTAGTAGCACTTCAATAAAAGTTCTACATTAGTTCTCTTAGTCGTCTTCTTTTCAGACGCCTCGGAGCATTATCGGGAATGGAATGAGAAGCAAGTTGAGAAACAAGCGGATTTGACTGGTTACTGAGCTTACTATGAAAGGATAAGTATCTGGACAAGTCAATCTGTAAATAAACTAATATTTTTTATTAGTTAATTGTAGTCCTATAATATATTTTTTTAAATTAATCTCATAAGAAATGTATAAGTAGTCGAAAATGTTTGTTTAATTTTTTTTTGGAAATTGGAGATTTTTTTTACCACATTTTGCCAGCTTTCTGGTATTATTGTACGATACGCAAAAATATGTTTGAATATTTTTTCAATGAAGAATCACCTAAACGATTTTGGGTCAAATAAGGAGTAATAGTGATAGTAATAGTAATAGTAATCATTATCAAATCAGTAATTATTAATTAAGAAAATGCAGATTTAAGTGTCATGTTTTTGAATACAACTAAAGTGAATCTTTACTGTAAAGATCCTGAAAAAAAAAAAAATTAAAAAAAAAAATAATAATAAAAAAAAATCATAAAGGATATCAGGATACCAAGCATCAAGTCTGAGTTTTCAGGATGAAAGTGGTAGGAATGCATATGATGACCAGGATAACAAATATTGGCCAGTAATTATTTTTTTTTAATTAGGAGAAAATGCAGATTTAAGCATCAGGTAAAAGCGGAATCATAGCAGAAATTTGGAAAATTGTAGATGAGCGGTTTGAATACAGGGTATTTGGGAAAAGGAACTACCCGAAGTGAATACTCATTACTGTACAAAGATCCTGAAAAAAAAATTGTTAGAACTCGGAGTTGACAGAAAACGGTAAAGCTGATCCAACTTACCCTCACAAATACTGTGTCACAAACTAAATTCAGAGGTAAATTAAACCGCCCTTTTGAAATCAAAACGGGTTTGAGACAGGGCGATGGACTATCACCAATTCTCTTTAACTGTGTTCTTGATAAAATAATGAGAACTTTTAGGGAGCGGAACAACTCACACGCAAAATGGGGAGTAAAGAAAGATAACTTAATATTCCCATGTTTCGCTTTCGCAGACGTTATAGCTCTTCTGGCAGAAACTAAGGAACAGGCCGAGAAACAAGTGGATCTAAAAGAAATCGCGGAAAAATCAGGACTACAGATATCCTTCGAAAAAACAGAAATGATGGCAAATAATGTAACAAAGGATGAATCAAAAGAAAAAAACCAAGTAAAGGTTCAGGTATTTGGGAGAAAAATAATGCCATGACAAAATTCGATGAGGAGAGAGCCAAGAAGCTGGAAAAAGCTTTCAATACAGTAAGACACGTCTACAATAAAAAAACTTGTCAATGAAGGAAAGATAAGACACTACGCTACGGACCTCTGGTTCTGTATGGTTCAGAAAAAAATGAACAAGGAGAACAAAAACTTAATAGAAAAGAGAATAATATACGGCCCAATCAAAACAGAATATGGATACTGAAGGAGACCGACGTTAGAGCTATATAAAATCTTGGAACCCATGGACTCAGGTAGCAGTATGAAAACAGTTCCTGGAAGGATACAGAAGGTCATACGGTTTTCTTCCCAGTGGCAGCAAAGGAGAATGAAGATTGTCAACAAACCCTAATAAATTCCATTCATGGACCGCAAAAAAAAAAAAAAAAAAAAAAAAAAAAAAAAAAAAAAAAAAAAAAAAAAAAAAAAATTAAAAAAAAAATAATAATAAAAAAAAATCATATATCGATTCAGTAGAAAATAAAATGAGGAAAATCTGTAGGGATTGCAATAATAGAAAATAAATCAATATTTATCAGGTAGCAGTAACAGGATACAGTCATTAATAAATTCCATTCATAAATGGAAAAATGGAAAACAGAAATCACTATGACGAAGGCCACACCTTACAGCATCACTTCCTGCATTCACCGCAGGTAGAGATGGGATACCTAGACGGTTTGTCAGCCTACACCTGCAACATGAGAGAGAGAGAAATACTTTATTAAGTGGTACTGCCCATTTTTAGATGGGTTGCTACATACACAGTATACTTATCAATCACAATATGACATTCAATATTCAACAGTAAAATAAATATAGCACACAAAAAAAACCCATGTAATAGTCATTTTTCAAAGTATAAAAGTCTACATACTAAAATTATCAATACCATGCAAATTATAAAATTACATTTAAAAAAAAAGTTAAAATATTAAAAAAGGCAACATATCATCTTATATACAACAATATAAAATATAACTTAAATCATAACTATTAAACAAAGTCAAGTCTTTTAAATTTCAATCCTTGCCAGTTACTTTTAGTACAAATGATTTAAAAAATTTAATAATGTTCAAAAATTAACAATATCTGATAAAATCACTATCGTTAAAGCCACTGAATGATATTGGTTTCAGATCTGCCAGGATCTGACGATTTTTGACTGTCGAAGGATATCCTTGGCCACTCCTTTCCGACAAATTAACTTTCGTTCTTTTGAAAATCGATTTAATTGTTTTTAATTTTAAAAGGACTCTCTCTCTTCCCATTCAATCCTTTTCCAGGACATTAAAGAATATTACCTTCAGATCTAACGATTTTTGAGGCCGAAGGATATTCTGCCATTGTTATCCTTCTAAAAATTGCGCACTTGGCCACTCCTTCCCGACAAATGTATTTTCATCCTTTAGAAAATTGATTAAATCTTTATGTTTTTTTTTTTTTACAAAGAACGCTCTCTCTTCCTGTTAAATCCTTTTCACAGGACTCTGGAGGATACTTTTTTGAGATCTGATTGCAGGATAGTCCGCCATTGTTGCCCTTTTGAAAATTTAATTAATTAATATGTTTTTTTAAAAGGACATATCGTTCAATATTTCACAATAGTATCCTTAAGAACGGAAACTAAAAGGACAAAAATGGCATTATATCCATTATATCCTAAAGGACAAAACTGTTAAAATCGGTAAATCTGGAAAAATAAATATTAAAAAAATACTATCCTTAAGGACGCAAACTAATTCTAAGTGGGGAAGGAGAGTGGCCAAGGAGATGTCCTTCGGCCTCAAATAATCGGCAGATCCTTGCAGATCTGAGAAACAGTATACTTTTTGGCTGTCTTCCTATTTAATCCTTTGGGTTTTAGTCCTTTTGGTCTCTGTACAACATATTTCGAACGTTTTTAGTAAATCGATACAATATAGAACTGTGGAAGTTCGGCGTAGGATTAAGAGATGGCTCCTGCATTAAGCCGAAAGCAGGAAAGAAGGAAACTGGTTTCAAATCTACCAGGATCTGACGATTTGTTTTGAAAATATTACTGCCTTTTTGTCGATGATGCTTAATAAATGGCAATTTTGAATAAATTAAGGAGATCTGTATCCCAACTTCTTTCTATTCGTTACAGTATTTTTCTTGAAGATATTAAATATATTGCATCGCTTTAATATTTTTTTCAATATAAATCATATAATACAAAGATTCCTTCCTAGAAAATGGCTACAGAATCTAGGGCAAGCGGTCTGTTCCTAGTAAGTATACATTATAGTTGGTTCGTGATAGTTCAATATGGAAAGATAATAGTGCCACTGGATGTGCATTATATCAGCTATGAATGTTGTTGCAATAACCATAATATTGGTTTTATTTTTATGTAACTTTAATAATCTGAGTTATTGAATATTTATAGTTTTTTTTAGAATGTATTGTATTTTACGTAACTGTTATTTCAATAAGTAACTGTAAGGTAGTTAAAGTAATCGGCTAATGAAAAAGTTTCGTGAGATTTTCCTTTCCTGGGACTCTCATATTATCTATACTATTATATAAAATGACAAGCCATTTTTCGTTTGTGATCACTAACCGCAAAAACTACTAACTAAATCTCTACCAAATTTTGACCACATCATCTTTATAGCTCCAGGATGGGTTAGTAATAATAAAATCTTCTGAATTTCCATTAATTTTTCATTTAAAAAAGCGAAAATAATTGAATAAATGTGAAAATTTGCAGATAGGTGTTGTCATATGTGAATATTCTTCATGAGAGGTTATGAAGGTACAGTGTTAAATAGAACTTGACATTGGTAATATATATATTTTTTTTTTTTTTTGGTCAAAATTGTCATTAAATACTAATTATCTATTTTAATTAATTTATATCTCATAATTTATATTAACGTTTAATTTCATTTACTCTTATTTTAAATTTAATTAGCTTAAACTTAAATGTTTACATTCCATCAATTTTGGTAATTTAATTTTGTTTTTCTATATTTCCTATATTTTTTTCATTATTTTTGTAATTTTTTCTTGCAATATTTTTAGATATCTGTTTGTAGCCTTAATAAATGTCAACAATAGCTGAAGCATTGACATCAAAATAAATTTTATTTTATAAACATTTCTATTATTTAAATTTATGACTGTTCCCTGTCTAATCAATTTATACTGTATATACTATTTTATGTGTGTTCATGATATTATATTAACGAATTATTATTTCAGGGGATTTGTATCAATGAATGTAGTAATATACATGTATATATATATATATATATATATATATATATATATATATATATATATATATATATATATACTATATATATATATATATATATATATATATATATTATATAGTAGTATATTTTTAGGATTGATGAATTATTTGACACTTCTGTTGGATTTTTAATAATATAGAGATAACTCAGGCTTTAAGAAGCCTTTTCCATGGAACTGAAGATGAAACTAGTTTTTCATAGAACAGTGATAACGAATTCATCAGTCCTATTTCTTATCATGCCTACCTCTAAGTATATTTTTTTTCTTTATTTATTTAGATGTTATCACTCGATTTTAGCTATTTATTCCATTGTTTCATGTCTCAAATAGGCCTTGATCCCAGTGCAGTGTTTTACAGCTCAGACAGAGCCATTGTTTAGGTTTGAACAGAATTTAGATCTCAGTTTTAGTTCCGCCAAGGGACGGCATGAAGTTGTCTCGTTAAACGGCGCGGTATTCCTTTTAATGGGACAATACCCTCCTATTTTAGACTCAAAGGGGTGGGGGGCGCCCATCTTCCTTCCTATAACAGCAATTTACAGCTGACTTCCAAAGCCTCCTCTTTCTCGATTGTTTTAAACTCGCTGGAATAGGTTGAACCTCTTTGTTAATGCAATCCACACAAATCGCCTTTAAAATATTTTTTTTTTTTTAAATTATGATAGTAATTTAATGTTATGAAGTTATATTGTTATAAAAGTGCCTTTGTATTTTCGAGACCGAAGGTCTGTTATTTTCGTCACATCCAGTATTTTGTTCATTATAGCCCTAAGTATTTCTACTTCAATGTGGTGTTCCTCCTTGATTGCATCCTTGATTATCTTCTTCTCCAATAATATTTTGATTTTGTTGTTTTTTATAAAATATAATAATAATACAATTAATATAACATAATATTAAGGACTATGTCCATTTTTAATACGCTTTCATTAACTTCACGTTGATGGATCGGAATCTTGCATCCTAATTTTCACCAATTTCCAGCTGTCTGATTATCTTGAAAATTTACACAAGTAAATTTAATCAAGTACCAATGACAATACAATAATTGCACAACTTTGTTTTAATATTCTTACTTAGTCCGGTCTAAATTCCTCCAAAAAGGGGAGGGGGCCTGCCTAGCAAAAGGTGGGGTAGTAGGTTTTATGATTCAGTATGGTCCAGGTGGGTCCTGAGGATAAAATATCGAAAATGTTACAACATTTTGTTCAGATTTTTCAAAAAAAAAACACAAAAATGCTTTAAATCGAAAAATGTGTTATTTACAAAATTTAAGTTTATTAAATTATGCGTCTAAAAACATTTCTTAAGCTGAATTTGATTTAGGCGTTAGGCCACAATCGATCGTCAAATATGGATGAATTCCTCAAAAAGTATTGGTCATGTATAAGAGCCTATAACACAAAAATGGCTAATCCAATAAAAAAAATGTTATATGTTAATTGTTGTAGATCTATAGATTTTGCCTAAGATAAATTTAGTTCGGTTTGCTATTAAAACGTGTTTTGTTTTTTTTAGTTTTTAAAACTATAATTTATTATTTTATTAATTTGTGAAGTCCTCTCTTTAATAGATCTGTTTCTATTAATTAGTATAACAAAAAAACAAAAATAGAAATAAAATTATGTGCTGAAATTTAATCCAGTATTTATTGAATTATTTTTTAATTATCGCTAAGTTAACGTAAAATATTTTTATTTGTTTATTTCGTTTAACGTCACTTTATGCTGCTATGGCTAATCGGACGATGCTACGGTGGGAGTCCTAAATTTTGCCTATCCAGGTATAATTAGGATAGGGATCTTTAACGAGTACCTGACATCGCACAGGCTCGGGACCCCCATTTTACGTCCCTTCCGAAGGACGGCATAGCTAAGGATTTTTTACTCCCTTTAAAAAATCCTAAGGTCATCTGCCGGGCTGCGAACCCGCGATCTTGGGTTTAGTAGGTTGCTATGCTAACCACTACACCACAGGTGACCCCCGTAATATATTTTAAACATTTATCTAGCACTTATGGGACCTTGTACGTTTTTTAAGTAATTAATTTATCAGTATTTTCTCAATGCAAAATATTTTTGACGTATTATCTCCATAAAAAATATACATTCAATAAGTACGACTTTCTTACTTAATTTTTTCACCGATGAAATAGGTATTAAAATGATCTCCCTGAGTATTATGCTCTGTAAGAAGTAAATAAATGTATAATAGTCTTTCCTGGAGGCTCCAGGTGTTGGAGGCATGGAGGGATGGAGGCTGGAGATGTTTGAGCTTTCTGCCGCAAATGTGACAAGGACACACCGACACAGCTGTCAACGATCCCTCCCCTTAGGGTTGACTTCAGTTCGGGAGTCAAGTTTAGGGGGGAAAAGTGTACTATTTTTGTTAGTTCTGATATCCTTGAATGTTTTTCTTAAATTTTAGATTATTTTTTATTTTATTTATTTAAATATCTCCTCCCTCGCGACTTTGCCCGCTCTCATAATTTAAACTAATAATTAAACAGTTATTTGTTTATCGCTAAAAATTATGTATTGAAGTAAGCAATGGAGCGTTATTTATTCAATGATATTTTATGATTTCAGATATAGTAGTCATTTTTGACCTCGTTCGAATTGTACTGATTAGGTGTTTAAAGATTATTTAAACGCAAAATTGGACATCCAATTTTTAATTTCAATGTATGAGTTGGTAATCCAGATGGACAGAGACTAGTAAAAAACTCTTTCTGATGATAAACTGGCCTTATTTCTAAAGGTCCATGAAACATATTTTTTCTCACAATATCAAACAGCAAAGGATCATCATTAATTTCTAACGATAACAGTATACGGCAGAGTGGCAAAACTCGTTTCTGCCGGTCAACTTTGTAAACATACAACTTTGTAAAATAAGTCTAGATACGTACGATTCATCTTCATCACTTGAGGTACGCATGATGATATAGAAGGATCAATACAATTAGTATTGATGAATTAAATGCCACTTCTATTGAGATTATTTTATTTGAAAACTAGTTTCGAATGCTAAACATTCATCTTCAGTTCTAAAACATACAATAAAATTTTCAACACATCAGTACTATGTTACATAGATTAAATATACTGAAGATTTTTAAAAAGATAAGACAAGAAATCAAGCATAGGCACTCACCTTCGAGGTAACTAAAACACTGAATTTGTGAGAAGTAAAAGGAGTTAAGTTTAGGTTAAGGTAACCTCAACATAAAGGTTAACCTAACCTGATGGTGCAGGAGTGAAAGGTTTTGTGTTGTCAGGTCAGCTGAATAATCGGGTGAATTCTCAATCCCTTAGGCTTTCCCTATGACTAATCTGTTTTTGTATTTTTTCTTGAAAGAAATTTAAAATGGGACTATTAGAATTATTTATATAGGCATTTAAACAATTATTTGGATTTGTTTTAAATGTTCTTATTATTTCCATTGATTCGTATATATTTAATTTTAGATGTTTACCTATGTACAGGAGTGAACCTAATGTTTTGAATTATTGAATTGCCCGTCGTTAGATACTACTTCAACATTTAATAGACTCAGAGCTCCCAATTAATTACAAAACACTGATATACATAAATGTGATTAGATCTATTTGTACGTATCGAGTTGAGCTTTGGGGCTCCACTAAACCATCCAATCTATCTCATATTCAATACTTACAATCAAAAATCCTTCGAAAAATCCTTAATGCCCCTTACTTTGTCACCAATAAACTTATCCATAAAGATCTTAATGATCCATTTGTTGCTGATTTAGCCCACACCAGATACCTATCCTTTCATAGTAAGCTCCATAAAAACTCGAATCCGTTAGTTTTTCAACTTGCTTCCCACTTCAGTCCTGATGATCCTCCGAGGCGCCTGAAACGAAGATGGCTTAGAGACCTTCTAGTGTAGAATTTGTATTGAAGTGCTACTGATGAGTAGTTTTTTTCAAGTTTTGACATGTTATTGTAATCGTTGTCAATACATTTACTTGATGTATATATTTTGTACAGTTGTAAATTTCAATAAATGAATATAAAAAGCTAAATAGAATGTTTTTAAAACTTAATTAACATATGTAACTAGTATTCCGATAAGTAAACCTATAAAATAAATTGAATTTCATTAGTTTGAAAGACTCGTAAAGATGACTGTCTGGTGGGAAATAGGTCAATTCTTGAATTTTTTGTCTGTCGACAAATCAAGGCACAATAGTGTTTTACGGTTCTTCTTCATGATCAGTGATCTGGGTAATCGGAACTCTACGGAGTAAACAGGACAGTTTTCTGGAACAGTAATCTCTCTGGATAACGCAACCCTCTGTCTGCACTTTGCCGAGTAAATCTAGATCAAGGAGGTCTATTACATTACAGTTATATATAATGAATTGTATATAATCGATTTATTTTTTCTCTTTCGTTTGTTCACACCTTTCATATATGGAACAAGTGAATCAGCAATATATTGTAACCAACCAAAATAATTAGTTACATTTAGTTTGTGTTAAATTTGAAAACGGATAACTGTCCATTTAAAAACCAAAAAAAAAAAAAAAAAAAAAAAAAAAAAAAAAAAAAAAAAAAAAAAAAAAAAAAAAAAAAAAAAAAAAAATGAACTCCAAGGGATATGTAACTGATCAACAGTTACCTGTTTTGTTTTATGTTTAAATAAATTAATATTATTATATTCCTAATATTTGTGTTTAATATTTCATTATTATTTTTTTTTTTTTAAAGAGTGAAACGATTAATTACATTTTCTATTATTAAAGAAATTATTTTTTTTTTTTTAAATTATTTATTGATATTTACAACTGTACATTAATATACATCAAGTAAATTTGAGGAAATTATAATGACATGTAAATCACTTGTGAAGAACTACTCACTAGTAGCAGTTCAATAAGCATCTACACTTAAAGGTGTCTAGGCCATCTTCTTTTCAGAAGCCTCGGTGGGTTATCAGGTATCGAATGTGAAGCAAGTTAGGAGACTAATGGATTCGTGTGGGAGTGCGGTTTACTATGAAAGGATTGGCATCTGGTTTGGGCTAAATCAGCAACATATGGAACATTGAGATCTTTATGGATAAGTTTATTTGTGACAAAGTAAGGAGCATTGAGGATTTTTCGAAGGATTTTGGATTGTAAGGATCGGATACGAGAAGAATTCGATGGTTTAGTGGAGCCCTAAAGCTCAACTCCTTATGTCCATATAGGTCTAATAACTGCCATGTAAATGAGTCTCTTTGAGCGTTTGTCTAGTAAAAAATGAAAATTTAAATTTAATTTTGAAATTTATAATTTGTGGGGCTCAACTAAACCTTATAATGCTCCTTACTTTGTTACAAATAAACTTATCCATAAAGACCTTAATGTTCCATATGTTGCTGAGTTAGGCCACACCATATACCTATCCTTTCATAGTAAGCTCCATAACCACTCAAATCCATCAGTTTCTCAACTTGCTTCCCACTCTATTCCCGATAATCCTACGAGGCGTCTGAAAAGAAGATGGCCTAGAGATCTTCTAGTGTAAAATTTTTATTGAAGTGCTACTGATGAGTAGTTCTTTTCAAGTTTTTACATGCTATTGTAGTCGTTATCAATACATTTACTTGATGCATATATTTGGCACAGTTGCAAATTTCAATATATTGATATAAATTGAAATTGAAATTTATAATTTTGTTTTTCAAATATTGTTTACAAAGGCAGTGGCATAGTTAAAATATTTCAATGTTATCGATAAACTGGTATATTACCAAATGCTGTGTATACGTATCCTTCATATAATTATGATAATAATGATTTATGTCCAAGAAGTCTCTCTAGAAATCGACTGTAAATTTTGTTCGTTTACTTTGGATACATGAAAATCAAGGTAAAGTGTGTGGTTTTTGTTGTACCAATGTGATTTCGTGATTAGTTTTATGCATGTGTTCAGTCACTGCCGGGGTTTTAAACGTTCTTTCGGGATTAGATTACAATAATTTTAGTTTCTTGTTTAAACTGAGACGCTTTTGTTTTACGTGTGAGCTCTAGATCATTTTTCTATCGAATGTAACATAGAAACGAGAAGTAGATAGTTGGGGTATGCGGTCATAAAGATACACAGCAATTTCTAGACGTAGAAAACAAACAAAAAGGTATGACTAAATTGTAGAGAGTATAAAACACAAAGGTATGAAAAGAATAAATATATAAGAGTAAAGACAATAACATAAAGGCAATATCTAGATGTAGATTATTGTCTTTACTGTTATACATTAATTCTTTCCATACCTTTGTTTTTTATACTCTCTACAACTTAGTCATACCTTTTTGTTTGTTTTCTACTTCTAGCTCTGATGGAGACTTGCAATGCAGTTGAAACGTTGGCATTACAAGTTAAAAAACTTATTTTTTAATTGCTGTGTATCTTTATGACTGCATACCCCAACAATCTACTTCTCCTAATACTTAACAGTCAACTATACCTCATCAATAGTAACATAGAAATTAATGAGTTTCATTCGTTTGCGTAATGGTTTAATTGTCGATGAAGATAATTGTAAAAGAGTCATGTCAGAATCCTAAAGCTGATTCTCTGTTTTTTTGTCAAATTTTTAAAAGATTAGTCTTTGCAAATTTGGATCAAGAGGAAAATTCCTGGGTTGAAGGGTGTTATAATTAAATATCGGCAGACCATTAGACCGAAAGATTTCTCTTGTTCGCGAAATCGGATTTTAGTTATTCAATAAAAGTACTAATTGTTCAAAGGCGCCACGTCAAGGATCATCGAAACAAATTCGGCTTATTTGTCGTTTATAAATGGACGCTGTTTTGAAGGTTTGTTGTAGATTCTCGTTATCGAATTCCTCGATAATAATGAATCGTCATTGATTCCTTGAATTTTCCTGATAATTCACTATTTTATTTGACTTTTAAAGTGAGTAGTTTTAATTGGGTTGGTTTCATAAGCATTAAAAAAAAACAAAGTCAACGTACAAAAAAATCATGTCAATATGTGTTACCTCATTATGTAATTATTCTAAAACGATTTTGCTCCCTAATGGTAAAAAAAAAGATTGTTATGAAAGATTTTAATTTTAATTTTTTTTTTTTAGATATAATTTTTATATAATTAATCCAGTTTCCAAGATATACGCTTGGCTAGTGTGAAGGACTTTAGTATGTTTGTTTTACCAAGTAAAGTAAAATTTGATGTAACTTTTGACAGGATAAAGATAAATTGGCATATATATGTGTATTTTGAAGGAAATTTAATTTTCTACAATATTATTTATGAAGTCTTTTGTCGTAGGATGAAAGTTTTAGAAGATATGGAGGGAAGATTAACAGAAAAAGTGAGGTGAAATATTTTTTTCGAAAATGTTTTCATTTGCCAAACGTATATATCGGAAACGGTACAGAATATGCAAAATATGTATACGATACAATTTGTAGAAAATTTAATTAACAATAATTTAGTAATTAGTCATGTTTTGCATACCTCGCACCGTTTTCGAGATATGAGCGCAAAACCAAAAAAAAAAGGACCTTTTGTGCCCTGTTCCCAGGCCCGAAAACTCCAGAACTTTTAGTGTGTTTACTTTCTAACTACCTTAAACATGTTTCCGAAGAAAAACCTTGGATTACAGAAAACGCACCCTATAATCCTTTATTGACTGGACTATGCGTACTGGCATGCCATCACTGGGCATCACTAGCACATCATCTGGCAAGCAAAATCAAATGTGCGATCTACTGCCAAACCATCTACTGGCATGCCAGTTACCGTACACACATGCAAGTCAACGGATAGTAGCTGGGACGTGCTAGGTATTTGCAACTGTGCGAGTTACTGGCATGTGTGTCCTTGGCATTATTTTAAGGATTCCTGCAGTATTAGTGCTAACTAATTATTTTGTTTAAATAGTTTGTATATAAAATATCAACCATGCTCCATGACCTAAACTTACTCCCTCTAAAACAGTATGTCTTCGAACAAACCAAAGCATACTTTGAAAAAAAAAAACAAATTCAGAAAATCCCCTATTAAAAGAAATTGGTAACTACGATAAAAATTCCTCAAAAGATACACGCACAAAAGAACCAAACATGTACTCTTAACATAGACCTCCCTTTGATTACTCAACTGCTATGTACATATTGTCATTCATTTATGTATGCTGGTTATTATATATAGATTATTCATATTTATTATTATTGATTTTGTATTTAATTATTAATTGTATTTAATTCTTATGCTATATTTTATTTTATACCATGTAATTAGTTTACTTTCTTCTTTACATTTCTTTTTTTGATGAGGAGGATGGGCTGTGTTGTCTGGGTGGTCTGACCTTGTGAAGTGGGTTTCGGTAAGTAGGGCTATATCTATGTGATTGTCATGTAGAAATACGTCAAGACCGGAGGTTTGATTGTTTCTTTAACATGTATACGAAGGGTATGTAGGATAGGAAGTTTGGGAAGGAAAACTATGTACTGAGTTGGAGGTTGACGGGAATGTTGGGATTTTGTCAAAGGTTGAGAGATTTGAGGCAAGGTTGTTGTGGTCGGTGCTGCTGCGGGGTGGTAGTGATTGTGGCAGGGCCGATCGGTGACCGCTGAAGTTGAGGGTTCATTTCTAGTAAGAATAATCCTCACTGGGAGTTTTCAGAGAGTCCTGTTGCTCATTTGAGTTTAAAGCAATACACATTTTGCAGGTGTATCTCTATTTGGAACAGGTTTCTGTGGCATGGGCGCCTGCAAAAAAAAAAAAAAAATTGTACTATTTTGCTGTCTTGGCTTCAAAAAATAGTCTGAAAACTGAAACTAAATTTGATAAGGGAAAAATGTTTGGGGGCAAAAAAAAACCAATATTTCTTAACTTTTTCAGATTTTGAAAAAAAACAAAAAACATAGAAAAACGCTTTCAATCGAAAAATAATTAATTAAAGTTTATTAAATTTTGCATCTAAAGCCATCCCATAACCTGAGTTGGATTTACGCGTTTAGCCACAATCGATTGTCAAACAGAAGAATTTCGCCAACTTTCTCAAAACGGTAGTTTTGGTCATGTTTAAGAGTCTATTGCACAAAAATGGCTTATTCAATCAAAACATGTTATGTGCTAAAAGTTTTAGATCATTGCATTTTGTGCATGATAAGATTTTTAAAGTAAACATTTGCCTATTACAACTCTGATATATGTCAAAAAAACAAAAATATTGGTTGATTTTGGATCAAATGTGTTACAAATGCAAACAAATCACGAATAGTACAGGGAAATTAGCTTAGAACCTTCAACTCAAAAAAAATAAAATGTCAGACTGCTGAAAATTGTTCCTCCCACTTGGCTTTTTAGTTAGGTTTGCTATCTAAGCGTGTTTTTCCTAGTTTTTTAAAAACTATAACGTTTATTTTCTTTATTAAAAGAAGAGAAAGGTTGAATTTCAGAAGAATAATACAAGGATTGAAAATAGAAAAAAAAGACAAGATAGAAAGCGTTACTGGAATTGTTTCAGAACGAATTGAATCGAACTATCCGCGGCGGTGGTTTCTGTGACACTAAACCATGAAACCGAAGATCATTGAATTCCAGCCTCCAGCATTTATTCTGTAATCGATATTGTATCGATTTTTTTGTATTCCAAGCAATAAAAAATATATAATTATACAATACCCTAATGAATAAACTACATTTTACAGAAGATGGACGATAAAGCGGTCAATAGACAGTAGGTATATGTTAATGATTTACTGTGTCAATGTTTTGGATTACTTTACTAACCTTAGTTAGGGCTAAATAAACAAAAAAAGATATGAATAAAACTACAGTAGAAATTCGATAATTTGTCATGAGTGGGGGAGAGGGGGTGACGAAATAACGGAAATGCCGAATTACAGAATCTTGCTAGTAAAGTAACAGAAAAGCATTGTCAACTATATAATTCTAATTTTTTTTTTTTGCAATTTATTGAATGTAAAATCGAACAGATGAACATTATACTTGATTCACATTGGACTTGAGTGACAATGAGAAAAAAAGCTTAAAACTTGTGCGAAATATCTGTTCGAAACCACTCAATGCACTCAGTTAACATTTCCTCTACTTCTTTGCATGGGATAGTGGAAGAATTAGAAACGTCATTGTCATCATCTTTTTCATCACTAGCTTCATTTTGTGCACTCAGCACTTGTTCTATAATTTCATTGTCATTTAAAATTTCATATCCTACATCCGTACTATTCATTTTTAACCAGCTGCTTACCTTTTGCTTATCTTTTCTCATTTTATAACCTGGAGCAGAAGTTGCTGAGCCAGATGCTAATGTATTTGTAGGAAGAGCTTTCCAGTATTAACTGATTCCGGGAATTCGTCAACTGCACTCATACTTCCTTTCATTTCTTATTTCAATCAATGGAGGGATCGACTCTGAGCCTGTTGTTTTTTTAATGTAAAATGATCTACAAAATGTATCAATTTAGGCGTATTTTTTAGTGACAAACCAAATTAGGTGGTTTAAAAATTAAATGATGTTAGCAAGGGAAAAATGAATTACATAGGTATTTAATTTTGTTATTTATAGTTGCCAATTTAATAATAATAATTTGAAAAAAAAAACTGACGATTTACAGAATAAGACGAATTATCGAGTGGCGAAATAACGAGTTTCAACTGTATAGGAAAATAAAAATTTTGTAATGTTTTATAAGTTACTTTTTTCTTTGTATTTTAGGTTATTTTTTCTTGTATTTTTAATTTTTATCATATTATAGTTTATTAAATACAATTAGGATTGATGAATTATTTGCTACTTCTGTTCTAATTTTTTATTCGAAGACTAGTTTGGAATGGTAAACATTCATCATCAGTTCTAAACATACAAAATTTTCGAAACATTAACACTTTGTTCAATAGATATAGGATATATATTACTGTGGATAAATTTCTTGACTGTTACTATGTTAAGTATGGTTCCTGAGGTTCTTTCAATATATAAAAACAACTATTTTGGCGACGTTTCGAGACTATATTGTTTTCATAATCATGCCCTACAGTGAAAAAACAGGTTACAATAAAATTATATTGTAAGAGGGATTTTCCAAAACTTGTGGCATTCCCAAATGCAGGTACAAAAAGTGATTTCCATATTTCGGTGTAATATTTGAATGAAAAAATGACAAATCTCTCCCAACCTTTACCCTTCTTTCAATATTCCCCCGGTCAGTTGTGAACTAGAACTGTTATTATTGAGTAGTAGATACCAATAGCATATCCACCAGTAACAGTGTAAATAGTTTTCTTCTCCTCCTTATTTTGTAATTATAAGTAGGTAATTATTCTAACGCATGTTTATATTTATATTGTAGCCAACTTTATGTTTTGAAATAGCTTCAATAACTTATATAATTTTATTGTAACCTGTTTTTTCACTGTAGGTCATGATTATGAAAACAATATAGTCTCGAAACGTCGCCCAAATAGTTGTTTTTATCTAATGATTGAACCTCAAAAACATTACTTAACATATATATTAATGTTTTTGAAAATGTAAGACAAGAATATACTGTAAATAAAACCATTCCAATAGACTTGGAAATTAATTCGTCAACCCTACCTACCTACCGCAGAATATGCTTTATTATTCGATACCTTGGGTATCGATTCAAATATCAGAAATATTTTTCGATTTAATTCGATATTTCTCTTATCGTAGACTGATTATTGTATATTGAGATTATTAACCGCCGTACTTAGATGCTACAGCAGTACAACGTGCCTTTATATTAACGGTTCCTCTCCTGTCCTAACCGACAGTTTCCCCTCAGATCTGGAGATAGGTCAAGTACCCACCTCATCCAGGGAGGAACCCAGGAGGGTCGATCACAAAGAAAAGAAAATTAACCGGGGTATGAACGAACCCCTTACCTCTACAGTGGCTTCCCATAGTATATTTATCATTATTACAACCCAGGTATAAAATACCTCTCTGATTTACTGAAGTATCATAAAGGTTTCCTTATATTATAATGCTATCTCCTTGCCTAAATATTGAATAAATTATAAAATCTGGGAATATCAAAATGCTGAATTACTTAAGATTCACTGATAATTAGGGCTGTGGAATATATGCAATTGCATATTTCTCCTAGCCAACTAAAACATCTAATATCGTCAAAATGTATATGTTTTAAGGCATTTAGAATCAAATTGAGTTATTTTTATTTTGCATATTTGTGCATATTTTGCCATAAATACATATTTATCTACATATATGGCATTTTTATTTTCCATGTTTGAGCATATTTTGTCATAAATACTTATTTTAAACTATAATTTCATATTTAACTACATATCCGGTATATCAGCATTTGACTTTTGATTTTTTTTTTTTTTAATTTTCTGAGCAGACAAAACAATAAAATATAAATAAACAAAAAAATAGCTACGTGAACTCCTCCTACTTTTTTTTTTTTTTTTTTTTTTTCACCTATTGAATAAGATCGTGTTTATCCAGATGCTGATTCTTCCTTTTGGATCGTATTTACTTCTCATGGAATTATTTAATCAGATTTCTAATGATTCATAAATATTTAGTCTTAGGCTATTTTCTGCTTGGCGTATTATTTTTACTCCCGAGTCTTTGTTGAATTTATTGTTATTTTCATTTAGATGAATAGTGAAATTATGTTTTTTTTACTCTTTGGTTTACCGATCGTCCGGTTTTTCCCGTGTATTTAGCTTCACAGTCATTACATTTTAGTTTGTATACACCGTTATTTTTAAAAGGGTCTATTTTATCTTTAGATGAAGGCATTAAGATGTCAACGGTTTATCTATTTTAAATGCAGGATTTAAACCTAGTTTTTATTAATTTCTTTACAAAGGAAAGAAAAAATTCCCTCCCAAAAAAATTGAATTATATATGGGAAATTCAATTATTTATCGAAACCTTCATTGAATCTCAAGTTGACCCCAATATTCAACAAGTAACCATCCGCTCCATTCACTAATACAACAGGCATTAAACTCCTCCGGAAGATATCTGTTCCTAATCGACTTTACTCCGAAGAATTCCTTAGTTTTATCTTCCCTATTCTGGACTTTTATCGCCTCCCAGAAGAGGAAATAGTTGGATTCTTAAGCTACCCGCTCTGCGGCAACAGTAAAAAGAGTCGAGCAATTTCCCTTTGTCCGCCCTGAGGCAGTTAGCTGGCGGTTTACTGCCCTTCCAGGCGGCCATTGCAGATACCCCGAAGAAGGAGTCGCTGGACGCTCGGAGGAGAAACATTTGTATTCTAGCCAGAGCCAATTAGGAGCAAGTGCTGCGGATACGGGGGGGGGGAGTTCCGGGGAAGTAAACCCCCCCTTCCTCGAACCCTAAATAGTTAGTGTCTCATCTCCTTCCCCGCGGTCCTCCGTATCTGATTGCTTTTCTTCAATGTTCTGATAGGCCTCGGGTTTTATTTACTTTGAGCTGACCTATTTTCTGTTGGCATAGAGCACTGCCTCCTTGATTAACTACTGACCAGATACCTATAAAAAGTGTACAAGGGTTCATTTTTTCAATTAAAACAAAAAATAATCGTCAAGGTAGTTGCTAGGGAATAAAGTATTTGTAATTCGAAATAAATGGTTGGTTGGTTTTTATTGTTTGCAGGCGTGAATCCGAAGGCCATAAACTGCTGTTACTAGAATTATGACGAATAATAAAAATAATGGAACCTTACAAAGTAAAATCAATTTCATTATAATAAATCTCTCGCTGTTGTGAAGAAGTGGAATTGTCAAAATTATTCACTGTTCAGTCAGACATTTTCGATCGTCTTTTGGCTAGGGGTTTTAGTTTTCTTGTGTAACATTTTATTCACCCTCAAAATGTGTAACTTTTTTTTACTCTCAAAAATATAACATTTTTACACGCTCTATCTCTTTGATGTTGCTGGGATCGAAAATTTGATAATATTTTTCCATCAGAATTTTAATGAAGAAATAAATAAATAGTAAATAAATGGTTGTTTGTATTTTATTGTTTACAGGCGTGAAACCGAAGGCCATTAACTCCTGTTACTAGAATTATGACGAATAATGAAAGTAATGGAACTTTATTTTTAAAATAATGAAATTATTTTTATCATTCTTTTACTAAGAAAAAATAATTTCATTGAAACAAATTTATCGCTGTCGTGAATAGTTTAAATTATGCTCTCTGCCGTAGGGCATTTTCGATCGTCTTTTGGCTAAGGGTTTTAGTTTTCTTGTGTGACGTTTTCATCACCCTCAAAATGTGTAACTAGATCTTTCGATGTTGCTGGGATAAAAAATTTGACAATAGTTTTCCATCAGTAATTTAATGAAAAAAGTTTCAACCGACTTAAAAAAAAGAGGAGGTTCTCAATTTGTCTATATTTATTATTATTTTTCTGTATGTATGTTGCGCGATTACTCCGTCAATTATGAATCGATTTTTGATATGAATCGATGAATCTTTTTTTGATAGGTAGGTCATATTTCAGAGGTCGATCCATAAAAATTTTACTGAAATCAATTCAATTCTTTCTAAGAAAAAAAAAAATCATAAGAAATTACTATTAACACATTTCTCCATGGTGTCTAAATCTAAATTATTAAAAAAAAAAAGAAAGTTTTTTAGAAAAAAACAAAAACCGACTGCAAGATTAAACCTACATGTTCAAGCTTGAACTAAAAAGAAAAAAAACATTTTTTTAATTATTTCGAAACAAAGATCATTCAAGCACAATGAACGAAAATATAAGCATTGATATTTGGTATTAAAACCTATTCAAAATTTATGATTAGTTATTTTTGGATTCGGTGCCAGCCAAGAAGGGCAGTTTAATCCTGCTTTTGCAACAAACTTTCGAATGGCACGAGAAAGCGGCGAGGCGGTGATAAAATCTTTACAATAACCATTTTTTTTCTTATTCTATGTGTTTTGGTTGGTACCAGCTCCAAAAAAAAAACTGATCATAATATGTAATATGTAATAATGTATTATGTATGGTATCGATAATTTCGTTGACTGTCATTTAATTATTTTTGTTTCGAAGTAATTAAAATATTTGTTTTCTATTTTGTTCATGTTCGGACATGTAGGTTTAATCTTGAAGTCAGTTAAATTTTTGGCACTAGGACCTGCTGTTTAGGAGGTGAATTGGTTAGAATTAAAATACCTCATGTTTTGCTTATATTTTTTAAGTGCTTATATATATATATATATATATATATATATATATATATATATATATATATATATATATATATATATATATATAATTTTATTTTTTGAAGAGAAAAGATTTGACCCGGTCGGGATTCGAACCCAAGTTTCCACCTCTCTAGCGTGGCGCCTTATCCAACTAGGCCACCGGGGTCGTATCCGAACCAGGCAAATCCTCTCTCTTCAGTGATCCATAACCACCGGGCACTCGCAAATCTCGATGTGATTCCGGGGATGAATGTTCATATTGAACATTACATTTAATTTGGATCTATTGACAATCCGTCACCGGTATATATATATGTTATGGATCACTGAAGAGAGAGGATTTGCCTGGTTCGGATACGACCCCGGTGGCCTAGTTGGATAAGGCGCCACGCTAGAGAGGTGGAAACTTGGGTTCGAATCCCGACCGGGTCAAATCTTTTCTCTTCAAAAAATAAAATAATATATTTAATAATATTGAATTATATCAAAAAAAATTACATATATATATATATTTTTATTTTTTTTTTTTTTTTTTATTTATTTATTTTTTTAATTTATTTATTTTTATTTTTATTTTTTTTATTTTATTATTTTTTTTTTTTTTTTTTACAAGCTATATCTATGTTTGTATTGCTCGGGTCGAAAATTTTTCAAAAGTTTCCTAATCAGAAATTTAAATCAGATATTTTTCGTATATAAAGTTTGCCGCTTGGACCAACTGTTTAGGAGCTATATTGATTCGAATTGAAAAAGTCACGTTTTGCCTACATTTTTGAGTGTTAGGGCTTGTTTAATGCACTCTCGCGATGCTGGTTAACTCGGATTTAAAATTTGACGATAATTTTCTGAGTAGAAATTGAATGTAGAATATATTTTGTTTTAAAACATTTGTCGCTTTGACGAACAGTTTAGGAGCTATAGTGGTTTAAATGAAAAAAAAATGAAGTTTGAAATCCTTACAATCTCTCAACTTCGTTTATTTCGCATGATCATTGATTGATAATTTAATTTAAGCAATTTGATCCTTTTTATTCTAGGATTTAAATTGGGAAAAGCAGTAGAATTATTCATGCTTTATTGTTTTTCCCAGTCAGGGAAAAATTCAATTGTTTTTTTTCTACCTCAAATGGTACACATTTTATTTGAAGTATAAATACTTTGATACATTCCTTTTTTCGTTTTGATAACGTTCTTCATGTTATAATTTCACCCGTTTTTAATATTTTGAACCATGGTATAATCGGGTGAACCCTGTGGTTTATTATAAATGTAGATTAGCGGCTGGGTCGTGGCAGACTCGTTAATCCCGCAATTATGGATGCTAATTTTAGTAGCCGAATCAAACTGCAACAGTTACTGACCCTTCCTCGTTCTGAGCAGCATCAAATGGTCTGTACAGCAAACGGATTATCCTAACCTTTGAGGATATTTCCTATATTTTCGATATTATTAATAATATATATAATTATTTCGCTGATCTTAATTCACTGATATTGAACCAAATGTGAGTTATAAATAATACCAGACATAAAACTTCTCGTCGTTTCGGTCTACTCCAACATTATCAAGCGTTCAAAGCTACCAATAAATTACAAAACACCTATTTAGATGACAGTAATTATACCCATTTTGAAAAATGGAGTTGAGCTTTGGGGCTCCACTAAACCATCCAATTCATCTCGTATCCAATCCTTGCAATCCAAGATCCTAAATGCTCCTTACTTCGTCACAAACAAAGTTATCCACATATATTTTAATGTACCTTACGTTTCTGACTTAGCTCAAACCAGATATCAATCATTTCATAGCAAACTTCACAAACATTCAAATCCATTAGTATCACAACTTGCTTCTCAATCCATTCCAGATAACCCTCCGAGGCGCCTGAAAAGAAGATCGCCTCGGGACCTCCTAATATAGTACTTTATTATATAGAACCTTTATAACTGCTACCAATGTGTAGTTGATTTAAAAGTGACGTGTCATTTTTATCTATGTCATCACATTTACTTGTATTATATTTTATATTTTATATACAGTTGTAAATTTCAATAAATATTTAAAAAAATAACATAAAATTTGATCCTACCAACTCTTACGTAAGGCTAATCAAACTACAATTAAATATTTCTCTCCTAACCTAGATTCTACATCGACTAACTTATTTTCTACAGTAGCTAACTTATTATTTACAGTCTCCAGCAACTTATTTTCTACAGTGCTTAACATACATTCTAAAGTACCTAAATTATCCTTAACATTACCTAATTCATTTCTAACAGCACCTAACTCAGTACCTAATCCATGTTTAACATTACAGACTTATCACCTACACTACGTCACTGCGACTGTATATCACTGTCACAGGATAGTCACTTACTCCTGACTGACATTTGACCGACCGATCACTGAAACATGGATACTGACTGTCTTTGATCCTAGTTTCTACCTCGGACCGTAACACTGTCTAATCCTTACAATCCGAAAGTCTTCCTAAAATTTAACCATAAAGATCTTTTATGTTCCATATGTTGCTGTTTTGGACCAAACCAGATACCTATCCTTTCATAGTAAGCCCCAAATCCCCTAGTCTCCTAACCTCACACTCAATTCCCGATAATCCTATGAAGCGTCTGAAAAAAAAGATGGCCAAGAGACCTTCTAATGTAGAACTTTTATTGAAGTGCTACCAGTGAGTAGTTCTTTACATGTCATTGACATGTCATTATAATTGCTTTCCTCATATTCACATGTATATAATGTATGCAATTAGGTTTGATGAATTAATTGCTACTTCAATTGGAATTAATTAATTTGAAAACTAGTTTCAAATGTTTAATCATTCGTCATCAGTTGTAAGACATAAAAATTTTCATTGACTCGTGTCACTCGTGAAGTGTTTTTTTTTTTATTCTTTTGTTAATAGAAATTTACAACTGTATTAGAAAACACATCTAGTAAATAGGCGGTATATGTGAGATATATTGACATGAATAAAACTTGTAGAGGAACTACCCATTGGTAGTACTCTAATGAATATTTACAAAAGTAGATCACGAGGCCATCTTCTTTTCAGACGCCTCGGAGGATTGCCAGGAATGGAACGGGAAGCTAGCTGTGCAACAGGATTTGGATGAGTGTTAAGTTTATTATGAAAGGAGAGGTATCTGGTTCGTGCTAAATCGGCGACATATGGGATATTACGATCTTTATGGATAATTTTATTCGTGACAAAGTAAGGAGCATTAAGGATTTTTCGAAGGATTTTGGATTGGAGTGATTGGATGCGAGAAGAATTCGATGGTTTAGTGGATCCCCACAATTCTATACCGTAAGTCCAAATAGGTCTGATAATCGTCATATAGACAAGTTTCTTATAGTGAATCGGGAGATTTGAACGTTTGTCAAGTAAGTGTTGTAGCAGCCGAAATCTACGTACAGCTTCTTGTCTTTTCAATCTTGTATGAGGGTTCCAGGTAAGTCTCTTGTCCAGATGAAATCCAAAGTATCGTATTTGTTCCACATTAGTTAGCGGTACACCATTAAAGGATACTGGAGGACAGGATGAGGTAGGTTTCCGACGGAGGGTAAAGGCTATTTCTTGGGATTTGCTAGGATTTATCTTGACTCTCCAGTTATGACACCATTCTTCAAGTCAAAAGTGCTTAAGTCGAATTTCGACCAAATTGAGTTGACTAAAAAAACGGGAAAATCGTGGAATCTTTTTTTTCATGGTGAATAATTGTTTAAATAAGTGTTCACTTAGGGACATAGTATCTTAAAATGAATACCTTACTTGAACGCTTATTTACTTATTCACTGGGATGACAGATATGTACTAAAGTTTTAGAAAATGTAAAACAAGATATCGAATATATTGGCACATACCTGAGGAGGTCAAACGTGAAATATATCAAGAGTAGAAGGGGAGGTGAAAAGGTCAGGTAGGACCTTTCGGTTATCCCTACGACTCTTTGGTTTTTCCGTTATTATTGGAAATAAATTTAAAATGTGGCTAATGGAAGTATTCATCTGGCCATTTAAATAAAAATATGGATTATTTTTGAACAATTTTATTATTTCTAATGATTTTTAAAAATTTTATTTTAGGTTATATTCTAATATGTAATAATTTCGCTTCCGAGTTTTCGAACTCGTACTTCGCTTTCCATTTAAATAAAAATAATCATACATTCGATAAAGGCTCGGGAGATGATTGTATTGATCCTTTATAACATCATGCATACTTCAAGTGAATTTTGTTGGCAAGTCTGTGATAATAATGTCATATCAGTGTTGGCATTTGTCGTGGTTTAATTTTGTCTCCTTATTGAATATAAATTATATTAAGATATTTACTTATATTAATTGTTTTTAAGGATAATTTAATATTAAAAAGCAAAACAGATATATTTATGTATTTTAAAACGCATTGAATCAAGTGTCTATGGATCTATGAATATATTTTCTTGACTGTTTTTATATATATATATATATATATATATATATATATATATATATATATATATATATATATATATATATATATATATATATATATATATATATATATATATAAAACAGAAACCTTTAGTAAACGCGATTTGATATAATAAGGAAAATAGTTGTTCATATTTACTTCGGGAAACTGTCAACTCAGGAAGATAAGAATTTCCTTATTTGTTTCCTCTACAGTAGCATTTACCTTATCCATTATTATATATATATATATATTTGTTTATATTTTCATATTTAAATCCAATAATAATACATCAAAACTGTAATATATAACAACTGCATTTGTATAATAAATATGATGATAAAACACTGTCATAATTACAGTGATTACTAAAGTATTTAAAGTTTTAGAATTAGATGTAATACTTTAAAAATGTAATTTATTTTTTTTTAAATAATCGTAATTGTAAAAATTAAAACATATAACATGGTCTAAAATTAAATAAAATCGTAAGAAAAAATAAATGAATTGGGCAGTTAATGATTTATATAAACATTTGCCAGCATTAGTTGAAAAATGTGTAAAAACGAGCTGTAAATATGGGCACCCCTCTCAAGTGACTATGGGAGATATTAAAAACTGGCGGCGAGGACTGTCTATGGAGCCATTTGCTAATATAAGATAGCAGTGAGCAGTTGGAACCATTATTTTAACTGGTGTGGATGCAGCTTGAGTTATTGTGCAAATTGGTGTTCATTCTGGACTGCAAACTTTGGAGAGACATGTGGAATCCTTTTCGTTTAATGTTCTTATGTTTATTTTAAAATAATTTCACAATGATTTCTGGAAAGTGTAGTTCTTAGGTTTCTTTTTGAAGCACACTTTTAGGTTACATTTGATAGTGGCCATCTTACTTAGGTGGAGTTGGTGTAATTTTTCCCCGGGAACTTTGACAAATCTCTTGTTAGAGATCACAACTTGCATCTTTTGTAATGGAAAATTCTCTGGAGACATTTGAGCAGATGTGTGGGTAAAATATTCCCAAATGTGGGAAGTTAGATCGTGCTGGGGCTGAATGAGCCATATTTGATTGTGATTTCTGTAATTTTTTTTCCCTGCAATAAATAAACTGTCTGCCGTTTCGAAATTTTTTATTTAAACTATTTTTGGTGACGTTTCTGAAGGGGGCCCATATTTACACTACTATTTCGAAAGCTTTTTGTATATCGTCGATTTTGAAATGAAATTGGTGTTAATCATTGTTTTACCTTCTCGTATTTAAGAAACTTGTTATAATTGTTAATAAAAGACAAAAATCTAGAATTTTTCAAGTTAAAACTAACTTTATATTAAAAACAAAAGAGGGCGCCCATATTATACTTTTTCCTGTGTTAATAATGACGTCATTGGTCCCGCACTGCCTGTATTGAAATGAAAATCAGAAGGAGGGAGAAGTGCTAAGATCTCTTGGAGTCCTATTCAGCACCTCACATGATAGTGTTATTAACATTCAGTCTGAATTTTATTAATTTGTTAATTATCAGTTGTATTATCTTTTCCTCAATTATGTCATAATTTTTTTTTTATTTCTGATTGGTTGTTCATTATTTTATAATTACCTTATTAAAAAGGGTTGATGTATTTCATATTAAACAAAAAAACATTTTAAAATCATATCTCTCTCTCTCTCTCTCTCTCTATATATATATATATATATATATATATACCCCGGTCGAGAACTCATCTTTTAGAACTTTACTAGAATCATTTCTTCCGAAACTCCTGGTTCCGACCAAACCGTGGTTTATAATCGAAATCTCCCCTCCCTTCTATACTCAGCTTTTGTCAGTCCTGTAAGTTTTTTCGGTTTTTCCAAATTATCTGGTTATGTTTGTCGTTAACGATGTTCCTCAATTTTTTTCTTTTCTCTTACTTGGATCTACTGTCTATTCCCCCTCCGAACTGTCCTCTCGTACTGCTTCCCCTTAGTCTTCCGTTACTTTGACTCCCGCTCCCCTTCTCCTTCCGGTGTCCACTCCCGAATAAAGCGCTGTATCCCTCCCGAATACTCCCCCGGCTTCCTGCTCTATTGCATTTACTTGTAAGCCCGCGATAGCCAGTCGGCCACAATATTTCGTTCCTTTACGGCTGGCTTATACACTACCTCCATATTATATGATTCAGGAACTCCTTCCAACGGGTGAAACACGCGCCGACGATTTCTTTTAACTTCCCTACCCACATTAGGGGACGGTGGTCCGTGTGAACTTTGAATTTTCCCTCCGCCCCGAACACATATGGCCTGAAGTGCTCGATGGCCCATACTATTCCTAGCAACTCCCTCTCCAACGCGCTATATATCGCGCCTCCGTATCTGTGAGTCGCCTACTAGCATATGCCACCGGTTGCTCCCCTTTTTCGCCCTCCTGTGACAGTACGGCCCCCAATGCGTATTCACTTGCGTTCCGTCGTAACAGGAACTGTCTTGGAAAAGTCCGGGAACACAAGTACCGGATTCTTTTTGGAGTCTGTCCAGCACGTCCGTATGTTTTGCTCAATTTCCGGGGTGATAACTATTCGGTTTACCTTCTTCAACAAGTCGTTCAAAGGTACCAGGTGTCGTGCCATTTCCGGGACAAACCGTCTGTAATAGTTTAAGCGTCCCAAGTAGTCTCCGTATGCCTCTCACGTCTGTCGGTATGGCCATTCTCCCTAATCGCTTCCACCTCCATTTTATGTCGCGGTCCCCTTCAACCCCTCTTTTGAAATAGTATGTCCTAAGAAGTTAATTCGGTCTTGTCCCAGGATCGATTTTTCTAGCGACAGTTTCAGTCCAAATTGTCTCAAGCGGTCAAACACACCGTCTTAGGTCCTGTACATGTCCTGTCTCGTCTTTACTGAATATCTCAGTAAGTCGTCCATATACACCTGACAGCTGGCCTCATCCAAACCCTCGCAGAAATTCGTCCATCATCCTTTGGAACGTTATAGGGGCGTTTTTCAAATCCGAAGGGCATCCTGGGTGAATCATAATGACCCCTTTCGAAGGTGAACGCGGTCGTTATGCTGATCTCTTGGGTGCATCCTGATCTGATGATACCCCGCCTTCAGGTCTAACGTGCTAAACACCGTCGCGCCACCCAACCGATCCAGTATATCCTCAAATCTCGGAATGGGATACTTTTCATCTACCCGTATTCTCGTTCAATTTCCGAAAGTCTACCACCACCCTGTACTTTTTCACAAGTTCCCTCTTCGCTCTTTTTCTAAACCGCCCCATAAGGGGACTGTTATATGGGGAGGTACTATCAACTATAATACCCTGACTCTTTAAACTCTCCAATTCCTCCCTGATGTGCTGGCGCAACGCCTGGGGATACCGTCTTTCCTTCACGAATGTCACCTGTCTTGTGTTTAAAGCGGGATCCTCGTGTACAGTCTCCCCTGTCACACTCAGTATTTCCCCTTCTTTGAAAAAGATATCGGAATACTCGCCTTTTAATGACTGCCGACCAATCTCCCTTCCGATGATCACCCCGACCATAGCTCGTCCTCCTTCTCGATCCCTCCACATGTTGTAAACCTTTTTTCGCCCCAAATACGGACCACCCATCGATCGCCATTCCCCTTAATCCTGGTCCCTACCTTTCCTAAAAGGTCACCACAACCCCGATGATACCCCCGTATTTCGCGATGGCATGTCTTCCACTACGTGCACCGCTAGTTTTTCCTTCTCCTTACCCCCACCTACTTATCCGATCTCCGCTTCTCCTCTACTCTACAGGGCCCACTCAGCGTAATTAATTTACAACTACACGGTTGTACTCGGGGTATCCTTCATCCTCTTTACATAAATTTCTTATAACCTCTTTACACATTATTGTATTCGAGCTTCCCGTGTCAACCAGACACCACACACCCTTCGCAATTTTTATAATAGGCAACCCTCCACTTATACTCTTAACACTATGTTACCACCACTCCGGTGGTCCCCTCTTTGTGCACTCACCTCATACCTCATCGTGCGCTCTCCTCTCCGCCGCCGTCCTTCGCTCTCCGCTCCTCCTGTCGCTTCTTCTTCCTGCCTGGGCGTGCTCCTACTCCTGGTTCCCCTTCTTCCTCTCCTTCCGTCATCCGAAGTCTCCGAATGATCTCGTTGGATTCCGACGGACGTCCCTACTTCTCCTCCATACTCGCTTGGGCATTTACCTCCATCTGGCTCCCCCTGGTTCGTATATATATATATATATATATATTATTGTTTTAGAACAATATATTTTGTAGAGATCAATATTTGTAGAGAACAATATCTTAAACGAGTGTATCAACATAAATACAGTTGCACGTCTATAAATAAAAACCCAAACAAACGTGACCAAACAGCTCTCACCACACATTACTGGCAAACAAAACATACTTTTAAATTTGATTACCCCAAGATTATTCACCATGAACAAAATAATTTTAAAAGAAATATTAAAGAAATGATAACCATAGAAAAATTTAAAAACCGCGCAATAAACAAAAAATCAGACGTTTTAAATCTTAACACCTGTTATTCCAACTTAATACATTCAGACCAATAATATACATTTACATTTATATACATCATACAAACCATTCTTCCATTTATTAGTATATTACACTGAAATATTTATGTACCTGCATCTTTGGGAATACCCACACAGTCCTTTTAACTTAATTTTTAAGAAATAGGGTTTTTCCCCACTAACCCTTGTTAACTGTCTGTTTAAACTCACTCCCCTAGGTTAGTTGTGTACTAGAATTGTTAGTCTATTCATATCCACCAGTAACATTGTAAGTAGCTTCATACTCCTCTATATTCTGTAATTATATATATTTGTATTACCCTACACATGTTGTTATATACCTACCTGTACTGTAGCTAACTTTATGTTTTGAAATAACTTATATAATTTTATTGTAACCTGTTTTTTCACTGTAGGGCATGATTATGAGAACAATATAGTCTCGAAACGTCGCCAAAATAGTTGTTTTGTTTTTTTTTTTTATTTTATGACTGAACCTCAAGAACCTTACTAAACATACATACATATATATATATATATATATATATATATATATATATATATATATATATATACATATACACAGAACTTCTCTATATACAGAACCAGTATAAATCTGTCTGAAACCCTGATGAAGGCTGATGAAGAAAAAATATTAATATCATTCCTTAATTTAACTTAATTTTTTCTAGGGAACCCCCCCCCCCCCCCTCCATAACCTTTGTAACTGTTCAAAATTCCCCCAGGTCAGTTGTGTACTAGAATTGCCAGAATTTAGTTGGTCGATACCATATCCACCAGTAACATTGTAAGTAGTTTCATACTCTTCTATATTCTGTAATTATATATATATATATATATATATATATATATATATATATATATATATATATATATATATATATTTTTATTATTCTAACTCATGTTTTTATATACTTGTATTGTAGCGAACTTTATGTTTTGAAATAACTTGTATAACTTATATAATTTTATTGTAACCTGTTTTTTTCACTGTAGGGCATGATTATAAGAACAAGATAGTCTCGAAACGTCGCCAAAATAGTTGTTTTTATTTATTGATTGAACCTCAAGAACCTTACTAAACATTTAATAGTAACAGTCAAGAAGTTTATCCATATATATACACATACACACGTTTTGTTTTATGGTGAGCTTAAAATGACTTCTCATAGTATTGGGTTTATTAAAAAATATTAATATTTGAATTGAAATAGAAATTTAATGTAAGGATATGCTTGTTTTAGCAATTTAAATACATGTTTATATACAATTACATGTAAGCTATTTTTTGTGTTTTAAATTTCTCATTAAAAACAACAAAACAGGGAATCTGTAGCTACATTTATAGGAGGCTATAAAGCTATAAACGAAGTGCCACGAACACTGCCGATTTCACCCGAATTCAAACGGAAGCAATGATGCGCTTGGCCGACTAGTCGGCTCATCATTAATACATTCCTTTATAAAATAATTTGCTTAATATTATTTATTTCATTTATAAAATAATTAATCTGATTAAAAAAATAATCAAGAATTCAGAACGGTAAAGCATAGCTTTAAACGTAACAAACTTTTATTTAACGATGCTCTAATAAAAAAGTTTTTTTTCCCCGTAAGGCAAACACATTTAATGTTATTATGTTTAACCATGTTAAATAAATATACAAGTAGACTTGACTTTGACTTTCTACTTTTCTTAAGTACAAGGCCATCTAATCAGGAAAACAAATACTTTCGATATTTCATTCCATAAATGTTTCTTTTAATCAGTTGATTCATTTTATTTATATCCTTAATATTAGGTGCAGTATATAACATAAGTGTTTCTACTAATGTTATTAATTGTAACAGTCTAGAATCTATACTTTTTGTATAGATATGTGGAATCCATTCCAGCTAATCTTGAGAAGTTACGTAGCCCATTCTTGCTGTTGTTGATTATTGTTTTATCATTTCATGTTGTCATTTCCTGCAATCCATCGGTCTAGAACATCTTAGGTTATTGTCTGGCTTTACTGGAGTATATGTCAACTCATTGTCCGATAAGAAGTTGGATACAATAGTTGTTTGAATCCTGTTTTGATCGTACAAATAGATATTAAATAGCTCCAATGAAGTTAGCAGCTATTTCAGGTGTAAAAAAAAAATAAATAAATAAAAAAAAAGCAATATGAAGTCGTTATAATTTAAGATTTATTAAAAATAAATTATTATTTTTGTAAAGATAATGTTGGACTAAGTATACTAAACTGGTATGACAATGAATCAAAATAAACGGGAAATTTTGGATGATCAGTAAATCACAGATTAAAAGAACATATAAAAACTTAAAATAATAAGACAGTTTCATTGTGAAAGTAATACATCACGTAGAAAATAGCCTAAACTTAAATATTTATGAATAATTGAGAAGAACGCAATTGTTTGGTAAACTGACAAAATCATCGTAAACCTACGACCTCCTGTCCTACATTATCCTTTAATGATATTCCACTAATCCCAGTTGAACAGATCCTCTACCTAGGACTCCACTTGGACAAACGTCTTACTTGGAATCCACATACAAGACTAAAACGACAAAAAACTACTCGTCCTTACAGACTACTTAAACATTTACTAGACAAACGTTCAAAGCTCCCAATTAATTTCAAAAGACTCATTTACATGGCTGTGATAGACCAACATGAACTTAGGAGTTGAGCTTTGGGGCTCTACTAAACTATCCAATTCATCCTTTATCCAATCCTTACAATCCCAAATCCTTCGAAAAATCCTCAATGCTCCTTACTTTGTCACAAATAAACTTCTCCATAAAGATCTTAATGTTCCATATGTTGCTGATTTAGCCCAAACCAGATACCTATCCTTTCATAGTAGCTCCATAACCACTCAAATCCATTAGTTTCTCAACTTGCTTCCCACTCATTTCCCGCTAATCCTTCGAGGCGTCTGAAAAGAAGATGGCCTAGAGATAGAGTAGTTCTTCTAAAAATTTTGGAATGTTATTGTAAGCGTTTTTAACACATTTACTTGATGTATATTTGGGCAGTTGTAAATTTCAATAAATTGTTAAAAATAAAAAAAAATATCAAAATATGTATTTTCGATAGTTTTTTTATTTATTTATTTATTTCATTTTATTTATTTTTATTTTTCTTAATTGTTTCCAGTAGCAATAGAATAACGGACCACTTGTCGGAAAACTTCTTTAATACTCTTTTTATCTCATATTATTTTACTCTTGCACTTTCAGCTTGATTGTCTCTCCCTAACCTCAGTGAGCGCCAACATACTGATGAATTACTGTAATTACTATGATATTAATTTGCTGATGTTTTGAATGTTTAGATATTTTTTTGAACTAAAGATGAATGTTAAACATTTGAAACTAGATTAAAGTCTGATACATTAAATAGCACAGATATAGCAAAATAATTAAGTTCCTTTATTTTAATAATTGATATAAAATACATTTATTAGGTATTGATAATAATTAAATTACTAGCAATCAAAAATAAATCAGAACTGATAATAATTAAAGTATAGTCTGTTGAGATGTCCGATTTGCATTACAGTAGACGCCGCTTATAAGACTCACTTTGGGACCAACAAAAATGAGTCTTATAGGCGAAAAGGAAAAACAATTTCTTTAATTTACGAAAAAACTTTATTTTATCAGTTAATATAATATAGCGTGTATGAGTTGAAGATAATGTTCTAACATAATTTACGTTGGTTTTAAAAAATTACGTTTCTTTTTATTATTTTCTAGTATTTCAAGAATATATCGTTCGTATTCATAATGCTTTTCAAAATTGGTCCCTTGGTGTTGGACAGCTCTCCTCAACACCCCCAGAGCCCATAGAACCTCAGAGTGTGAAGGTGGAAGCGTTACTTCATCAGTTTCTGCTCCCGGCTTATCTCATGACAGACTCACAGATCAGGTCCTCAGAATACGCCTCATTATCATAAATTCAGACAGAATATTTTAGATAGTTTTGAAATAAAATTGATAATGGCTTAACTTCAAGTCTTAATTGTAAAACATATTCAAGCATGAGGAAAGGAATGGTTCACGTATGCATTCATATGAATCCATAGTTCTGATGATGATACTTTTTAGTGAAATGTCAACTGCCTAAAATACGTGAGTTTCTCCGTAAATGAAGGAGAATAACCTTTTCCCTCGAATAGTAGCGACTAAAACTGGTATTCTGGGCGCGCGTAGGGGTCGGTGACTGTCTTCTGCACCGGTACCTGAAACGCGAGCATCCTTATCCCTAACTTTTAGAAACCATTCTTTTAACGAGTATTCAACATTAGAGTTCTTTCCACCCCTTTTCCGTTTCCCACTCTGAGATTTATATTGTAAAGCTTCACTTTCGATTTCTGGTCTAATTTTTCAAAAATCCTGCCCAATACAGTTTGTGAAACGTTACTGTTTTCTTTTTTTATTTCGGAGAAACTGAGTCTTATATCCGGAGTGGCGAGTCTTATAAACGACTTTTTTTGTGTGTATTTGGATACGACCGGAACGTTCAAGTCGATTCTGAGTCTTATAGGCGGCTGAACCTTATAACCCATGAGTCTTATAAGCGGCGTCCACTGTATTACATTTAAATACATACTACAATTGGGCCTCTGTGGATGGATACATTGAGGCGGTCTCAGAACGCCTGGTGAAGAAGGTCGTGGGTTCGAATCCCACCCAGGCGGGTCTATATTAATTTCGTGGTGAACCCACGTAAAATATCTTGCCTATTGTCTTCTGGTTAGAACAGATTAGTACTCTGTGGGGTAATATTTTCTTCATGTTCTAGTTGAAGACATAAGGATGTCAAGCCCCTAAAAGTAAACATTCATAAGAAGGAAGTTTCATTCAAATCCTTATTTTACCCAACAGCTTATTAATATTTACAACGAATAATTTATAATATTTGTTTATAAATTTATTTATTTTTGATTGTTTTATTAATGTTTCTAATTCTTTATTTATTATTTTTTAGGTAAGAAAAACCTAAGTTTCCGTTTTTTTAGAAGTGTTTAGTAAGTGCAACTTATCAATTAATAGAACCTAATAATAATCTACTATAGTGTACTCAAGCTCCAGCCTGAAATCTTTCAATTGTCCTCTTTGTTTTGCCTCCTTAGAACTGAGGAACGTTGAAACTAATTTTCAAAAATATAAAAATAATTACTGGCAATTAATTCATCAATCTTAATGTATTGATCCTTCTATACCATCATGCGTACCTCTAGTGACGATCCATCCTCTTGTTACTGCACCGTTTTGAGGGATATATTTATTTATTTATACATTGAATCCCTTCTCTGTATTGAAAATATTTACTTATCGCTATCCTCTTCGCTGAGCAGGCTTTTTCTTTTTAATGAATCTATATTTAATTTCCGATCTTCTCTTTTTTTTTCTTTTTTTTTTTACTGTGAGGTAATATCTGACAAGACACCTAAAAAAAAATATTTTAATCAATAGCAGAAACAAAAATAAATTCACTACTGTATAACGGTCGGTATTATTGTAATATGTATAAATTTAAAATTTAAGTTATATGTATATATGCAATTCTACATAAACGATCTAAATTGAAAATGACGCAAAGACTAAATACACATACTTACTTATTAAAACCTCTATGGACGTACGACTCACAAATTTACGGAACTGCTAAAAAAACACACATCCAAAAAATACAGACTTTCCAGTAAAAAACTTTAAGACTCATTACACAATCACTCTGGTATGTCAACAACAAAACTTTACACACATACTTACACATACCCATGGTACAAGATCACATCCAGACTTTATATAAAAGACTTCACGACAAACTTCACGGACATATCAATAATTTAATACAAAGTATGGCCTCCATAAGCTTGCCAGATAATACCCAAAGGAGACTAAAAAGGAGTTGGTTGAGGGATCTACTCCGTTAAAACTGATTAAATATCATGTTCCACGTTAACAGTAAGTACCGCTGGGTACTGTCCTCCCCTCATGGTCTGACATGCCAATTATCTTATATACAACAATTTATCACATCTGATTGTTGTCATATAATAAGTGACAGGTGTGGATTACAAAAATAAAAAGAAAAAAAAAAAGAAAAGTTATATGTATGTTGGGTATGGTGGATTTGTTAAATTCTTATGATTAGTATACACTATTATGTACAGTATTCATAAAATATTTGCAAAAAGAATTAACTCGTATCTCGATGTAATTTTATGTTTACTTTTTATTTTATGCTTTAGTTTTTATATTTATGTAATTATTTTTTATGTAGTATCTTATAAATGTACTATATTTTTAATTATATAAGAACGGTGGATTATTTGAATTATGACTGTTAGATATTCATGGAATCAATATGGAGTCAAATTGGTCAAATAAAAGATATATTACCAATACATTATGTTTGTTTTTATTCTTTCGTTTTGACCATAACAATCATAAGGCCATCATAAGGCTACTAAAATCATAATATTATAAATAAAAATTTTATTATACAAGAATAAAAAAAATACAGAAACGATGGAAGAATATGGGAAATTCTATTTCTTATTTGTGTATTTTTTAATATTTTCTAATTTTTATCTGTCGTTGACTTTTTGTAGCTGACGATGACCATCGTCGATATGGCCGAAACATCTGCTTAAAAAAGTATATATAATAATAATAAGGCTTTATTGACATATTTACAATTACAAATCATTTAGTATACATATGTCGGTCTAAAGTACTCTACATGATTGACATAGTTTTATACTTGGTAAATAGCCTTACACTTTAAAGAATATCTGTGAACAGTAGGAAAAATAAGGAAAAAAACCACATAAAAAAAAAAGAAAAAGTAAAGAAAGAAAAAATAATTATATAAAATAAAATTAAATATAGAATTAAAATTAAATAAAATTAATAATTATATACAAAACAATTATAATAAATATAAATAATCAATATATAATAACATAAATGGTGACTATATGTATACATAACAGTTGAGTAATCAAAGGGAGGTTTATGTTAAGAGTACATGTTTAGTTATTTTGTGCGTGTATCTTTTGAGGGAATTTTCATCATAGTTACCAATTTCTTTTAATATGGAATTTTCTGAATTTGTTTTTTTTTTAGCAAAGTATGCTTTGGTTTACTCGAAGACATGCTGTTTTAGAGGGAGTAAGTTTAGGCTATGGAGCATGGTTGATATTTTAGTATAACGAGGATAATCAAAAAGTATCTATTCGTTCATAAAACATCGCTTATTTTATCTGATTGACTGAACCCTGAAATATCTTAATTTGAACTGTTTTATTGAATATTTCAATCCAAAATCCTTCGAAGAATCTGAAATCCTTCGAACTTTGTCACGAATAAATCCGTAACGAACTTAATGTTTCATATGTTGCTGAATTAACTCAAAATTGATACCTATCCTTTCATAGTAAACTGCATAACATCTAGTCTTTCAACTTGCTCCCCATAAAATTTCTGATAATTCACAGAGGCGTCTGAAAAGAAGATGGCCTCGGACCTTCTAATATAGACCAGTTACTGTAATCATTTTCCCTCACATTCACTAGTTGTATGTATTCTATATAGTTGTTGGTATAAAAAAATAATCATGCTGCAAAATTTTAGCTATTAGTAAAGCTGTTAGTTATAAGATTTAAAAAAAATACATTAATTAAAAGATGAGTTATATAAGACATTTACTAAATAAAATTTATAAATAAAAAAAATGTGACAGGGGCGATTCGTTAGCTATTTCCAAGCTTTCTCCACCAATTTTATTTCATCCCGCTTTGGATTTAATTAATGGCACCTTGATTTATGTTACTTTCAAAGCCAGGGAATGCAGCTTTGAAAGTTTTTATGATCATTCACTGTAAAAAAAAATATGTGGCTTCTCATGCATTTATGAGTATATTATTTGTAAAATACTCTTTTAGAATATTTTGTATTTATCACTTTAACGTATTTTCGGTTATCCGAACCACCCCTGACAACATTAGTTCGGATAATCGACGCTCTACTGTACTACTAGTGGTCTGTTTCCGTATAAGTTATTGACTACATTTATTTGTTGTATAAATTGTACATCATTGTAAATATCAATAAAATGAATTCAAAAACAAATTGATTTTAATTTTCCGTTGCTATAAGTAACAGAATTAAAACTGTGGTGAAATTTTCAAATAAACATCTGTTACTCTAGAGTACTTAGGTACGGCTCGGATTTCATCCAGCAACTGCAGTTAAATTTTCTATTAAACTCATTGAAGGTGACGAACGAGGCAGGATTATTACGCAACTTGTTACGACTCTAGGAAAGTGCCGTAAAACATATTCTTCAGGTGACTGGTAATTAACCAACTCGAGATGAAATATGTTATAGCACTAGTAGCGAACTATTTTAGCGTTGGGCGCCATAAAACTGCCTGGCCCCCTCAGCCCCTACTAAATCAGCAACGGTAAAGCTCACTTTTACTGCTTTCGCCGCAAAATAAAATTTTATTAAAATCCCAGCAAATGCTTCGCAGGCATTTAAATTTTAGGATAGATGAATTATTTACCTCTTCTAAAGGAATTTGTTATTGTAAGTGTAGTTTCGAATGTTAACATTTTTTATCAGTTTATATATATATATATATATATAAAATAGAGCAGTTTTAAAAATATCATTAAGCAATTTTTTATTTACCAAATCATGGTAATGTTGACAACAAAGGTGGAATATTCTTCGGATAACTTAAAAATCGTTTATATTTCAACATATTTTCCTTACGGGCGATAAACTAATTAAATCGTCAAAACCTTAAGGACGAAAACTGATTCTCATTGTAGAAGGAGAATGGCCAAGGATATCTTTGGGCCTCAAAAAATCGTCAGATCCTGGCAGATCTGAAAAGCAGTATCCTTATAGCAGATACTGTTTTACAGATCTGCCTGGATCTGAAGATTTTTTGAGGCCAACGGACATCCTTGGTCACTCTCCTTCCACAATTACAATTAGAAGGCGGAAGGACATCTTTGGGACACATATATATACATATTGGTTTTCGTCCTTAAGGGTTCTATTTTCATTTTTATTTTTTTAAAGATTTAACGATTTTATTAGTTTTTCGTTCTTAAGGATAATATGTTGAAATATTTAACGGTGTTTAAGCTACCCGAATTTTTCCTCGAGGATAATGTTTTGAAATATTTTTAATATTTAACAATTTTAAGATGTCGAAAGGATATACTACCATTGTTGCCCTTACAAGGATCATCATCATCATAAGTGGCGCGTCATCCCGTCACCGAGACTGGGCCTCCTCCAAAAGCTTCCGCCAGTTCGCTCGGTCGCTTGCCACAGCTTTCCCGTTTTGGGCTCCAAGAAGGGCCCGCGCGTCCGCAGAAACCGAGTTTATCCATCGAATGCTCGGTCGTCCCACTCGCCGTTTCCCGTAGCATCTTTGGGATCTCGCTGGCAGTCATCCTTTCCACATGTCCCGCCCATCGTATTCGTCCGAGCCTTACGAACATGACTATGTCAACATCGTTGTAGACGCTCTCTAGATCTCCATTACTCCTTCTTCTCCAGACGTTGTCCTGTCTAGAAGGCCCGAAAATTCGTCTGAGGATATTCCTTTCGAAGACGAGAAGCCTGGACGCATCCGCCTTGGTGGACGCCCAAGCTTCTGACCCATAAGTGACGACTGGGCGGACTAGTGTTTTATACAGCTTGGTTTTGGTCCTCTTGGAGAGCATCCTACATCTAAAATATTTGGCAAGGCTTAAGTAGCATCGGTTGGCGGCTGCAATCCTCTTTGTTATTTCCTGCGATATATCGTTTTGGGAGTTGCCTTACAAGGATACTATTTTGAAATAACGATTGTAAGATGGCGGAAGGATACCTCATTCAACGGGAGTTTGGAGTTTTTCAACACTAACGACCCCTTTCCGTCGAATGTTTTTACTAAATTGGTACTAAGGGCACTGTTTTTCAGATCTGCCAGGATATTTTTCGAGGCCAAAGGAATAACAAATAAACCTTAAGTTCAAATAAATACAATTTAAAAAAATTAAAAAATAAACATATTTATAATAAGCCTACAATTATTTTCATATCTACAAATAAAATTCTTCCGTGAGTTTGAACATGGACCTTCCCTCAGGGAGTACATACAATATTAATCTAATTTATATAAAGACACAAGGTCTTAATAAAAGTATTTAATTTTAATTATATCAGAACATAGTTGTAGGAACATGAAATTTCTAATAATAAAAAAAAAAAAAGTCTACAAACCACTGTAAAAATATTAAATGTACTGATAACACAAAAACTGTAACAATAGGGAATGTTGATGTTAGGTTATAATTAAAATCAACTAGGAAATTAACCTATAATTACTGGTTTAAAGTTAACAATCGATAGTTCTACTCTAACCTCGATTTATCGATCTAACAGGATGAAAAAGGATAATCAAAACAATTTTTATAGTATGTGTTTTATCTTGAAAAGTAAAAATACATAGGAATACGAGGATTTTGAAGAACACTCCTACACTATGAAGACATTCTTTCGTCTGGCAACACTGTGTCCACCCCATTGAGTTCATTACGACATGGTCGTAAGTGGTTATGAATAAATTAATAAAAGATAAGCTTTTATTTATTTAACAGTTTTAGTGAAGATAGTATGTTTTATGTGCCCAGGTAATATCAGGTTATATTCATCTAGAACAAACAAGAAGCTTTTTTTTTTTTAGAAGAAGAAAATAGTTGGAATTTTTTACCTGTCGGTTTTAAAAATATAAAACAAGAAATTAAAAATTTTGATACTAACCGAGGGCGTACCTTGGTCTTTATTCATACTTAACTATCGACTAAACTTTTTTAGTAATAAATTATTTCGCTTAAATGTATTTAGTTTGATTTTTCCAATTTAAATTGCGAATTGTACAACTTTCTCAATACGCCTAAATTGGGTAGCATATGCTGTCCTATATAAAGTGCCCAAATACGGTTTTATGATTTATTATAAATTTTCCAAAGAAAATAAATTTTGAAATGAGATATATACTGCCTCGCTATATAGCTTTTTTAAATAGATCCTTATACAGTGTTGTCGATGCAGCGTTTTATCAATGTGATACTGCAATAAATATTTATTCCTCATAAAGTTGTGCAATAAAGCCCTTATATAGGCCTCCCTATCTAAATGACTGACCCACTGTAGGTAGTTTCTCCGGGATCGTCAAATATAAAAAAAAAAAAACATTGCTTTATCAGATTGCACTTTGTACCAGTCACACACACACACAAAAAAAAAAAAAAAAAAAAAAAAAAAAAAAAAAAAAAAAAAAAAAAAAAAAAAAAAAATTGAAACTATATCGTTCTAAAGCTTATTAAATTTGCTAGTTGTTGTGAGATTTGACGTTTCGTGGATAGATTTGCGAAAAACTGTGAGCGTTGAAGTAATATAAGAAATTGTGACTTCCCCAAATAAGGTGAAGATCAAACTGTTCTTTAGATACCAAGTTTGTAAAATTCAAGGTTACAGGTACTCTGCCATTATAGATAATTTAATGCTAAATCCGAAAATGTGGCCAAAATTTGAAACGTATTTAAACAAAATGGAGATATTACAGCTTTAATGGAAAAAAAATGTGGATTCCTCAAAAAAGTCTTTGATTTATCGTATATCTGCAACGGATTGGAATAGAAAGGTCAGGTATGCGGCATTTTGTTATTTTTTTGATCGAGTTCCACCCATTTTTTTTTTTTTTACACTAAGAGATACTCACCCTGTATATAGATATATTTTTTTAGTAATAAATACGAATATACCTTTCCTTTCATGATGTGCTTCATACAACTCGATTCAAATAGACTCACAACTGTCTCGATTCTCACTCGATTGTCGATAACCCTCCGAGGCTTATGAAGAAAAGTTGGACGAAGTTCTTTACGAGTTATTGATATTTCATCATCATATTTTTTCACGCATTTACTTTTTTTTTTTTTTTTTTTTTTTTTTTTTTTATCCAACGCCAGTCTTTAGCCTCTCAGCCATTCGACGTCTAGCCTCCCAGTAACGTGTGGCAGGATCAGGTGGAGCGTCAGCAAGCTCTGGACAGGTCTTCAGATGATCGCTATCCATCTTGTCTAAGCTGCAAAGGGGGCAGATGTTACTGTCTGCGACTCCAATCCGGTGAAGATGATCCTGTAGATAATCGTGTCCAGTTGTAAGTCTGAAGTTTGCAACAGCTTGGGCTCGGTCTAGCCCAACACCAGTCGGCCCATGAGTCAGTAGGCATTCCCACTTTTTATTTTTACTTTGTTCCTTCATGCCATTGTACATATAGGCATCGATGGTGCTGTTTATTATGTTTTTTGCTGCTCTTAAGGTCGTGGCAACTGCGGGCTGGGTAGATTTACTTGTTGTGTATCTTGTATGTAGTAGGAAATATAAATAAAGTATAAATTAAAAAAAAAATTAAAAAAAGAAAGAAAGAAAGGAAACAAATGGGTTTGATAAAGTGATTTATGAATTTATAGATGAAAAATATTTTTTTCTTATCTATTTAATATCTTATACATATTAATAATAAAAAGCATGATAACTAGATTCCATTTGAACATCTTTAGTCGTTCGTAATCCATTAGGAATAACTAATCGATCTCTTGGAAATCGTGAAGGATGAATTACGGTGCTGATGCCATGCGATGACTCGTCTGTATGGAATTGAGAAGCCGTAAATTATATATTTAAATATCTATTTTATTAGCCAATAAATTTACATATCTTACTATTTTTATGATGATGATGTGATGATGGAATATACCTTAACAAAGTTTTTTTCCAACTTTATTTCATCTTCAAAAATGTTACATTTTAAAACACTATATCTCTGTTGGTGTTGGTCAGATCTAAAATTTCCTGTCAGTTTCCTTATCATGTATTGAATTAAAATATTTTTGTTATAAATTTGTCGCTAGGACCTACAATTTAGGAACTATATTGGTTTGAATAAAAAAAGTCTCGTTTAAAGCCCCTATTTTCTCTGTACTTTGTTTATTTCGAATGATCATTAATTTTTGATTATTATTAATTTAAGTAATTTGATCTTTTTAAATTCCAAAATGTAAATTGGGAAAAGCAGTAGATTAGAAATAGACTCATCCATGATGATTTTTATCCCCCGTCATAGACAGATTGTTAATTTTTATTTAATAATTTGAGTTATAAACAAAAATAGTTAGTTGCGTATCTTTGGGATTCAAGACGCTTACTTAAAGTTGACAATTAGTCCAGTAAAATAATGGTTTGCCGAAAAAAAAATTGCGGAACTTTTATTCTCAACGGATCTTTATGTTTTTTGGGGTGCTGAATCCGAATCTGAAGTTTGCTACCACGGCAACCATCGGCTTCATTTTCATAATCGCAAAAAACCGCTAAAAAAAAACCGTTATTTTTGTTTTTTATCTATAACACGAATTCAAATATTAATTGTAGCTGAAACTAGTACCTACATAATGAATAAAATAAATCCGAAATCGGACCATTTTTTGCGAAGTTACGTTATTGGGAAAAAATGGAGAAATTGGCCAACTTGCCGTCAGTCCCACAGCTCCGCGAAAACACGTTTGTCGTACTCTTTTAGCTATAACTCTGAAACTATTTTTCCGATACAACATTAGTTTTTTTCATCTTAAAGCTCATTAAATTTACTATAAGAATCTATAAATGAAGTTTAATCAAACACCGTAAAATGTACATGCCAGCCGGCTAATAAAAACGTACTGTTGTAAAATCCAAGTATTTTTTTGGCACATTTGTCGCTCTAACTCCTCAAATATTTGTTCGATCCCAAATTTCTTTTTTCTATCTCAAAGCTGATTAAATTCGCTATCAGATGCTGTATATGTAAATTATATTAAATCCTGTAAACCACCCAAGCTAGCACGCTATGTTTTGGCAAAGTATGTAAATTATGACATGTTCAGTAGGCTGGTGTGGGTATTTCATGGTGTTAATTATAATCGACATATATAGGATCTAATAGTAAATTTTACCAGCTTTTAGATAAAAATATTAAATTTTGGATCGGACAAATGGATCTGCAGTTAAAGCGAATAATGTGCCAAAAAAACATGCATTTCACAAAGGTGTGATTTTCAGCGTGATAGCTTGTGTATTTCAAGAATTTTTATAAAAATTTCATATATCGGATCTAATTGTAAATTTAACCACCTTTCAGATTGAAAAAAAAAAAAAAAATTGAATCGGACAAATACTTTCGAAGTTATAATAATAAATGTGCCGAAAACCATGGAGTTAAAACAGTTCGGGTTTTTAGGCGTCTGGGATATTATATTATATGGGATATTGTAAGTCCGTTGCTTGCTGTTTCTATACCTGATACCATAACTTTTTTTATTTAATAAACTAGAATAAAAAAAACCTATAGCATAAAAATAAAATAATAATTCAATTTATAAATTAGAAAACAGAACAAATATTTATTATCAATAATACATAATAATAATCAAAAATGTATCATTACAACCTGTGAAGGGTCTTGGGTTCACTACTTGGGTAAGTTTATTCAATTACTACGCTAAAAGTTGTGAAACGAGGAGATTTAAGTTCTGTCCCTAATTCAGGTTACCCATTTCAAAGAGGCTGGGTATGTCCAAGGAGTGTCTCCCCAGTTCGATGTTGATCCACTGTTGAAATCAGGGTTTGAAAGCAATAATTATTTTTTCCAAAAAATCATGTAATAATTATTATATTTGATTTTTAATTTAAAAATCATTCCTGATTTATAAATAAAAATTTCAATTGATTTTTGATGTTTATCGATTTGATTAAAAATTATGATCACTCCCTGAGTGATACGGTAATGCATAATTAATAATGATTAAATTGCGATAAAAAAAATGTTGATCAGAAAATAAAAATCATCTTTTACCCACAAATTGGTTGATATGTTTGTATACAATATGATTTTTTGAATTATTTACATGATATTATCATGGAGAAAATGCAACTTTCTGATTTAGAAAGGAATTACTCAAAAATTATTATTATTGTTAATTGTAAAAATTTTGTTCAAATATAATGATCAGAATTTGATTTTTATCACTTATGATCAAAAATAAAAATCGATCTTAATAAAATCATCAAATAATTTTAAAAATTCCAGATAAAAATCTTGATCGGATTTAATTTTTTATTATTATTATTTTTTTTTTATTATCGATTTCAAACCCTGGTTGAAATAACTTTTCATACCTCAGCTGGAGTCGATCTCGGGCCCAGATGTTTGCCATTTCAATGCTTTAATTTATCATCTATTTTTTTAATTTTGTAACCCTGAAGATAACATATTAATTGAGCCCGAAACCTCGGCAACAATAACATAATCCTACTCTCACTGTGCATATTCTTCTGATCTCACCTCCAATGCATCTTTTCCATTATATCTATCAAAGGTCAAGTTCTTGTGCTATTGTTCACAAAGTAAAGAGAATAATATTTTTATTTGTGCTGAGATTTTAAGAAAATTTGTGGATCGTAAATTTGGAAGAGAATGGGAAAAATACTAGCGGATTTGAATAGTTTTTTTTTTTTTTTTTTTTTTTTTTTATGACAAAGTAACGAGCGTTTTATTGATATTTATACAACTGAATTAGATAGTAATGGGACAAAAATAAATCTTCAAGTACAACATGTAAATGTGTTGACAGTGAATACAATGACATGTAAATAACTTGTGAAGAACTACTCACTAGTAGCACTTCAATAAAATCTACACTAAAAGATCTCTAGGCCATCTTCTTTTCAGACGCCTCGGAGGATTATCAGGGATGGAGGAGGAAGCAAGTTGGGAGACTAGTGGATTGGAGTGGTTATGGAGCATACTATGGAAGGATAGGTATCTGGTTTGGGCTAAATCAGAAACATATGGAACATTAAGATCTTTATGGATAAGTTTATTGGTCACAAAGTAAGGAGCATTGAGGATTTTTCGAAGGATTTTGGATTGTAAGGATTGGATACGAGATGAATTGGATGGTTTAGTAGAGCCCCAAAGCACAATTCCGTACGTCCAAATAGGTCTAATCACAGTCATGTAAATGAGTCTTTTGTAATTAATTGGGAGCTTTGAACGTTTGTCTAGTAAATGTTGAAGTAGTCTGTAATTTTTTTATTTTTTAAAATAGTGTATGAGAAGCAAGCCAAAACTTGTACACATATTAAAGCAATATTCTCTTAACTGCTTGTTTTAACCTTTTGATCTTACTCCAAAACTGAATTAAATTTTACTAAAATCTAAAACAATTTGAAACCAAGTAGAACAATTGAGGAAGACATAACAAATTCTTGTTTCACGAACTCCTTAAACTTTCCCAACTTGTTTCCTTAAATGTGGCGTTGGGCATTTTCTTATGAACTCTGGTATTCCATTAAAGAATCCAACTACTACCGTTAGGCATTTGTTTAGAGTTAGCGTTTTAGGAAGTGCTTCTGAAAGTCAAGTTAAAACAATGGTTTTCTTACATTTGTTCACAGTTAGTATAACTCTACAAATTTGTATCATATTTAAGAGTAAGCCAACCTTTTTTATTTTATATCTAGTAAATGAAACAGTTTTGTATTCATTGCTAGTCATCACAATATTTTGAATGGAGCTTCAAAAATAAAATAAAAATCAATATTATTCGTATTAAAAATTAGATGAATAATAAAAAACTGAAACTCTACAAATTAATATACAAACCAAAATCAACTCTAATTTATAATTAATAACCACTAACTACGATAATACGAGGTTTAATTTTGTGAGCTATACCAAGATATTTGGCTCAAATTTCAGGATATTGTCAAGAAGTTAACTTATTAACTGCCAAGACATCGAATCACTAAGTCGCCATTTTGTTTCCTGTACATCATTACTAACAAGGGGACGTTTGCAGTTGTAACTCACAGATTTTAATGCCGATTTTTTTGTGGGTAGTAGGGACCTATAATAGTGCAAAACTAGAGTTATAGCCGCCAATAGGCATTAGGAGCCGAGAAAAATATAAAATATGAAAATCACGTTTGTTTTTTTTTTCTCATCTCTCAGTCAAGATAGAGAAATGATTCTTTCACGTTTAATTGAAGTTATGTATGCTATTTTAAATAAAAATACTTTCGTTATGCTTAAAACACTACCCGGCTTTAGAGTGCACAAAAACTCCGAAAAAATGACAAAATTCCAAGGAAATCCGCTGTAAGTGGAAACGTTTTTTCATGAACAACTAACCTCAAATCTGAAACATTTAACGCACTCGAAGAGGAAATTATTGATATAGTAAATAAAATCCCTTTATCTGAAAATTTTATCAAATAAAAAAATATTGATGTTCAGCAAAACATAATATTTTTTTACCCCTTTCAAGGAGGTTAAAATATTGAAGTTGAGTTTTTATCAACAATTTCTAACGGCCATAACAACTGCTGCTAACCGATTACAATAGTAATAGCATCACAAAAATCAACATACATTCTGCTTTTTATCCATGCATATAACATTGGATTTACTTTAGATTTTAGTGGACAAAAACTGATGTGAATGAAAAAATCCGAGGTCAGCTTTAACTTGAGATATTTCAGTAAGAAGAAATCCTGCGACCTCCGGATTAGGGCTAAACTATGAAGTTTTAGGACTTCCAGATGACCTTAAAATTTGGTCTTAATCGGTGGCGAAATGTGTGAGACAGAGCAAATTATTTACATTTTTACAGAAATTGACAGCCCCCTAAAATCCTACAAAATTTTAAAGGTAAAAAAAGTTATTTTTTAATTTCAACAAAATTTAGTTTGTACATGTTTTTTGAGATAAGGAATCTGAAAATAATATCAGTTTTTAGTTTAAAAATTTTTCTCACCCATGTTATAAAAATAAGACATTTTAAAATGATCTATTTCTATTATTTTTTAATTTTTACACAATAAATTTCAAATAAGACCATTTTAAAAAAATATACATATTTTTTAACCAAAACCTGATATTAATTTTAGATTATTCATCAATCTTAAAATTTCAATGCAATTTGAAATAAAAATATATAAGTCTTATTTTTCTATATCAATTCACATAGGTGAGAAAAATTTTAACACAGTTGAGTTGTAGAGTTTAAAAGAAAATTTATTAAATTTTATTTTTTATTAATTTTTTTTAATTTAGGGTGTAAATAACTGGGGTGTAAATAAACAGTATTTTAACACAGTTGAGTTGTAGAGTTTAAAAGAAAATTTATTAAATTTTATTTTTTATTAATTTTTTTAAAAATTTTTAATTTAGGGTGTAAATACCTGGGGTGTAAATAATTTGGGGTGCCAATAACTGTCTGGTTACTATTGTCTTATTACTACTTAATGTTGTTTTATTATATTAGTTTAAAACGTTTATAAAGTTCCCATATGTTTTAAAAGTGGATACTTGACTTTTCTTTAACTTAAACTACATCCTTAAGTGTTTTATTATCCGTTTTCCTAAATTCTTTTTCGCAGAATCCTCTCCATGCTACAATAATTTTTATTTCTACTATCACATGGCTTATTATTCCTACTAATTATCACTACTTAGTGAGCAGTATCACTAAGTTGCTATGCCTACCTTTTGTAGTGTTTTTTTGCGGGTTGGTCCGGTAGGTCCTCTAATGGAGTTCCCTTGTCAGTTCATTAAAGACCATCCATTGCATTGCGACGAGGTAGCCGCTCCAGTAGTGTGCCTTGTCCCCGCATTGTATGCCGCTGTTCGCTGACCTGCTATTTCTACCGCACCTTGTTCCCTCCATTGTCCTTATAAAGGTAGATATTTCGTTTCAAAAATAGATTCCATATCAAATTTATATGTGTGTACCATTTTATACATATTTTGAGAGATAGGATTATCTGTATTTAAAAACATTCTAATAATATTTTAGAATAATTTATTGGACGAAAGACTCACATGGAACCCACATAACCGAGGCCTAAAAGATTAGAACTTAACAGAGGATTTAGCCAACTTTAAACTTTCAATAGACAATAAGCTTTTAATTTACAAGACATACAGACTACATCGACGTTTGCTAGACAAACGTTCAAAGCTCCCAATCAATTACAAAAGACTCATATAGACTGTGATTAGACCTATTTGGACGTACGGAGTTGAGCTTTGGGGCTCTACTAAACCATCCAATTCATCTCGTATCCAATCCTTACAATCCAAAATCCTTCGAAAAATCCTGAATGCTCCTTACTTTGTGACCAATAAACTTATCCATAAAGATCTTAATGTTCCATATGTTGCTGATATAGCCCACAGGAGATACCTATCCTTCCGTAGTAAGCTCCATAATCACTCCAATCCACTAGTCTCCCAACTTGCTTCCCACTCCATTCCCGATAATCCTCCGAGGCGTCTGAAAAGAAGATGGCCTAGAGACCTTATAGTGTAGATTTTTATTGTAGTGCTACTACTGAGTTGTTCTTTACAAGTTATATACATGCCATTGTATTCTCTATCAACACATTTACTTGATGTATATGTTTTTGTACAGTTGTAAATATCAATAAACGAGAAAAAAAAAAAAAAAATTATTGTTTTTTTACTTTATATAAGTTATTTGTTTGATGTTCTTTATTTATATGTCTTCACTTTATATATCGAATTATGTATTATGAGGTTCTTTATTTATATGTTTTCTCTTCTTCTAATTTATTTCTTATTGTACATAGTTTGTGAAAGAATCCGTAAAACCATTCCTATTATGTATTGCCCAGTTTGATGCAGATTGTTATACTCTATAAAAGATTTGTATTCAGCTATATACCTTCCTCCTTTTTTTTTTTACCATTTTGGAGGAAAATTACTCTCTTAATTGGTTACCAGTATGTTAAATTTCTTGTTATTAATTAATACATTATTAATATACATAATATGCGTATGAAATTTCTGTTGTTTTGAGTTTCGTTGGTGTTTAGAAGTAGTGACGAATATTTAATAAAGTAGTCTTCGAATATAACATACCCCAGTATAAGTATAATTTTCAGATGTAGATTGTTGGGGTAGGCAGTCATAGATACACAGCAAATCAAAATAATATTTTAATTTATAATGCCAACGTTTCCACTTGCATTGCAAGCCTTCATCAGGGCTAGAAGAAAAGAAAAGCAAAAAGGTATGACTAAATTGTAGAAAATATATAAAAAACACACACACAAAAAAAAAAGTATGAAAAGAATAAATATATAAGAGTAAAGACAGTAACATAAAGGCAATATCTAAAGGTAAAGAAGACAATACATAAAGACTATTGAAATAAAATTAAAATGAAAAGAAATTAAAATGAGTGATAGTTACTTAAAAGTTAATGAGTAATTTCAACAATATGATTGGTCTCAACAACTTTGTATCTACTCATTATTTATGTTAACCAATTATATTCTTGAAATTACTTCACAGTCAACTAATCCCTTATGAATAAGTATAATTGTATTCACTAATTTCTAATTGTATTGTTCCTTTTTTACTATCATGCGTTACCTCAACGTATCCTGTAAGTGTAATCCATTTTTACCTATATATTTTTTGGTCTTTTTCATCTAAAAAATTAATGGGGGAGATTTCGTACATTTTAGTTGCTGTCATAATTCTAATCACAATACGAAAGTTTCAAGTTTATTTCTAATTAAAAATTCCATCAAGCGAAATTACCTCTTAGGTCCATGCACTACCCTGAGAACTGGGTAACTAGAGAATAGTGAAATCGTAAATCTTCGTAGTAAAAGTACGTGAGCTTTTCATTAAAAGTTATTAACCAATGAAAACCACATGAGTACAAGGGCATCCTTTTAATTGAACGCTCAATGCAAATGCGATATTCAATTTGTAAGTAAATATTCATGAATAGCTTGCATTTGAAATTCGCTTTCAATTCCTAGCTACCCCCACCCCATTCCACTATCATTCCCTCTCTCTCTCTCTCTCTCTCACACACACACACACACACACACACACACACACACACACACACACATATATATATACATTCTCTTTAGTTCTCAAAGTCTCTTTCCCATTCGCTCTTTTCCACACTTGGTGTTTGTGTTACTGATGAAAACATTCTTCTATGCATATTAACTGCCAGGAATTGGAGTTATTTACATTTAAATTGTATCAAAACCGGGTGGTTGTTGATTGGCATGATGGATGTTTTATTAGATCATTGCATAAACAGAAATTGGTTCCTTGATCTTCTTTTTTTTTTTTTTTTTTTTTCGTATTTTGTTTTTGTTTTCTGTTTTTCGGAATGAATGATAGATTGAAATGATCCTTTTATTTGTATAATTACTATTACAGGTGGCTCAATTGAGAGAGATATAGAGAATAACATATAAATAAAAATGTATAAATATTTTCAAGAGATAAAAAAAAAAAAAAAAAAAAAAAAAGACAGTCTATTGTTTGTCAATTTACAGACACTCTATTACCTTTTTCCATGCTTTCTATAACACAAGATTTTTATTGATTAATAAATGAAACTTAAATTATGTAAGTTCATTATTTATAAGAGTGGGCGAAGCCTCGACTGGGGATGCTAGTATACATATAATTAGTCCATGGAGCAAAGTTGTAAAAAAAGGAAATTTTTTGTATGTTTTAGAACCGATGATGAATGTTTAACATTCGAAACTAGTTTTCAAATAAAATAATTCCAATATAAGTGGCTATTAATTTATCATTCATAATTGTATTGATCCATCTATACATCAAGTGAAAATATTGTTTATACCAACCCATCAATCCCTAATCATCATTTGCAAAAACTATCATCAGGAATATTTTCTAGTTAGCCAAGTTAACTTGGAAGCCTTGTAGGCACTATCTGTGATTAAATTGAGATTTTATGACTTCGTAAAATAGCCATAACATTTTCCTCTCAAGGTAGCCAAGCAGTAAACTCTTCATATAAAACCGAGTCATCAAATATCTTCAGGAATAACATCCCTGGATGTACAGATATTTAAATAATTTTCAAAATGGCAAAAAGTGTTTGATTCTTATTAAAAGAATTTTTATGAAGATATCCGATATGTTTGCATTTGAAATTGAATAAAACAAAAGAAAACAATGTACAATGAACCAAGTTTAAAAGTAAATTAGAATTTAACAGAAGTAAGCTAGAAACTGATCATAAAAAAAATAAAATAATAATAATAAAGAAAAAAAAGTAGTTATTAAGGGAATAATTATTATATACAAAATTTTAAAAAAAAAACTAATTATTTCTGATACAACATATATTAAAAGATAAAAATAATTAATTAGGATGTATGAATTAATTTCCACTTCTATTGGAAGTCTTTCTTATTTGAAAACTAGTTTCGAATGTTACTTATTCATTCATCAAAATTCTAAAAACATGCAATATTTTCAAAATTTCAGTACATTGTTACATAGATAATATATATATATATATATATATATATATATATAATTATATATATATATATATATATATATATATGGATAAATTTTTTGACTGTTACTATTATATGTTAAGTAAGGTTCTTGAGGTTCAGTCAATAAATAAAAATAACTATTTTGGCCAAGTTTCGAGATGCATCTTGGGAATACCACCAGTTTTGGAAAATCCTATCTAACCATTTAACCGTTTTTCGAAAATTCCCCAGGTAAGTTGTTTACTAGAACTGTTATGATTTAGTAGTAGATATCAATACCATATCCACCAGTAACATTGTAAGCAGTTGCATACTCCTCTATATTCTGTGATTATATATATATTTAGTTATTCTAACACATGCTGTTATATACTTATATTGTTTATTTATATTTATATTTATATTGTTATATAATTTTATTGTTTATTGTTTTTTCACTGTAGGGCATGATTATGAGGACAATATACTTACTCTGCGTTCCTCCATTCACCACCGGAATACAAGATCCCAACCTTCCAACCTATATACCCCCTCACATAGAACTGCCACCTTTGAAAAATCCTTCTTCATCCGTGCTACCTCTTTTAGGAATTCCTTACCTATCCATATTCGCAAAGCATCTTCCTTAACTTCTTCTAAACATCTTTTATTTATCCATCTCCTCGATCTTCAATGTAATCTTCAATCTTCAAAAATGTAAATAGTATATAATAAATGTACATCAGTGTCTTAAAATGTTTACTGTTGATTGAATTTATCATTCATTATATTATATATATATTTATTTATTTATATTTAATTTTAATTTTGAAGAGAAAAATTTTTTTTTGGGATTCGAACCCAAGTCTCCACCACTCTTTTTTTTTTCTCATCCACTATTTGTAATTTTGATGTGCTAATTTTTAACTAATCTCAGCCAGACAATTGTATCTTTTTAATGTTCACTTCAATTATTCTTGGGGGACAGTCTGTCCCAGAATAAAGTTTATTTTTCATTTCATTTTCGTATAGTCTCGAAACGTCGCCAAAATAGTTGTTTTATTTATTGACTGAACCTCAAGAACGGGGTTAAAAACATTTAATAGTAACAGTCAAGAAATTTATTAATATATATATATATATATATATATATATATATATATATATATATATATATATATATATATATATATATATATATATATATATATATATATGTATATATATATATATATATATATAGTTTTTAAAAATGTAAGACTAGAAATCAAATAAAGAATACGTCCTTAGCTGCTGTAAGGTCAATGTGCTGTTTTTTCAAAGTGTCGATGTTTTGAAATTTTTGTTTATTTTTTAGGACTGCTGAAGAATTTTTAACATTCGAAGCTATCAAATGAACAATAATTCCAATAGAAGCGGCGATTAATTCATCAATCTTAATTGAACCTTACGCAATGACATGAACATACATTAATTGATGACCGATGTGTAAATCGATTTATTTTTACTGCCATTAACGTAAAATTAACTGCGAATGTAATTCGGAATTGAGATTTTCACTTTCATTTGCATGACGCTATTGAAAAGTTATATGTTGTTCGACATTTAAAACTGTGTTGTTTATGGCTTAGTAAAATTCAGTTGGTGATAGTCACCTTTATATAAATTTATTTTTCAGTCTTTAATGAACAAGACCTATTCCTTTTAAGTGACAGCACCTTTGCTTGAAGACTTTTATGTAAGCTCGTATACTTAATCGCAACAGGATTTTTTCATTTCTTGGATAGTTAAAGGTCATAACATGTTCCGAGAGAATATCTTTAAGGATAGTTATTCACATAGTTTTTTATGATTTATTTGATATTACTACTGTATACAATATATACAATTAATAAATGTGTGGCACAATATCACTATGACATGTCAATAATCTGTACAGCAACTTCAATAAATTTTCTACATTAGAAAGTCCCTTGGCAATCTTCTTTTCAAACGCCTTGAAGGGTTATCAAGAATCGAATGAGAAGCAAGGGGACTAGTACTACAGGTAACGATTCAGTAACTACTTGTAATTTTGATTACATTCCGTGAAATACCTACCTGTCAAAATATTTTGCCAAAACATACACATTTAGCGTGTTGGTGTGGATATTTCAAAGAATATAATAAAAATTTCATTTTTAAGATTTAATAAAAAAAATTAACCAGCTTTGATATAAAAAGAAAAAAGAAATTTTGTATTGGACAAATATTTTTGGAGTTATAGAAAGAAATGTACCGAAAAAACGAGGATTTCACAACAGCACGGGGTTTTCAGCTCACGGGTATGGGTGTTTTATGGGACCTGATCAAAATTTCATATTTGGTGTCTTATGGTAAATTTAAACATGTTTCAGATGAAAAATATAAATTTTGGATCGGACAAATAGTTTCGGAGTTACGGGCAACAAAATACCGACCAACGTATTTTTGCCGAAAAGAGCGACTTACTGCAAGCTACCCAATCTCTTAAATTTTCCCTCCCCCACAGCTCTAAAACTATTGATTTGAGAAAAAATTGAATAGAACCAAATTTATTGCAAATTTGATTTGCTTTAATGATGTTTAGAACACAAAATGTGCTACAAGTCACGGTTTCCACATTATTTGATCAGCCAGCTAAGAACTTACGAATCTGTCAAAAAAAAAAAAAAAAAAAAAAAAAAAAACCCAGTTCCACTATAGAAATTATTATGAACTCTTTTGATTCTTCATTCTTATGACAAGTGAAACGTTTTTACAAAGTTTCATCATCGTACCAATTTTTTTTTTGTTCTGTTTTTTCTGTAATATTAGTCAAAAATTAATTTAATGACGTAACAATGAAGCAAATGATTACAAGAACATACCACTACTACTCACCAGTAGCACATTAATAGATGTTCTACATTAGAAAGTCCCTAGGCCATCTTTTTTTCAGACACTTCGGAGGATTATTGAAAATTTATTGTAAGGAAAGTTGGTAGACTAGTGGATTCGAGTGAGTTTGAAGCTCATTATGGAATCAGGTATTTTGGTTTGGGCTTATTCAGCAACATATGAAACATTTGGATCGACATAGGTAAGCTTATTTGTGACATGATATTGAAGAAGTTTAATGGAGCATGGAGGATTTTACGAATAATTTCGGATTATAAGGTTGGATTACGAGATTTACAAATGGGTCTAATTACTTCCATGTAAATGTCTTTTGTAATTTATTGGTAGCAGGGAACCTTTGTCTGGTAAATTTTGGAGTAGTCAATAACGAAGAGCAGTTTTTTTTCGTTTAAGTCGTGTATGTGGATTCTAAGCAAGACGTTTGTCTAAATGAAACATTATTAAAGAATACTGATATGAGTCGTAGGTTTACGACGAAGAGTTAATGTTATTTATAAGATTAGTTTTTATTTATTTTAATCTTTCGCTTTCGATGCCATTCTTGTAATATGAGATTGTAGTGTTTTAGAACTCCTTATTTCACAAATAAACCAATAAAGATCTTAATGTTCCATATTTTGCTGATTTGGCACAAACAAGACACCTATCCTTTCAAACCCACTCGAATTCAGTAGTCTACCAACTTGCCTCTCAATACATTTTCAATAACCCTCCGAGGTATCTGAAAAGAAGATGGCCTAGAGACTTTCTAATGTAAAACTTCTATTAAAGTGCTACTAGTGATTAGTAGTGATATTGTAATAATTTTTATCATAGTTATTTCTTATATATAATGTATACAGTTTTATATACTAATTAATGATTTAATAAAAAAAATTAAAAATTAAAAATACAACAAGGAAGTGGAAACATGGTGAACAGATTAAAGCATACTGGAAGAAAAGAAAAGAACAAGGAAGAAAGAACTGAAATTGGCACGTGGTCCTCTGCTGATCCATTAAAAAAAAAAAAAAAAAAAAACAATAATAGTTCAATCACTCATCAAACAGAACCCTAACCAGACCTGTCCCACCACGTATTAATTATATCAAGCTAGATCCAAAGAGATGCTTGTTCTATTTCTTCTGTTTGATCACAGAACTTCTTTTTTTAGTTGGGTGTGAAAACCCAGTGGAGGCTGAGTGAGCGTTCTAAGTTTGGTCATAGTTGACTGATAGTTCAGTCACTCAGGACATGAGAGAAGAAGCTGGCTATTGCCAGGACTCGATGTCGAATTTTAAATAGATCTAGAGGCCACTGCTTTTTTAACCTGCAAGGAGGATTATAGGTGTGAGTGGAACTGGACAGGGATAAGCTGGAACATTTGATGACATTTCTAAAAATTGATAGGTATGGATTCTAGAACAAAAGGTATATAAAGTTCATTGTGTAAGGTTCTGTTCGAGACATAGTAAGGGGTCGTTGATGATTCTCAGGAATTGTGATAAGAAAGATTGGATTTACTTTATGTTAGAATATTTTGCTGTTCCCTAAGGTTCAAGTCTGGAGGTCTATATTGGCTTTAGGATAATATTGTAAATTGAAAGCTTGTTATCTACCGAAAGTTGTGAAGTCTTGCATGATTTACAGTAGCTCTGACTAGTTCTTTTCATTTTATTGGCATGTCATTGAAATCATTTTCCTCAAATTAAGTTGTTGTATATAATGTATATAGTTGTAAATATCAAATATAAATCTGAATGTTGTATAAATATAAGGGGGCGGGAAACGTTAGTATAAAGGTCCAGGTTGTATGAAATTGAGTACTTTGCTTGTAAATCGGAGAGATATTACGAGAGAAATATTAATATAAGACCCCGGTAGACGGATAAAGTGAGTTAATATAAGAGGCCGTGAGGTTGGAGGGCTCGATCTATCAGGCCGCGGTCCCTGTCACGTCATATTGGATCTTATGCATTTATGTAGCTCCTCTCTATGACACTCATCCTATAAAAAATAAAATATGTCATTCATAAATTATTTATACCCCTTCCGCATCGTTTTGAATTTTAAGTAGGACTCTATTTTTTATTTATTTTTCCCTCGATTTCCCGGAACGTAGCAACCTGTACGTCAAAGGTATATGGATATTTTAAATTCGTTTTTAGTGATTTACCTACTTGTTCATGTGAATGTTTAATTAAATCTATTCAATTTATTAGAATTGATTAATTATAATAATCAAAATACAATTAATTCCTTTTGAAACATTTCTGTCAACGTGTTGACTCGTCAGAATAAAATTTTTAATCCTTATTATGAATCATTTCTGACTTCTACCAGCTTTTGATGAATACATTTTAAATTGTTTAAAAAGCGATCCAGATCCTTTAAAAAAAATGGTAGTTTGCTAGCTATAGGTCGGAAGAGAAGGGCGGTTGAGGAAGAAACTATTGGGTTTCCAAACCTGTAAACATTTCACAACGATAATTTTTTTTTTTTTCGAACTCCTTCGAATGTCTTCGGGTAGTAAGCATTGATGTTGCTATGTGAGTATCTTGTTGGTGAGTTGGATTTCACACCTTAAGGCCCCTTTACACTGTCCGAGCATTCGTCGCAAATAGGGGTGACGACCAAGCAATCGGTCGAGGCTCAGGCAGTGTAAACAGTCGCCGAGTGCCGAACAAGTCCAAGCGAATGCTTGTTCGTGCTCGGCCCTGACCGCCCGATGTCGGTTTTCCGGCGAAACATCAAAGGGACGCTCGTTCGCCGCTCGCTCTGTGTGAACACCCGCATTGTATTCGTCGAATCTAGTTTTCACCTAGCTGTTGAAGGGTAGACATCTCCTCTCATTTTAAGTGTGGTAGCTATTGTATATTTTCAAAGTGTGTTTATTTAAGATAATGTGTTCTATTATGTTAAGTTTAATAATCGTATCTATTAGTTTTCTATTTAAGTTTATTTGTTACACCATCCTCACCACGTATGCTGATGACACTTGTGTTATCAGTAAACAATGATCCCTTTATTGCCTCCCAGACACTCCCATCCCATTTCACAAACGTTCAAGAACGGGTTCGAAAATGGAGAATCAAAATAAATCCCATCAAATAACCTTTACCCTTCGTCGATAACCTACGACTTCCTGTCCTACAGTATCCTTTAATGATGTTCCACTAATCCCCGTTGAACAGATCCGCTACCTAGGACTCCACTTGGATAAACGTTTTACTTGGAAACCACAGACAAGACTAAAAAGACAAAACCGCCGGTACAGATTACTTCAACATTTATTAGACAACTAATATACATGACTGATTAGACCTATCTGGACGTACGGAGTTGAGCTTTGGAGCTTCACTAAACCATCCATTTCATCTCGTATCCAATCCTTACAATCCAAAATCCTTCGAAAAATCCTCAATGCACCTTACTTTGTCACCAATAAACTTATCCATAATGACCTTAATGTTCCATATGTTGCTGATTTAGCCCACACTAGATACCTATCCTTTCATATTAAGCTCCATAATAACTCAAATCCGTTAGTTTTTCAACTTGCTTCCCACGTCATTCCTGATAATCCTCCGAGGCGTCTGAAACGAAGATGGCCTAGAGACCTTCTAGTGTAAAATTTTTATTAAAGTGCTACTGATGAGTAGTTCTTTTCAAGTTTTGTCGCTTTATTGTAATAGTTAACAGCACATTTACTGGATGTATAAATTTTGTACAGTTGTAAATTTCAATAAATTGTTATTAAAAAAAAAAAAAAAATGTTTGAAAAGTAATCCAGATCCTTTAAAAAATGGTAATTTGCTAGCTATAGGTCCGAAGAGAAGGACGGTTGAGGCAGAAACTATTGAGTTATAACCACTAAACCTTTCACACCGATGATTTTTTTATCTCTTTCAAATGTCTCCGGGTAGTCAGTCAGGCATTGAGGTTGCCATGTGAGCCTGTTGTCGGTGTGTAGGATTTCACACCTTAGATTACTTATCTGCATGATAAGTTGTAGTATACGCCATTGTGTTTAGTTTTCGAATTAGGGTCTAGATATTTTCCTGGGATTTATTTATAGTTTGGAATTTATGTTCAATCTATAATTTTGGCAATGTTATTTTGGAAAGTTCGGGGACACAGTAAGTGGGTCATCATTGACTGATAGCACACAGGTATATCAGCGTATGTTGTGAAAACAGTTTTAGGATTAGATAGCGTATCAGCTGTATAATCAGTATAAATATATCCGTGTTTTTAAAATAATTATATATCGTACAGGGAAGAATTGTATGTTTTGTAGCAAAGTACGTTAATGGTACTATAAACAAATTTATTTATTTATACGTTAACTTTTTATAGAAATGATTAGCTTATGTTTTGCCAATAACAACTAATTATTTTTTTGTTTGTATTCAGGTAAGTTAATCATACTGCCATGGACTATGAATGAGGTAACATTATTCTCTCTCTCTCTCTCTCTCTCTCTCTCTCTCTCTCTCTCTCTCTCTCTCTCTCTCTCTCTCTCTCTCTCTCTCTCTCTCTCTCTCTCTCTCTCTATCTATCTATCTATCTATCTATCTATCTATCTATCTATCTCAACATCCAGTGGGCTTAATATAATTTTATAATTAATTCCAACTGGCGCAAGAAGGACAGATTATCCTACAGGTCACCAACCTATTCTAACATAGGTATTTGAAATAAATTTTGACCCACGCAGGTGGAAATGAAACCTGATTTCACTACCATCGTGTCCGCGATCAATAAAACCAAAATGGAAAATTATGTCCTGGATAACTGGATCAATGCATTTTTTGTGATTATCGTGGTTTATGTTTATATAGTTACACATTCAAGAAAAAAGAAAAAAATTAAAAATTCTTTTTGGTAACAGAGAAGCAAATAGAAAACAAATTGCTAGCTAGGCACATGTGCTCTATTCTGAATCCCGACTAGGAACCATCCCGAACAAAGGAGATTGTAGGGTGCGCTCACCTGATAGCCAGGTGTATTTTACCACACCCTTCCCACTGATAACATAATATCTGCTGAGTACAATAGTCACTACCTGGGCCTATCACCCCTTCAGTCAATTTCACAGCGGTTAACTTATCTCAGCTAATACTTTTATAAATCCTATGTATGCGTACATACATGTTTAATAGGGTTCTGGAGGTTCTGTCAATAAAGTAACAATTATATTGGTGTTTCGAGACTACAGTGTTCTCATAATCATGCGCTACAGTGAAAAAAAATAGATAACAACACAATTATATGAGTGAAGAGATAATTTAAAGAATACATTTAATATCAATATAAATATATAAAATACTTAAGTTTAAATATCTAACTGTATGTTATGCAAAAATATGGAGAAGTATGAATCTACTTACATTGTTACTGATGATACCAGTTAGTTATATAGAGACTAAACTGCAAATGGGTGGGGTTTTAGGAATGGAAGACGGTTTACGTTGGTTTTTCCAGATCTATAGTATTTCCGGGCTTTTATAGGTATAGTGATGAAAGAAGAAGGGAGTTGGGCATTATTTTTTTGCTCATTTAAACAAAAATCTGAAGTAATTTTGATTTTATTATTTTTAATAATTTATAAATATTTAATTGTTGGCTTTTTTTTACTTGATGCACTTATTTTACTTTACAGTATTTTTTGAGTTAATGAGTATTTTCATTTTAATGGATAGTGAATTTGGATTACTGGGTCTTATTGTTATGCCCTTATTTGATCGTTTAATCTTCGATTCAGAGATCGTCCAGTTTTTCTTTGTATTTAGCTTCACTGTCATTTACATTTTATTTTATATACACCGCTTTTTTGGAAAGGATCTATTTTGTCTTCAGGCGAGAGGGAATAAGATGAAAATAGTTTCCAATGTTAAACATTTATCATCAGTTCTAAAAACATACAAAAATTTCAAAACGTAACCACATATTTTGATAGATTATATATTATATATAATTGTATATAACAACATGTGTTAGAATAATGAAAATATATATAATTACAGAATATACCTATAGGAGTATGAAACTACTTACTGTGTTACTGGTGGATATGGTATCGACTAACTTAATTCTAACAATTCTAGTACACAACTGACCTGGGGGAATTTTGAAAAAACAGTTACAAAGGTTATGGGGAATTCCCTTGGAAAAGTTAAGTTAGAAGGACTGGATGGTATTCCCATATATATATTTTTATTATTCTAACACGTTGTTATTTATTATAGCTTGTATTGCAGCTAACATTATGTTTTGAAATTACTTATATAACTCATATAATTTTATTGTAACCTGTTTTTTCACTGTAGGGCATGATTATGAGAACAATATAGTCTCGAAAAGTCGCCAAAATAGTTGTTTTTATTTATTGACTGAACCTCAAGAACCTTACTAAACATTTAATAGTAACAGCCTAGAAATTTATCCACATATATATATATATATATATATATATATATATATATATATATATATATATATATATATATATATATATATATATATATATATTTAATGTAAGTCATGATAAATGTTGATGAATAACCGATAATGAATGTTTAACATTCTAAACTAGTTTCCAAATTACCAGAATTTTAATAGAAATGGCAATTAATTCATCAATTCTAATTGAATCTGGTTAAAACACTAAACAATCTTTAATCCATGCCAAACAATTATCCGACGTGTGATTCAATCTTAAACAATACCTTTATAAAGTATCCAAATTAATTTTTTTGATATGGATATCTTATATTATGGCGGGTCTATATTTTTTTTGTGTAACGTTTTTTTCACCCTCAAAAATGAAATTTGAATCTATCTTTGTTGGTGTTTCTCATATTGAACATTTGATGACAGTTACTTGATCAGAAGTGTAATATAAAATATTTTTAGTTTCTATAACATTTATCGCTAGCACCTACGATTTAGGAGCTGGTTTGAATTGAATGAAAAAAAGTCTACATTTTTTAAGTTTTGAGGCTTTTTAGACGCCCTCTAGCTCTGTTTATATTGATCTGATTGAAAATTTGACGACAGTTTCCTTATGACAAGAAGTAGATATAAAAGCAATAGATTATAAACATATCCATAATCAATTGTTTTCCAGGGAGATTTTTTTAAAAATTCTATATTACCCAGATTACATATTTATCTATTCCATGTTCTATGGATTAGATTGACCTAGCAACACTATAAAAAAGTATATAATAATTTTATATGCTGGATATTAGCGTTATTCTACTATAAATATTTAAAACTAGCATCCCCTGTCGCTGTTTCGCCCGCTCTTATAAGTAAAGAATTTAAAGATAGTTTTAACTGATTGAGATTTATGTTTTTATCGAATACTAAAACGACTAGAAGCTGCCCGTCATTACTGACTACTACAACATTTGCTAGACAAACGTTCAAAGCTCCCAAGTAATTACAAAAGACTTATTTACATGACTGTGATTAGACCTATCTGGACGTACGGAGTTGAGATTTGGGGCTCCACTAAACCATCCAAGTCATCTCGTATCCAATCCTTACAATCCAAAATCCTTCGAAAAATCTTCAATGCTCCTTACTTTTTGACCAATAAACTTATCCATAAGGATCTTAATGTTCCATATGTTTCTGATTTAGCCCAAACCAGATACCTATCCTTCCATAGTAAGCTCCATAACCACACTAATCCACTAGTCTCCCAACTTGCTTCCTCCTCCATCCCTGATAATTCTCCGAGGCGTCTGAAAAGATGGTCTAGATACCTTTTAGTGTAGATTTTATTGAAGTGCTACTAGTGAGTAGTTCTTCACAAGTTATTTACATGCCATTGTATTCACTGTCAACACATTTACTTGTATATTATTTTGTACAGTTGTAAATAACAAAAAAAAAAACAAACATTTTACTGTAAAACTGAAACCTTTAATCTACCACTATGGATTTGGTAGTTGCAGATCACGTAAAACCATAATTAGACATCCAGTTTTTCATTATTATTCTATGAGTTGGTAATGCAGATAGACAGAGACTATTAAGAAATTCTTGCAGATAATAGACTGCATTATCAGTACTTACAATTGAAGGCTATGAATCGTATTTTTACACACAATATCAAAAAGCAAAGGTTTGATATTTTTATCATGAAATAGGCCCTCTATATTGCGACGGATATAGTTTTATGGATTTCATATGGTTGGATTTTAATTTCTAACCATAAAATTTTGTAACCATGACAGCGTTACAAACCTCGTGTTCGCCACTTATCGCTATACATTTTCGTTATTATTATAATAAACTTTTTTATTGTAAACCATCCTAAAATTATGATGATATAGTTAAAATACCCCGAAACGTAGCTTACATTCAAAGTTCATATAAAGAAATTGAAATGTTTCAGTCAATTAAGAGTTGCTAATTCAGAACATATCAGAATCTATGGAAAAACCACAACTTTTTTGTTCAAGCCACAAGAAATCTGTATATCTTGCAATCAATTTATCTACAATTATCACATTCTCATATTCTCATTATCTACATCATCACATTCTCCTTCACTGCCCAGCACACAATGAATACAGACAACAATTTCTTCAACACTTCATCTTAGAACGTTCTGATAACCAAAGTACCCAAGCTATACTCAATATCGACAGTGTAGATAAGTTACATAGAGTGTACTATTACTCGATGGGAGTCCAAAATGTGCTAAATTGTTTATTATAGACCATTTTCTATTAAATGTTTGTTTTCAGTTTATCTTTAAAGTGATATTTTGTTTATTAATTTTTATTGTTTCTATCATAACACCAGTAATTTATGTTTTGAAAACCAGATTGTATTGGGAAATTGAATTTTATTATTTGTTTTTTTTTTAAATATGTACTCATAAATTGTAATTTTTAGCCAAGCTAGGCTCTATTTGTATAGGGAAGCCCCCAACGACAAATAAAATATCTATCTATCTAGTTAAAATTCTATTCAGGTGAATTCAATAGTTTTTTGCATTGTAAACCCGGTTGCAGAATAGCGCTAGCCACATATCAGTCGATTTTAAAACTCCATTGGGATCCACTAGTTGTACCACATATTTATAGCTTTTGATAATAAAAATATGACTGAAAATAGGTACATTTTATTATAAATTTCTAGTTTTATACAACAACGTACCTTTGTAACATCTCTTAAATGGCGATCGGCACCTATCGGTCGATTTTCAAACTTCACTGCGCACCACATAGTTGGCTAGTCCTTTAATATAATAGTATAGTTATTCTATGATTAAGGCAATACCAACCCAGAAAATCCCTATTATAGTTTCAACAAGCGGGATTGCACGAGCAGTGCAGTGGAAGCATAAAAAAGCATAAGGCCCAGCTGTAGATAAGACCACATTAGACAGATGTGAACTGGTTTGCATAGAGCGGTTACCCTTTCTGCCGGTCAGCTGCTGTCCGCCCTTCGCCCTAACTAGTCATCAAGATGTCTTTGGTCATGGCATTGATTATAGGGATCTTATTATTGTAGCCAGTCACATCTGTCGAATAAAAAATATAATGAAAGAAAAGAAATGTAACTGGAACAAAAAAATATAATGAAGTCTTATACCGAAGTAAGAAAAAAAATCGAGGTTATAATTATAGCATCATAACAGATTGAATACTTTAAATATTATTAATTTTTAATTTTTTATTTATTGGTATTTACAACTGTACAAAATAATATACATCAAGTAAATTCATCAAGGCATGTAAATAACTTGTGAAGAACTTCTCACTAGTTGCTCTTCAATAAAAATCTACGCTAAAAGGTCTCTAGGCCATCTTCTTTTCAGAAGCCTCGGAGGATTATCGGCTAACTCTGGCTAACAATTTTGTATTCATCAGTTTAATTAATCCATACCTGATTGAGTAGCCATATTATATTTCATGATATCTATAAAAAAAACAAAAAAACAATCATCTAAAATCATTTATTACTAGTGGACTAATCAAGTAGTGCTAGGAGGATAAAAGTCATGAACAAAATTTTCCTGCTAAAGGAAAATGTTACATAGCTCCTTCATATTTTTCATGTTTTCAGTTTTTTTCTACCATAAACTTCTACACATAACCCCTTCATCCATAAAATCCTTCAATTATCAGATGGTTTGAAAATTGATGCAGGTTTTATTTTTTTTAATTTTTTTTTTTTTTTTTTTCATTTATTGATATTTACAACTGTACAAAATAATATACAACAAATAAATGTGTTGACAGTGAATTCAATGGCATGTAAATAACTTGTGAAGAACTACTCACTAATAGCACTTCAATAAAATCTACACTAAATGGAGTGGGAAACAAGTTTGAGACTAGTGGATTGGAGTGGTTATGATATCTAGTTTGGACTAAATCAGCAACATATGGAACATTAAGGTGTTCTGGATAAGTTTGTAGCATAATAAGGACCATTCAGGATTTTACGAAGGATTGTAAGGATTGGGTACGAGAAGAATTGAAAGGTCTAGTGGAGCCCCAAAACTTAAATCCGAATTGTCAAATGGGTTTAATTACTGTCATGTAAATGAGTCTGTTGTAATTAATTGGGAGCTTTGAACGTTTCCTGTCGATAAACTTTATTACCTAAATACTATTCTTAAAACAAAATTTCATTATAATCAACGATTTTCTACCATATTTCTGACAGTAATTGTTTTTGATTTCGATACATCTTTTTTTGGACTAAAAATATACCATTTTGTTGCGGTTATATAAAAATAGTTTTTAAAAAACTATAAATATTTTTAAAAAGTCAAAGTTCGAATCCAGCTGATGGAGGCAATTTTTTTTTTTTCAGCTATGGATTCATTTGCATACAAGTTTCAGGAAACACTTCTGTGGCACATCCAGCTTCTTTAAAGCTGATATCCTTAATTAAAACTTGTTGGTTGAAGGTTGTGGCTGGCCATTTCAACTCCATGTATAAAAATACATCCTTAACAAGTTCTGAACTAATACCCTTCATAGTTATTGCGGTATTGGTTATTGTTTATATAAAAAACGGACCAGGTATGCATGATTTATCAATTATAAAGTGATTTTAACCTAATCTCGCTCTTCTATATATCAGCAGTAAGAAATCCACAGAAATTACTAGGGATGTTTTTAATAAAAATAAATCAAAACCCAAAATGTTTTTATGAAACGAAAAAAGATAAAACAATGTCAAAGAAAAAAGTTCATTATAACAAATATTGGAAAATTACTGCTTGTTTATATTCTTCTTAATGGCTGATGTATTATTTTCAATGAAATTTTAGCGTTAGAAAATCTTCTGACAGTCAATTGTAAATTATAAAACTTTACAAAAAAACCTTTCAAAAATCATTCATTTTCATTTCCTAAAAAGTTTAATGTCACTTCCCAAACATAAAACATGAGTATGTTATATTGAGAGCGATTGGTTTTAATTGAAGGAGGCCAAAATTCTTTTGTGATAAATTTGTTTCCAAGGCTGTCTCAATCTCCAGACCGGTTTCGCCAATGAGATGTATTATTTAGCGCCTCTTGGGGATATTTAAAGACCTCATCATTCACTTGTCACCAAGAATTCTTTATTCATTTTTTTTTGTATATTACGTTTTATTTGTTATGTTTTTATGTTCGCATAACGTTTTTTTACAAGCATTCTGTATATCAGTATGTTTTTATGTACAAATATATTTTTTTTTTTAATAATTATTTTTTTATAGTTACATCTGTATAGATATATACATCCAGTAAATGTATCAGTCTATTGGGACACCACAAGGCTCGTGCTGCTCTCCTCTTTTATGGAACCTAATTGTTGACTCACTGTTAAAAGAACGATTACCTTCAAACTCGACGATTTTGGCCTTTGCAGATGACATATTAGCAATTATAACATCAAAATATTTTAAACATTTACAGACAGTAGTCGATATAGTATTAGACAAAATAAATTCTTGGGCTTACTTAAACAAACTGACATTCAATACACAAAAATCTAATTATATGGTGATCACTAAAAAAACGACTAAGTCCGGACTTAAATGTGAAAATACAAAATAAAAACCTGAATCGAATACGTACTTTGAAATATTTAGGCATAACCATTGACGAAAAATTAAAGTGGAACAGACATATTGACATACTACAAAACAAACTTTTAAAATTAATAAATTCACTTTCAATAGCAGCGCGAGCGACATGGGGTTTGAGAACGGAGGCTCTGGAGGTTTTGTATAAAGGCGCAATTTTGCCTATTCTTACTTATGGCATTGAAATATGGCATCCAGGACTTCAGATCAAATACAACAAGGCAAAGCTGGAAAGGGTCCAGAGGCTAATGGCACTCAAAATTGCCAAAGGATTCCGAACACTCTCTGATGAAGCTGCCTTTGTCTTGGCCAAAATGATCCCCATCAGTATATTAGCTACCAGTTACATAGGAAAATTCCATTTGTTATACATGAACACTGACTACGAAAATTTCAAATCTAACAACTTTGAACATACTACCGACTACAAGGATTGGTTACACCCAGCAGAATTTCCTTGTATTACTGAATGCTTAACTGACCCCACAGACTATGAGATATATACTGACGGAAGCAAGAATGGCGAATATGTAGGCTGTGCTAGTCTCATTTTTAAAAACAAAATTTTAGAAGATGTAATAAAGTATAAATTAGGCCCAGAATGTAGCAATAATCAAGCAGAACAATTCGCCATCCTTAAATCTCTAGAATACTTTCAAAATTTGAGGACAAAAGATAAAACTATTACAATACTAACGGACAGTCAGTGTACTCTATACATGATAAAAAAACAGACATTGTCACAATCCCATCATTGAAAAAATAAGATCATTTCTAAGATATCTACAAACTGACGATAACATTCAAATTTCCTTCAAGTGGGTAAAAGGGCATTCCGACATAGCGGAAAACGAACTGGCTGACAAGGCTGCAAAAGAGGCTTCAAAGGATACTACCCTTCCTATATCATATAATATGATATCCAAACAACACTTAAAACACATGCTAAAAACACAAGCAGTAGACCAGTGGCAGACACGTTGGAACACAACACACAAGGGAAGACATCTACATAACTTCATTCCAGACTTACGGACCTACATTAAATCAAACTCATGGACTAACTTTTACATCACACAAGGAGTCACAGGACATGCGGCAGTAAACAGTTATTTCTATCGATTTAAAATAAGAGATTCTTTCCTATGTCCTTGTGATTTCACTCAAGAACAAAATATACACCACCTCATATATGAATGCAGACTACTCACTGACTACAGAACTATTCTACAGACAAAAACAGTACAGAAACTAGGACATTGGCCGGTGGATGGTCAATGTTTGATGAACAAATCATTTGAAAATTTCCAAATATTTCTAAAAAATTCAATCATTAAAATAGAGGATATAAATATGAAATATCTCTAAACCTCTAAATATTCATAAACTTTTAAATCTACATAACTTTGTTGCTGTTTTTATTGAATTTTAAATTATCTATGCTATATAACTTCTTATTCTTTGTTTTATTTTATTTTATTTTTCTTGTTTATTTTTATATTTATACCTTTCAACACATGTAAAATTATAATCAAATCGCAAATAATATTTACATGTACATTGTATACTTTGTACAAGTATGGTGTGTACAGAAAATAATAAAATCCCTTCCAACAGGGTTACTGCTGGAAGGAAAACACTAAAAAAAAAAAAAAAAAAAAAAAATCCAGTAAATGTGTGGAAAAATTATTAATTTTACATGACAAATAAAAAATAAATTAAATAATTGAAATATCACACTTATTATGGCATCACTTCTCTTTATTATTCCTCTATTAAGTTACATGTTTCGGGAAAACTTTGTCCCATCCTCAGACTTTAACAGTTATTTCTCCATGGTGTTATCACACCGTGTCTGTTCCTTTCATATATCTAAAATAACGATAAAGATAAAGATTGTTATTTTAGATATGTGAAAGGAACAGACACGGTGTGATAACACCATGGAGAAATAACTGTTAAAGTCTGAGGATGGGACAAAGTTTTCCCGAAACATGTAACTTAATAGAGGAATAATAAAGAGGAGTGATGCCATAATAAGTGTGATATTTCAATAATTGTTGGCTCCTTCATTGAAGAATTTAGTAAATTAAATAAGTTGGCACATAAACTTAAAATTAATATTTTAATTGTGTTCAATTCTAAGACTACACACTTTCACTACCTACATATATAATAATTTATTTGAAATATCCTTTAGTCATTTTTACACTATACATTTAAAAATTGTAGTATTTAATATTTTAGTGGAGACGAGTAAACGCAGGGCAGTAGACATAATTAGGCGACATTTGTCCAATTTCAGGTTGTAAAATTTAATGACTTCAGAACTCGAAGGGACTATAAAATTAATGGAAAACATTTATTACTATTGCAATAATTTGATCAGAGCAATTTCAGCTGGTCCCTGGTGAAATGGTCTCGATCCAGTTTCTGCTATGCTGTATATTTGTATTGTATAGGATATCTTTTAACAGAGTCTACCTTTAATTATTTAATATTAAATAATTTGCTTTAAGTTTAACAGTTTCTATTTAATAATATGTTTTGTTTATGTTATTTAAAATACTATTAATTTTGATTAACATCTGACATAGTTATGACAACCAGTGAATATGAAACGCTTGAGTAGGATAGAACGGCTTCTAAAAAATCTAACTTACAAAACTAACACAAATTTTAGATTACGATTTTCTTTCACTGATACTCAAAGTTTTGTTTGTCACTTAAAACGTTTTTCGGCGGACCCATTCAAATAATGTAAAATCAGTTATTGACACCCTATGGATACGTTTTGGAATACGGACAAAATTAAAAGTATTTTTACACGGTTGAGTTGTAGGACTGAAAACGAATTTTATTAATTTTTTTTTTGTTAAAATATTTTTTTTTTATTAATTTTTAAGTTAGGGTGTCAATTAACTATCTGGAGTGTTAGTAACTGTCTGGTTTACCCCAAATTTAAAAAAAAAAACAATTTGACAAGAACTCAAAAATGTTGATACGTATTTTTCCTAAGGATGAACTTCTTAAAAATGTTATGCTTTTAAATAAACAGAAGAGAAATAGAAAGAAAAAGTTAAATAAAGGCTATTTCTTACTTGATGTATTATTTTCACTACTGAGTCTTTATTGAATTTTAGGTTATTTTCATTTAAATTGAAAGCGAAGTTGGAATTCTGTGTCTTATTATTGAATTCTATTATATGTTCTTTTAATCTCTGATTTGCTGAGCGTCCAGCTTCACAGTCATTACGTTTTAGCTCATATACACCGTTTTTTTTTTTTTTTTTGGAAAGTGTCTATTTTGTCTTTAGGTGAAAGTAAATAATAATGGTTTCTTTATTTTAAATTTAAGATTTAAACCTAATTTTTTTAATTACTTTCCGACTCTGGTGAATATTAGGCCGTAATACACATAAAGAAATATAATAAATACAAAGAGGAGTTAAAGAGAAGTTCAGAAAAGCTTGTTATTTCTCTTTCACAAAATTTCTCATTTCGCTACCGTTCTTAACAATTTAATTAAGATTACAAGAGTATTAACCAACATACATTCGTTATGGGTTCGAATCATGCCTGCTTACATGAAGAGAAGAAAAATGCTTTAAGGTTTTCGAAAATAAAATATTGCTTGGAATATTTGGTCCACAAAAGGCTTCAAAATGTGGCATTAATCGGTTCGGTTAATAGGGGTAAAGGTGTTGGATATAATAATAACCCAAATCTAAATAAGGTAAACAGAGTTTAATCGTCGGGCAAACGTCCGAGGAGTAGACTGAAAGAGTGGATTGTGTAAGGGCTGGTCTTGGGGATTTAGGTTTTGATGGGGTATGGGGATGAAAGGAGGTGTGTGTGGTCAAAGATTTGTCGTTTTGGAATTGTGGCTTCGGGTTTCTTAAGCCTTTATATGTATTTACTGCAGTATTAAAAAACATATTAAAGATATTACAAAAATATATTAAAGATATGTTACAAAAATATATTAAAGATATGTTACAAAAATATATTAAAGATATGTTACAAAAATATATGAGATGTACGAACTTTCGAGATTCTATATTATGTTTTTTATATTCATAAAAAAATTTTTGTATGAATGTATCCAACATCTCCATCTATAAGAAAACTTTCTTTATCCCCACTTTATTACTTTTATCTAGTTCTCTGGCCCATCTTTATGGTCTTTATCCTTAATACCCTCTTTGTCAGAAGCGGAAGACGACCTAAGATATTCCTGGCGGCCGGTCGAGGCTAACCTGAAATTCTGCTGTGTGGAGCTGAAAGGAGTCGAAGAATGGTCTGTAATGAGCTCATTGCTTTTTCATCTTCCCCCCGGGCCTGCTTCAGGTTCCTCCTTCTTGGAAACACTTCCCAGCCTGAATACACCTTTTACCGGTTTTTACTGATACTCGACAAGATAAACTCTATACATAGCTTCTTTGAGCTCTTCGCAAGAGGCGTCCAATCAGGATAAGATCGCCTCTGTCTGATAGTGTTCTCAAATTGGTGGGGCTGAAAATTTTAGGATGAAGGAACGTGTTACTAAAGGAGTCGTTAGCAGCGAAATAACAACAATGTAATCTCATTTTCAGGAAATCTTAAAATAAAATTTTATAACATGTATTACAAATTATTAAAGATTGGTCTAGAACTATTTTTTGAGATATACTGTACTTGTTCATGAATTATTCTCATACAGATTTACCAAATTTTTTTAACTTTAAAATTAGGATTGATGAATTGATTGCCACTTCTATTAGGATTATTTTTATTTTAAAACTAGTTTCGAATGTTAAACATTCATCTTCAGTTCTAAAACATACACAATTTTCAACACATCATTACTTTGTTGAGGTTTCAAAAATGTAACTCAAGAAATCAAACATTGGTATTCACCTCAGAAGGTCTAAGAGATAACTGAAAAACTGAAATATACCCATCGTGAGATTGGGAAGGGAGCAGGTAGGTTAAATTTTTGGGATTTACTATGATATTTACATTATGACTCATTGGATTTTTTCGTTCCTATTGGAAACAAATTTATAATGGGGCTATTAGAAATGTTTATCTGATATCAGATAACTTATATCATAATACTTCTCACGAAGAGTATATTTCAATTATCTCTTAGATCTCCTGATGTGAGTACTAATGTTTGATTTCTTGTCTTAAATTTTCGAAAACTTGAGTGTGTATAATCCTTGTAACATAGTACTGATGTGTTGAAAATTTTGTATCTTTAAATACTGAATGTTTAGCATTCGAAACTAGTTTTCTAGTTTAGTAGTTTCTAGTGCCAAAGAATTCATTAATCCTAATTGTATTGATCCTTCTATACCATTATTTATTTTTTATTTTTAATTGTTTATTGATGTTTACAATTGTATACATTATATACAACAATTTGAAGAAAATTATTACAATGATGTGTCAAAACATGTAAAGAACCAATCACTTCAAAAGTTCAACATTAGAAGGTCTGATCATCTTCTTTTCAGACCCCTCGGAGGATTATTGGGAATTGAGTGTGAAGCAAGTTTGGAGACTATTATATTCGAGTGGGTTTGGAGTTCACAATGAAAAGATCGGTATCAAGTTTGGGCTAAATTAGCAACATATGGAACAGATCTTTATGGATAAGTTTGTTTCAACTGGCTAACGTCCATTACGCCACTTATATTTATGTGTGGCCCGATTGCTCCGCTCTCTTGATTATAAAAAAATATATGAAAGAATAAAAATTTCTCAACACGAAAATATGAACAATTTATTGGGAGCTTTAAACGCTTGTCTAGTAAATGTTAGTGTAGTCGGAAACAACGAGCAGTTTCTTATCTTTTGGGTCTCGTATTAAATTATTGAATGTTTTTTAATAATTTAATACAAGCCAATACAACGATACAAGTTATTTACAACAATTTTGAAAAAAGTTTACCTATGTCTTGTTTAATGAAGCTGTTCCATGCTATATTCAGTGGACATTATCATTCTCCCTGACAGTTGAAGTCCCACACTTGACGACGGACACATAAGCTTCACAGTGACAAGATTAACCCTTTAACAATAGTTGAGGATCAGGCAAGAAGATTTGGACGCCTGAGCTGTCTCGGGGCGGCTATGCGTGAACTGATAGCTGTAGTCAGTTCATCCGTTCCTGTATCAGTCTCTCAGCAAGTTCTAAAGGCCATGTCAGCTATAGATTTTTTGCTTTAAGTCAATATACAGTCAGGTGACTTAACTTGAGAAACTTTTTAAAAATGTTATTAGTCCAGTCAATAAAAATATTGTTAAGCGCATGGAATATGCGAACATTTTTGAGTTAATAGTTTCGTTGAGAGTAGTTAGAAGATAAACATAATAAAATTCCTCGCCCCTGGGGGATGAGCTAACGCTGAAGGGGAGGGGAGAAGGTCCCATTTTTTGGTTTTTCGATTATATCTTGAATACGGTTGGCTCTAAAAAAATATGAAACAAGTAAAAATTAAAGCTAATTAAATTTCCTATAAAATTGTTTATATATACATTTTTCGAACTTCCAACCGTTTTCGAGATATACGTTATTTATAAACAAATAATTTTTATCTCACTTTTTGTCAAACATTTGCTTCTATTACGTTCCACAATCGTTTCTCAGAAAAAATATTAGAATTAAAGTTATAGAGCATTAAATTTACTTCAATTTCATATATTCGTTTTGGGCACTTGAGGCAAATGTTTAACAAAAAACATTTTTTTTTTTTATCGAAAGTTATCGATTTTCTAGAACGTATACCTTGAAAACTGTATATGTTCGATTAATAAGTATAGATACAATTTTATAGAAAATCAATTTTAATTTGTAGCATATTTTCCTAGAGTCCAACCACTTTTTGAGATATAATTTGATACAGTAGGAAAGGATGAGGTAGGATTTCGACGGAAAGTAAAGGTTATTTGCTGAGATTGGCTGGGATTAATTTTAACTTTCCAGTTATGAAACCATTCTTCAAGGGGAGTGATATGGGACTGAAGTGTCTGGGAAAACTAAAATTTAAAGTTAAATTACATAACAGTAATTAGACCAATTTGGACATATGGAGTTGAGCTTTAGGGTTCTACTAAACCATCCAATTCATCTCCAATCCAATCCTTACAATCTAAAATCCTTAGGAAAATCCTCAATTTTCTTACTTCGTCACAAACAAAGTTATCCACCAAGATCTTAATATACCTTACGTTTCTGACAGCGCAAACCAGATATCAATCCTTTCATAGCAAACTCCACAACAATTCAAATCCATTAGTATCACAACTTGCTTCTAATTCCATTCCAGATAACCATCCGCGGCGCCTGAAAAGAAGATGGCCTTGGGACCTTCTGACATAGTACTTTATTATATAGAACCTTTTTAAGTGCTACCAACGGGTAGTTGTTTTAAAAATACTTAACATCATTTTTATCATTATCATCACATTTACTTGATGTATTATATTTTAAATTGTATACAGTTGTAAATTTCAATAAATAAAGAAAGAGAATTTAATATACAATATATCCTCTCAAACTAGGGGTCTAAGCCTTTTTCCTCAGTTATGGAGGGACAAGCCAGGTCCAAAGATATCTCAGTGCTGCTCTCTCGCCTACATCACTCTTGTGAGAACCCATTGAAGACTGGATGAGAGATCCAATCATTACTCAGGTCATGATTGGAGATTTTTTAAATTAAAATGTATAGTCTTTATATTCAATCTCCGTAGTTTTGAATTTTTGCATAAATTTTAGGAACTGGTAACGAATGTTTGGCCTTCGAAACAAGTCTTCGAATAAAAAAATAAAGAAGTGGCTAATAATTTATCAGTCCGAATTAAGATAAATTTTTTTGTTGACATTTTTCCAATTCACAGATAAGATTTAAATATTTTTTGTTGGAATTCTTTTATAAAAATAAATAAGTAGAAAAATCACGATCTTGGAAAAAAGGACTTATTTCGTCAAGATATTAAATGAGTCCGCTTCAAAATCTTGTTATTTTGTATTATTATTTTATTTGTTTACATGGATATGTCTTACAGCTGGGATGTATAGTTTTCTTTTGTAAGATTTTTTTCAAACTCGAAAATTTATTGTAGCATTTTTACACTCTCTAGCTCTGTTGGGGTTGCTCGGATCAAAAATTTGCCGACAGTTGTCTTATGAGAAATTTAATAAAATATATTTTTCGTTATATAACATTTTTCTCTTGGAGCTATATTGGTTTGAATGAAAAAATCACTTTTGAAACCGCTATTTTCTCCCAACTTCGTTTATTGCGAATAATCATTGATTTTTAATTAAATTAAATTATTAATTTAAGTAATTTTATCATTTTAATTCTATTATGTAATTGTAAAAACAGTAAATTATAGATAAACATATCCATAATGTATATATACTGTTTTTCAGATCTGCCAGGATCTCTCAATTTTTTGTGGCCAAAGGACATCCACTCTCCTTCCCCATTTAGAATTAGTTTTCGTCCTTAATGATACTGTTTTGAAATAGTGAAGGATTTTAAGTTATCCGAAGTATATTCCGCTATTGTTGTCCTTAAGGATACTATTTTTAAATATTTATTAGAATATTTAACGATTTTAAGATAGCGGAAGGATAATGTTTTTCAGATCTGCCAGGATCTGATGATATTTGGGGCCGAAAGACATCTCCAAGTCACAAAGGCCAATCTCCTTTCCCATTTAGAATTACTTTTCGTCCTTAAGGATACTGTTTTGAAATATTGCAGGATCTAACGGATTTGAAGTTATCCGAAAGATATTCCGCTATTGTTGTCCTTAAGGATACTATTTTGAAATATTTCAAGATTTAAAGACTTTAATATAGCGGAAGAATATTCCGCCGTTGTTGTCCTTAAGGATACTATTTTGATATATTTATTAGCAGGGTTTGAAATCGATAAAAAAAAAAAAAAAAAAAAAAAAAATTAAAAATCAAATCCGATCAAGATTTTTATCTAGAATTTTTAAAATCATTTAATGATTTTTATTACGATCGATTTTTATTTTGTGATCATAAGTGATAAAGATCAAATTCTGATCATTATTTTTGAACAAAATTTTTAAAATTAACAATAATAATAATTTTTGAGTATTTCCTTTCTAAATCAGAAAGTTAATTTTTTTGAATTATCTCCAAGGTTTGTAAAAGGTGATTTTTAGTTTCTGATCAACATTTTTTTGATCGCAATTTAATCATAATTATTCATGCAATACCATATCAGTGAGTGATCATAATTTTTAATCTAATCAATAAACATCCAAGATAAATTGAAATTTTTATCTATAAATCAGGAATAATTTTTAAATTAAAAATCAAATATAATAATTATTATATGATTTTTTGGAAAAATAATTATTGATTTCAAACCCTGTTTATTAGAATATTTAACGAAATTTATTGTTTTTTCCCTTTTTTTTTTCTTTACTTTTTTATTATACAAAAATGTGATCATATATCAAAAACGAATTAAATATGATGGACTATACTTACATAAATATTTTCGATAAATGATTTTTTTATTATTGAGTCTCTTATAAATATATAAAGGAAATGACAAACAGAAAATTAAATTAAATTATTTCAAGGAAAACGTAATAAAATTATTGTAGGACCTCACTAGCCTAAGTGGTGCTTGAACTGTACCCCCACGTAATCTAGAGCTTTCAATAAAAATAAAAGCGACTGCAAGAAAGCCAATTTCGGAGAAAGGCTTTTACAATTGTTCATAATGGAATAAGCTATTTTCAACTCACTTTAAAACTGAATATAATAATATTGATATCTTCCTGGAATAGGAATGTTCTTGTATTCTTTGCACTCAATGTTTACTATTAGTCCAGTCAATAAAGGATTATAGACTGCGTTTTCTGTAATCCAAGGTTTTTCTTCGGGAACATGTTCAGGGTAGTTAGAATGTAAACATACTGAAAGTCCTGGACTTTTTAGGCCTGGGAACAGGAAGGTCTTTCCATCGGTGGAGGGGAGGGGGCGCGCAAGATCTTTTTTTTGTTTTTGTGCTCATAACTCGAAAACAGAGCGTTGTATGCAAAACATGAATATTTACTAAATTAATATTAAATTCTCTACAACTTTTATTCTCTACACATTTTTCATACTCACAAGGGGACGTTTGCAGTTGTAACTCACAGATTTGAATGCCGATTTTTGAGTGGGTAGTAGGGACCTATAATAGTGCAAAACTAGAGTTATAGCCGCCAATTTGGAGCCGAGTAAAAAAATAAAATATGAATATCACGTTTTATTTTTTTTCTCAGCTTTCAGTCGAGATAGAGAAATGATCCTTTCTCGTTAAATTGCAATTATGTATGCATTTTGATAATAAGACGTTTTAAAATGTATAAATAAAATAAAACATTTTTATTTCAAATTGCATAGAAATCCTATGATTGATGAACAATCTAAAATTGATATCAGGTTTTGTTTAAAAAATACATATATAGTTTTTAAATGGTCTTATTTGAAATTTATTGTGTAAAAACTAAAATAATCACATTTAATTAAGCCAGCAGCCCGGCAGATGACCTTAGGATTTTTTAAAGGGAGTAAAAAATCCTTAGCTATGCCGTCCTTCAGAAGGGACGAAAAATGGGGGTCCCGAGCCTGTGCGATGTCAGGTACTCGTTAAAGATCCCTATCCTAATTATACCTGGATAGGCAAAATTTAGGACTCCCACCGTAACATCGTCCGATTAGCCATAGCAGCATAAAGTGACGTTAAACGAAATGAACTAAAATAATAATAGAAATAGATCATTTTAAAACGTTTAAAATGTATATAATTTGCGCTATCTCACACAATGCGCCATCGATTAAAACTAAATTTTAAAGTCATCTGATTCAAGTGATGCTACTTACTACTGTTGTAACCGGTTGAACACATCAGTTGTTATGGCCGTTAGAAATTTTTGATGACATCTCAACTTTAAAATTTTAACCTACCCACACAAAAATCGGCATTCAAATCTGTGTTACAACTGCAAACGTCCCCTTGTCAGCACCATTTCCTAGATATACGCTTGGCAAATGAGAACATTTTCGAAAGAAAAATTTCACCTCACGTTTTGTGTTAAACTACCCTCCATATCTTTTAACACGTTCATCCTACGACAAAACTGTTCATTAATAATATTGTAGAACATTAAATTTCCTTCACAAATCACGCATATGTGCCAATTAATCTTCAACTTGTCAAAAGTTACATAAATTTTAACTTTTCTTGGTAAAACAAATATACTAAAACTCCTTCACATTTGCCAAGCGTATATCTCGAAAACGATACAGAATATGAAAAATGTGTATAAAATAAACGTTGTAGAAAATTTAATCAACATTAATTTAGTAAATAGTTATGTTTTGCATACGACGCACTGTTTTCGAGATATGAGCGTAAAACCAAAAAAAAAGGGACCTTCCGCGCCCCTACCTTCCTGTTTCCAGGCCCCAAAAATCCAGGACTTTTAGTATATTTACTTTCTAACCACCCTTAACATTTTTCCGAAGAAAAACCTTGGATTACACAAAACGCACTCTGCATCCCATTTCAGGCCTTCATTGACTGGACTATATTACACATCTTATAGCAACAGTCAAGAAAATATATTCATATTAACACATGGAGTCAATATTGGAAAATATTTATAGTGATAATCAACACACGGACCTCACGCAACACGCAGTGATGAAGGTATTTCTGAAATCTAACAGAAAGTTGGAGAGTGCGAAGAATACAAAGACATTCCTACTAAAGTGCAGGAGATAATTTTGAGAACAATATAGTCTTGAAAGGTCGCCAAAATAAGTTGTTATTTTATTGAATGAACTTCAAGAACCTTATTAAACATGGATATATTTTCTGTCTATATATTTGATTATAGATATGGTTATGAATGACAGTAATACCTGAATATAAAACGAATTAAGATCTTTCATATTGGCATGGTTTACCATATGTCCTTTGAAGAATTTGTGTATATCTGCTAAAGACTGTATTCAATGATTTTTTTTTTTTTTTTTAGTATCATTTGATATCTCAAATTAAATAAATTAAATATATAGACAATGAAAGCAGTTTGATGTTTACTAATTTATTTTGTAAATTTTTTATGTACTCTTAATACATTTGTTTTGACTTTTAATTTCAACCGAGGTGTCGGTATCGGGTATCGAAATATTTACCGACACATTTTAGAATTGTTATATTAATTATTTATTTTTTTGTAAACCACAATACTACTTGATCTTTATTGGGCATTTCTGTACTATATAGATAAAGTTGCTCAATACTAAAGAAGGCATTCGGAAAAACAATGGAAAGAAAAACAAGCCAATATGGAACAAAAGCACACAGAATTGTCCTTAACCTTCCGAAATGAGACTTGGATCTAACCATTTAACAAGCCTCACTACTTCCTTATGGTCTTTTAAGAGAAGGAAACAACTGCAAAGAACGTTATTTTCAATTAGTCTTTACTTCTGGAAAAAATAACATTTCTTTAATAAAAAAAAATAAGTGAAATAATAACAGTAGAATTTTCCGCAAGAAGCATTAGAATTAGTAGAAGTATTAAAAACTATATCGATACCGAAACTATTTTACATGACTAATATGGCATCGTATGCTCCTTTAATTAACCCATGATCTGCCGACATCAATGGCTTCTATGGAGACCTAAAAATCGATTTTGGATGATCGATTCTAAATTCCGATAGGGACACGATTTAGCATTTTTTATAATTATTTAAATTTATAAACTATATTTATTTTTATAAAAAAAAAAAAAGACAATTCCAAAATATATGTACGTACATACATATATACCTATACAAAGTTTACTTAAACCTTTTCCGGAATAGTTTAGATTAATAATTTCCTTGTTATGTTTAATCCATTTTCAAATTTATTTAATATGTTTCCATTTTTATTTAAACTTCGCCATTTATATTTCAAGTTTCGCATTTATATTTTAACATTTTCCAATTATGTTTATTTTTTTTCCATTTTACTTTAAACGATACATTAATATTTCACCCTCTCCGTATATATATATATATATATATATATATATATATATATATATATTTTTTTTTTTTTTTTTTTTTTTTTTTTTTTTTTTTTTTTTTTTTTTTTTCCTTCTAGGTTGAACTATTTTCCGATTTTATTATTTTTTTTTCTAAATGGTATTACGCCACTACATTTTTAGGGTAAATTGAAAAAAAAATAATTCGAGATCGGAAGACCCTCGTAGAGCTCACCCAGACTCCATAGAATGGGTACCCATATTTAGGGGAAAAAAACAACTGGGGATTGAGGGTGATTTCCAACATATTTCGTTTCACAACCGTTGTGCGAGTACCTATAGTTCAGTTAATATACACACTGTAGAGTGTATATTGTGTATACTGCATGAAGTATGCGATAATTTTTGACTTCATAGCTTCGTTAAGAGTAGTTAAAAGGTAAACATACAAGGTCAGGAAAGGCACAAAGGACAAGAAAGAGATGTTTGTCAAAAATCGACGTAAACAATTTTTTTTTTCTTTCTAATTATCGATTTTCAATATCGCATATCTCGGAAATCGTTGGAATTTCAACAAATATTTATAGGGATTATTTTATAGGAAATTTGATTAGCTTTAATGTTTATTTGAAACATATGTTTAGAGTCAACTGTTTTCGAGATATAATCGAAAAACCAAAAAAGTAGAACATCTCCCCTCTCCCCCACCGTTAGCTCCCCCCAGGGGCGGTGACTTTTAGTATGTTTACCTTCTAACTACTCCCAACGAAGCTATGAAGTCAAAAATAATCGCATATTTCATGCATTTTACACCTCTTATTTCAGCACTCATTGACTGCACTATAATACATAATTACCAAAATACTGAACCCATGAACCTATGACCCTTCATGGGTTATAGTGGTAATGGTTTCTAGTAACATTGCAATGGCTTTGCACTAATAAGACCCAAAACTCCAATTTCGCTATCCATCTAAATGAAAATAACCACAAATTTAATAAAGACTAGGGAGTAAAAATATTACATCAAGTAGAAAATAGCCTAAAATTAAATACTTTTGAATAACTAGAAATAATAAAATCGTTTAATACCGATCCAGATTTTTGTTTAAATGGTCAGATTAACATATCCAATAGCCCCATTTTAAATTTTTTACCCATAGGAACGGTAAATCAAAAATTTAACCTACCTGCCCCCCTTTTACTTCTCACGAATTCAGTGTTTTAGTTACCTCGAAGGTGGGTGCCCATCTTTGATTTCTTGTCTTACCTTATTAAAAACTTTAGTATATATAATCTATGTAACATAGTACTGATGTTTTGAAAAATATCTGTGTGTTATAGAACTGAAGATGAATGTTTAGCATTCGAAACTAGTTTTCTAATAAAATAATCTCAAAAAAAGTGGCAATTAATTCATCAATCCTAATTGAATTAATTTTTTAGTTTAACGTCACTATATTTTTTTTAAGCGCTTAGAAATGAATTAAAAACTATTAAAATTGAGTGGGTTTAGACTTTGTTATGGTATTATAAAAATCTTGTCAGGACTTATCCGCCCTTAAATTTTATTTACCCACTGCTCCTTAGATAATGGGCACATTAATAATTTACCGGCGTTTAGAATTCTCGAGGGAAGTGTGCTCGAGAATCTTTTGTTTTTCGTTATTCTTTTGTTTTAAAACTGAAGTAGAATGTTCCCGCTGAAAGAGCTCTCGAGGCGGCCGTAGAATCCTTCAATTTCGGTCAGTTAGTTCTAATTGGTGTAGGAGTTCGCAACGGGTTTCCTCGCTGTGTTAGTGTCTCCTTTATTTTTTAAGTGCTCGATTTTTTATTCTCTCTCTCTCTTAGGTGGGAATTTTGAATGTTCTCCGATTAAAAATAATTACAACAGTTTTTATTTTCATTATTTTAATTATATATGATTATTTAAATGGAGACTGAAAAACGAAGTATACCTCTCGTTACACTGGACAACTCGCCAACTATATGTAGTACTGTAGTTGTAGATTATATCGATTGTCGCAAGGAATAAGTTCCAGGGCATCACTTTTTAACATTTTAAAAAAATAATAAGTTCTACATTAGAAGGTCTCTTAGTCATCTTCTCAGTTGAGAGACTAGTGGATTCGTCCATTCGTCTATGCTATGGAGCATAGAGTTCAGTATGAAAGGAAATGTATATGGTTTGGGCTAAATCATCAACATATGGAACATTAAAATCTTTATGTATAAGTTTGTTTGTAACCTAACAAGGAGCATTAAGGATTTTATGAAGGATATTGGATTGTAATGATTGAATAAGAGAAGAATTGGATTGTTTAGTGGTACCCCAAAGCTCAACTCCGTATGTCCAAATGGATTTAATTACTGTAATGTAAAGAAGTCTTTTGTAATTAATTAGGAGTTTTGAATGCTTGTCTAGTAAATGAGTAGTCGGAAACGGCGAGCAGTTTCTTGTATTTTAAGTGAGATATGTTTTTGAAAAAATAAATTTTTGTTGAGTTCAATAACATAAAAATAGTAATATTATAATAGTATGTTAATGTATTGTTTTGAAGAAATTTCAATTTACTAAAGCCATTCAAGATTTATAACATTTTTTTAAGTTACTTGAAAGTTTACCAGAACTTGCCAATTTATTCCCCAGACTATCTTTACACCTACCATATAATGAACCATAGTTCTTTATCTAAATGTTTTATTAAATTTCGTAGCTGTATATTGTAAATAAAGTGTGAATGTATTTTTAATTTTTATTATTATTGTAGATTTTATATCTACATTATTTTTTTTTTTTTCATTTTATTTATTGTATAATTTTAGGGTTTTTTTTTTTTTTTGAGTTTTTTTTTTTTTTTTAGTTTTTTTGAGTTTTTTTCAAGGGTAGGTCTTAGAGACCATGCGAACATCATTATTTTCACTTCTTTTCATATCCTTCATTCCTTCCTGCTCTCTTCCCACCTTTTCCTCATTCTTTCAAGTTGCTCCTTCATTCTTTATTATTACAGTAGTTTTTATATCTACATTATTTTATATATATATATATATATATATATATATATATATATATATATATATATATATATATATATATTGTATAATTTTAGTTTTTTTTAGGTTTTTTTCAAGGGTAGGTCTTAGATACCACGCAAACATCATTATTTTCACTTCTTTTCATATCCCTTCTTTCCTTCCTTCTCTCTTCCCACCTTTTCCTCGTTCTTTCCAATTGCTCCTTCCTTCTTTCCTTGGTCCACGCTATTCCTTTTATCGTATCTCTCTTTCCCTCAAGGACCTTAATTTCTTTTAGTCTTTTCCTATAGGCATCCATATCGAAACAGTCTTGGCCTGTTATTTTCAGTCTCTGAGTTTCTTACTTCATATGATTGATATACCCAGCACTCTTGTATGCTCTCATTTTATAGATTTCTCTATTTAATCTCTTTGGGTGCATCCTCACCATATGCCCATAGAACCTTAATCCTCTTATTTTTATTTCCCTTTCCAAATCATTTATTTCTTTATATATTTTCTTATTAGGTCTCAATCTAAGGTTTAGGTTCTTTATTTGTTTGTTTTTTTTTTTTTTTTTTTTTTTTTTTAACTCTCGTTATCTTAATGTACGTTTTGTGTGAATGGATCCATTAAGCCATCTATATTACTTATTGCCCACTTTGAGGCATATTGTAATACTTTCTTAATAAAACATTAATACAGTGGAACCTCGATCTATCAATGGGACCTCAATGGGAACGAAAAAATTTCGAATTATCGAGGATTTCGAAATATCGTGGTTCGATTTATTGAGGTGATTTCTGGCTGACTTCGATAAATAGGGTTTATAATAAAACCTCTTATCGTTAAGATGTTTATAATAAAATACTCAATGTAACTATAGAAAATATTTACATATTTTTTTAAAATAATCATAATGAAAGGATAATTATTAAATTTGTGAAAAATGTAAACGGACCTTCGGAAAAATCTGAAATAGAATTTGGAAATTCCACCGGAAACAAATGTGTGATGGGTGTTACAGTTAATCCTTCGTAGAATCTTTTATAAGTCTAAACCGGAAATGGGGAAGCTTTTTAAGGGGAGGGCCGGATAAAATAAAAAAACATCTAGGCGGGCCGAAAAAATTGGACAAAACTAAGTTTTACAACTAACAAACTTTATTTTGGACTTTATCTCATTACACTCAACTTGTATGGTACAACGGTAGAAGATCCGGAACGCAACAAGAAGAAAACAATAATTCTATTCTAGCTTTGTAGAAAATAAATTTTGTCTAATGTATAATTGTGTGTGACCATGCCGCGGGCCGGATTGACTAGCCCGAAGGGCCGCACTTGGCCTGCGGGCCGTAGTTTGCCCATCACTGGTCTAAACTATACTTATTTAGCAAATCGACCTCGATATATAAAGGGTTTTCCGTTAACTTCGTTTTGTAGAGGTGCGGTGTAAGCTAAGGAGTCTTCGAAAATTTGATATATCAAGGTTTTCTTAACTAATCCTTCGATATGTAAAGGTAAAAATGACATACTACTATAACTATGTATAATAACATAGGAATGGTACGCAGATTCAAGTGGAATAGAAAAACTTCGATTTATCAAGCAATTTGCTATGTCGAGGTTCCACTGTAGTAATAAAAAAAAGAAATTGGTAGCATTTATTCTGTATTTCTTTCATATGTTTCCCTTTACTTTCACTAAACACTGTAGACGAAAGAATGCATTGTGTTCATGTTATTTAGGCTCTTTAAGAGCTTAATAATTCGGTTATTAAGATTATTGTCATGTTTTTTAAATTATAATATTTAGAAAACATACAAAATTAACTTTTATATTAGCTTTAACTCGAACGAATACCCTCGGAGAAGGTTTAGAAAGTCCCCCTGCGGTTCTGGAGCAGTAAGAAATCGTGACCCGGGGCCTCTCGTGTATTTTAGGAAGCTCTTGAAAGCCGTTATCTCCCCTCGAGCTAATCATATCAGGGCATAATGGTGTCCCCATCTGTACCCTAGTCTTCGATGTACCTTTTTTTGATCCCAACTATGGCACATCTCTTTAATGTTCGGATATAACATAACCGTCTTGGATAGAAAGCATATTTCATTTGTTCTATTGCTTGAACAAAGAAGTACAAAAACAAATGAATAACGTTTATTTAAATGAAATTGTACTAATTATTTCTGTTCTCTTTTGTTTCAGGTAAGGCAATCAGAAACACATAATGAATAATCAAAACCAGGAATCTGTAGTGATGGTAATGTTTTGTATATCTAGATTTTTTTTTAGTAATTATTATTTGATATTTGCAACTGTATACAATATATAAATTAAGTAATTTTATGGAATATGATTACGACTTAACAATAACATTTTAAGGACTACTCATAAGATATTACGGTAGCACTTCAATAAAAGTTCTACATTAGAAGGTCTCTTGGCCATCTTCTTTTCAGAAGCCTCGGAGGGATATCAGGAATCAAATGTGAAAAGTTCGGAGACTTGTGGATTTGATGAGGTGAAATGAATCAGTCTGATTTTATTTATTAAGTTTTTTTAATTGTTTATTATCATCTATACTATTATATAAAAGTACAAGCCATTTTCCGTTTGTGATCACTAACTGCAAAAACTACTGAACCAATAAGTTCCAAATTTTAACTACACCATCTTCATAGTTCAAGGATGATTTAGCAATAATAAAATTTACAGATTTTCAATTAAATCGTTATTAAAACAGCGATAAATGTGTGGTGCGCAGTGACATTTGAAAATCGACCGGTAAGTGGCGAGTGCTTTTTAAGAGAGGTTACCATATTAAGGTGTCATCTGGGACTTGAATTCATAATAAACTTGACTTAATTTAATTAAATGGTTATTGGAAAAGCTATAAATCTGTGGTGTGATGTGTAGATCCAGTGAAGTTTAAAAATGCATTGTTATGTTGTGACTAGCGCCATTCTGCAACAGACATTAGTAAAATATATAGTAAAAATATTAAACCCATCTGTGCCAAATTTTAACATCATCAGCTTCGTAGTTCTAGGTAAGTTATCATTAGTAAAGTTTACTATAATAATGATATAAATATATAAGGTTTGTGAAACTGTCATTAACTTTTATGGTTAGAAATTTTTTTTTTTTTCTCTTTCAGATTTTAATTCACACCTGTTATTAGGGTAACAATCAGTGAATGTGATGAAATTAAATACTACAGGCCTTGTATGCGTGTGGGAGACTAGCACTCGATAGTACCTCCTCCTGGCATGGGTTAAAGAGATTTATTCGAGCAAATCTCTCATCCAGCTTCTTTTAAGCCTTCTGAGAGTATTTCCAGGTCAGTCGTGGCCATGTCATTTATGAGTATGTTGTTATGTCCATGAAGTCTGTCATGAAATCGTCTACAAAGGTCGTGTATATGTTCCTTTACTGTGGGTATTTCTAAATCAGTGTGAATTGTGTGGTTTGAAACGTACCAAGGTGATTTCGTGATTAGTCTGAGTAATTTTGATTGGAATATTTGTATTTTTTTAAGGTGTGTATTTTTTGAGGTCCCGTATATTTGTGAGGCGTATGTCCACATGGGTTTAAGTAAGTTAGTGTATGTTTCAGTCGTTGTCGGAGTTTTAATGTCGACTGTTTATGAAGCATTGGATACAGAAGTTTTAATCTTTTGGTTAGACTGAGACGTTTTTGTTTTACATGTGGGCCCCAGGTCATTGTTCTATCGAATGTAAGTCCTAAGTAATGAATTTCGTTTGTTTGTGGTATGGGTTGATTGTCGATGAAGACAGGTGGACAAGAGTCTTGTCTGAGTGTAAAGGTTATGTGCTGTGATTTGGTGTAGTTTAGTTTTATTTTACATTGTTTGAACCAGTCTTGTAGTATTGTTAAGTGGTGTTGAAGAGTTAATGATGCAATTGTGGGGTCTTTATGTCTAGTTAAAATTGCTGTGTTATCAGCGTATGTTGCTGTCAACGTTTGAGGGCTAAGTGGCATATCGTGAGTGTAAAGAATATATAACAGTGGAGCTAGTGTTGACCCCTGTGGTACTCCGGCTTTTACTAGATAAATAGAGGAGATGTCTGAACCTTGTTGGACAGAAAAAAATCTATCAGAGAGAAAAGATTGAAGGATCAGATAATAGGTAAAAGGAAGAATATTTTTCAATTTAAAAAGAAGTCCATCATGCCAAACTCTGTCAAATGCTTGAGCTACATCTAGAAATGCCCCAGTAGCATATAGTCTTTTCTCGATTGAGATTGATAGGAAATCCGTTACACGGTGTAGTTGATGAACTGTTGAGCGAAATGAACGGAATCCAAATTGATGTGTAGGCAGTACTGGTTAGAAATTAAAATCAAAATGTCGATGATTTGCTTTTTGATATTGTGTATAAAAGTATGATCCAAAGGCATTCAGTTGTAAGCACTGATTATGCAGTCCATTACTCGTAAGAGTTTTTGATATTCTTTGTCCATCTGGATTACCAATTGATACATTTAAATTAATAATTAGACTAAAACGACAAGAAACTGCTCCTCGTTTTCAACTATCACAACATAAACTTGACAAACGTTCAAATCTTCCAATTAATTACAAAAGATTCATTTACATGACTGTGATTAGACCAATTTGGACATACGGAGTTGAGCTTTGGGGCTCCACTAAATCATCCAATTCATCTCGTATCCAACCCCTATAACCCATAATCCTTTAAAAAATCTAATATACCTTACATTTCTGACATAGCTCAAACCAGATATCTATCCTTTCATAACAAACTCCACAACATTCAAATCCATTAGTATCACAACTTGCTTCTCGCTCCATCCCAGATAATCCTCCGAGGCGCCTGAAAAGAAGATGGCCTCGGGACCTTTTGATATAGTACTTCATTAAAAGTCTTTATTAGTGCTACTCATGGGTAGTTGCTTTAAAAACACGTTACGTGTAACTTTTATCATTATCATCATATTTACTTGATGTATTATATTTTTATATTGTTTATACAGTTGTAAATTTCAATTAAAAAAACAAATAAAAATTGGTAATTTGATGTCCAGATCGGCTTTCTCGTCAACCTCATATACCTAATCAGTTCAAATTTAACCTGGTAAAAAATGACTGCCTTGGACGAAATGTCATTGAAGAAATAATGATAAATTTCAATAATGCCTACTTTAATACAAGAATTTTATCGATAAACAAATATGACGATTAAGTTCTTACTAAATAAATTTACTTATGAGAGCGGGCGAAGCCGTGACTGGGGATGTTAATCGTAGATATATGAACCAAGATACACATTGTCTAACATTGAAATACAACGGAGTAATACATGAAATTAGATAAGAACTTATGTTACGAAAGTACGTTACTACCGCGGAGGGAACGCCGAGGTCAGAGCTATTGTGATAGCGTGAAATAGCTAGCCGCCAATCTTAGGAGTCGATTTCTTTTTCTGTATAACCGGGCTCACGTCGAAGGCGGTTTGTTAACCCTGTCCACGAGAGAATTCCTTTATCGTGGTTTATTTTAGCTACTTCTTATGTCGGATCCAATCTTAAAGGCTCAATATTGTTGAGTAATTGAACCACAGTTAAACATAAAGTCCATAAGCAGAAGGTAATATTAGTCTAAAAATGTTTAAAGTTATTACGAATCAAATATTTTTTGGTGCAATATCCTTTAGTGATACAGCCACTGTTCCCGCCCCTAATCCCTTTCTATCGATTACGATACTCAATTTTTTTTTACGATTTTTCCGTTGAACTTTAATCACATTTTACAGGTTAATTTACTACTTAATTACAAATGTATTTTAATGAAATAGTCTTTATTTAAGGTCATTCGTTACTTAAAGAGATACCTAAGGAGTTGAGTGTCCTTTTTAGTCTTCGATCTGTTTATTCAGGTATGTTTTTTGTCGTGACTGATGAAAAATAGCCACTTCCATTGTAATTCTTTTTATTTGAAAAATATTATTGAATGTTGAACATCATCAATCCTAAAAACAAGAAAAAAAAATGTTACTTAGGTTATATATATATATATATATACAGTAAAACTTTTTAAGTTTTATAAGCCGAAAACAAAATCAAAAGGCTAAAAATGGAAAATGTTTATTTAAAAATGTAGTACGTATAGGTACTTATTGTAAACTGATAGACAAGTATTGAATTAAAATATAAATCATTTTTTTTTTATTAATAGAAATTTACAACTGTATTAGAAAACACATCTAGTAAATATGCGGCATATATGAGATATAATGGCATAAATAAAACTTGTAGAGGAACTACCCATTGGTAGTACTCTAATGAATATTTACAAAAGAAGATCACGAGGCCATCTTCTTTTCAGACTCCTCGGAGGATAAATAAATTTAAACAGGAAATATAAATAAGTAATTATAAAATAATCATAAGGTTTGTATGTAAATTTATTAAGTTTTTGAATTTATTAATATTTTAAAAATTTTCTTCCTCTATTTCCCTATTCCACACAATCAAGGTACGAATTGTCTTTAATGCAATTATCTTCTTTGTTGCCACGAAATCCTCTTTCAATGGAGAGCGATCTAACCCTTAATCAACTAGCGTTTTTCTTTGATAGAAAATGACTTTCGGGGCATTTTATTCGATATTGACAGGTCCCAGGAAGATGAAATACATAAAGAAAATTTCATTCATATTGTAAAAATACAAGTGTCGTAGAATCCAGGAAACCTTTTGTAGGGAATCGAGAAAATTGAAAATACAAGTTCTCAGAATCGATTAGATCATGACACGTGTAGTTTCTTAATCCAAGACATTGTTAATTGTGTGCAGTATTTGTAGTTAATTTTTGCTTAGTTTTTTTTTTTTTTGGCTGACCCCTAAATATTTGATACATGAATTAAAATTATATTTAAAATTAAGATGAGTTATTGTAATAATTAATAATAATACCAATAATAGCGTATAATTTATCATAGATATAATGTACAATAATGAAATGCGATATATGTGATTAATCGTTAAAGAATTTTCTAGTAGATACGGCTGGCTTGGTTACATTCCTCTTTAATAGAAATGCCTCCTTATCTATATTGGTATTTAATCTTAGTAATGCTGTCTTGGTGCTAGTTCCATTAATTAGTATTAGTATCTCAATTACACTAATTACTTATATCGATTAGACTGGATCATAGAAAGATCTATAGTTGCTAATAAGCTATCCGAACATTAACGCAGGTTTATAGTTAAATAAAATAAATTATCCGAATTATATTTATTTATTAAAATACTTTACATTACAATCAATACATTTCTGCCAACAAGTTAACTTGTTGAAACGAAGCTTCTGTAGTTTGTATTATATATACATATACTCGTATTTCCCTCGAGAAGGAAAAATCTGAAACGGGAAGGATATAACGGAAATTGAGATCTATGTCAAACAGCTGTTTCAATTATTAATGTACTCATTGTCAGTTTAACTTTCTTAAAACTATTTGTTTGTAGTGTACAGCACGGTAACTAGAACAAGACGGTAGGGCTCACGCGCATCTGGGTGTGAGGCCGTGACGTCATCTGTACCTAGCCGGCCGCCTCGATGTATGCTAAGTTAGTTAACTACTGAAAAACTACTTATAATAATTGATTTTAATGTCTTTAAACGGTTTTTACTAGTACAATCGAACTCAAATTGTCTTCATAGTGAAACTTCCCAACAAAACTGTATTTAAAAAAGATTCAGGGGTTAAATAATTAAAAAATGATAATCGTTAAATTAATTCTTTATTTTGTTCATCTTCTTTGATTTTTTTCGTGCAGTGTCAGAAGTTTCATCTTTCTTCATTGCTCTTTTTAGTTCTTTCTTCTTGTTTAGTTCTTTCATTCTTATATAGGATCGAGTTCTGACATAGAATAGAATAGAATAGAAACATAATTTTATTCTGGGACAATGTCCCCTAAGAATAACAGATATGTACAAGTATTAACTAAATTAAGTCTGGTTAGAGACGTAATGAGATAAAAAAAACAAAGACAATAATACATTAATGAACAGTATGTACATAGATGATATTTAAATAAACGGAAAAGAAAATAAGATAACATTCTACAAATTAGAGAAGATAAAATTAAATAAGAAAAAAATAAAATAAAATTATATAGAAAAATCTTTGGTACAATGATTAGTTTTGTATATACAATAGAACCTAATGTTATATTCATGGAAAGTGAAATTTGAATTTAAGGAATCTCAATTATTCCTGAACTGAATCCAGCAATGCAACGGTAATTTTTGATTAAGTAGGTAGATAGTTAGCAAGCGTCAACTTGAATGAGGAGGAGGTATTGGAAATAGAAATATTTAAATGTTTTCAGGGACATGTTGCAATAGCAAAATCGTCCACTTCACTTAACTTTCCTTTGATTATATCGATCAGCTTCTTCATCACTTGAGGACTGTTATTCAAGCTGACACCGTGAAATCGTTGAAAGTCTTTTTCAAATTCTAAAACAATTCTTAACCATTTTGATGTCGGATTTATTAGGGCACCTCTTGACAAAACCGAAACCCAGTCAGAACTATTTGAGTTTCCAGTTTTTTCTCCATAATGAAAATCAGTCTTAAGGCCTATTTTATTAACACGGTATGCTACATAACCAGCTAAAATTTTGAGTAAATCTGTATTCTCTTCGGGGTAAACTAGTTTGTTCCTAGTTATTTCAGTCAACTGATCAATCAGTGAGTCTGCAATGGAAATAAATTCTTCATTATGGACATTGTTCACTTCCAACTTTTCTTTTTGCAAGACTGAAGTTTCACAATCTTGTACTGGTTCTGCCAAGTCAATTTTTTTAAGAACTTCAACACTTAACGTTTCACACTGCTCAGCAGTACAATTACCTGTTTTTAATATATCACATGCTCTTTTGCTGAATAACAGATATTTTATTCGATGTGTTACCGCTGTGGGGGAGGGGTGGTCGTAAAATTTTCCAAATCCTCTAATTAGAGAAAAATACGATTCTAAAACATCTTGATTACACTTTGCTGCTAATAAATATTTATAACCTTCGGCTTCTAACTCCTTGAATAAGCCCTGTAAACTTCGAATTGAAACCATAAAGCCTATTTGAAAAGGCAATAGTTCTTTTTTACCAATTACTCTGGCAGAAGAACTAAGATCATACAATTTATTTAAAATAACATCCTGGTCCTGTAAACTAGTACCGTACGCACTTTTTAATTTATTAGTAGGATGGTGAGGAAGTCTCGAGTTTAGTACATCAAATCCGTCGTTAATAGTGTTAATAAAATACTACATGGTCATTACCTGGGAAATTATATGATACTGCTTTAGCCACAGTTCTGGACAATAGTTCAGCTGCTTTTCTTACATTTTGCCTTTCGCTTCCCGATACTAATAAATGATGTTCGGTTATTTTATATGCGTACTTTAAATCTCCTTCTTTCTGTTTGTTTACTAAATCAAACAATATATCCTTAGATACTCGCTTAACTTGCTCCTCAAACGTTATACTAAATCCTTCGTCTAAAAGATGATTTCTTGCTAGTTTTAGCAGATGAGGAACGTCATAGAATGCCCAAATGTTACGACTTTCTATGCTTGGGTTAGCTATGTAAGAAGTCTGAGGACCTAAATTTAGGCCTGCTCCTAGTTTTCTATTAGGTCCTCCCATGTCACTTACAAAAGCACGCATGCGAAACCCTGCCTCTTCAATTAGCTTGACACATTCTAAAAATAATTCAACCGTTACACTTTGGTCGAATTGATAATAAATCGGCTGTTTCCAATTGGCAGTTAGGCTTCTAATGATAATTACTTGAACACTTACATGTGGTCCTCTAAAGATATCTTGAGCGGCGTCATAGCAAATATCGGATTTCACCTTCATCTCGTCAAAGCACATAACAATGTCTTTGTGAAAATCATCGCTTAAAACTATCGATTGTCCTTTAAGTAAATTAAAACTTATATCTAAAAATCCAGGAGGAGTAGAGAACTGAGACAACCGTCTTCCTATTGTAGCCTCGCTTGGTAAGGGGTATTTTAATGTATCTCTAACATAAGCAAAAGCTTTTTTTGAAATACACCTAATTGTGACAGCTTTTGCTACATCTTCACCAGACCAATTTGTACATTTTACTTTTAAAAGTTGTTGTTGTTGACTTTTAGAAAATAGCTGTTCATATTTCATCAAATCCTGTTTTAATTTAGTTATAACTTGTTGAGCACATTTTAGTTCATCTGTTAATAAAATGATTTTTTCTTTTAGTTCCTTATTTTCGCTTATTAATTGGATGTTCTGCACGTCGTTATTAGATAAATTTTGATCTTCGTAAGAATCGAGTTGATCTGAGGTTCCTATAATTTCACTGCTTCTTTCATCTGCCGAATTTTGTATTAACGAATTTACAGTTTTCTTACAATTACGTTTATCTGCACGAATGTTTCTTTCAATAGACCCCAAAGCGTCGGTTGAAGTTGAAATTGTTGGTATTTTTCGGGTTGGTACAGAGAATTTCTTTAATTTACGTCTGGGTGGTAGGCCTAATAATTCCGATTTCAAATCTCTTTCATAATTGGTTTCCAAGAAATGTTCTGAACAAATTCGGGCTGTTTTAGTGTTGAACTCATCTTTTCGCTTGCAACAATGCTGCCATTGTTTATGAAGATCTTTGTCTTTTGGAAAAACGTGAAATGACAATTTCAGTTTCTTCGCATTATCTGAATGGTTTGTACAACCGGCAACGGCACAACATGGCATTTTAAAGATAGATGAATAGTCAGTCAATTGATAAAATGAATTAAAAATATTCCGAACACTAAAAACCCAGCTGTTGCGTCGTAGTAACAGAAACAGAACGCACTTCTAATAGCTAACTACAATAGAGCGCTATCTCATGTTGGGACGGTCGGTCCGTGTGACGTCATCTGACCGGCAATCCACTGCGCATCCACCTCATGAGTGCTACCGTATTGTTCTAGTTACCGTGGTGTACAGTGTCTATTTGAGGAATCGGTGTGTTGTCAAGAAAAACTGGTGGGCATGTTCAAGTCGAATTGTAAATGTAATGTGTTGCGATTTGTCGTAATTTATATGTATTTTCCAAATATTAAGCCAGTCATGTAATTTTGACAAGTAATGCTGTAGAGTCAGTGAAGCATGATTCGGATTTTTATCTCTTGTTAAAATTGCTGTGTCGTCTGCATATATCGCTGTAAGAATGTCAGAGCTAATTGGAATGTCGTGTGTGTATATGATGTAGAGTAATGGAGCAAGCACTGAGCCTTGTGGTACTCCTGCTGACGCCAACTTGATAGAAGAAAGCTCTGAGCCTTGACGGACAGAGAAAGATCTATTAGAAAGAAAGGACTGTAGAATAAGATAGTAGGTAGGTGGGAGTATCGTCTTTAGTTTAAAGAAAAGACCTCGGTGCCAGACTCTGTCAAAAGCTTGAGCAACATCCAGAAATACTTAAGTTGCATACAATTTGTGCTCTAGTGCCGTGCATATGTAGTCAGTAACTCTGTGTAATTGGTGTATAGTCGAATGTTGTGTTCTAAATCCGAATTGATGGTCTGGTATTACGTTTAGGTTTGTTACTTGCGTACCTCAAGTAATAATTCGATTATTAAATAGAGGATATATTGTACTGTTTATAGATAAATCGTAAGACTTTGCAGAACTTGATCGCTGATGAAATGGCGTGAAAGGGATCCTCGGTAGATAAGGGGTGAACCATTAGAAGGAACTCGGAGATAATCTTGCGGAGGGGACTAAGTTCACCTTGCTGCTTGCTCTGGTTCAACTTTATACCGGGCTTAGTAAGCTACTTCCTCGGTCCATGTCTCCCTCTGACCGGGGGAACTTACGGGATGCTTAAATTTATGTTTATATTAATTAACTCTAAGTTACAGATGATCTCTACAATATAGATAATGTTTTCAATACTTAAATCATAATAATACTTAAATCAACTCACCCATCTGGAGTGGAAACATCTATTAAAAATTAATGCAAGATTTGAATTGAATAGAAAACAAAGTATTCAATCTTCATATTGCTAGGCTTTTTTTATTGAATCATAAAGATAATAGGATAGGGTTATTTATAGAATAACACATCGAATTACCTCCATTAATAGACCGACACTTACGCACTCTTTTGTCGAAATTTTCCATTACCATTTTGCATAAATGTGGCTGAATTTCCTCCTGTAATGCACAAGTGGTTGTGGGCTTGTTGACGTATACTAGGGATGTGTTGATTTTCGATGTACCAAAGTCTATTCTTAGGAACCGATCGATACTGCTGAGGTTGAATTAATTGTCACTTCTATTGTAATTATTTTATTAGAAAACTAGTTTTGAAAGCTAAACATTCATCTTTCATTCCAAAACATACAATTTTCAAAACATCAGCACTTTTTACTTGGATTATATATACTAAAGTTTTTAAAAATGAAAGACAAGATATTGGTACTAACTTACGGAGATCTAACAGATATCTGAAATATATCCATATATGAAAGGGGGAGGGCCAATTAGGTTAAATTTTTTTGGGTTTTCCTATGACTATTTGGATTTTTCTGTTCCTACTGGAAACAAATTTAAAATGGGGCTATCGTAAATGTTTAAACGACCAGATAACAATTTTTTATAACCACATTTTAAATTTGTTTTATAAAAAGAACGGAAAAATCCAATTTGTCATAGCAAAACCCTAAAAAATTAACCCCCCCCCCCAATGGCCCTTCCCCTTCCACTATGGATATATTTCAGATATATGTTTGATCTCTTCAGGTGAGTACCAATATATTTGATTTCTTGTCTCACATTTTTAAAAGCTTTAATTTGTTTGTTTGTTTATTTTGGTTTAACGTCCTTATGTACTCAAGGACAGAAAGGACGGGTTATCCTACAGATTACCAACCTATTCTAGCCATGGTGGAAAGGTTAAGATTCATTTCGTGGATCCGAAACAAACTTTGATATGTCCAGATGGGATTCGAACCCACGACCTTCAGCACCGGGCGCGCTTTGATCCGCGTCCCATCTCACTCGGGCATCGAGACCCCTTAAAGCTTTAGTATATATAATCCATGTAACAATGTGCTGAATTTTTTAAAAAAATCTGTGTGTTTCAGAACTAAAGATGAATGTTCAGCATTCAAAAATAGTTTTCTAATAAAATAATTCTAATAGAAGTGGCAATTAATTCATCAATCCTAATTTAATGAACTTTTTTATCTTTTCGCAATATCCAGCACGAGTAACTGTCACTGCTTGACAACACCTACTTTCAAAAAATTACGGTCCAATGATGCCTCCAGTCCGAAATTCGCACCGAACCGGGCAAGTTGTAAATGCATTTGTTTTTCGACAATCACATGTGGTTACTCCAAACCTCAAATGTGGCAGTTTTGGTATATAATGTCACTTTTATTTCGTGAGACTTGATGTATGCATAATGGTATAGAATAGTGCTCTATCGGTACGAACTTATTCAATTCTTCATACTAGTACCGATACCTAGGTTTGAAAATAAATTACTATTTCAAAGCATAATCCAATAATAAGAGTAAAACATATGTATTGAATAAACAATAATTATTTAAGAAATAAGTTAGTTAGTCACCAATCATCGGTGGTCATAGGAAATAAGTTGGTAAGTCTAAAATCGCAACTTTTCAGGAAAGCACTTTTTAACTTTGAACTATTACTGTTAAATTATTAATAAATTGTTATTTATTATTAATTATTACTATTTATGTTATTATTACTATTCGACTTGTATAGTTGTTCCCTATAATATCAATTACTGAATTATAGTAACTTGAATTGACACAGAACATCCACTGTTCTGAGAGATGTCAAGAAACTCAGATCCTTATGAACCGGGTATAAGTAAGCCTCAGAGTTAGCAAATTATTCACAGGGTGCAGGAGGTTTATGAGATAGTCACAGTGCACTTTTTGACCATTTTTCGACTTACCAACTTATTCCCTGTGACCATCGATATAATATATATATATATATTATAACAATTTATTGAAATTTATACATACTGTACAAAATTTATACATCAAGTAAATGTGCTGTTAACTATTACAATAACGTGACAAAACATGAAAAGTACTACCCATCAGTAGCACTTAATGAAAATTCTACACTAGAAGGTCTCTGGGCCATCTTCTTTTCAGACGCCTCGGAGGATTATCAGGAATGGTGTGGGAAGCTGAGAAATTAGGGGATTTGAGTGGTTATGGAGCTTACTATGAAAGGATAGATATCTGGTTCGGGCTAAATCTGCAACATATGGAACATTAAGATCTTTATGGAAAAGTTTATTAGTGACAAAGTAAGGTGCATTCAGGATTTTTCGAAGGATTTTGGATTGTAAGGATTGGATACGAGATGAATTGGATGGTTTAGTGGAGCCCCAAAGTGATATAATATATAAATTGACTTATAGTTCTGAATATCTACAAAAAATAAGTAATTTTAAAAATTATTATTCGAGTCCAGTTTTATAATCATATTTGAGGTTAATCATAATCTCAATTATGGGGTAACGAAAATCTCTTTAGAATAACAAAGTACTGTTTTGTCTGCCGTATACCGGTCTGATTGAAGATAAATATCCTTTTTAACAGTTTCTTTTTATTTATTAGGGAGTTGAATCGATGTATAATAATTTAATAATTAGGTACTAATTAGCATAAACAATCGTTAATGTCGTCGGTATCGATAGGTTTCTAAGAATCGATTTTAGACCATCGATTCTCGATACCCATTCTTTTCTCGAATCGGTGGAATCGAGAATGGACATTAGGAATGGACGCATCCTAGTATAGAAGGATAAGTATAATTAGCATTGTTTACTTCTATCCACTTCTACAGTGATTTTTTTATTCTAAACGCTAGATCTTATTGCTAAGCATTCATTATGAGCTCTGAAAAAATAGGAACTTCAAAACATAAGCACTTAAGAACCAAATTATATATGTTAATTTTATAAACTTTTTTTTTTTTTCATTTATCGATATTTACAACTGTACAAAAACATATACATTAAGTAAATGTGTTGATAGTGAGTACAATGGCATGAAAATAACTTGTGAAGAAGTACTCACTAGTAGCACTTCAATAAAATCTACACTAAAAGGTCTCTAGGCCATCTTCTTTTCAGACGCCTCGGAGGATTATCGGGAATGGAGTGGGAAGCAAGTTGGGAGATTAGTGGATTGGAGTGGTTATGGAGCTTACTATGTTAGGATAGGTATCTGGTCTGGGCTAAATCAGCAACATAAGGAACATTAAGGTCTTTATGGATAAGTTTATTGGTCACATAGTAAGTAGCATTTAGGATTTTTCGAAGGGTTTTAGATTGCAAGTATTGGATACGAGATGAATTGGATGGTTTAGTGGAGCCCCAAAGCTCAACTTTGTACGTCCAAATAGGTCTAATCACAGTCATGTAAATGAGTCTTTTATAATTAATTGGGAGCTTTGATCATTTGTCTAGTAAATGTTGAAGTAGTCTGTAACGACGAGCAGTTTCTTGTTGTTTTAGTCTTGTATGTGAATTCCAAGTAAGACGTTTGTCCAAGTAGAGTCCTAGGTTTCGGATCTGTTCAACATGGATTAGTGGAATTTTATAAACGTAAGGCAAGAAATTAAACATGCTGTTACTCACCTAAGAAGGCATAAAGCGGAAGGGCTTCTTGAAGGTTAAAGATAAACTGACTGAACGTAGGAACATTCTGAATGATCGTCTGTTTACTGGATAATCCACTCATGTTTTTCTTTCTTTTTTAAAGTAAATAATTATTTTCATATGGTCTCATAAATTTTTACTATATTTTACAGATCTTTAGTTTAAAAAAAAAGAAAAGTGAGTTATTCACATAAAAATAAAGTAAAAAATAATTACCCGTATGATGTACGATGTGAACGTGACTTGTGAGAAGGCCATCCATTGGAAGCATTTCATCTTTATAAAAAGATTTTTACTTCTTCGAGTAAGGTCGAGTTTTACTTCTTTGCTGCTGCCTGGTGGAATTGTAAAAAGAAATGCAAGAAAAGCGTGGATAAGTTCTTGCTGTTATGCTTGAGCATGAAGTCTATTGAAAAAATATCTTGTCTAGTTCGCTACACAAGCTGAACTTGTGTATTTTATTTAATTTTAAGCATTTCGGATTCTACATCTATTATTATTTCTTTTTTTATTAAGAAAAATAATAAACATGATCACACAAAGCTTCACTTTTGGTCGGCGCATTTGCATTTAATTTTTCTCTCTTTAAGACTCTTCGCTCTTCAGTCCACATAGCCCCTGTTTTTTTTTTCTTGTGATCTCTCTCCGATAAAACTTTACACTTTGTTTTTTTAGATGTTATAGCGCTCTTACTTAGCCTCCACTGTGTTTTTTTTTTACACCAGTGACGCAGCTGAGAGAGAAGAGCTGGGATCTCTCTGTACCTGGCTTGTCCCTTCATAAGTGGAGGGACGGGTCTGGGGGAGGGATCTCTAGGATGAGTGTAAATTGTAAATAGAGTATAATTGTATTTTTACCTTTGTTTTATCTTTTACTTTTTTTTTTTTTCTCTCTTTTCTTTTCTTTTTTAAATTTTTAGTATTTCATTTTGTATATAGTAAATTTTATATTGTTTATGTATAGGCTAGTTCTTTTCTTTCTTTTTCTTTTTCTTACATTCATTATTTACTTTATTTCACTATTATTGTTTTTTTTTTTTTTCATTGTATATAATGTGTGAATGTGATCATACGTCATCTATATTAATTATTGCCCGCAGTTGTGGCAGATTGTAATAATTACTCAATAAAAGCTTTAAAAAAAAAAAATGATAAAACAACTGTTTTTGTAGACGTTTTTATCTGCGATGTCCGTTTCTTTGATTCTTGCGTTTTGGAAGTCCTGCCTGGCTTCTGATGCCCACTTGTTGATTTGAGATTTGCTTTTGCTTCCAGTAATTTCTTGGGGAGTCTGTGTTCGGGTGAATCACCGAACATGGCCTTATAAGTTTGAGCGGCGTTTTCTGATATCAGCTGTGAAGTTTGTTAGCGCGGGATTGTAGACGGTACCCCTCGTGGGTCAGTCTTTTGGGCCAAGAATTTTCCTCATAATTCTTTTTTCTCCCTTTAAAATATTTTTAAACGACCCTTCTTGTTGAGGTTCATTGGCATAGAGAACTTCGGGTTTCATAGGGGTCACCTGTGGTGTAGTGGTTAGCATAGCAACCTACTAAACCCAAGATCGCGGTTTCGCAGCCCGACAGATGACAGGATTTTTTAAAGGGAGTAAAAAATCCTTAGCTATGCTGTCCTTCGGAAGGGACGTAAAATGTGGGTCCCGAGCCTGTGCGATGTCAGGTACTCGTTAAAGATCCCTATTCTAATTATACCTGGATAGGCAAAATTTAGGACTCCCACCGTAGCATCGTCCGATTAGCCATAGCAGCATAAAGTGACGTTAAACGAAATAAACAAACAAACTTCGGGTTTCATCACGGCGCGATAATGGTGTAGTTTAGTCGGGGGCGAGTTCATTTTTTGTTATAAACAATTTGTGTTCGGCCGATGGCTCACTTCATTTTTTTATTATATGTTATCTCATAATCCTTTATCCATAAAGTTTCACTCTTTAATTTTTCTGTTAATGCCACCAAACAACGATAATAAGTAAATTTGTTGTCAATGGATGTAGTACCAGACTTATAGGCACAAGGAAGAGTAGTACTCTACTTACCTTATTACCTTCTCCTAGAACTGTTATATGACACAGCTGAGACAGCATCTCTATTTGGTATCTCTATTTGTCCCTAGCTGGCTTGGTTTTAGAATCCCTAGTGTATTTTTTGTATATAGAGTATTATTGAGTTTTTAACTTTTAATTTAATCCTTTTAATTTGTCTTTTAATTTAAATTATTTTGATATGCTAAGGAAGCTAGAAGAAGAAATTCTAAATGGGGTCTAAAAATCAGCAAAGAGAAGACAGAATACATGGCCTTCAACGCCTTCACAGCTTCTCTGCTATTAGAAAATTGGTCGCTAAGTATAAGGATAAGTATTTGGGAGTTTATATCGATGACAGGGAAACGCTTGAGAGCAACATAAGAGAAATGATAAAGAAAGGAAGAAAGCTGATTGGCATGATGAACTCTGTACTGTGGAGCCCAAATACTTCACTAGAAACCAAGAAGAGGATTTTCCACTCCTTTTTTGAAGGCGTAATCCTTAATGGTTCGGAAATGTGGGTGGTTGGAACAAGAGATGCACAGAACTTACAAGCTGTCGAAATGGATTTTTGGAGAAGAAGCTGTCACATTTCCAGGGTTCAACGGGTAACTAATTCTGCCATAAGAAATATCGTTAAGGCGGAAAACACTATAGTCCACACCAAACAACTGCTGTGGTATGGCCATCTAAGAAGAATGGGCCCAGAAAGATGGCCAAAAAAGATATTTAACTAAGTCCCGGAAGAGAGACGAAAAAGAGGCCAGGGAAAACATGGGTTCAAGTAGTCGAGGATGTTACGGCGGCAAGAGGATTAGCAGAGGGAGATTGGGAAGACCGTGAATACTGGCGGTCCAATGTATTGGGTCTCGGTATATGACCTAGGGTCGTCAAATCCAAAAAAAAAAATATATATATATTTTGTTGTATATTTGTTTTCACTTTATATATATATATATATTGCATATATTCAGGTTTTTTATTTATTTTCCTCGTTCTTTTAATTAATTTCTCATTGTTCATATTGTGTGAATGGGCCCAAATAGCTATTCAGGTATAATAGTATTCAGGTGCAACTTCTTAAAGTATTTTAAATCTCAATCCGGTGGTACAGGTTCAAATCTCTTTTCTAACTTTACAAATGATTCGAATACAATTATTTTCCAGCAGGTGACCTCTATATGTTCGTAGGCTCTGTTCCGTGCCAGGTGTTTATGATAACTTTAACGACAAACACAAGATAATAGTTATTACAAGAGCTGTTTTATGATGTCGTAAAGTCTCACCTTAATCACTGATAGGGTTTTCGAGAGTACTGAGTTTGGCGAACAACGATGTCTAGTTCTTCGTTCTTGTTTTATGAGTACCGGTCACATATTTACTAAATTAATGTAAACAGGTAGGTCAAGAAATAAAATTCATGTTGTTGCTTAAAAGATCAAAAGATCACTGAATCCAAGATTAAAGGAACATAATAGAGCATGCAATACTAAGGTGGAGAATTCCAACTCCGTTATCGATCTCAATGAAAGTAACCACAAATTACGCATAAAAAAATAAAATAAATCCCAACAAATCTCATCAAATAACTTTTACCCTTTGTCGTAAACCTACGAATTATTATTTCCTTTAATAATATCCCACTGATCCCTGTTGAACAGATCCACTATCTAGGACTCTATCTAGACTAACGACCTACTTGAAATTCACATACGAGACAAATGACAAAAAACTGCTCTTCGTTATAGTCTACTCCAACATTTACTAGACAAATGTTCCAAGATTCCAATTTATTACAAAAGACTCATTTTCATAACAGTAATTTTACCTATTTGGACAAACGGAGTTGAGTTTCGGGGCCCCACTAAACCTTCCAATTCTCTCGTATTCAATCCTTACAATCCAAAATCCTTCTTGAAATCCTCAATGCTGCTTTCTTAGTCATAAATAAAATTACCCACATAAATTGTCTCGGCTATGTATAACTAAGGAATGTGAAAAAAACGTTTTATTCCTTTCGTTTACCGTTGTATTCTACAATACCTACCTTGAATTGAAATGCTAGAAATTCGTAAAAATGACGTTAATGATTTCGGTCTTTTAATTGACGATCAGATCAGAGAAATTTTAGCATATGGCCTTGTAGATTACATCGATTAACGAACGAAATAAAAAAAAAGCAATTTTCACATTCGTTAGTTTTACATCATGTAACATATGTTGCACATTAAGCCCATAACCAGATACCTATCCTTCCATAGTAAACGCCATTCCCACTCGAATTCACCACTCTCTCAACTTGCCTCACATTCAATTACTGATAAGCCTCCAAGGTGTCTATGTTTATACGTCTATGGCATCTATGATGGCCAAGAGACTATCTAATCTAGAACTCATATTAAAGTTGACGTGTTACTAGTGAATAGTTCTTCACAAGTCATTTACATGTCATTGTAATAATTTTCCTTAAAAAATTTTTTTTTCTTTTATTGAAATTTACATCTGTACAATATATATACATCTAGTAAACGTGTTCATAACCATTACAATAACACGTAAAAACTTGAAAAGAACTACTCATTAGTAGCACTTCAACTAAAATTCCACACTAGAAGATCTCTAGGCCATCTTCTTTTCAGACGCCTCGAAGGATTATCGGAAATGGAGTGGGAAGCCAGTTGAGAAACTAATGGATTTGAGTGGTTATGGATCTTACTATGATAAAATAGGCATCAGGTTTGGGCTAAATCATCAACATTTGGAACATTAAGGACTTTATGGATAAGCTTATTGGTGACAAAGTAAGGTTCATTTAGGATTTTTCGAAGAATTTTGGATTGTAAGGATTGGATACGAGATGAATTAGATGGTTTAGTAGAGCCCCAAAGCTCAACTCCGTACGTCCAAATAGGTTTAATAACAGTCATGTAAATAAATGTTTTGTATTGACTTAGGAAGTTTGATCGTTTGTCTAGTAAATGTTGAAGTAGTCTGAGCAGATTCTTGTCGCTTGAGTCTTGTATGTGGATTCCAAGTTAAACGTCTGTCCAGTTGGGGTCCTAGATAGCGGATCTGTTCAACAGGGATCAGAGGAATATCATTAAAGGATACTGTAGTACAGGAAGTCGTAGGTTTAGGAGGAACCTAAAATTTAGCTGTTGTACATAGTATAAATTTTATAAGATGTTTGGTTCAAAATAGTAAGGATTTTTCTTTTTTTTTATTGGCATACTATAGCGTATCTTTAAATTTGATTTATTGTTGAGATTGTTAAACGTATAAAACCTGAACTTGTTGGTAAATGGTTGCAGGTAGGAATGTTTCTATGATGGTCCTTGAAACCGTCCCAGGTATTACTGCCAGGTAAGCACCTGATTCGAAACGGAAACCTGCAATCAATGCATCAATAGGCGTTTTCTTTATGATGGGTTCCTTTAGAGCTCTTCAACCTCCTTTCAAGTATGCTCGAAGATAGAAGTCACCAGGAGTACAATTACCTTCTCAAGTGTTTCTTTCATGTTCTGAATCGATTTAAGAATTTTTAAGTTTGATAAATATTGTGTTAATATTCCTTTCCTAACTTTGTTATTTATAAAATGGATCCATTAGAGGTTTTTTCTATTAGAAGAAAAATGAAAATATTTAATTTCAACCAATTAAATTACTAACTATACTTACAGCTAAATAATTTTAAAAAATCTTTCTGAATTCAATTTATAAATGTTCTTAAACTAAAGATTTCCTGTCCCCTACAGTATCCTTTAATAACATTCAACTCATCCCTGTCGAAGAGATCCGCTATTTAGGGCCGCAATTGGACAAACTTGTAATTATAATTGGTATTATTAGTAATTAGTTGTATGATTAATTATACTATTAATTAGATCGTCTTAATTTTAAATATTATTCGGACCTACGTATAATATATTTAAGAGCCTGGAAAAAAAGCGAGGCATAAATAAACTACAAACACTGCACACGGATTACACTTACCCAATTATCGTGGTACAATAAATTTAAAATATTATTATATTGTTATTATTATTATTGTAAATAAGTTCAAATTATACGAATTAATATCCTTCTGCCATCTTAAAACAGTTAAATCGTTAAACATTTTTAAAAAATTATCCTTTTAAGGTCCGCTATCTTAAAACCGTTAAATATTTTAAAACAGTATCCTGGAGGACAGCAATGGCGGAAGTTATCCTTCAGATAACTTAAAAACTGTTAAAACAGCAATCCTTAAGGACGAAAAAGCTAATTCTAATTGTAGAAGGAGACATTGGCCAAGGATGTCCTTCGGCCTCAAAAAATCGTCAGATCCTGCCAGATCTGTAAAACAGTGCCCTTAAAAACAGTTAAAACAGCAATCCTTAAGGACGAAAAAGCTAATTCTAATTGTAGAAGGAGACAGTGGCCAAGGATATCCTTCGGCCTCAAAAAATCGTCAGATCCTGCCAGATCTGTAAAACAGTGTCCTTAAAAACAGTTAAAACAGCAATCCTTAAGGACGAAAAAGCTAATTATAATTGTAGAAGTAGAAGGTGGCCAAGAATGTCCTTCGGCCTCAAAAAAATCGTCAGATCCTGGCAGATCTGTTAAACAGTGTCCTTATAGCAGCAATTACGGATACAGTAAAATTACGATCGTCAAATTTTAAATAGAAAAACTATTAATAATACGGCACATACTTAAAACTCCCAGAGAAAAAAAACTACCACGAAGAAATATGTTTTGATCCATATTACAGCCTAATATCCATCAAAGTCGGAAAAGAATTAAGGAAATCAGGTTTAAATCCCGCATTTAAAATATATAAACAAATAACCTTTACCCTTCGTCGTAAACCTACGACCTCCTGTCCTACAGTATCCTTTAATGACATTCCACTAATCCCTGTTGAGCAGATCCGCTACCTAGGACTCACAAACGTTTAACTTGGAATTCACATACTAGACTATAACGACAGGAAACTGCTCGTCGTTCTCGAATTCTTCAACATACAAACGCTGAATACTATATTTTTTACCTAAGATTAATTTACATGACAGTTATCAGATCTATTTGGAGATATGGAATTTAGCTTTGGGGCTGCAATAAACCGTCTAACTCATCTCGTATCCAATCCTTGCAATCCAAAATCCTTAATGCTCCTTCCCTCGACACAGACAAACTTATCCATAAAGCCCTCAATGTTCCATACGTTGCTGATTTTGCCCAGATACCTATCCTTTCATAGTAAGCTCCATAACTATTCAAATCTACTAGTCTCTCGACTTGTTTCCTATGGTATTCCTGAACAATCCGAGGCGTCTGAGAAGAAGATGGCCTCGGGACCTTCTCATATAGAACTTTTATTGAAGTGCTACCTGTGGAATGTTGCTTCACTAGCAATTGTCATGTTATTAATTCACTGAATGTATGTTTTGTTTTTTTTTCTTTTTTTTATGTACAGTTGTAAATTTCAATAAATAGATAAAAAAAAAAAATAATTATAATAAATTAGAAGAAATCTCTGAAATCTTTCCATCCCACCCCATCTAAACCCAAGTCCACATAATCAGCTTAGACAAATTGTTTTATCCAAGTCTCGGTACACTCTTGGGTTTAACCGATGGATTAGCACTGAACTTTGATACTTTTATTTTTTGTTGAGCACTCGACTGATGCTGAAGAAGGCGATTTTTGTAGTTTTTGGAAAACACTTTGGGTCATTACTATTATTATTAATTTGTTTTAATTTAAGACAAAAAAATCGATAAATACAAAAATGATTTTATATTTCTGATGTAAAAGAGACAATACTATCGATATACTATACTATCGATATGCTATCGAGCCAGAGGGTATTACTAGCGGCACTAAGCGCCCGTGGCCATTGGTCAAGCATTCACGCCTCTTTCATGAATATTCTGATGGATGCATATGTTAGCAGTTGGAGTACACTGCTATATCCCCTACTGTATATTGTTTATATATATTTATATACAGTGTTGTTTAATGAATTTTAACAATTTTTTATAATTATATGTATGTTTCTTATTTATTAAAATATTTAATAATGTTCATTGAATGAATAAATAAATAATATACAGATTAACTTCATTTGCGATTTGAGTTATTAAATAATCACCAAGAAATAGTTCTATAATAAAAAATTAGAACTTGACAAAAACTAAAAAAAAATTCACGATCCTCGACAAGATTCGTACAGGATTTTTTTTTTTAATCAGTTAATTGAAATTTACAACTGTACAAGTATACAACAAGTAAATGTGTTAAAGAAACGTTTACAATAACATGCCAAAACTTGAAAAGAACTACTCATCAGTAGCACTTCAGTAAAAAAAAAAAAAATCTACACAAGAAGATCTCTGGGACATCTTCTTTTCAGACGCCTCGGAGGATTATCAGGAATTAAGTGGGAAGCGAGTTGAGAAACTAGGGGATTTGAGTGGTTATGGAGCTTACTATGAAAGGATTGGTATCTGGTTTGGGCTAAATCAGCAACATATGGAACATTAAGATCTTTATGGATAAATTTATTGGTGACAAAGTAAAGAGCATTGAGTATTTTTCGAAGGATTTTGGAAGGTAAGGATTGGATACTGGATGAATTGGATGGTTTAGTAGAGCCCCAAAACTCAACTCCCTACGTACAGGGAAATTAGACCTAAAAATGCCCAAACCTTGGAGTCCAAAAATAAAAAGGTCTGACTGCTTGAATTTGTTCACTACCCTTATAGCTTTAAATTTGGTAAAAAGTCTTCCTCGAAATAGCGTCGGGTTTGGGCAGAGGAGTGGGGGAAAGGGTAGAAAATATGTTCTTAGCTGTTTGTTCGAATAACTCAAAAACCGTTACTAATAGCACATTTTGTGTTTTATATTATTAAAGAAAATCAAATTTGCAACAAATTTGATCCTATTTATTTTTTTACTCAGATAAATATTTTTTCGTTTCAGTCAATAAATAAAAACAACAATTAAAAAACAAGTTACATTAAAATTATATAAGTTATAAAGGTTATTTAAAAACATTAGGTTAGCTACACTATAAATATATAAAAAAATGCGTTAGAATATTTAACTACTTATAATTACAAAATATGGAGGAGTATGAAACTACTTACAATGTTACTGGTGGATATGCTAAATTAAAAATTCATATACTCTTTTATATTTTGTAATTACATGTAGTATATATTCTAGCGCATGTTTTGATATATTTATACTGCAGCTAGCTTTATGTTTTCAAATAACCTGAGTAACTTATATAATTTTATTGTAACCTTTTTTTTTTTTTTCACTGTAGGGCTTGATCTTGAGAACAATATAGCCTCGAAACGTCGCCGAAATAAGTTTTTATTGACTGAACCTCAAGAACCTTACTAAAAATCTAATAGTAACTGCTTCTTCGGCTCTACAGTCCATAGTGAACTTGGTCTCCCTGACAATTAGTCCCCAGCAATGTCTATCCAAAGCTTTTCTTTTCCAGTTTATCACACCCATCTTTTCCAAGTCCTCTCTTCCACGTCAGCAATCCAGCTCTTACGAGGGCGTCCTCTTCTTCTCTTTCCAGGGATGGTCGCCTGGAAAACTTTTTTTTAATAGTAACTAACAGTCAAGAAAATATATATCGTCGGTGAGATGCCGATTCCGCTATGTGCATTTTAGCACCTTGTACGATATTAAATACCAAATGTGCTGGGCGAAAATCACAAAAGTATTTTGCTAAAAACCTGATCCAAGCTGAATTTGCGGATTCGGATTTTTACATTAGTCGCTGAATTTAATTTAAATACGAAACCTGCAAATAAAATTTTTTATTTATTTTATAAGTTTTTACTTATTGACTGAACCTTATTAAACATAATAGTAACAGTCAAGAAATATATCAACATGTATATATATATATATTTTGGATCCATTGTGCATAATTAGTAAATTTTTACCCATCTCAATAGCAATTTAATATTTCTTATTGTTATTAGATATTTATGATTAGTTTTTCCTCTCCATATCCCTTAGTTTATATCCGTTATAATTTGTTTTTGATTTAATTTATTTATTGTATAGATTTTATTTACAAATATTTGGTAATGCATATTGTTAATTTTTTTTTAATATTTAATCAATATCCTGTAATGCTGTATGCGGCATGTAACATTTTTATTTAATAAAAAATAAATAATACTTAACCGTATAATAATAATTATACTTAACCGTGAAATAAAAATTTTGAAATAATTTATTTTAAAATCCTATTTCTAAAAACCATTTGCATATTATCAACATTATCGACGAAATTCACTACCTCGTTTAAAATATACTTATCTAAACGGGTTGAGAGAGGGAGGTGGTGGGGTGCTAATATGAAAATTGAATGGTTTTTAAATAATAATAAAATGAAAATGCTCACCGAAGCGAAAGAGATAGAGACTATTTCCAAATAAGCCATTATCTCTTTAAGTACCCAAGTACGGCGGTGATAGTACACAATCGCGGGGGGGCAGAGAGAGGGGGGGGGGGGGGTTGAGTCTCAACTGCCGACCCCGGTTGACCTCCCAGACTGACCTACTCCCCTGTCATCAATAGGTGCTAAATACCATCACACAGCGGTTGCCTCTAACTTTAAAATTATTATTTTAAAATAATAAATTACAATTATTTCATAACCTATTAACATTTTATTATTATTTTATTTTTCGTTTTGTTTATTGAAATTTACAAATGTATACAATTCAATAAAACAAGTAAATGTGGGGATATTGCTTATAAAACAAACACCCATTTGTAGCACTGTAATAAAAGTCCTATATTAGAAGGTCTCGAGGCCATCTTCTTTTCAGACGGTTCGGAGGATTACGTGGAATGAAATGTAAGGCAGGTTGGGGGACTAGTGGATTCGAGTGGGTATAGAGTTCAGTATAGGATAGGTATCTGGTTTGGGCTATATCAGCAAAATATGGAACATTAAGATCTTATAAATAGGTTTATTTGTGACAAAGCAAGGAGCATCGTGGATTTCGGAATGTAAGGATTGGATAAGAGAAGAATTGGAAGATTTAGTGGAGCCCCAAAGCTCAACTCCGTTCGCCCAAAATAATTACTGTCATATAAATATGGGTAATATGGGTCTAATTACTGTCATATAAATAAGTCTTTTGTAATATATTAGGAGCTTTGAACGATTGTCTAGTAAATGTTGGATTACTTGGAAACGACCAGCGGTTTCTTGTCTTTTAAGTATAGTATACGTTTTCTATTTAAATTTAACTACACAACGCTTTAATTTTGCATCTTTCTAAATTATCTGGCAAAGATATATTTTTAGTTATAACTTAATATTTAAATAGGTGATTTATAGTCTGTTCTTCAAAAGGCATTATGGATTGGAGATTCTGGATATCAGAGAAATGAAGCTTAGAATTCCAAAACCAGCCAGGTTCATTTTTGAAAAATTTTCACAGCTGAGTCAATAAAGGTAAAGGTTTGACTAAAAGGGCTAATTTTTTGTATGGCTGTTTTCAATGTGTTTTTAATACTTTTGGGAGAAAACCTTTCACCTATAGATAATCTAGTAAAAAAACTATTAAAAGAATAAAAAATAATAATCTGAAAATTGAACTGGTTTTGGAATTCAATTAACAATCAAACTTTATTTTTAGATATTTTACAATTCTATAACTTCATATATTCAATTCACAAGTGCCTTAAATACTTACATTATATATCAGCAATCATAGTGCATAAGTTGCTAAGTTTAAAATCGCAATTTTTTAGGGCATCGCTTAACTTTGAACTTCTACATTATAACCAGTTTTTTGTGTAAAAATAAATTTTTGTTAACATTTGTGTTACCAAAATAGTTAGAAAATTGATTACTTTTTATTTCTGCTATTCCAAATGTCGATGTTAGGAAAACGACATTGCCCCCCAAACACTCCAATCCCATATCCTAAACATTCAAAAATGGTGTCAAAAATGGAGAATCAAAATAAATCCCAAAAATTTCACCAAATAGCCTTTATTTTTCGTCGTAAACATACGACTTCCTGTCTTACCCTTTAATGATATTCCACTGATCCCTGTTGAACAGATCCGCTACCTAGGATCCCAATTGGACAAACGTCTTACTTGGAATCCACATAAAATACTAAAACGACAAGAAACTGCTCATCGTTACAGACTATTTCAACATTTACTAGACAAACAATCAAAGCTCCCAATAAATTACAAAAGACTTATTTACATGACTGTGATTTGGAGTTGAACTCTGAGGTGGTCCACTAAACCATGCAATTCATCTTGTATCCAATCCTTACAATCTAAAATCCTTCGAAAAATCCTTAATACTCCTTATTTTATCACTAATAAACCTATCCATAAAGATCTTAATGTTCCATATGTTGCTAATTTAGTCCTAACCAGATACTTATCCTTTCATAGTAAGCTCCATAACCACTCAAATCCACTACTTTTTTAACTTGCTTCCCACTCTGTTCACAGTAATCCTCCGAGGTGTCTGAAAAGAAGATGGCCTAGAGATCTTCTAATGTAGAACTTTTATTGAAACGCTACTGATGAGTAGTTCTTTTCAAGATTCGACATGTTATTGTAATCGTTTTTAACACATTTACTTGATGCATATATTTGTACGGTTGTAAATTTCAATAAATTGATGAAACAAAAGAAAATGAATATACATTTATTGAAAAAAAACAGCTAAATCAAGAAACTGCTAGGTAGAAGGAGGTGTTTTAATTGCAATGGAAAATAAAAAATATAATTGATGATTATTGTATTGTTGACTGTGAGTTTTTACTAAGGAGATGAAATGGCCAGGGGTGCAGTCAGGATGAATAAACCCGGCCAGTTTTTAAATGAAAAGCTTATATTTTGGCGTGCCAACGTTTCGACCTTGCAGGTCTTCATCAGGGCAAAAATAACAAAAATTGGATGTGACCAAGATGATACAAACATTAAAAAAAATAAATAAATAATAAAAATAATTAAAAAATGAAAAAGAAACAAGAAAATTATCTGTAGTTAATTAGATAATTGAATACATTTTTGCTACTATTTTGTATTCAATTATCAAATTAACTACAGATATTTTTTCTTGTTTCTTTTTCATTTTTAAATTATTTTTATTATTTATTTATTTTTTTTAATGTTTGTATCATCTTGGTCACATCCAATTTTTGGTGTTTTAGCCTTGATGAAGATCTGCAAGGCAGGTCGAATCGTTGGCACGCCAAAATATAAGTTTTTCATTTAAAAACTGGCCGTGTTTATTCATCCTGACTGCACCCCTGACTTATTTTAACTCCTTAAAAAAAAATATAATTATTGTATGAACAAAAACAAAAAAGTAAGAGTCTTAATAAATTCATTATTATGTTAACAATTGATTTAAGAACGCATATGCTGGTAAAATCATATGTGACCCTCAAAAAAGAAAAAATAGGTCTAGAAGTTACCAACTCGTAGCTCTGTTTTTTACTTCTCCCTTCTTATACCTTATATCATTACTATATTGTTTATTTTTTTAATAAATGCTGTGAACTTGTACATATATATACATATAATAGGAGAATAATGACAATATATAAATAGATCAGATGGCTGCGTGGTGTTTGGGGGTCTCTCTGTGGGTCTCCAAGAGAGGTTAAAACGAATTATGAATTGCTTCGTTCGATTTGTTTTTGGAACCCCGAAGCGTTCCCATGTCTCACACCTGTACATGGACTTAAAGTGGCTCTACCCATCCACCCGCAAATCATACTTCCTAGGTTCATTCCTTTATCAAGTCATTTATCACCATCGCCCATCCTACATTTATAATCTGTCCACTACCCTCTGGAACACCCTCTCTCCTGAAATAAGACATGCCCCTTCCTTAAGCTCATTTAAAACACTCCTTTTCCAATATCTCCTCTTATCCCAGTCAGATGCCAGTCAATATGAACAGTAATTATTATTAAACATGATCAAATCGAATAAATTTGATACCGGTGAATTGACTCATAAATTTTCTTTCATATAATAATAATGTTTTATTTGTTCCACATTGGTAAATAATCATTTTAATAATTTTTTTTATATAGATTCTTTTTTCTTATTTTTATTTTTATTTTTTTATTTAAACGTTTTTCCTAAACAAAGAAATTTTATCTATCGACAATTCATATGTGTATAGTTGTGTGTATAGGTGTATAAGTGAATGAGTGCAGTGTATGGTATATAAGTATATATCGTAATCTCTGTAAATATTTTCTTCATCCAATGTACATATAGACATAGTTCATTCTCTGTATATATCTTTTCTCATTTTCTCAGGGTTATTTATTATTATTTTTTTTTTTTTTTTAGTATTATTTCATTTATCCTTCTTATGTTATGTTATTTACTAAAGTTATTTAGACAATTATGTACTTAACTGTATTTGCATGTCTATTGTTCCTCATATATAAATACCTTTGTATGACAATATATATGCCAGACCATTGTACTATTTTATGACACAATTTTGTTATTCTTAGGGGACAATACGTCCCAGAATAAAGATTATTTTTTTCATTTCATATTAGAATTACAAAAGGCAGACAAGCAAATAATTATCCCTGCATATATTATATTGTAGTTACTGTATGGATGAAGCTTATAAAAAACATCATATCCCTGTATGCAGAATAGGTGTTTGTTAAAAATTGTTAAAAAAGTTATAAATTAGTTTAATAAATACTTTAAATAGGAGATAGAATTATAATTAATATCTTTACAAATCTACGCTGTATACAAGTCAGTGTTACCAACATGGCTACAGGAGTACTGTGGATATAGTTTAGTGTAGTTGTGTAGCGATCCCGACCACAGGGGACCCTGCATACACAGCGGTTCTCTACACTGTAACTACTCTAGGCTATCTCCTATCTACGGTAGACATCCAACCTTCGAGGTTTGCGGTGTATTCTCCGCAGAGATTCCAAAATACCTCTGTCTCCATGGGGATTACCACAACTAGATTCCAATCTTCCAGGAACAACTATTTGTTAATTTATTATTAAATGTTGATATGTAAAGTATATTTGAGGGTCATATCTGAATTTAAATACATTGAGTTTGTTTATAATCAAAATTTCTTCTTTCCATTATTTGTATGACGCCCAAGAGGTTTAGGGTTGTCCAAATTCCATTAATTTGTTTCTGATATCCTTGTAAGAGTTATTTAATGTTGAATAACAACAAAAATTGAAAAATGAACTTTTACAAAATAAAAAAAAAAAATGCATTGATTTAATGAATATCATTGTTAATAAATTTTCTATTATATCCAAATTCATATGCAGGGTGTCCAAAAAGAGTATCTGGTATTTGTTACATCGATAAAACGAAAACTACTTAAAATTAAAAAAAAGAAGTTTATTGTTAATTATTACAATATAAAGTGGAAAATTGTTTGGAAAAGATGATGTTATCTAAATAGTGACCGTTATGCTGCTGGCACTCTTCTAATCGGGAACGAAGATTGGCGATCACATGCTGGTACATAGCCCTCGATATTGCTGCCATTTCTGACCTCATGTGTTGCTTCAATTGCGTCAGGTTCGTCGGATTATTCACACAGACCTTACTTTTAAGGTATCCTCATGCAAAATAGTCAAGTGGACTAAGCTCGGGGCTTGTGGGAGGCCAGTTGATGTTACCCCTACCCGAAATGACCTTATTAGGGAATAATTCGTTAACAGCTTCCATTGCTTGATTTGATGTATGGCAAGTGGCCCCATCTTGTTGAAACCTTGAAATTCCTATAACTCTGGTGTCCAAAAAGAGTATCGGATTTCGATAACATACTCTTCAGTGATGAAGCAAACTTTCATCTGAATGGTCATGTCAATATACAGAATTGTCGGTACTGGGCAGAGGAAAATCTGAGACGAAAGCATGAACGACCCCTGCACAGCCAAAAAGTCGTTGTTTGGGCCGCTATGTCTGCTAGAGGCATAATCGGTCCTTATTTTCATGAAGATCAACGAGGCCGACCAATCAATGTGAGTAGTGACCGTTATTGCGATATGCTGCGAAACTTTTTGGGTCTAGAGTTAAAGGAATGTCAAGGTTTCAACTGAAGAACGTGGTTTCAAGAAGATGGGGCCACTTGCCATACATCAAATCAATCAAATAAGCTGCTAACGAATTATTCCCTAATAAGGTCATTTCGGGTAGTGGTAACATCAACTGGCCTCCCAGAAGCCCCGACCTTAGTCCACTTGACTATTTTGCATAGGGATACCTTAAAAGTAAGTTCTATGAGAATAATCCGACAAATCTGACGCAATGGAAGCAAAACATGAGCTCAGAAATGTTTTTTATCGGTGATTGAGTGTAATTCAGTAATGCGACTGGTGGATTCAAATGGGTATGGAGTTAACTATTAAAGGCTACTAGCTAGGTATCTGACTTGGGCCATATAAGCATTAAGATCTTTATGGATTAGTTTGTTTGCAATATAATAAGGCGCATAATTAATAATATAATTTAATTTTTATTATTATTATTGTTCATAGTTTCATTTTATTTTATTTTATATATTGTATAGTTCTTTTTTTTTTCATTTATCCATCCATATTACTTATTTCCCTTACTTGTTTGTTTATTTGTTTATTTCGATTAACACTTTATGCTGCTATGGTTGATCGGACGATGCTACGGTGGGAGTCCTAAATTTTTTCTATCCAGGTATGAAATGAAAATGAAAAAAATAAACTTTATTCTGGGACTTACTGTCCCCTAAGAATAACAATAATGCACAGTTAGAAGTACAATTGTCTGGCATGTAATTTAAAAATTAAAAGCATCAGTAATTGCAGCATAGCTTTTTTATAGGGAAAAAAAAATTAAATAAAAAAAAAATATAAACATAATAACAAAAAATTATGAATATATACATGAGAAAAAAAAAAAAAAAAATCATAATACTAATATGCTAATATAATAATTACAATGCATTCAGAAAAATGAAAAAAAAAAAAATAATAAATAAATAAATAAATTCATGAAATAAAACAAATATGGTGAATAGAAAGGAAAACCTATAGAGAGAGAGAAAAAAAAAAAAGAAAGAAAGTTAACTATTTGAATATTAATAAGACAAAATATTTACAAATACCTGAAAATATATATTTACACATCTACTTACTGTCCTCTTATATTATATAGCTATATGAGACAAAATAAAAGCAATTTTTAGACAGACAAATGATCTGAAATTGATAAAATTTACCAATAATTGATCATTTGCTAATTATCCAAAAATTCATTGATATTGGATTTACTTGAGATTGACTGATTGGATTTTTAATTATTACACATATTGGCGGCGTCTATTTGGGATTTAAGGAGATATTGGAATAGGAGAGTTTTGATATAATTAGGATAGGGTTCTTTAACGAGTACCTGACATCGCACAGGCTCGGGACCCCCATTTTACGTCCCTTCCGAAGGACGGCATAGCTAAGGATTTTTTACTCCCTTTAAAAAATCCTTAGGTCATCTGTCGGGCTGCGAACCCGCGATCTTGGGTTTAGTAGGTTGCTATGCTAAGCATACTGTAACACTGATTCTTATTTATTAATAGCTAACTAAATTTAGATAAAAATATATATGTATATAGTATATCCTGAACATTAAAATAATAGACGTAATTTATGTGACACATCCCTGGACAGCAATATTTAATCATTGTATGAAATAATTTACAAAGTTAATGAAAAAATTGACAAGATCTCTCATCCAGCTCTCTTTCAGCCTTCCCCGAGTATTACACGTGGCCTACATGTATGTTATTATGTTCATCAAGTTTATTATAATATAAATTCTATTTTTTAAAACACTTTTCTAGGCTACCCTAAGCTGCAAAAACTAATATTCTGTTCTTATGCTGAGACTATGTATATAGGACAGCATGGTGCTTCGTTATTTAGCAACTCCTAGATCCCTGGCATAGTTCTAATGGACAATGATAAGTTTGCCCCCACACACACATCACGGATATAAATTGTGGCCGAATGAGAGAAGTTCAGCTGATCGATAGGGGGAAGTAGCAACTAAATGAAGCCGGGTAAACTATGCACCTGTGGACAGGTGAGCTCTGAGGCTATCAGTCAAAGTTGAGATAGTAGTGGTTTGACATCGCCTATATTGACGGGTCAAAAGTTATTTTGTATTTACTTTGACATCGACACGATCAAGATCATTAATTAACTCTTATATGCCGATAATAGTAGAATTTATATTATAAGTTTTAGGCCTATACTTTAAACTCGATTCAAATGAATGAATGAATGAAAAATGATCTTTATTCTGGGACACCTTTTTCCCTAAGAATAATATAAAAGTACAATAAAAAGGTATTATTGTCTGGCTGCGACATATCAGGCAGCAACTAAATGTAAATTATATAAAAAAAATGTATAAGATGAAATTTTAGATTTAAAAACAAGTCTTTGGGTATACATGAAAAAAAACAAAATAAATAGATAATAAAATCAAAATAAAAAAAAAAAAGAAATATTCTAACGCTAATATATCATTACATAATTTCGGAAGATTGATAATTGAGGAGGTGGATGAAGAAATTATGTTTAAAGGAAGTGAGAGAAGGAGCATTGCGGATCGAAATGGGTATGGAATTCCAAAATAAAGCTGCACGATTAATAAAGGATTTTTCAAAGGAAGCAGTTCGATGAGAGGGGATATACAAATCTATAGGATGGGATCTGGTGTTCAAAAGATGAATGGAAGAACGAAGGGCAAGGATTTCATAAATGTACGAAGGTTTTTCGGACTTTAAGGATTGGAATAGAAAGGAACCAAGGAAGTATTGTCGCCGAAAACTTGGATTAACCCACGTTAACTCAGAGGATCCCAAAAATGAATCTTATAAAGGAGTTCATTAATCTTTTCAGCTTCATTTCAAGCTCACCAGACAGTCTTCCGTATACTAAGCATTCATAATCGAGGTGGGGGAGGATACTAACAATTGACGGGTATTGCGATGGAAAGATTCACGCAATTGAAAGGTTTAGTGGAACTCCAAAGCTCAACTCCGTACGTCCAAATGAGTCTAATTACTGTCATGTAAATAAGTCATTTGTAACTTATTGGGAGCTTTAAAGGCTTGCCTAGTGTATGTTGGAGCAGTTGGAAACGACGGCTAGTTTCGTTTTTTTTTTTTTTTTTTTTTTTTTTTTAAGTTTGGTGTATGTTTTCTAATTTAAGTTACCTGGAACCAGATACCTATCCTTCCATAGTAAGCTCCGTAATCACTCCAATCCACTAGTCTCCCAACTTGCTTCCTCCTCCATCCCTGATAATCCTCCGAGGCGTCTGAAAAGAAGATGGCCTGGAGACCTTTTAGTTTAGATTTATTTTAAGTGCTACTAGTGAGTAGTTCTTCACAAGTTATTTACATGCCATTGTATTCACTCTCAACACATTTTCTTGTTGTATATTATTTTGTACAGTTGTAAATATCAATAAATGAAAAAAAAAAAAAGTTACCTAGAGAACGCTTTTAATTTATATCATTCAAAATTATCTGTCAAAGATATAATTTTCATATTTAAATAGGCGATATCCTGTCTGTTGTTCAAATGCCTCCTGTTATATTTAAATAGGCGATATCCTGTCTGTTGTTCAAATGCCTCATTCCGTTTAAGATAAGAGCCCTTCCTCAGAGCTATTTAAATTATAATGCTTGATATCTACCAAGGAAGCGTTCCTATGGCTTAATTAGCGTTATACTTTATCGCTATGCAAATTAGCCGCCTTTCCTGGTAGTAGAAATTAAAAATATTATATCCTCCCTTGTTTAATTACTTGAATATTTAAGAACAAGTGCTGCAAGTGCTGGTTTATCTCTTGAAGGGGCGAGGTATATGGTGCCTGATGCAAATCAGCTGAGCGGAGTGCAGGGAGAGCTGCAGCGGTGCGACCTGTCGGCCTTGGCAGGGACGGCCATTCCACCCGCCTACCTTCTTTCTCCGGAATATTCGTCTGGATCATATATCATAATAGCAGGTCTATGATATAATATATGGTTTATAGTATATATATATATATATATATATATATATATATATATATATATATATATATATATATATATATATATATATATCCCAATATATTTAAAAAATATTTAATAATCAAGAATTATTTCATTATATATATATATATATATATATATATACCTCGGAGGTACAGAACACCAAGTCACATTTCCGTTACTTTACAGGGGAGCAGTTTAAAGAAAAAAAGATTTCATTTCCTGAACCGTTTACTATAATTATATGTACGAAATAAATCTTGACTTTCCCATCCAGGTTAGAATGGGTTGGTAACCCGTCCTTCCTGCCCTAATTGGAGGACATAAGGACGTAATGCCACCCTCCCCCCTCCACCCCCCCAAAAAAAAAAAAAATAAAAAATTTTTTTATGTGACTTACCTTACAATTAATTTGCCTAGGACATAGAATTTTATACCTCTGTATAAAGGGGGAAAAGGCGAATAAGGATAAGTAATAATATGTTTTTGGTAAAAAAAGGATATAGTGTTCTGTACCTCCTACAGAACACTAGGATATATAAATATAAATTTCTTGACTGTTACTATTAGATGTTTAGTAAGGTTCTTGAGGTTCAGTTCAATAAATATAAACAACTATTTTGGCGACGTTTCGAGACTATATTGTTCTCATAATCATGCGCTACAGTGAAAAAACAAGTTACAATACAATTATATAAGTTATACAAGTTATTTCAAAACATATAGTTAGCTACAATATAAATATATAGCATCATGTGTTGGAATAATTAAATAAATATATATAATTACAAAATTGTTGTACTAAATAAATAAATAAATAATAAACTAAATAATTTAATGGAGAGAAATGTATTACAATGTTTGAAGGGGTCGATCGTTTGGTTTCCTCTTATGTGGTTTTGGGCATAGGGTTTGGGTTTAAAGCAGTCCCTAAGTCAACTCACCTGAGTTTTAGCTCATGTCAATATTTGGCACGCTCATGTTGTTCGTCCGGTTCTCTCTTGATGAAATCTTTTTCGATTACTCGAAACTGTAATCTAATATTTGAAATATTAATTATAACGGTATCTTTTTTTATTTTTTATTGCTTTTATAATTTTAGCGAAATTTAGGAAAACACCAAAAAACATTAAAATTGGGATTGATGAATTAATTTCCACTTCTATTGGAATTATTTAATTAGAATACTAGTTTCGAATGCTAAACATTCCTCTCCAGTTCTAAAACATACAAAATTTTTAACACATTAGCACTATGCTACATGGATTATATATATATTAAAGCTTTCTAACCCTTTAACAGGCGATGTATCCTAAGACAGGAATTATGTAAATATTGGTACTTTATTTAACCTTGTATTTCATGATACATGTGTGGGGGTTAGTATGGTTATAGCCATTTAAGGTGGAAAAAAAGAAGAAATGTATTTAAAAATTTCCGGCCAGCCCGTTAAAGGGTTAAGAATGTAAGGCAGGAAATTAAATATTGGTACTCACCAGAGGAGATCTAACAGGTATAGGAAATATCTCCTGAGTGGAAGGCGGAAGGCCAAGGCAGGTTGCATTTTTGAAAACTTTAATATATATAATCCATGTAAAATAGTGCTGATGTGTTGAAAATTGTATATGTTTTAGAACTGAAGATGAATGTTTACCATTCGAAACTAGTATTCTAATAAAATAATTCCAATAGAAGTGGCAATTAATTCACCAATCCTGATCTGATGAGGTTGGTTTTCGACACAGGGTAAAAGTTATTCGCTGAGATTTGCTAGGATTTACCTTTACTTTCCAGTTATGACATTATTCACGAAGAAAAACAAATTTGTGAAATTTTTTTGTTCATTGTCACAATTGGAATTAATTTATATCTAATTTAAATAAAAATCTTAAAAAATTGTTTTTATTTGTGTCGGTTTGCTTTTTTTAGCTGTCTTATGGATTTTAGTGTAATAGCAATTTTAGGTATTAATAATCGATTTTTATAGAATTGTACTGACACATCACTAGTGTATTTGTATTTCAGAAATATTTTTAATACTTGAGTTCTCTGATAGTAAAGAAAACATAAAATCACATTCGTTAAAATGTTTGAGTTAATATCTTATAACATCAATCAAATTATTCATTATTCATGTGTTTGTCTTTATTTTTATTTACATAAACTATTGAGGAGTGTTAATATAAACTTTTTCGTTCCTCAAAATTAGACAATATTTTGGTAAATCTAGAGATCGCTTTGTATTTCTGTATAAGCTTATTCTTTTTACGAATTAATAAACTGGTCCTTAGGTATATGAGGAAGAGATGTGATGAAGACTGAGCTTGGTCGGCGGAGATTTTACTGCAGCTGAGGACAGGTTGGGGAGACCTGTCCAGGCCAGTGCCCTCTCCCGTACCACTCGTTCTAGTTTTATTTCCACCCATTTCTTCCAAGTATTTATTTACTATATCCCTTTACTAATGTTATTTTTATTATATTAATATAGCGCTATAATCATTATTTTTGGTAAAATTAGATTTTTATCTTTAATAAATTCTTTTGAATTTATATTTTATTTCACACAACGCATAAGTAATGTGTATACCTATAATACAATCGAATCTCTCCTTATTGAACTTTTATGTATCTGAAATTCGAAAATCAAGTTTTATTAGAAAAACATTACGAAATACTAAATAACATTTTTTTTTTTTTAATATCCATTTATTGAAATGTACAACTATAAAAAATATATACATCAATTAAATGTGTTCATAAAGATTACAATACCATGTCAAAATTTAAAGTAGCACTGCAACTATAATTCTACGCTAGAAGGTCTCTAGACCATCTTCTTTTCAGACGCCTAGGAGGAAATATGTCCGAAATAGAATGAGAATCAAGTTGAGAAACTAGTGGATTTGACTGAGCTTACTATGGAAGGTTAGATATCTGGTTTGGGCTAAATTAGAAACATGTATCTTGTATGTAAACAAAGATCTTTATGGATATGTTTATTGGTGACAAGGAGCATTGAGGATTTTTCGAAGGATTTTGGATTATAAGGATTGGATACGAGATGAATTGGATGGTTTAGTGGAGCCCCAAACTCAACTCCGTACGTCCAGATTGGTCTAACCACAGCCATGTATATGAGTCTTTTGTTATTATTTGGGAGAATTGAACGTTTGTCTAGTAAATGTTGAAGTAGTCTGTAACGACGGGCAGCTTCTTGCCGTTTTAGTCTTGTATGTTTTATTCCTTAAATAATAGCATGAATCATAAAAAATATAAATAGTTATAAATATTTGTAAAGAATTTATGAACTCACAAGATCTCGAATGTGATTTTCCACTGCTACTATATTATTAAAGAGAAAAACTTATACTGTTCTGCGGACTCCTGTTGATATCAGTCTCGTAGAAAAGAACTCTTAACAGGTTCTTATTCAATATTAATGTTGTCCGGAATAAGTGAAAACTAGTCCTATAACAAAAGTTAGCGTACAAAATTTTATATCTGACAGAGCGCAATATGCCCAGTCACCTTTATCATCAACACTTCAGATATCTCGACAACTCCTGATACTTTACTAAGTTTTGCTGGTGACTGTTCCTGATCCCAAAGTGACTATCATTTCCAATTGACGTTCGGTAAAGTTAATGAATGGCATGAACTAAACTGTTGCCATCTACAAATCTTACCCTTCTGTTTAAAGGCTTACACGATACCCTTACACTTAAAAAACCAAGAACAGACCATGCACATTAAATTGGTTATGGATCCGAAACCTATTGTGTAAATATTTATTTTGTTAGAGTTCTGGCAACGGCCAGCTTCTCTGCTCAAGGCCAGAGTGACTGTGCCATATAGATTATGTTCACCGGACTTTGACTCTATTTATAGACCTATACAGAGTGAGTACCTCTTAGTGTAAACAAAAAAAATTGGTGAAATTAGATCAAAAATGTAAAATAAAAATGCCGCAGACCTCAACTTTCTATTCAAATCCGTTGCAGATATACGATAAATCAAAGACTGTTTTGAGGAAACCACGTTTTTTACCATAAAAGCTGCAATATCTCCATTTTGTTTAAATATTAAGACGGCAAAATTGAGGTCTATGTTTATTATCATTGGATTTTAAACCTTACATTGAAAACCTAATAAGATAAATCCTAATAATAAATAAATAAATTTAATAACATAAGATCCTCTGGTCTAGTGTCGCTTTATTGACAGTTTTCCTTTATTTTCTATTAAACAATAATTTTTTTTCTTTGCTTTTTATTCCAATGTAGAGTTTATTATGTTTAAAATGCAAATTTTCATTAAGGGATTGTCATGATTTTTTATTTACACAAGTAACTGATTTGCCAAATGAGAAGACCATGTTTTTTCGGTTATAAAAGTAAATTTCTCGAAAAAATCAAAGCAGAATCATTACTTTCAACATATCATTTGAAAGCTGATTAAATTTGCGAGGTTTCGTGAGATTTGCAGTTTTGTAGATATTTTTCAAAACGGTGAGCGTTGAAGAAATACAAGACATTGTAATTTCCCTAAATAAGGTGAAGATCGAGCTGTTCTTTAGGTCATAAGTTTGTAAACTTTAAGATTACATGTACTTTGCTCTTATAGGAAATATAATGCTAAATCGGAAAATGTGGTCAAAGTTTGAAAAATATTTTTTAAAAATGGAGATATTACAGCTTTTATAGTAAAAAAAAAACGTAGTTTCATCAAAAAAGTCTTTGATTTATCGTATATCTACAACGGATTAGAATATAAAGGTGAGGTATGCGGCATTTTTCTACATTTTTGATCTAGTTTCACCCAATTTTTTTTTTCCACTAAAAGGTACTCACCCTGTATATAATGATGATTTTTCTGATTGAATCTTCTACATGCTCTTGTATTCTTTGCGATTTTCTCACTCTCAACAACTAGAACTATCAGATCTCCCCTTTTTCAACACTTTCTCTGCCTTCAAGAAAAATATAAAAAAGCCTACGGGCTTTTATCATATCATATATCTTATTTGAGTTACATATTAAGATTCACATATCTAATGTTTTAAAAAGCACATTTCTAAGCATATAAGCTTAGATCTTTCAATTCTAATTTTATACTGGTTTATGGTTATGCTTTATAAAAATGATAAAATATCATGACATTTTCTTTTCTTTTTTTTTTATAAAAAAATGTTAAAAAATAAAATAAAATAAATTTTAGAGCTGCGTTAATCTTGACGCTTACTCGCCCCTCTAGTGATGCCAGTTTTTGGTCGATATTGACGTAACCAGCTTCAAAAGCACCATTCTCTTGAATGCCATCGACTTCCTGAGAGGCTTGTCCTCCATCGGAGAACAAGAGACCGAAGAAGCCATGCAATGGAATCGAAATAAAGGAAGGACCTAATTAGCTGAGGCTGTTAACCTCACTTCTCTAATGAGGGCCGAATACGCTCCCACAATCAACACTTTTTTGAATGCTTCATGGTGTGAAAATTTCGTGAGAACAACTCCTAGATAGTGCTGATTCTATAGGTTTCGTTTTGCCAAAGAATATAAATTTTTTTTTTTATGTATATACTTATTTTATTTATTTATTTGAGAGTTTTAGAGCGTAAAACTTATTGGTCATCAACGCTCGTCTGTTCTCGGTGGAAATTTATCTATATTTTGTAATATAGCTTTTCTCTATAAAGGAGGGCTATTACTTTTTCAATAATTTTTTCGTCGTTGCCAAGCGCCTTTGAGATGTTTTGAGGTATTCCTGATTCGGCTAGCTTTTTGGTGTAGTATGGGCATTCAGTAAACATATGGTTTATTGATAAAACATTGCTACATATTTCACAATTGGGAGGAGCCCCTTTGGTTATTAGGTGGAGATGTGTTATTCTGGAATGGCCAATTCTTAATCGCGTTAGGATCACTTCTTCTCTGCGATTAATGCGGTAGGAACTGCTCCATGGTTTTATGTCCTTCTTAATAGCCTTGAGTTTACTCGGTGGGCTGTGATCTCACAATGCTAGCCACTCTTGGGATACCTACTCTCTAAGTAGGCTTAAAGTACTTACTAGTAGCACTTTAATAAAAGCTCTACATTATAACGTCTCTTGGCCATCAGATTATTGGGAATTGAGTGTGAGGCAAGTTGGGAGACCAGTGGATTGGAGTGGTTATAGATTTTACTAAAGGATAGGTATCTGGTTTGCGTTGAATCAGCAACATTAGGAATATTAAGATCTATATGGATAAGTTTGTTTGTGACGTAATAAGGAGCATTGAGGATATTGGATTGCAAGGATTGGATACGAGAAGAATTGGAAGGTTAAGCGGAGCCCAAAAGCTCAACTCCGTGTGTCCAAAGAGGTCTAATTATTGTCTTGTAAATAAATCTTAAGTAATAAATCGGAAGATTTGATCGTTTGTCTATTAATTTTCTATCTAACGATACTTATAGTTAAACGAATAAATGAATGAATTACTGCATTTTGTAAAAATAATTACAATCACAGTAATACAATCACAGGAGGTCTGACTTCAGAATGAACAGTTAAAATGAAATAAAATATATAAGTAAATTGAAAAATATCACACATAATATAAAATTAAATAAATATACTACACATAATAAGTACAACTAAAAAAAGAAAATTTTCGGCTGAAAAAGAAAAACAAAATTTTAGACAAACAAAAATTAAACAAAATACTTCGAGATAACTAATTACCATCGGAATTAAATGTATCTGTTATAAATAAATAAATAGCTCTTAAATGCTTAATGCTTTTAACGAATAAAAGATTTTCCATGGTCAACTCAGGAGTAGGTTTGGGCAGGAGATACTTGCTTAAATACTTTTGCCTTTGTCTCCTAAATGCCGAACAATCCAGCAAAAAGTGTGTGACACTATCCCCTTGTGTCACAAAACTCATACGATTGATCATTGTTAAATTCCACCGTACGACAGTCGTTTATTTCCTTTTGCTGGCCATCCTCAGTTGAGCGAGAATTCTCTGGTTTTCTATATGGTTATTGAAATGTAGATACGCTTGAGGTGTGCCAAAGGCTGCGATATTTCTATAATATAGATTAAACTCGGACTGCCCCACTCGATCGAAATCTAAACTCATGAGATACTTATAGTTAAATTTAAATTTCCAAAATACATTTTTCTGAAATGTTTTTTAATAACAAATTTCTAAATAAAAAAGAGTTTTTCGTAAAGAAAAATGGTAATTTCATAGAAACAGGCGGTTCTATACATCTTATTTTAAATCCCTTACTTTTAGAAATAATAAGAAAAAACTGAATTTTTAAATTAAGAATTTAATTATTTATTTTCATCGAGTCTACAGTTATCTTTTTTTACTTGTTCATAATTAATTTTACTTTATTTTATATATTTTTTACCTTTTATTCATTTTTCTTAGCTTTTCTAATTGTTATTCATTAAGATTATGATTACGTTATTGACACACTTAAGGAGACATTCGGAAATATTCATACCATAATTGGGTAGTCCAATAAATTTGAAACTTACAGTTATTGTCCTTAATTACTATACTTTAAGCTAAATAAGAAATTAAACACCAAGCATTATTACTCGACTGTATATTAAAAAATAGTGACAATATATTTTATTTTATTAATTTTTTTTTAAAATTTGTTTTAATATAACAGTTTTTATATTCAGTATAATTGCAATAACTATCCATGATACGCTATTTGAATATAAGAGGGAATAAAACGGCATGAAAGAGGAGTAAAATAAAATATTCGTGAGGCTGTTGTTTCTCCACTCCCTTGAGGTAGCCATCCTTCTTGGATATGAGCCCCACAGCTCCCGTAGGTTGACATCCTGGGGATGGGATGGGGGGATGGGGATCGGGAAATAGGTTGAATCCCAAACGGCCTACAACGGAATAATGGATTCCGCTAACAGTAAATTAGGATTTCAACAGTTTATGTACTGTTGACAACATTGAAATTTAAAATTCATTATAATATCTCAATTTACTTCATAGTTTATTTATTTTATTTTATCTTTAATTTTTTAAAATCCACAACTGTCACTTATATCGTGAAAACAAGCAAATCATGATCATCGTGTGTAAAACATCTGGCATGTCAGATCATGAGGGAGGTCAGAACCCAACGGTATATTCTCCCGACATGAAACACGTTTTTTATCAATTTTAACGGAGTTAAAATCCCTCAACCAACTCTTTTTCATATTTTTCGAGTATTCTCTGCCATGTTTCTTGAGGCTATGGTTTGTATTAGATTGCCGATATATCCATAGAATCTTGTTCGATGGATATTCCTAAGTCTGTGTGTAATTTTACGTTATTGGCATACCAAAGTGTAATGAGTTTTAATGTTTTTTGCTGTGATTCTGGTGTGTTTTTATGTTTTATTTTTTAGCTATTCCGCAAAATTTTTAGGCGTACGTCCATTTTTTATTGAAATTAAATTATAACATTAATGTTGGAATCTTACAATCAAGTCCAAATTTCTCAAAGCATAAGTTATTTTTTTAATACTTTTCCTATTGTATTTATAGGTATTTTTTTTTTCGTTCATGCTTTTTTATTTTTTTATAAATGTAATTATTACTCCATGATCATTATAATATTTAATTTAGACTAGCAAATCGTGAAGTATGCAAAATATATGGGAGCGTGATGATTGTTATCAAATACAATCCTGTATAGGTGTACTATGGAAGAGAAAATAGTAAGAAAAAAAATAATGGAATAGGATGAATCCTTTTTTTTTTTACTGAAATAATTTTTACTAGTGATGTGTCGGTACCATTTTTTCATTCCATTTCAACCGGCTCCAAAAACATCGATTCTCGTAACTTATTTTAAATAAGAAAAAATCCACATAATAGCTCAAGGAGCAGATCAACTTTATCTAAAAAACAATAATTATTTTAAAATAAATTAATTCACCTATGGATCGGTTCTTAGGAGTCGACTTTGGATCATCGATTCTCGATACTAAATCTTTTCTCGAGAATCGAAATCGATAATCGATTCATCCATGATTTTCCCTCCAATTATCGTGGATAATCATATAGTTATTATCATATGGATAATTGTAGTGATTATATTTCTTGTAACAAAAAAAGAAATAAAAGGGTTTTGGAAAAATATTTTGGTTGCTATGACATGAAGATTTATAGCATTTTCTTTATTTAATTTTTCCTTATTTGACGAACTGCACGAAACAGAGTATTATTTTGCCATAACATGGGGAACATCTGATGGAGTAAAACTGCTGATTTACAGGTAATTGTCCTATGATTTAAAAGAGGACTTATATTTATTTCTTAATATACAACAGTCGTAATTTATTTTAAAAGTATCATCGAAACCTGAATTTAAGTGAATTATCCTTCCGAGGCGTATGAAAAGAAGATGGCCTCAGATCTTGAATGAATGAATGAAAAATAATCTTTATTCTGGGACACCTTGACACTTAAGAATAATAGGGTGTATAAAAAAAAATGACCGTTTCTTAAACAAATATTTGTATTATTATTTCTTTGATATAAAATACAATTAATACTCAAAGTATAGTCCATTGTTATCTACCGTTATTACCCATCTGCTAGTCAATTGTTCAAAGAACTCTTTGACAGCATTTTCAACTTCCGCAAAATTATCAAATTTTTTCCCTTGAAGAAAATGGGCCATGGATCGAAACAAGTAGTAATCCGAAGGTGCGAAGCCGCCCGGAACCCTTCTTCCTTTCCGACGTCGTGTCTCCTCTTCTAAATTTTTCAAACCAACGCCGCGTAGTGCTGTCTTCAAGGACACCTTCCCCTGCATATTTAATAATTTCACGAGTTGCTTCAGCGGCTGTGAAATTTTTTTTTTCCAGTACTGCCTTAAAATTACGATAATTTCGTAGGACACTGTAATGTTTCTTTTTTGAAATAAATAACTGAACTGAGGCTTTTTTTAAGTCCAGTATTAGTAACAAGCCTAGAGAATGCTCTAAAGGGATTATTAAGCATTGGTATATAATAAATAATAGATAGCATTAAGATATTTATAGACTTTTGAACTTTTAAACTTGGAATTTGATAAAACGGTCACTTTTTTTGAAACGCCCTATTAACATGAAAGTACAATCAACAGATATTATTGTGTACCTGTTGTGTGGATATTGTGGATGCGTACATATCGGGCAGCGGACTTATGTAGAATATAAATTCTATACTTATGAATGTAGGAGGTAGAATTTTAAATTTAAAAACTAATCATCGGGTTTAAATGAAAAAAAAAAAAAAAAAAAAATACACTTATGTATTAAGGCTTTCATATATAGAACTATTATTTAAGTACTACCAGGTAGCTGCTTCACAATCATAGGCATGTTATTATGAACGTTTTAATTACATTTACTGGATTTATATTTTTTTCTTCATACAGTTTCAATAAATTGACGATAAATAAAATAAATAAAAAGTATATTAAAGTACTTTCAGATACAAAGTACTCACTTGGAGGTAGAATAACTGAGGCCATAAGATGTGGTCGAGTAGACCGTTGTGGCTCTTCATAAATTAGAAGATGGCAGTAACCCACATCCTCTCTTCTACAGCCAACCAATTCCTTTGTCCATTGTCTGCAGCTCATGTTGTTCTAGGTTGTCTTTGGCTTCTTCTAGTTACATTATTTTGATGAAACTAACAAGTTTCAACGATTTATATTCACAAATAAACTATCTTATATATTGTATGATCGTAAATAATAATACAACACCTCATTCATAAAATGTGATATCTAAACAATAAACAACAAACATAAATAATTTAAATTTGGAATTAATTTGCCACTTGTGTTGGTATTTTTGGTTCCAAGACTAGATTTTTATTTATTTAACACTAAACCTACCATGTGTCAAATAACCCTTTTCGGTATTTTCGGCAGAGGAACAACATTCATTACTTTGCTTTTTGACTTGACTAATTTTATTTAAAAATATATATCAAAGGCATTTTTTTTAATATCTACTCCTTTCTTATTATTGATTTTTTACCGAAAAATTGTGGTAAAAACAGTTATACACGAAATGTCGGTAGGTTTAATGCTAAACGTTCATCAGAAGTTACAGGGTGTCCCGAATTTAAATGGCAATTGAAATTATCATGTATGGGCTCTTGAAAATCCCAGAGCTATTAAAGACAATAGGTTTCAGCATGAATTTGCTATTAACGTTTGGCTTGGAAGAGGACAACATTTTGAGCAATATTTACATTAAAAAGAACATAACATAAATATAAATGTAAATAAATAAGTATAAAAATGAAAAAATGTTTTATTTATTTTTTTGCGATTTTCTCTAAAACTATGCAAAAACGAGCAAATCTCTAAAGGCCTTTTTGTCTTGCTTTTTCGGTCCCATATAAGTTCCTAAAGTTTTTCCATTTAAATTCGGGACACCCTGTATTCTGACAGGGGAAAATTCTTATTTCTTTTTAGTATTTCTTCAGGTATTTACATCCGTATATTCTTTATTTATGGCATTTGAAATATATTAATATTAATTAATTTATTAATAATATTAAAAACCCTAATTAATTAATGGCAAGGAAAATATCAGGCCCCCTTGACCGTCGTTGCTCATATATTTTCTATTTTTTTTCTCTTTCCTGTAATTCATTTGTCTGTAGGAGATAAATTTTCAAATTAAACTGCTTAATCCTGTTGACCGTATATGCCCTTATATTGTTTATTTTTCATCATATCTATATGATTTTAAATTATTTAAATTAAATTAACAACAAATGGTTATTTAAAATTAACAAAGTTGAGAAAAAAAAAACAGGGTTTTAAAACGTGACAAGGATTCAAGGATTATTAAAAACAATAATTAAATAAAAGCTGTGTTTAAAAAAAGTAACCAAACATTTTTAAATTTACATAATTTTTAATTAATAAGTTTTATATTCGCCCCATGCGTTCGATGGGGGTGTATGTTCATTGTGATTTTGAATAAATTCTATAAAGTATGCTCAATCTAATGCAAAACTGAATAATGAATCATACTAATTTTAAATTTGGTAATTTTTATTTTTTTTTTAACATGGAACATGTTTTACCGGTGACCTAGTTGTTTGAATGCAATACCTTTTTGAAGAACGCTAGGGCGTTACACATAGTTTGATAGAGGAGATTAGGAGCAGTTAGGAGATCAACTCTTCTTACATTAAATTACTCTATCTTAACTAGAAGGTTCTAATGAGTGAGCTCCTTTTGACTTTGTTTCTCCTATTACGAAATTAACCTGTATTTGACCGATCTAGCTCGATCACTCTTGGTTGTTCGAAATTTTGGTTTGAAAAAAAAAAGGCCCGTATTTAAAACTTGACGGATAATTTATTTTGAAATATAACATTAATGGCTAGGACCTACCGTTTGAGAGATAAATGGGTTCAATGAAACAAATCACTTTTTAAAACCCTGTTTTAGGGACGTACACTGTTCTAGATATTCAATTTGTTTTTTCTTGCCTTTTTCCAATATCCCTGTGAGACTGCATTAGTACTTGTTAAATTACCGTATACAAATTAAAATGTAATGAATGTGAAGCAAAATACACGAGAAAAACCGGACGATCGGTAAATCAAAGAGTAAATGAACATATAAGAGCATACACTAATAAGACCCAAAATTCCAATTTCGCTATCCATCTAAATGAAAATAACCGCAAATTTAATAAAGACTCGGGAGTAAAAGTATTACATGAAGTAGAAAATAGCCTAAAATTAAATACTTTTGAATCACTAGAAATAACAAAATCGTTTAAAACCGATCCAGATTTTTGTTTAAATGATCAGATTAACATATCCAATAGCCCCATTTTAAATTTGTTTCCCATAGGAACGGAAAAACCCAATGAGTCATAAGGGATACCCCATTGTAAATCAAAAATTTAACCTACCTGCTTCCCTTATACTTCTCACGAATTCAGTGTTTTAGTTACCTCGAAGGTGGGTGCCCATGCTTGATTTCTAGTCTTACTTTTATAAAAACTTTAGTATATATAATCTATGTAACATAGTACTGCTGTGTAGAAAAAAAAAAATTGTATGCTGTAGAACTGAAGATGAATGTTTAGCATTCGAAACTAGTTTTCTAATAGAATAATCTCAATAGAAGTGGCAATTAATTCATGAATCCTAAATTACCGTTTATTTTACAATTATTATTATTACGATATTAAATAGTAACATTCATAGCTACACTATGGAACGACACCGATTCGATTCCTGGTTACATGAAATTTCCTCTTTAATTATTGAATCGTTTTACGATAAAAATTCAGGGCTAAAGAGCCAGTTTGATCAGTCATGAGGAACGGATAGCCAGAAAAAAATCTTCCGCTACGTAGATATAGGCAGCCAAACAGGAAGCAGAGTCCCAACAGAATATACCGGCACTAGTCCTGATATTCGTGACACCGCAACGACCGCACCGTGACAAGCTGTTACTATAAGGTTCCAATAACTCTTGTCACATACGGCGTCACTGCTTCGAACTAATAAGGTTGAATTAATTGCGTAGTTTGGGACCAAATAGGCTGCGTGCCGCGTTAGGCTAAGCGTCATGTTATCTTATTGTACCGCATATGTCCTATACGTTTGTGGCGCAGTAAGGTATTTTATTCAGGATATTACATTTTAATCACGAGTTCTAAAACAAATTATGTTTTTAAATTTCTCTTATATTAGTTTAAGTATTTTATACTCTTAGCTATACGTCCATCCTTCCTATGTTAGTCCAGTCAATAAACATCTATTAGGGTGAATGAAATATGCGATTATTTATGAACTCAGGGCTTCGTTAGGAGTAAAATTGTTCCCTTCACTGCTTCATTAGAAGTAGTTAGAAGGTAAACATACGAAAAGTCACCGACCCTGGGGGGTGAGCTTACGGTGGGGGAGGGGAGAAGGTTACGTTATTGTGATTTCGATTTTATCTCGAAAGCGGTAGTCTCTAGGAAAATATGTTACAGACAAAATTAAAGCCAATTAAATTTCCTTTAAAATTTTTATATACATATTTGTCGAACTTTCAATGGTTTTCGAGATATACTTTATTAAAACTCGATAATTTTCGCTAAGAAAATACGTTTTACCTCATTTTTTGTCTAGCGTTTGCTTCAAGTGCGAGAAACGTATGTATGAAATTAAAGTAAATTTAAAGTTGGACTAGTGGCGGTATGTTCTGTTGGGACTCTGCTTCCTGTTTGGCTGCCTATATCCACGTAGCGGAAGATTTTTTCTGGCTATCCGTTCCTCATGACTGACCTAACTGGCTCTATTAGCCCTGAATTTTTATTGGAAAACGATTCAATAATTAAAGAGGAAATTTCATGTAACCAGGAATCGAATCGGGGTCGTTCCATAAAGTAGCTATGGATGTTACTATTTAATATCGTAATAATAATAATTGTAAAATATACGGTAATTTAGGATTGATGAATTGATTGCCACTTCTATTGAGATCATTTTATTAGAAAACTAGTTTCGAATGCTAAACATTCATCTTCAGTTCTAAAACATACAAATGTATGAAATTAAAGTAAATTTAAAGTTGGACTAGTGCCGGTATGTTCTGTTGGGACTCTGCTTCCTGTTTGGCTGCCTATATCCACGTAGCGGAAGATTTTTTCTGGCTATCCGTTAATTTAAAGTTGTGCAAATTTGATTCTAACATTTTTTCTGAGAAACGATTATGGAAGGCACTAGAAGAAAATGTTTGACAAAAAGTAAGGAAAAAATTATTTTTTGTCGAAAATTATCGATTTTTAATTACGAAATTCAATCTCGAAAACGGTTGGAAATTCGACAAATATGTATATAAACAATTTTATAGGAAATTTGATTAGCTTTAATTTTTATTTGAACTTATTTTTTAGAGTCTCCCATTTTCGAGATATAATCGAAAAACCCACGAGTGCAATCTTCTCTTCTCCCTCCCACCGTTAGCTCATATTTCATACACTCTATACTCCTCATTTCAGCACTCAATGATTGGACAATACACCCCTTCTAACAGATCTGTATTATATGTTAAATTCTTCTTAGCTAACTCTGGTTATCAACATTCGTCGTCTTGCTAATGATTAAAATTCCTTCTATTCCATCACCTACCCTTCCTACTAGCTGATAAATATTATTCACAAGGAAACAGATTTATTTCTTCATTTTATTTATTTCTCTTATTCCAGAGCTTCTAATTTCTGGAACTCCCTCCCTTCCAGCATTCACTATACCTCCACTCTCAATAGCTTTAAATCCCGACTCATAATTTACTTATTATGAAATCAATCCAACATTCATATTCAAGAATATGAACAATGTAATTTTGAATTTCTTTTTTGTTGTATCATTTTTGTTTTTGTCATAACTCATATTATTATATCAAATAATAATAATATATATAATTCCTATGATAATATAGTAAAAGATAAATTTATTCCCTCTTGATAAGATTTTTTTTTTTTTTACTGTATTTTTCATTGATTTGTTTTTTCTTATGTTTTGTTTTCTTACTTTATTTTAAATTTTTTACCTTACGGTTTTTCTTGTTTTTCAAGAAATATTTATAACATGTATATAATATTACTTTTATACCATAATCTAATTTCAATATTTTTATATATTTTTCTTGATTTTATTATTTCCTTAATTTTATATATAGCAGCTGTATGGCCTATATATTTTTCATTATAATTATTCTTTATGGGCAAGGATGAAATTTATTTTTATTTCATTTCATTTTCATTCATATTTCGTTCAATCTTTTACATACTTACTGATTTTATGCATGGTTATGAGTACATTCATATTATAATAGGTGTCTTGTGTCCTAGTATAAAGTACGTTATTTATTTTATATTATCAAACATTATCCTTCATTTTCTCGATATCCTTTTCTGAAGTATTTCTCTGCCATAAAATTACTAACAGTTGAGTGGGCTTGTGAAGTTTGAGCAAAGTCTGTTGGCTAATTACCCTATTGGGCCATTAACTATGCTGATCGGGAGAATTGACCTCCGAGCAGTCTCCCGCTCAACAAGTCTCCGGGGTACCCCCTCTCAGCCCTTTAGGGGATATTAATATTCATTAAAACATTATCAATTATTTTATATATATATTTACATAATAATATAAATATATATGATACTTATAATCACAATAACTAATTGCTAATGATGGGCCGACTAGTCAGCTGGTTTCACAAAATTTAATTTTAATATTTCATTTATATTTATATTCTTAATAATAGGTAGATTGAAATGAAAACAATTCCTTTATTTATTATACTTTTTATTTTAGATTCATCTTTACAGTTTGTTACTTATAACAGTATTAAAAACTTTTTTTTTTCTTTTTTTTTGTAGTGAATCATCGAACTTATTTTAATATATCGAACATTATTTAATATTTTTATCTAAATTTTCTGTGACGCCCAACGCATGTATGACTGACGTCAGTCGTAACCTAGATAAGTTAGATGTGAGAATGCCTGTAAAAAGTGTTTTGTTTTTTCATATTCATCTGTTATCATTCAGTACCGCAAACATCTGGAACTATAAAATAAATCTTAATTTCAGCGCTGTAAGAATTCGATATAAGAAATTGTTTTATTTTTTATGTTTAAAAATTAGTTATGTGTCGCAACAAATAAATCGATTCTCGATTCATGATCCTCGCTAGAGCTAGAGCTCTATTTGAAAATAAATTTTTATTACAAAAAAAAAAAATGGTAAATATGAGATCTAAATGAAGCCAACCAAATAAAAAAATAAAATAAATAAATTCGTAAACAACCAATATTATTTATTATCTCCAACATACAATTTATAAGTTAGGACTAATCCTTCTATAACATCATGCTTACCTCATGTAATATATAACTTAATTACATTTCAACTCAAAACAATTCGTTTTACAAATTCTCATCTTATAAGATGAAAGAATTAGAAAAATGTACTAGAAACTTTCATATGTAGACGGTAGGATGTATTTATATTTGTTTAGATAAAGTTTTAATAGTGCAAAGAGCGTGTCCTTTGTAAAAAACGTAATATTTAATTCAATTTTCAAAAAGGACATCAATGGCGGATTTTCAAAAGGACAACAATGGTGGAAAATCCTTCCGCCATACTAAAATCGTTTAATCCTGGAATGTTTTAAAATAGTATCATAAAGGACAAAAAATAAAAGAACAACAATGGTGGAATATCCTTCGGTTATCTTAGAAATCGTTAAATCCTGGCGGATCTCAATATAGTATCCTTAAGGACGAAAACTAATATATATTTGGCCAAAGATTTCCTTCCGCCATCCATTAAATCATTATATGTAAAATTATTTGTGTCATAAAAAGGCTTTTACGAAAAAAAATTTATCTTATGCATTTGAGTGGTAACGTGGTTTGGAAAATGGTTCGTTACTCTTGCTCTCTTGATAAGGGAAATCATTTCGTTTTATTGTGTTGCTAATCAAAGGGGTGTACACTTTATTTTTATAGCTGTATAATTTTTTTTTTCCAGTTATTTGTTTAATGATTTTATTTATATATCACTAAACTTAAACCAGAAGATACGCTATTCGTTTTCGACTTTAATATTTTACGAGAAAAGTGTTTAAAGCTCCCTATTAATTACAACAGACTTATTTTCATAACAGCAATCAGATCTGTTTAGACAAACGGAGTTGACTTGAGGTACAACATGATGGTATAGAAGGATCAATACAATTAGGATTGATGAATCAATGGCCACTTCTATGAGAAATATTTTATTTGAAAACTAGTTTCGAATGCCAAACTTTCATCTTCAGTTCTAAAACTTTCAAAATTTTCAACACTATGTCACATTGATTATATAAACTAAAGTTCTCAAAAATGTAAGACAAGAAATCAAATATTGATACTCACCTGAGGAGATCTTAGAGATATCTGAAATATATCCATCGTGAAAGGGGGGTAGTTTAAATTTATGATGACTAATTAGATTTTTCCGTTCCTATTGGAAACAATTGTCCTTTTTAACATTTCCAATAGCTCCATTTTAAATTTATTTCCATAGTGCTGATTTGAAAACTTAAGTATATATAATCCATGTAACATAGTGCTTATGTTTTGAAAATTTTGTTTGTTTTAGAACTGAAGATGAATGTTTAGCATTCGATACTAGTTTTCTAATAAAATAATTCTAATAGAAGTGGTAATTAATTCATTAATTATAAACGGAATTGAGCTTTGAGCTCCATTAAACCTTCCAATCCTTCACTTAACCTATCATTACAATCCAAATTATTCTTATTATGACACAAATAAATCTATCCATAACGACCTAAATATCTATATGTTGCACATTTGTCCTAAACAATATACCTATCATTTTCATTGCATTCCTGGCAATTCACCTTGGAGTCTGAAAAGAAAATGAATTCGAGATCTATTGCAGAACTTGCCTAAGAGTGCTACCAATGAGTAGTTTCTTTTTCATTACTTTGAATTATTATTACCGCTTATTAACGTGATATATTCTTTATATACAGTTTTAAATTTTAAGTATTTGTTATTTTTATGTTACTATTACTCACACTTTTTATTACATTTCATTCATTGCTACATTTTAAATGACTCCTGTAACAATATATAAAGTGCTCTGTCAATTTCCATTAAACATCAGACCATTCGACTGTTAGCCGTGTGGGCGGGTGCTCACTCAGCTAGAGTGCCTGTCATTACTAGAATTCTTCTAGCCCTAATCAGGGGAGATACACGCGATGCAGTCTTCATCTTCTTTATTCCGCTTTAATTTTCCTGTTTATTTACCTAATTTCTTCTCTTTAATTCTAATTATTTTCTTTTATTTCAGAAAGTCTTCAAGCACCGCGGTTTATCACCCAGCCCTCCTCTTCGAGTACCTACGTCAGCGAAGGGAGGACGAAAATCCTTCAGTGCCAAGCATTAGGTGAGTCCAATTATTTCTTTTTATATTAGCTTTTCTCAGATTTAACCTAATTTATTTATTTTTTAATAACGAATGAACTCTTAAATATATATAACTAAATATTATGTAGATATAGTTACAGATTTATAAAACATTTTCAGTTTATCAGTATTAATTATAATGTTCTGTTAATCTTATTTTAATTATTTTTTTATCAATATCAATATAACATTATTTACTTTTTAAAATTACAAATTTCGTTTAAGTTTACATGTTCTATGCAATATATAGTTTACATATTAAGTATCTTCTACACCAATAATATAGTTTTATTAAATAATGATTTGGTTTTAAAGTTAATATATAAACAGCAGTAATAATTATAAAAACTAACAATTCAACAGTTGTGTACTAGAATTGTTAGTCTATTCATATCCACTAGTAACATTGGCATGATTATGAGAACAATATAGTCTCGAAACGTCGCCAAAATAGTTGTTTTATTTATGACTGAACCTCAATAACCTTACTAAACATATATACATATATATATAATGTTATGATTTTTTTTTTCTCCAACCAACGATTATATGTTTACATACACATTTTTTTTTTTTTTACAACCACACAAAGTTCATAAAATTTCAAATTTCATTACATTATTGTAACAACACGCAAATAAACTGTTGGTTAAGTACAATCACTGATAAGTAAAATAATATAATATAACACATATCATACATGTAGTATGCCTGTAACGGCATGGAACATGTAAAAAAACATTAATAAACGGTCCTTTTATGGGGTTACCATAAGAGAGGAAAAAAAAAAAAAAAAAAAAAAAAAAAAAAATATATATATATATATATATATATATATATATATATATATATATATATATAATACAAATATTATACACATGTGACAAGAGACGTATAAACTTTTAAGTTATGAGTACATGTTTTGTTCTTTTGTGTGTGTATCTTTTAGCGAATGTTTTATTGTAATTACCGATTTCTCGGATAATAGAATATTCTGATTTTTTTTTATTTTTCATTGAACGCGAAGTTAGATAGGGATTAGATTGAGATCGTACAGCATTGTTGATATTTTTGTATACCGAGGGAAATCATTGATGATCGTCTTCCACAAGTTTTGGAACAAGGTATGTCTTTCCATTTAAAATAATAGAATAGGAAAAAAAAATTTTTTTTATTGTCGGGCAATATCCCTTAAGAATAACAAATAAAAGCTGTTACTATAGTTGACTGTTAAGTATTAGGAGAAGTAGATAGTTGGGGTATGCAGTCATAAAGATACACAGCAATTAAAAAATAAGTTTTTTAATTTTTATGCCAACGTTTCAACTTGCATTGCAAGCCTTCATCAGGGCTAGAAGTAGAAAACAAACAAAAAGGTATGACTAAATAGTAGAGAGTATAAAAAACAAAGGGATGGAAAGAATAAATATATAAGAGTAAAGACAATAACATAAAGGCAATATCTAAAGGTAAAGAAGACAATACATAAAGACTATTGAAATAAGATTAAAATTAAAAGCAGTGATAGATAATTAAAAAAGTAATGAGTAAATTATACAACATAATTGGTAAAGATAAAAACTGAGTATACACCAAGTTGATGAAATAGTAAGGACCAATTAATGAGTTAATATCTAAAGGCCATGAAGAATAATGCATACAGATTAATGAATTCATTTAAATAATAAAATTTGAAAAAATAATAATAAAATAATAAATTATTGGTCCATTTAAGACTGAAGATGGCTACAAACTCCAACATAATAAAACTATAGAGAAACTTTCAAACATCGAGGCAGACATAAGGAAACGCAGACTGAAATTTTATGGACGCAGACTGACCCATCAGATCCTGAAGGCAACAGTAAACCTTAAAACAATGGCATGGAGCAGACAAGTGAAGAAAGATCTAAAAAGTGCAAAAACAAATCCAGAGGAAGCTCTAGACAGAAAAGCTTACGGACGAAAGGTGAATGCGTGGGAATTACGGCCGGAAAACGGAGTCAAGAGGACTGGGAGAACTTGGTCGGAGGGTAGGAGGAGAGAACATGGGGAGACAATGAAGATCATTTGGGCGCATCGTAAGGAGAGAGGAACCACAAGAGCTTCACGTGATCTATCTTAGGTCCAGATCGTGCCTAATAATCATAATAATAATAAAATAATGATAATATATACAATGAAAATAGTTAAATATACAAAATGGATATTTTGTACAATGTTTAGCGTTGTATGTACAATATAAGTATCTATATGTTACATTCAGAAGGAGTAAAATTAATATTAAGTGGGATATTAACTAAGCAAGAACTGAATCTGAATCTAATTTCAGAAATGCAAGAACGTGTATTTTAACTGAGTAGATAGTTAGCAAGCGTCAGCTTAGAATAAGAATAAGGTATTTGAGATAGAGATTTTTAAATGTTGACAGGAATTTTTCTTGTCTCATATCAACATGAATAGATTTTCAGAGGATGGTTGAGCGGAAGAGGAAGGAGCGTTGGAATGCAGAAGTTCTGTGGGGTGGGGTGTATAGGTCAGAAATAATACGGTTGTCTATGAGTGACATGCGTTTTGTGGAAATAATGGTTTCTGATTTGCTTGTATTTCCTTTCAATTTCCATTAATGGCAATATTTATTTATTATTTAGAAAATTTGTTCTAATCTGTTTTCTATTGTGCCAATGTGTTGTTACATTAGGGTTCGTTGTTCAGATAGGACACAGGTTGAAAAGTGTTGGAGGATGAGTTTATTTAGGTATAGAACTGTCTGTTTGAAAGGAATGAGTAGATAATGTGAATTATGTAAGGGAGAAATTTGTACATTATCAATTTATAAATGGAGCCGGTGTGCCAGGCGGTATCAAATGTTTTTTCTAGGTCAAACAATAGCACTCCTGTATGGTTTTTTTTTCGTTAAATACTTTAGTAATAAAGGCAGTGAGACGAACCAATTGGTCAACAGTGGAATAAATTGTCAGATTTGTTTTATTAGAATTCGTGTTTTATTGAATTATTTTTTATAATAATTTCGTTGGTTCCTTTAAATCATAAAACAAGTCGGACTTATTTATTTTTTTTTTTTAAGTCATATTATCTCTGCCTCTAAAAGCAATAAAAGACACATGAATACAATTACATAGATTGCGTAATGTTGATACTTCGCACTGACTGGGACATAAGCTGTATTATTAATCAGTAGTGGTTTAGCGATAAATTTAGTTCAGTTTACACAAACTAAAGAATCATATCTGATTAAAAATGCCCCGAACCACTAATAACAAATATCATTCATTACCTTTTTTATCAGATTTGATTATATTGTGGATAATTACGTAATGACGCCCCGCAACCAACTTCGCATTTATGGGCGTGATATATACCTTGTCTTTATTTCTAAGATGGGCCGACTAGTTGGTAGAACCGACTAATCGGCTAGTTTTGTAGTCGGCGATAAATTAGCAAAACTCGCCGATTATTAGGCTATTTTATACATTTATATTTCCACAGTAAAAAAATTGTTTAATTGAAATGAGTGCTTCAGTTTCTGTTTGAAATTGTTATCCTATTTGTTTTTTATTTTCCTATATTGAATACATATCTTATACAATTTGACGTTTAGCTTGCATTAGCAATAGTTTATTTTTGAAGAGAATTGTTTTAAAATTTGTAAGAAGTAGTATTGAACTAGTACGTAGAAAATTGCTTATCCATAATATTACAAGGACAAACCATTTTTCGTTTGCGATCACTAACCACGAAAAATATAGTACCAAAATTTAACCACATCATCTTAATAGTTCCAGGAAAGTTTAGCAATAATAAAATCTATTGATTTCCAGTTAATTTGATATGCAGTTAATTAAGTAATCGATACGTGGATAACAGTGAGGTTTGAAAATCGACCGATAGGTGGTAAGTGCCATTCTATATGAGAGGTCACAAAGGTAAGGTGTTGTATAGAGCTTGAAGTCTACAATAAAATTTATTTATATTCATTTAAATTGTTAAGAGAATAGTTAAATATGTAGTGCGAAGTGTGAATCCCAGTAAAGCTTGAAAATGGACCGATACGTCGATAGCACTATTCTGCTTTAGAGTTTACTATGATAAAAATACTTAATCCATTTGTACCAAACTTTAACTACTTATGATCCTTGTTCTAGCAAAATTCAGCAATAATAAAAATTTAAATGTACAATGTTGAGTAGCTGAAGTGCAATAGTACCAGTTTAAAAATTACCGCGTAAAAATATTATAGAAGAAACAATACTCAATCGCATACTTCAATACAAAATTTTGATCTATTAACAAAAAAAACTTCAATTATTAGTTCAAATTATCTTCACGTTTGAGAGCGAGTGAAGCCCCGACGGAGAATACCAGTTAAATATAAAAAAAGATATTTAATAACAATTTTTTATTATCATTAAGGAAAAGAATCAATAATAATTATATAGTTAAGTGTCACTATCGCCTAAGTCAGCAGTATCGATCGGTTCCTAGGAATCGGTTTCGGATAATCAATTCTCAATGCCGATTCTTCTCTCGAGTCGAGAAAACAGTTGGACATTCTCCAAAACGGAATTCACCAACTTTAGTTCCTGGACATGGTGTACAGTCACTGTAAGGAAACTGTCGAATAGGACGTATAAATGTCTTTAGTTACTTTAACATATCAAGCTTTCTCTACTATTTACCAGAGCTGGGCAAAATGTAGTTATAACTAATAACTACCTACAACTACTTTGGTATGATTGTAGTTACAACTACTAACTACAAATGTAGTTGGTAGTTAAAAGCGGGCAACTACATTTTTGTAACTAGTAGTTAGTAGTTAAATTTTTCCAACTAAAAAATGAAGTGAGATGATATTAACTTCTAACTACAAAATGTAGTTGGTAATTGCAATTATTTAACTTATAACTACCGATGATTGCACAAGTACTAATAAGGGATTACTAACAATAAGTCAGCCTTATTGGGGTTGCAATCATTTGAAAAAGGGGTAGGAGGACAAGCTCTGAAACAAGACTTGCTGAAATACCAAAACACGGCTATAATCGCAGTAGAAATAAAAAAATTTTAAAGGACTACCAAAGCACTTTAAAATACTTTGTAAAAAATTGTTAATGACTGCTTCAAATGAAGAAGAAAAAATATTAAAAATCACAGTCAAATACAAACGACTCTAATGGTTTCGTTATTGCATGGTTGATTGTCGAAAATTTCGGTTCTGGTGCAATAGGCCTTATTTGAAAATAAATAATAGAATTTGAGCTACAATGTTTATTTTTCTTACTGATTTATTTTCATTTTTTACATTAACAAATTTGTTTATTTAAATGAAATGTTGCAATACAAATATTTATAAGTGTCTTTGATAAAGAAATAAAATGTAAAAAAAACTACCTTTTTAGTTAACTACTTTTTCAGTTAACCACCAACCAGTAGCTGGAAGTTAAAAAATATTAACTATTTCTTTTAACTAGTAGTTGGTAGTTAAGATAACTACTTCTACTGTCATTGCAGAAAGTAATTGTTCATTTTCAACTAACAACTACTAGTTTATAGTTGCTCCACGCAACTACTTAACTTGTAGTTAAAAGTTAAAAAAGAAGTTAACTACCAACAAATAATTAACTATTTCCCCATTCTGCTATTTACAAATAGCAAATTAGGTGATGACGACATATTATTAGCACAAAAAAAAAAAAAAAAAAAAAAAAATCAAAACGTTGGTAAACAAGGAATACTAAATAAATAACCCTTATTGAGAAATCATCTATTTCTATGTCTCCCCTCATAAATAATATCAGCCAAACAAAGTAGACCAGAAGAATAAAATTTATGACCAATCATCAACATTTTTCTAATTTTATTTAATGTTTGTGGAAGTAGATATGTTGTAAGTTTTTCCCAGTTGGTAGCAGCTTTAGTGAGTAATTTAAAAAAGCATTTTTTCCAATATCGATTTTTTCCGAATTCCAGCATTTTCCAATATCGACAAATCTCTTATCGATTCTATAATCAAGTTTTCATTAATCTAGATTTTTTTTCCTTCGGTATTTGAATTCGGTACCGGTCGAGAAGACAGCCACCGACTAACTGGCATGACCCGCGCTACACCGACCAGTTCGATCCTTACGCTTCACTTCGAGTTTACATTTATCGATAGTTCTTTCCTATAACCTCACATGTAAACAATCATTTCTACAGTTTCAACTTGGATTGTGTTGTTTAGTTTGTTATATTGATATTTAGTCTTCTTACATGTAAATAAGTGAAACTTACTTAATACCTCTTATCGAATGTGTAAAAGTGTTACAATACTTAAGAAGATTAATTTGACATGGATTTGGTGTTTTTTATATTTTTATTTGTTGTATCAATTTAATTGATAAAATTTCAGTATGCATATTTTGTGGATGGATTCTTTGTCGTACATATTACTTATTGCCCTAAAGTGTAACAGATTGTATAATTAAAGTATATCATAGGTTTCATATTTTCCACTTCCCTTAAGAAAATATAGCAGAAAATAACATCATAACTTTCAACAAGGATTCTGTCTTATACTATATAATGCCTTATAACACGGAGGATAGACAATGTGAAAATAATCACAGATTAATAGGTAAATGACATATTATATAATTGTAAAACTATTGGTGTAATGTTATAGGTTAATGTATTTTAAAAAAATGTTAGAAGCCTGATGATGGAGCATTTTCTCCGAAACATGTAGCTACAAAATAAAAAATTAATACAAATGTTAAATAAATAGGAGTTATGTCAAATAAATACTTAAGGATTCTGTCTTTTATATATTTATAAATTGTTATTTACACTTCCCCGACATCAGAAATTTTATCAGGAACTAACATTACTGGTGGTTTAGCATTATATTAATTCTAATTTAATATATTCTTAGTTCGAAATTAATTTAGCGTCTTATATTTTGATATTTTCTTATTTCTACTTCATTATTTTCTTATTTCTCATTTTAATATCAGAAGGTAAACAGGAGTTAATATTACTTTGAACAGGGATTTAGAGTTTCTCCGTAAATAAAGGAGAATAACCTGTCCTCTTGAAAAGTAGCGACTAAAACACATAAATAAATAAGTTGGATAAATAGGGGTTGGTGGCTGGCTTCTCGACAGGTACCTTGAATACACCTCTGACTACTTTCTTGATAAAAATATAATAAATGGAAATTGAACTTTCTGCTTACATTTTTATCTAGTAGTCAAATATTTTTTTTTTTTTTTTTTTTTTTTTGGTTTCGTTTCACCCTCTTTGGGGTACGTTGAATCCATCACTTCACTGTGTGTTGTCCTTTCCTAAGTGCCCAGTACTTCTTCATTCTTTCTGATCTTCTTTTTCTTTCTTCATCTGAGATAAAGGGTTTGGTTTTTAGAGTGGATTTATCTTGGAACCTAACATATTCATCTTTAGTTATTAATTTAGAAGTCTAATCAAGTAGTGAATTTTATTTTTATTTTATTTTATTTCATTTTATTTATTATCACTTAATTATATTTATTATTATTGTTCTGAGGTGAGATGGATTATAATAATAATAATAATATTATTATTGCTATTGGCATCGAGATCCATAGAGAACGTTCTACAGACGAGAGGAACACCTGCCCTTGGCAGACCTCACTCGGAGGTGGTGGGGGATGTTGAGTTTGATATGTTTCAGAGTTTCCGATTGCCTCGGGCAAGCTGCTGCTTGTGGTGGGAAATTTACCCATATCACATGATATGTTTAAAAATAATTTATTATATATTAAATTTTTAAAATTAAATAATTGAAAAAAAAATTAAAGCTGTATATAATAACCAAGAAACGTTTTCAAGATCTTAATTTTACCATTTTATTTTTAGAATTTGTGAAACTTAATGAGTGCTAAACAATTTTTTTTAAAAACATAGAGCAGCAATAACAGAAGAGCAATCTCTTAGACCTCCTGAGAACTGAAGATGAATGTTCATCATTCGAAACTAGTTTTCAAATAAAATAATCCCAATAAAAGTGACAATTAATTCATCAATCCTAATTTACGTTTATCAGTTCTTTTGGGACTATGTAAGAAGGATTAAAGATTTTTCGAAGGGCTCTGGATTGGAGAGATTGGATGCAGGAAGAATTCGATGGCTTGGTTGAATCCCATACCTCTTCATCGTAAATCCAAATAAGTCTGATAATAATCATGTAGACGCATTTTGTTGTTGATGAGGTATTTGTTTACTGTGGAACTAATGAAGGTGTAGGTAGTTCGGGTGTGCAGTCATGGAAACCCAATTAAAATATAAATTTTAATTTATTGTGCCGAGGTTTCGGCGCACAGTGTAAATCATAAAGACTAGAAGCAAAATAAACCAAAAGATATGCCAAATATAGGGAGTGAATTTTTATAGATAGGAAAGGAAAAATATATTTTCGTGAGTTGTAGTGATTCAGGATATCAGGTTTGTCAACTAAGTGTTGGAACAGTTGAAATTGACTTGCAGCTTCTTGTCTTTTCAATCTTGTATGAAAGCTCCATGTCTGTCTCTTGTCCAGATAAAATCCAAGGTATCGTATCTCTTCCACATTACTCAACGGTAATGTATGCATTTCGAGGATAGGGTAGGACGGGAAGTAGTAGGTTTTCAAATGTTATTTGCTGAGATTTGTCGAAATTTATCTTTATTCTTATAACACCATTCATCAAGTAATGTGAAGTAATGTAGTGGTGAAGTAATATTTGGCTTGACAGTCAGGGATGCAGTAAATTGATCAGAATTTATCGATAACATGTGGGTGTTTAATGGAAAGGTTAGGCGTCGTGTTTGTTTGTCTCTAGTCCTAGTAATTCACAAATAAAAAAAAAGTTACTGCGTAACGATTTTTAATTTGTAAACCGCTTTGATATAAACATATTATTTTATATTAAAATAGGAAATCTCAAACGCATCACTTATAATTGAATATCTAAGGTTTTATTATCTTAAATAGATGAAATAATTACTTCCTCGACTGTTTCCAATTTTTTTTTTTTTTTTTTTTTACGTTTATTCAGTGTGATATAAAGAAAAAGACGAACTAATGCATTAGTTGTTACTGCAGACAGTGTGGTAACTATCACATTCGATTTATCACGGTTCGATTCGTCTCGCTGTAATCCAGTTCATCTCGAGTCGGTGTGACAAAAGTCGTTCGTACTGCGTACTGTCTCTTACAAAAGATTCTATCTACAATTATTAATAATTGAATTATTTTGATAATATGTTTCTAATTCAATGGGTCCGCCGAAAAACGTTCTAAGCGACAAACATAAAATTATAAGTAATCAGTGAAAAAAAATCTTAATCTAATGTTTTTGTTAGTTTTGTAAGTTAGATTTTATATGCACATATTAATATATTATATTTACATGTATAATGGCATAATGAAGTACTATATCATACTATGACGTACTGTTATTAATTTTAAAAACCTTAAAATCGCCACTTCGGGAACTTTGGTCGCTTATAACGTTTTCCGGCGGAGCTATTCAATTATTGAATTGTTATTTTGATATTAATATTGTTTAACGATTTTTCTCCGCTATTAATGTTTAATGTCTATATATACCCCTAATTAAAAAAACAACATAAATTTCGAGAAGTTTCTCCACTTTTTCAGAAGCTTATTGGAATATTTTTAGGATTGATGAATTAATTTCCTCTTCTATTGGAATTATTTTATTAGAATACTAGTTTCCAATACTTAACATACAAAATTAAAACCGTGTACAATATATTCAATAATAATGGATACAGTTAAATCACGATGCATAACATTAAAAAAAATAAATAAATCCATTAAAATCCCCAGAGTATATATTATTGTAGCAAAAAGCAACCCTGAAGAAATACAATTTGTTCACATGTTACGGCCTAATATTAATCAAAGTCGAAAAAGAATTAAGAAAATTAGGTTTAAATCCCGCATTTGAAACAGACTAACCATTGACATCTTATTACCCTTAATCTAAGACAAAATTAGCTATAATCGTCACTTCTTTTGGGATCACTTTATTAGAAAACTAGTTTCGAATGCTAAACATTCATCTTCAGTTCTAAAACACAAAATCTTCAACAAATCAGCTCTTTGTTACATGGATTTTATATACTGAAGTTTTCAATATATATTTATATAATATAGTTTGCTCAAGTTCTAACAGGTGCATCTTTTTGGATTGATGATGTGTATACAATGTGTAAAGAAACTAGGCATTGACAGAACTCTAAAACGTTTCGCATTGCAAGATCTCAAGGCCATTGTATTTTCAGACGCATCGATGTAACAAGAATCGATTGGAAAGTTGCAAAATTAGTGAGTTCAGACTAATCAGCAACTTAATAAGCTTTTGTGGAAGTTTGTGACATAATAAGGTCCTGATCTTTTGGTAGTTCATTGGTTCCATTTCTGTAAATCTTAGATTTTCTATGTGTTTTAAAAAAAAATATCTATGAATAAATATTGATATCTAAAATTAATGTTTAGTCCTGGAAAATTGTATTAAAAAAAAAAAAAAAAAAAATAGCGCATTATGTTGTTTTTTTAGAACGCTGGTAGGTAATAGCTCGTTTTATAATTAATTGAGAGCAATTGGGCCTATAAGAAGAACCGAGCTGTTATATCTGGCTTGAACTGGTGCTACCTGAAGCGTTCACCTGTATCGACCAATGAGTCAGCAATCGATTTTTTACAGTATTTAGTGCTAAGGTTAACAGCCTTCTTGATATGTGTGGAGCTGGAATACTTTAGAACTCATATATTTAGTATGGATATCCGACATTTTTTTCGGAATTCATTTTTTTTTTTTTTTTAAGAACGAATGGAAAAAGATTTTTTTGGAGGCCAATGCTTTATTTCTATTTAACTATAGTCATTTTTAAATATTCCTTAATTAAAGTTTCCTGCTGTAAAAATCATTTTATTTCTAATCAAAATTATTGTTGTTTATAGTAACAATTCTAGGCAAACTAAGTACCACACATTCGGTAATATCCTTATAGTTTATATTTATATGTATGAACAATGAATCTTAGTTCCATTTATTAAAACTTTTGGGTGCGCTAGTGTTTGGGAAAGGTTATAGTTTATACACTTTGGTTATCTCTACTATTTTATGAAAGGACAAGCCATTTTTCGTTTGTAATCACTAGGGACCGGATTTATATGTGAAATAAAACTCGAAATATGTACATATATATGGATTTACGTTTTCATGAATATGTAAGTAAAAATAAGAAATATGTAAAATAAAAAAACTAATCTATTTTATTATAGTAAGGTAATTAACATGATTTTAATATATATGTAGAAATCGTGATTTTTACGTTAACATCGGGACGGAAATAAAAAAAAAAATAATGATTTATTATTCAAAAATATCATAATTTTTCTAAAACTTAACTTACATTTAAAAGCATTGGTTTTGTTTTTTCATTGGACATTTTCCCCACAATGGCATTGGCCACATACCGTGTTTTTCAACATCCGTTGTTTCGTCTATTTGGGCCTGAATTATAATTTGACTTACTAGTTGAGGAAGACTAAGAAGAAATAAAGCTTTGTTTCAGATCCATGTTCTTTTCCTTATTTCCTTGTACAAACGTGTTGAGATATGTTAAGTTACTAGAAATCGTTGGTTTGTTGACACTTTTTTTCCGTAACTATCACATAATAAAACATCACCATCCCCTCAAAAAGTTTCATCAGGAAACTCGCTAATGTATGTATCGCGACTAAAGCTTTCGAAGTCGATTTGATTTTGGGCATTTCAACAAATTCAACTAAATGATAACAAACAAAGTCTCGAAATGAAATGAAACAAATTTTGGATAGAAAAATGGACATTGATAGGGAAAACGTTTTTTATACATTCTCGGAAACCTAATAGAATTTTTCGGCTGAGGCACCTTCCACAATTCACTGAATTTATATATATATATATATATATATATATATATATATATATATATATATATATATATATATATATATATATATATATATATAATAAAAGCTTATAAATCTTTGCTTCTGTTTTTCTTGAGTTTTTTTTTCTTCAATTTTCATTGTTTACTAAATATGGATAAAAATATGTAAAAAAGAGTAAAATATGTAATTTCGTCTAAATATGTACAAATATGTAAAGTTTTAATTACATTTTAAATTGTATGAAACGTAAAATAAACTATCAAAGATTGATATACAAGGTTCAAAAAACAATATATAAATACATATAAATCCGGACCCTAGTCATCACTAACCGCGAAAACTACTGAACCAATCTGCACTAAATTTTAATTACATTATCTTCATTGTTCTAGGAAGGTTTAACAATAATAAAATATAAAGATCAATTGTTAATAAAAAAAAACTATAAATATATGGAGCGACATGTGGATCTCAGGGCAGTTTTAAAATCGACCGATATTTGGCTATTCTGCAAAAGAGTTTGCAATGGAAAAACTATTAAAGCTAACTGTACCAAATTTTAACTATATCTTCATAGTTCTCGGAAGGTTTATAATAATAAATTTTAATATAATAATAATCAAAAAGTATATTATTGAGTCTCCGAAACGAGGTTTGCCAAACTGTCCTGTCATATAATTTTATGGTTAGAAATTAACATCTAACCAGATGGATCGATAAAATTATTAAACATCTAATCAATGCAATTTTTACCTGGTTAAAATTACTGCAATGCGTGAAAATATCATTGAAGAAAAAGAAAAGTTTTAGATTTTTACTTTATAATTAGATTTATTTTTAGAACTGTTTACTGTGTTTCATTTTATTAAAATAATCAGCCATTTTTCCTGCTGCCATATGTGTCGGATTGTCCAGATTGTGCTGTATAACGTGACAGATTAGATCATTTGTATAATTGCAGTGAATAAAAAAATTAATAATTACACGTATCTTGTATAGGTATTGCAAGCACATAAATAATTTTAGATTTTTTTTTTCTCCGTGTCCAACAATGCATTTTCTATTGTTTTCTAAAAAATAAAAAAAAATAAAACCATTGATCAGGTCTGGTAATTAAATGTCACGGGGAAGAGCACTATTTCCCGATTCGTCAGGCTCTTGTTTTCTGTCGTCGTTTTTTTTTCCTCCTCCACCCCCTCTTACCGAAGAAGAAAAGCTCCGGACTGTGAACAAGAGTTCCACAACTATGGCTATCCACCCGGGACGAATGAGTTGTCTACTCCGCCGTAAAAATTGTCTTCTGTTTTATATTCTTCAAATGGTTGTATAGTGTCTAGGTCGTCTCAGGTAGACTCTGGTACTAGAGTTGTCTACTTTATTCAGGTAATAGACCTGCCTTATATGCACAAGTTACGGTAAAATATTCGGAATGCATGTATATGAATCATTTACCACTATTCTTATAGGAAGGTATGGATATTGTTACACGATATATCGATATTTTTCCTTATCGTCGATCGATATTTGCCTTATCGTCAGTACGTTACGATATATTTTTTCTCTATATATTATAAAAATACAACAGACAACTGTATTAGTACTGTAAACGGGGTTTACTTTAAACATGAGGGGCTATTCTAAATTTAAAAAAAAAATATACCCTTGAGAGTTTCAGCACTTCTTTTCTCTTTAGAGTGAACCTTCATGAGAAGCTAATTAAAGTCCATAAGCTGATTAACTTGTTATTTACTATGGCTGTTCTATCGAGCAGCCTTGTGGTTTAGTAACCTAAAATTGAATCTTGTAGACAAGGCCCTGTTCTTTCGGAAAGTTTCTTACAAGTGGTATTCGAGTGGGTGTACGTGTGGGTGTTCACTTCCTTTACTCTCGCCGTGCTTTGTCATTAAGTACACTCTGGCTAACAGTTTTGTATTTATCAGTTCAATTAATCCATAGCTGATTGAGTAGCCATATCATATTTCATCATATCTATAAAAAACAAAAAATAATCATATCAATTCTCGTAAACTAGTGGACTAATCAAGTAATGCAGAACTTACTTGATAAAATTCATGAATGAAGGGTTTGGTCGATAAAAGGGTTATGCAACAAAACACAATTTTGAGTAATTAATGTTAAAATTTTTTTTATAACATTTTCCTGCTAAAGGAAAATGCTACATACCCCCTTCATCTTTTTCATATTTCTACTACTTAAGGAAACACCAATTTTTGTTCGGAAGAGGATTAATATATAAAGAAATATTAAATACAAAATAAATTATCCGATAAATGTAAACAGTTCATTATCTAGAGAGGTTATAAGTATAATGAAAACATGAAATCCTGCATTCATTTTTAAAATCCCAATAATTTTTTTTTTTTTTTTTTTAAATCTTTTATTGAGTAATTATTACAATCTGCCACAAATGTGGGCAATAAGTAATATAGATGGCGTATCATTACTTTCACACGTTATGTACAATAAGAAGAAGAAAAAAATAAAATAAAATAAAGTTAATAAGTAATATAAGAAAATAAAAAGAGAAAGAAAAAAAAAACTACTATATGTTATACATAAACAATATAAAATATACTATATACAAAATGAAATAGTAAGACTTAAAAAAAAAATAATAATACTAATAATAAAAGATAAAAAAAAAGGTAAAAATACAATTATACTCTATTTACAATTTACACTCATCCTAGGGATCCCCCCACCAGACCCGTCCCTCCACTTATGAAGGGATAAGCCAGGCACAGAGAGATCCCAGCTCTTCTCTCTCAGCTGCGTCACTGGTGTAAAAAAAAAACCCAGGGGAAGCTAAGTGAGAGCGCTATAACATTCACTCAGGGCATGAGTAGAGAAGCTGGCCATTGCCAGAACTCCAATATAAGTAATTTTACAAAAGATCTCGGGGCCACTGCCGTTTTAGTCTGCGAGGGGGGTCATCAGGATGTGTGGAAGCCGATAATGATTGAGCTAGTGGGTTAGGATGAAAGGAAAGGTTGCGATGGAATTTTGAGAATTTAAGGGGCATAAGATCGAGGACGTATTGTATATTCAGATCATTATGTAGGGTTTTGTTGGAAAAATTGTAAGGAGCATTTACTATAGTTCCGAGGATTTTGGATTGGAAGGATTGAATGCGTTTGATATTCGACTTTTTTGCTGTCCCCACAGTTCAAGTCCGTAAGACCAAATAGGTTTAATGATGGTTTTGTATATGAGGAGTTTGTTTTCAATGGAGAGATGAGATGTTCTTTTTAGTTGTCTGTACAATTGGCTAAAGCGTCTATTAAGCTCTTGCCTTTTGAGTCGAGTATGAGGGTTCCACATAAGTCTTTTGTCTAGGTAGAAACCAAGATACCGAACTGTCTCAGTTTTAGGTAGTGGAATACCATTGAAATTGATAGGACAGGATTTTCGGCGGAGGGTAAAGGTTACGTTGGTGCATTTCCCAATAAATTAAGTATTAAATTTTTTTAGCTATGAAGTACTGAGAAAAATGATTATTATTTTTTTTTTTTTTTATTGGGTTGCCTGGAAATTATTGCAGGATTCCATGTTTCCATTTCAGATTTTTTTTTTTAATGACCAGATAAACATTTCGAATAACCCCATTTTAAAATTGTTTCCAATAGGAACGGAAAAATCCGACTAGTCATATGAAAAAAACGAAGAAAATTAACCAACCCTAGCCCTACCCCTTCCACTGTGGGTATATTTCAGATATCTGTTACATTTCTTCAGGTGAGTACCATTGTATTTGATTTCTTGTCTGTTTTTGTTTTTGAAAACTTCAGTATAGTCCATGTAAAAAAGTGCTGATATTTTGAATCAAAATTTGTATGTTTTAGAACTGAAGATGAATGTTTAGCATTCAAAACTAGTTTTCTAATAAAATAATTCCAATAGAAGTAGCAATTAATTCATCAATCCCAATAAATTTAGTTCTATATTTTAGCAATAAAGTAATGAGAAAAATGAAATGCATCTTGGACAGAAGAACCATATTCCGGAACCACAAACATAACAAGAATAAATTTTTTATTTTGTACATATTGGTGACCGTAATCTCAATAGATTTTTCTATTACCATTATGTGTTAAGAATGTAGTTATATGGCTCAAAAAGTTATTGTATTAATCAATGAAAATGATATAACAGTTTAGTTTTTTTTTTTTCTTATTGGGTTGGCTGAAAATTACTGCAGGATTCCATGTTTTCATTAAATCTACTCTCTAGATAATAAACTGTTTACTTTTGACTGATTATTTCTTTATATCGATGTCTTCAATTAATTATCCTCTTGCAAACAAAAATGTTTATTTACCTCTGTAGCATATACCTGTTTAGATATAATAGATATAGAGCCCAAACAGCCATAAAAATTAACAAAGTCTGAGGTAATGGCAGTGTGGTGTGAGTAGGTTCACCACTCAACAGTAGCTCAAAAATTTTCTGGTCTGAGATTTCAGTCTTAAATGGAAGAAAGGTCTTGGAAGGATTCTATCCCTTGAAGAAAATCTCATAGCAACCATTCAAGAACTTGCAGAGAATTATCAAAACTTGCTTCTTTTAATCATTCATTTTATTTTTTATATTCTAAAACCGGGCAACACAAAATTACTATCATTGATAGAGCTTCAAAATAGAAATAACCCACTTCTCCCATAGATAATAGCAGAGAAGATTACAATCTAATTTCATTTGCCTGACGAAATGGTCTCACGACGCGTGTTCGAAAATAGCAAGTTTACCGCACACTCCATTATCAGTCACGAAGACAGAATAAAACCGAATTGGCTATTTACTAACTATTTACTAAAATGGATCGTTAGTAATTCTCTGAACGGAACATGAGTTCCCAAGTAATTTCGTTCCATTATATTACATAATGTATCCGTATTTTAGCACTATTTGGTTTATTAACAAAATATCCTCGATATGGGAAGGCTGAATTTATTCCGTCTTTTGATGTGTTCTCCTACGAATTCTCACTAACCTTACATTATTATCGCAAAATTTCACTATGAGATTGCTTAAAGTTGTGGTAAAAAAATTCTAGACGGGGATTTTAGGTAATATAATAACGATAATTGTAGTGAAGCTAGAAATCTTTTTCTGCCAAAAATAAATGTAGGTTGAACAATCGATGAGGGAATAACAAAAATGCTATAATGAACTGAAAGCAAAAAAATAAACTAATGCATTTCATATTTATCATTGACTTTTTTTTTTTTTTTTTAACATAATAATTTTACTCACAACTGTACACGTTTGTTTACGAGTGCATGTGAGGTTACATCAAAAACAGCAGACATGATCAGGCATGAGGGAGTCAGTAGCCAGTAGTACAGTATCCAAATGTAACCTGTAACTAAATTATTAGGGATTAGACTAGGAGATCCCTCATCCACCTCCTATTCAGTCTCCGTTGAGTTATGTCAGGAATCTGTACTGTTGCTATATTCTATGCCTGTTTGTTGGAATGTCGACATAGTTTTTCATGGAAATATCTGTAAATTTGATAAATATAGGTCTTAACTGTCGGAATACGTGTCTGTATGTAGCGTATCGAAACGTAAGAAGGGGAGTCTGTTATCAGTATTACGAATTTAGATTGATATGTTTGTATTTTTTGAATATATATACATTTTTTTTTTTTTTTTTTTTTTTTTTTGGCCGGTTCATAAATTCTCCTTGATTTGCAAAAACAATAAAAATGCTGCACAAATAGAGATAGACATAATTGAAAAAATTATCAATTATGACGCTGACATCGTTATCAATTCTTTTATGAAAGCGTTAACTAAAGCATGTAATATGTCTTTTAAAATTGTAAATGCAGCAAATAAAACAAGGTGTCGCTGAGTACCTTGGTGGAACAAACTACTCACAGAAATAATAAAAACTACTAATAGACTGAGACTAATATATCAAAGAACAAAGGCTAATAAATCACTCAGAGAACAAAAATTAATGAATATTCGAAACAAAGTTGAGAGATAATAGAGGTTTCAAATATCACTTTTTTCATTCAAACCAATATAGCTCCAGAATGGTAGGTCCTAGTAACAAATGTTATATTTATCAAAAAATGTTCTCCTATAAATTTATGATAAGGTAACTGTCGTAAAATTTTCGATCTTGGACAACTTAGAAACCGTTTAATACAGGAATATTTCCACGTATCCTTAAGGACGAAAACCAATTTTAAGTGGGGAATGTGAGTGGCCAAGAAATGTCCTTCGGCCGCCAAATATCGTCAGATCCTGGCGTATCTGAAAAACAATAACAGTATCCTTTTACAGTATTCTGGGGCACACCCAGCCTTTACAAGTGGCTGCCATTAAATGGGGAAAAATCTGGCGGTTGAGCGTGATTTAGGCCAAATCTCCTTCTTTCACAATTCCACTGGCCTAGTAACAGTACATCTTATTGGTTATTGGTTACATTTTATTGGTTTGCATGATAAAATTGAAGTTTGAAACCCTTAAATTCTCGCTATATTGTTATTTTAAAAATGATTAATTGATAATTTAATATAATTATAGGAGAAATATTAAATTCTTTGATAGCCTCAAACATACAACTAACCCACTATTTAACACATTAACACCGACTGAAAAACAACAGAGAAGGCAAAACTACGTTAAAACACTTAAAGATAACTTAATACACCCTCTTTCCCAAACACCTAGTGAGCCCCATCACTAACTACATTAAGATTTCCATTATATTGTTCTTTCAAGACTTTGTAATTTTTACAGAACTCCCTTAAAATGCACCAAGTGCAGAAAAAGGAGTAGATCCATATTTTTGTATTGTTTCAGAAATCAATAAAAATAAGAGAGGATTAGAAAAAAATATTATTAATTGAATTAATTTGATTATTTTAATTTTAAAATGAAAATTCGGAAAAGCAGTAGATAATAGATAGACATATACATGGCCTATTGTTTTTCCCAGTCTGGGGGAATTGAGTTAGTTTTTTAGATTCTTTTCAAAATTAAATATTTGAAAATGAAAATAAAACTGTGCCATGAACCCATAAATTTAAGGGAAAGGTCAAATGATCGATGATTGGTCAAACATCGTTTTGAAATAGTCCCCATTGGGTGTCAGTTTGAATAATAGGACCCAATTGGGTATCTGCTGTGCTTCATTTGAGATGGATCCACCATATCTAGCCAGTGTGTCAAGAGATTAGTAATCAGTATTGAATACCTAACTCTGCTCTGTTAGCCAACGTACGATCAATCAGCCTGCAAACATCCAAAAGTAGACAATACATCACCAATATTTCATTAGTATATATTTATATTATCATTTAATTTATATTCTATTTATGATTGATATTGTTATAAGTTTGACAATATCTCGTCTCGAGCAGTAATACATTTAGAAAAACAAAGAAAATATGAATCAGAACATTGATCCTAAGTTTAATGATATATGTCTCTGGAGGCTGGGACCCTAAAACAATCGGGAAAAAGAATATTTTATTAGTAATCATGAATTTTTGGAGGTCTTCCAAGGTTTCAAGGATAGATCGTACCAGGAACAGCGAACGAAGGGGGTGGAAGTGAAAAGAGATACATTTAGAAGTTATTGGAGAGAGATCGTTAATTTGATATGGTTATTTATAAATCGGATGAGTATAAATATCGATATTAATAATTTAATGTATTAATGTATTAATTTTGTAATGTAATAATGAAAAAAACAAAACATAGTAGCATGGCTAGACATGGACTGACGGGAAAGGAGCCGGTAGAAGTGGAGGAAGAGACCTAAATTTGGTTGAGCAATACGTTATGTGTAAAAAAAAAAAAAAAAATGTAGTTACAACTGTTATACATTTTTTAGCAACCTGCTAATGTGAGGTTTCCTTAAAACAACAGACATGATCACGCATGAGGGAATCAGCACCGAGTGGTACAATCTCCAGGCGTGATCCTACTTTATATAGGTCTAAACTAGGAGATCCCTCATCCACCTCCTATTTAGTCTCCGTTGAGTTATATATCCAAGTTGTAATGTTGCCATATTTTGTTCATGTCTGTTAGAATATCCAAGTAGTTTTTCATGAAAATATCCATTTTAGCCTCAGTTGAATTATAAGCAAGTTGTAATTCATGTCTTCATGTCTGTTAGAGTTTCCTCGTAGTTTTTCATGATAATGTCTATGAATTTTATGAATATGGTTCACAACTGTCTGTATAAACCATTTCGTTTGACACGTAAGGAAGGCCGCCTGTTATTAGTCTTAGAAATTTAGGTTGGAATATATTTTTTTTTTTTTTTGAGGGGGATGTGTAAGTACAGATTGGTTTCAAAAAGTGAATGTAAATGTTGAGTTTTGGTTTCAGGCGTAATTTAGCGCGTTTTTGAAGTAAGGAGTTTAGCAGTTGCAGTTAGAAAATTTACTATTATTTTTTTTTTTTTTAGTTATATATTGAAATTTACAACTGTATATACAAATATAATACATCAAGTAAATATGATCATAATGAGAAAAATGACATGTCACTATTTTTTAAAGTAACTACCCATTGGTGGCACTTAGAAAGGTTCTATATAATGCAGTACTATATTAGAAGGTCTCGAGGCCATCTTCTTTTCAGACGCCTCGGAGGGTTGTCTGGAATGGAGTGAGAAGCAAGTTGTGATACTAATGGATTTGAATGGTGGTGGAGGTTGCTATGAAAGGACAGATATCTGGTATGAGCTATGCCAGAAACGTAAGGTATATTAAGATTTTTGTGGATAAGTTTGTTTGTGACGAAGTATGGGGCATTTAGGATTTTTGGATTGTAAGGATTGGGTACGAGATGAATTGGATGGCTTAGTGGAGCCCCAAAGCTCAACTCCGTAAGTCCAAATCTGTCTAATTACTGTTATGTAAATGAGTCTTTTGTAATAAAGTGGAAGGTTTGAACGTTTGTCAAGTAAATGTTGAAGTGAAAATGACGGACAGTTTCTTGTCGTTTTAGTCTTGTATGTGGATTCCAAGTAAGACTTTAGTCCAGATGGAGTCCTAGGTAGCGGATTTGTTCAACGGGGATAAGTGGGATATCATTAAAGGATACTGTAGGACAGGAAGTCATAGGTTTACGATGAAGGGTAAAGGTTATTTCATGGGATTTATTTGGATTTATCTTGATTCTCCATTTTTGACACCATTCTTGAAGGTTTATGATATGGGAATGGAGTGTCTGGAAAAAATTTATGAAAATAAATCCTGTATTTTATGTTTTATATTTTACCTTTATTTATATTTTTATAGAAATACTGTATCCGATTCACTTCTTGGGTTTTAGAGGTAAAGTTTTATTGTAATCAAAGAAGAAAAATAATTTTTAAGAAGTAAAATTCAGTTATTGAAAATTTCAGAATACTGTAGATAGACGACGTGTTTCAAACTCCATGTTTTCTATCCTAGTTCTATGTGAATATTTTCGGCTATGTACAACAAAGAGATCTTTTTCGTAATTCGAAACGTTGCGGTTTTTTGAAACATGATATAGCTATTAGAGGTTCATTTCCTGCGGTTTAATTCTCTCCCCCTCCCCCTCCCTGGGTCCGGGTATAATCGATACCTATCGATTGTATGAACTTAATACGGCTTCATTTGTTTATTCGTTTAAATTTAATTTAATTTATTCTCAATGCGTAACTGACCTGTTTCAAATCTGTACTCTCAATGTTTTGAAGTTATCAACTTCATTCAATTTGAAGTTATCCTTTATTGTTGGTGCTTACTTCGCTTGCAATTAATTGTTTAACTTAGATAATTAAATATTATAGTAGCATTTTTTTACTTTTAAAAAATACAATATAATAACTTCAAGAAAATGATTTATTATTTTAAAACTAGCATTCCCCGAAGCGGATTTGGCAATAATTTTATCGATTTCATCTGGTTGGATTTTAATTTCTAACCATAAAATTTTATAACAATGTGACAAACCTCGTTTCTGTTGCTCAAGACTACATTTAAACTATCATTAAAGTATATTTTACTATTTAAAACCTTCCTAAAACTATGAAAATGTTGTAGTTAAAATTAGGTACAGATGAGTTCAATAGTATTACAATTACAAACCCTTTTCTAGTATGGCGCTAGCGATATATCATTCGAGTTTTTAACTTAACTGGGGTCCATACGTCAAACAACATGTTAATGTCTTTTTGATAAAAATTTAATTGAATTAAGAAAATTTTGTTATCAATTTTTAGCTTTGTATAACACCATATGAATGTTACCTCTTTTGGATAGTGATCGCCACCTATTGGTCAATTTTTAAACTTCACGGCGCACCACACAATTATCCATTTTTTTAACAACAATTTAATTAAAATATGTAGATTTTATTATTGCTAAACCTTTTCTGAACTATGAAGACTCTGTTGTTATACCAGGTATGCAAGTTTAAAATGTCGTTTATTTCTTAAAATATATACACAGTAATTTAAAAAAAAGTATAATATATTTTATTCAAAGTACTGACCCTCGCTTTCTACACATTTTGTCCATCTCTCGGGCAATATATGGATACCATTCCAAAAGAATGCTTCATCTTTATTTGAAATCCATTCATCGAGCCATTTTCGTACGTTTTCGAAATTGTTGAAGTGTTGCTCCGCCAATGAGTGTCCCATCGATGAGAAGAGGTGATAATCAGAAGGCGCCAGGTCAGGTGAATACGGCGGGTGGGGTAGGAGTTCCCAACCAAGCGAAGAAATCGTTTCCTTAGTCAATCTGGCTGAATGTGCAGGAGCGTTATCATGCTGAAGAATGACTTTGGCGTGCCTGTGAGCCCATTCTGGGCGTTTTTCGATCAATGCGTGACTCAAATTGATCATTTGTTGTCGGTAGCGCTCGGTATTGACTGTTTCGCCGGGTTTGAGAAGCTCGTAGTAGACTACTCCCTTCTGATCCCACCACACACACAGCATTGTCTTCTTCCCAAAACGATCCGGTCTTGCGCTCGATGTGGATGGTTGTCCTGGCGTTACCCATGATTTTTTTCGTTTGGGATTCTGAAAATAAATCCATTTTTCATCGCCAGTTACAACTCGATGCAAAAATCCCTTTCTTTCGTGGCGTAAAAGCAGCATTTCGCACACAGTTTTTCGTTTTTTTTCCATCTGTCGTTCGTCCAATTCATGTGGAACCCATTTTCCAACCTTTTGAATCTTTCCCATAGCTCTCAGGCGATCGGAAATGGCTTGCCTAGTGACATTCAACTGTTCTGCCATCATTTGTTGGGTTTGGGTATTGTCTTCGTCTAATAAAGATTGCAATTCGAAGTCCTCAAACTTTTTTGGTCGATTTTCTCGTTTTTGATCAGTAACATCAAAATCACCACGTTTGAAACTTTGAAACCAACGTTCACATGTCCTGACGGTTGGAGCAACATCGCCATAAGTCTCAACAAGAATTCGATGACATTCAGATGCCTTTTTCTTTTGATTAAATAAGAAAATCATGACATGCCGCAAATGCTCTTTATTTGGCTTAAAATTAGACATTTTTAACACCAAAGAAAGGTATGATACGTCCACGTAAACGACTTAAAAACAACTGACTTTTGTAAACAAATGACTAACAAACAAAATAGCGGTTAGAGATAAGCAAATCCTTCAATAGGCTAAGAGCGCATTCTATTGGAATTAAAACGACATTTTAAACTTGCATACCTGGTAATTTAGTATAGATTGGTTCAGTAGTTTTTGTGGCTTGTCCTTTTATATAATAGTATGGATTATCATGTGGTATTATAATAATATTATTATTAAATTTCTTAATTTCTTCAATAAAGGAGTTTTTTTATTTTCTTTTGTTATTATTATAAAAAAAAAGAAAATAACGGATTTAAAAAAAAAAAAATTACAAACATAATGTAAATGAAATTGAAAAAGTAGATCGAAAGGAAGAAGATAATATGGAATTAAGGAAGCTTATAACTATTACAAATCATATTAAAAATTATCAAAAAGTAAAATATATTGCCGATTTATCTAAAAGAATAATCAAAAAAATTAAAAAACGAAAAGTTTCAAATAGATATAAAATTATATAACACAAATAACATAAAAGATATAATCACACATAATGAAATAGATCATAAAGTTAAAAAAGATGTAATATATAAAATTAACTGTTTAAATTCCAAAAAACACTGCATAGGTGAAATTGTATAGAAGAATAAATCAACACAAATACGACTTTTTTTGGACCATGCAACAAATTTGAACCACCAATTCGATTTTAAAAAGGTAAAAATGTTACAACATGAGAGGAAAACACAATATGGTAGAAAAATTAAAGAGGCGATATATATGTAAATAAAACAAGTCAAATAAATAAGTCAAAATTATAAAGCAGATAGTAAAAAAAAATAGGAACAATTTATGCAAATGTAATAGACAAATTTAAAATGTAAGATTGGCCATCTTGGAAATAAAAATAAACAGAATAAGGTATAGGCCCTTGAACCCTAATGGGTTGAGGTATTTTAAATGTAACTGTAAAATTGACTTGGTGAGTTAACACCACAAGAATAGATAGATAAATTATATTATTGTTTTCATTGTTGATAGATTATTAATTAAGTTGATTCATTTAGTTGTATTGTTTAAATGGAAATAAATGGATTGTAATGTAAACATTGTTTGAGTCTAATGATGGGATGGGAGATCCCGAAACATGTCACATTGATTGTTTAAGGAGAGTTATTGCTAAAATAAAGTGAATTGGATTATTAAATTTCATAAAATTCTAGAGTTTGGTTCAACTCAAATTATCTTTGATCGCTTTGTTTTCTTATCTTTTTAAAAATTCATATATATTTTTTTTCTTTTATCTCTCAAGAGACTTACATTTTAATCCGAAACGTTGGTATATATAATTCATATTTTTTTAATTTACTGCATACCCCTATTATTTACGTCAGTATTAACTAATTATTATTATCTACAGTAAAATAAATACCGTTAATGGCAATTCTTATAAATATAGTCGGAAGATGTCATTTGATATATAATAAGTTGTATAAAAAAAAAAAAAAAAAAAAAAAAAAAAAAAATGACCGTTTCTTAAACAAATATTTCTATTAATATTTCTTTGATATAAAATACAATTAATACTCAAAGAATAGTCCATTGTTATCAACCGTCATTACCCATCTGCTAGCCAATTGCTCGATGCCACGCTGATACCATTCCTTGGGATGGCTGTCAAAGAAATCTCAGACAGCATTTTCAACTTCCACAAAATTATCAATTTTTTTTTCCTTGAAGAAAATGGGCCATGGATCGAAACAAGTAGTAATCCGACTATATGGTGGATGAGCCAGGAGTTCAAACCCATGAAGTTCTGTAAACTTTTCTGCTGATTGTTGAGGAGTAAGTTCGTGAGGACCAGTCTACAGGTCTTTTTCACCTTCCCCATAGAGAGAAGATGGCGACTAACAGTATCAGACACACCACAATCCCTGACAAGTTCGCGACTACTTGTGGACGGATTTGACTCAACAGCTTCCTTCAGAACCTCATCAATATCCATTAATGGACGCCCGAAGCCCTTCTTCCTTTCCAACGTCGTATCTTCACTTCTAAATTTTTCAAACCAACGCCGCGCAGTGCGCTCTTCAAGGACACCTTTCCCTTCATATTCAATAATTTCTCGAGTTGCTTCAGCGGCTGTGAAATTTTTTTTTTCCAGTAATGTCTTAAAATTACGATAATTTCGTAGGACACTGTCATGTTTCTTCTTTGAAATAAATAACTGAACTGAGGCTTTTTTTGAAGAAGTCCAGTGTTAGTAAACAAGCTTAGAAAATGCTCTAAAGGGATTATTAAGTATTGGTAAATAATAAATAGCATTAAGATATTTACAGACTTTTGAACTCTGGGATTTGATAAAACTGTTTTTTTTTTCTTTTTTTTATAAGCTCTATTACATATATATTGAAGAAAAAATAAAAAAAATATTAGGGTTGATGAAAGCGTTTAGATAGGTGAGTGGGTAAACGCGTTGGTTTGCTATTGACAGCGGTAGATTGAAATCGTGAGAAAGCCGAGACAGACAGACATAGGAGGCATTAGTATTCCGAGAGCGGCCAGGTACAGGGGAGGACAGCCTGGTTGCTGATGTCCCAGCAACAGGCAGGGCTCCTGTGGTCGTAACCTCAACAGAGCCTATTACTCCTCGACGTCACTGCTCCTTTCAGATCCAAGGATCCGATTTAGGGGAAGGATTCATCCTTCGAAGGAAAATGATGAATACCCGTCATCCTAAAGGATCTTCAGCCGATAGAGTTCCGCGCCTCATCCCCGCCACCTCGGAACGGATTTGGGGCTTCATATCTCCCTTCCTTAATAAGGGATTATCTCTTCGTTCTGTGGGTTTATTAGGGTAATAAGTTAATTTTGTTTTTGTTACTTTTTGACAGAAATTTTTAGTTTTTATAATGCGTAATGATTACAGTAGAACCTAATCCGCCTACCGCTAGTAGCCCAGTAAAATAAGGCTCCAAGAAGATAAGAAAAAAAATACGGAACTTTTATTCTCAACGATGATACTGATGGGGTGAGATTATAAGGCACTATCCTTATAATTATTTAGAGAAGAAAAAACAAAATAATAAACAATCAAAAAAAATATTTGAAGAAAACTACCTTTCCAGTTTATGACTAATTATAATTGAATTATCTAATTAAAAAAACAAATGGCGGGAAAATACATGAAGTTTAACGATAAGTTGATCAATTACCAATTAAACAAAAAATCGAATGGCAAAAATGTATATATTTGTCATCAATACGATTAGGATTCTTGAATTATTTGCTACTTTTATTGAAAATTTTTGTTTGAGCACTTTGCTACATACATCATGTATATTAATTTTTTTTTATGACAATTAAATGTATATTAAAAGAAATCGAAAATGGCAATCCTCACTTTAGGAAGCTAAATGAAAAGAGTTTCTGAAAGATAGATAGTTGGTCCGATCCTCTAGTCTTTGGAATTCCCCCCCCCCCCTGTATCCGTAATGCTTCTTCCCTTGGAACATTCAGAACACTATTCTTTCACCATCTTCTTTCCCTCCAACTCGACGCTCTCTAATTATAAGGATGTATGTACTATGTATGTAATCGCCTAATTTACTTACTAAGACCGTCAGACATAAAACATTAGCATAAATTACAGTTTGATTATGATAATGTTTTTATTTCTTGTAATGATAATTTTTGATTTTCTACCTTTTATTTTTCTTTAAGTTTCTGTTTGTTTTTTTCTCTTCTGCAATGTTGTTTACAATATTAACCTCTATTTTGTATATTTACTTTTTCACTCTCTTTTTATCAATAGTTTTTATTCTTTCTAGTTTTTCTCTGTATTTTTTTTCATACATATTTGTACTCAATTTTATCTATGTTGTTTTATTTTTAACAGCCTCTCGGCCAGTTATGATCTTACTTTGTGTTATTTAAAGTTATTCTTAAGGGACTTTGTCACTGAATAAAGTTTTCTTTCTATTCTATTATACATTTATTGGTCATATAGTTGGGCATTCCTTTAGGTTTTCCCTATATCTGGTCAGTTTTTCTTCTCCTGCTGGAAACAAATTTATGATGGGACTATGAGAAACATTTAGTTGCTCATTTCAATTGAAATCTGGATTGGTTTTGAAAGTTTTCATTTTTTCTAATGATTCAAAAATATTTAATTTTAAACTTTATGAATTTTTTTCACTTCTGAGTATGATAAATTTGTGGTTATATTCATTTAGATGGATAGGGAAATTGGAATTCTACGTCTTATTAATTTATGCTCTTATATGTTCTTTTAATCTTTGATTTAACGATCTTCTAGTCTTTCTCGCGTTGTTAGCTTCACAGTCATTACATTTTAGTTCTGATCAGTGCTGCCGATTCCAACATAACAGTTTTTCCCCGGGTAGCAGCAAAATTACCCCCTTTTTCCCCAGCCATTTAAAAACTTCCCCCCGATTTCCCCCAAATGACAAATGAGTAATGTTACTTTTCAAATTTAATAATGAGACATTACGTTTATAAATGTCTTTATTTCTCAATTAGAAATTAAGATACAATTCATATATTTAATGTTATTTTTGTAACATTAAAAAAAAAAAAAATTTATGTAATAAGGTATCGATATAAAATAAAAATAAATAATTTATTAAATACTTATTCAACTATAAATACAACATCTACGCTACTGGGTCGAATTGACATTTTTTTAATAAAATACGTGGGGCAAAAAATGGCCAATATATTTTGTTATAAACTTTTATTAGCATGAATAAAAATGAAAATTATAAAATATTTTTATAAATAATAATTATAAGTCAAGATGTTCTCATAATAAAAATAATGAAAAATAAAAACGATTATAAAGTGAATGCGACAGAGGCAAGTCCATTTCACAGTTCCTCTTAGGTTATCACACTTTGCTGATAACGTGTAACCTCTACAAAAACCAATAATAGCCCTAATTTCCCCCAAAAAACATTTCCCCATTTGGGTGCAAAGGCCTCTAAAATTTTCCCCAAATCGGCAGCCCTGGTTATAAATCGTTTTTAAGACTTTCTGAATTCTAAAGTAGTTTTCCAGGTAGCATAAAGCCAGGGGGCAGAATGTTTTATATTTCGATTATCAAAAATTACTTAAGTAGCTGTGAAACAAATCTTACTTCTAAAATTATCCAAGAACTGTACTTCACCTTAACGGGAAAAATTGGCTTTAATAATAAGAAAAAAACATTAAATAAATTTTAAAATAATTTTTTTTTTCGTTCGGTTAAAATATGTAATCCTATTGTGTGGGTATAAGATTAAGCCTTGGAGAGCTCGTTTCCCTCCTTTGTTATTTTTAAGTTTTTTCTTAAAACAAAGAAAATATTGCCTGAAGTGGATACGGACTTAGACCAAGAACCATATTTTCCGTTCGGAACTCCGTTTTTCCGTGTTTATTTATACATTTCTGGATCCACTTCACCGACTCTTATTGGGTTTCTGAGTGTAATCGGGTTAACCGCCGTATGTTGGCTTTTTTATTTTAGTTCCTCTCCTTTTTTTTGTTTTAATATCTTAATGTGGTATTGTTATAGAATACAAATAAAATAAAAACAGCTTTAGGGATTGTAGTATTCCATACGCTATATTTTTCAATTGTTTAAGTTAAACCTAATTATTTATTTTTTTTATTAGCGTCCTGGTATAACCTAACTAGAGCAGGTTAGTTATCCTTCAACTTTGGTAGCTAGATACGTTTTGGTACATTTTCATACCAAAGTGGGAAGGTCGCGGGATTCATTCCCACCAAGAAATGAATATCAATTTGCCTGGGTTGAACCGCCTTCCCAGATGCTACAAGAACTATACGACACCTTAACACTCTCGGCCACCAAGTTCTCAAATCTTAATTCACAAATCATTGATATTATTATATTTTTTTCAAGAAGATACCACACTTAAAAGTCGTTTCCGACTACGCCATCTACTAGGCAAGCGTTCAAAGCTCCCAATTAATTACAAAAGACTTATTCACATGACCGTTATTCAAATAAGTCCCATTTGGACATACGGAGTTGAGCTTTAGATTTTCACTAAACCATCCCGTATCCAATCCTTTGTAAAATCCCCAATGCTCCTTATTATATTGCAGACAAACTTATCCATAAAGATCTTAAGGTTCTATTTGTTGCTGATTTTCCCAAACCAGATATCTATCCTTTCATAGTAAACTCTACATCCACTGGATTCTACTAGTCTCCAAACTTGCCTTACACTCAATTCCCAGCGTCTAAAAAGAAGATGGCTTAGAGACCTTTTGTGTAGATTTTATTATACTGCAACTGATGAGTAGTTCTTCACACGTTATTTACAAGCCATTGTATTCACTCTCAACACATTTACTTAATGTATATTATTTTACAGTTGTAAATATCAATAAATGAAAAAGAAAAAAAATATATTTTTTTTAAGCGATATTAAATAAGTCATAAGTATCACTTAAGATAACAAAAATGGTGGATCGGTAAATCAAAGATTAAGACAACATATAAGAGTATACAATAATAAGACCCAAAATTGTAACTTCGTTATCAATCTAAATGGAAATAAAGATAAATTTAAAAAAAATACATTTGGGAGTGAAAATAATAAATCAATTAGAAACTATCCTAAAATTAAATATTTATGAATCATTACAAATAATAAAATTATTCAAAACCAACCCAGATTTTTAAATGAATAGATACACATTCCCAATAGTCCCATTTTAAATATGTTCTAAAATCCAATGATTCATAGGTAAAATCCAGCGAAAAATACCCAAAAATTTAACCTACCTCGGCCTTCACTTTCCACTCTTGATATATTTCAGAAGTCCATTTGACCTTCTCAAGTGAGAACCAATATATTTGATTACCCGTCTTACATTTTGAACCGAAGGTGGACATGAGACCTTCTAATATATAAAACTGTTATTAAACTGTTACTATAGAGTAATGATACTGATATGTCGTTGTAATTATTTTCATGAAATTTACTTTTTGTATATAATTGGTATTGTTGAAAATAACAAAATATAGCTAAAAAAATTAAAAAATAAGATGCCAAATTAATATTAGAACCAAACAACCCCCAAAAAATAACATAGAAAAGATATTAGAAACTTAATTTTTTTTTCCCTGTTTCACCTGCAAGTTGCTGGTACATGAACAAGTATACCGAATTGAAATTGTAGAAATGTCAAGGTTATACAAAAAATAATACATTTCATCCAAAAACGAAGAAAGTGCGAAAATTTTGCTGTTTCCACTTCCCCAATATCGCACAAGAGGTGCAGTAGCTCCGTGAATAAGGCACTAGACTCCCAGGTCTTGAGTCTGAGTTCGAGTCCGGCTGCTGGAAAAAAAGTTGTTTCTATTTCATACCAGTTTACTTTAGGACCTGCTATCTTTAAGAGGTACGTCTGCTTTCTTGTAGCGAGTACAACGAGTACATGTTTGATTTCTTGTTTTACATTTTTAAAATTATTATGTATATAATATGTGTATCAAATTGCTGCTGTTTTGAATCCAGGTATGTTTTTAGAACAGATGATGATTTTTTTTTTATCTATTTAATTTTTTAATCCACACCTGTCACTAATCCTGTGACAACAAGCAGATGTGATGATGCGATAATTGTATACAAGATAAATGGCGAGGTCAGGGACCAGCACATACTTACTATTAACATGAAACATGACATTTAATCGACTTTAACGGAGTAGATCCCTCAACCAACTCCTTTTTAGTTTTCTTCGGGTATTCTCTGGCATGCTTCTCTAGGCCATAGTTTGTATTAAATTGTTGATAGGTCGGTAAAGTTTTGTCGTGAAGTCTTTTGTATGAAGTCTGGATCTGATCTTGTATCATGGGTATGCGTAAGTCCGTGTGTTATGTTATGTTATTGACATACTAGCGTGATTGTGTAGATGAATGTTTAACATTTAAAACATCGTATTAAAAACACTAATAGAAATGGCAAAATATTAATTGATTCCTAATTTTATTGATCCTTCTGTACCATCGTGCGTACCTCAAGTGACAAAGAAAACGTTCATTTTTTTTATTTATTCTGTCGACTTTTAATTTCATTGTCAATTGTTTTATTCCTTGTTTAATTTAATGTATTTTTTTCAGTCATTTATTTTTTGTTTGTTTTTTAATTAATGTTGTTTCCTTTTCTTTGATTGTTTATTCTTTTGTTTCTCTTTTAATTTATTTTAAGAATAACGCATTGTAATCTTTCCCTTACATTTTCGTCAATTTCTCATTTCTCTCAATCGTTCTCAAATCCATGATTTGTATTAGAATTTTCTGCTTGAGAAGTTAAGATTTAGAGAGGTCAAACCTCCGAACATAGAGGCAATAGAGGCAGCCACAACCCGTTTGTATCTACAATTCTCTCTCGACTCTGGGGAATACCTCGCGTGCATCTGAACCTAATCTCCTGAGTTACTATCCCAACTTCTGAACGCTATCCATCAGGGGTACCAACCTCGGCGATCAAATGGCATAAATTTATACATCCTGAATAAATTCGTATATGTACATTAGAACGATGTTTGATGCATGTTTTTTACTATTTTATAAACTTGATTATTTAAAAAAGTATATCATTGATTATAGGTTTATAAGCCTAAAGTTTATTAAATTGTTAAAAAATATTTTAAAAAGGAAAATAAATTTTATTGGAATTCGATATGACTCTTGTGACATTACAAACTTTGATTATGATACACTTACCAATGTATATATAAGGTGACCAACCACACGTATTTACACTGTATTTGTCACCTACTCAATTAAAATAACAAAACAAATAAATAAACTATGCGTTTTGTATATGTCCATATTTTATTTATTTTTTAAAATATAATAATTCATCTTACTTTTTTCATTTTTATTATTTTCAATTAGAAATGTATCGATTGTATCCATAATCGATTTTCCTAAGTCGATCCCTTAGACTCGATTGACTCCGTTGACGTTGGTGTTAGTGATATATAATTTTGTAATTATTATACATAGATTCTTCATCCTAATGATAAAAGAACAAAATAAAATTTAAAAAAAAAATAGAGCTGTTTTCCATGTACTAGATAAGCAGAGCTGGGTATAGACTTAAAAAACAAAAACAATATTTTTATAAATTATTTAATGTTAGAGAAAGCCAGAAATCTAATGGTTGAGATATTTATTCCCCAAAATGAAGAAATGGGATTATAATAATTATTCTTATGTTGATGTTTTTTTTACTCCAAAAGAAAGATTATCACATATCCATTTGATATTCGAACCCTTATACACTATCAAAACAAAGTCAAGAAAAATATCAATGCTTCCTCCTATCAACTGTGTTAAGTGAAAATAACTTGAAACATTTGTTATTCTTTAAGTAATAAATGATATTAAGAATCTATGTAATATGTAAGGGGTCGTTAGCGTTAAAAAACTCCATCCTCTCGTAGAATGAGTTAACAAAAGCGGAATATCCTTACAGTTAAATCATCGAATATTTCAAAACAGTGTCCTCATAAGGACAACAATGGCGGAAGTTATCCTTACGCCATCTTAAAACCGTTAAAACAGCATCCTTAAGGACGAAAAACTTATAAAATTCCGCCATCTTAAAACAGCATCCTTAGGGACGAAAACTAAATCTAATTGTGGAAGGAGAGAGTGGTCAAGGATGTCCTTCGGCCTCAAAATAATCGTCAGATCCTGGCAGATCTGTAAAACAGTGTTGTTTTAAGATGGCGGAATTTTATTAGTTTTTTTCGTCCTTAAGGATAATATGGTTTTAACGGATTTTAAGTTATCCGAAGGATAACTTCCGCCATCGTTGTTCTTGAGGATACTATTTTAAAATATTTAACGGGTTTAAGTTATCCGAAGGATTACTTTCGCCATTGTTGTCCTTATAAGGACACTGTTTTGAAATATCCGATGATTTTTCTGTTGGCGAAAGGATATTCCGCCTTTGTCAACGCATTCTACGGGAGGCTGGAGATAGTTTTTCAACGCTAACGACCCCTTCCCGTCGACTGTTTTATATCATGTTAAATATGAATCAGTAAAATTATTATTATTTTTTAATTGCAATTAACTTATATATTCTATGTTGTTTGTTTGTTCTTGCTAAAAGGCTTAAAACCTTAAAGGTCGTCAACGCGTATGATAATTGGTTAAATATATTATGTATGTTTTAGATAATATATTTACTTATAACTCATTTACTTCTTGATAATTGTTGATTATTGATAACAATTTATTTAGGACCCCAGGTATTGTTATCGATTAATGAGATTTTATCTATAGGTATAGGTAACAGTATCCAGAATTATGCCGATAACTTTTATTTTCCCTAGCGATTCAAATACATAGAAAAAGTAGCATTTTTGGGATAATGCTGTTGTTTATCTGAGAAAAGTATAGAGATTCTTTTGAGGTAGGGATGATGGTATAGAAAGATCAATACAATTAGGATTGATGAAATAATTGCCACTTCTATTGAGATCATATAATATGTATATGTAACATAGTACTGATGTGTTGAAAAAAATGTTGTATGTTTTAGAACTGAAGATGGATGTTTAGCATTCGAAACTAGTTTTCTAATAAAATAATCTCAATAGAAGTGGCAATTAATTCATCAATCCTAATTGTATAGAGATTCTATTTTATTTTATATATTTTTTTTTTCTAATACGCCAATAGTCGTGATATTTTTTGCCTCTTAGGACATTATTTGTCATACAATAACGATTTGATGTCTGTTTTTCCTTTATTGCAATGGTTTTTGTCGTTACTAGCCTTATTCCCTGGCCCTTGTTATTTTTTGCTCGTATTCGAAGAAATAACCTTCTATCCTTCAGGATTATCTTTACTTGATTGAATTGTTCTCTATAAAATAAAATTCCTTTACCAATAAGTGGAGGAGAATAAGACAAAACAATAGCTTCCTATTTTAAAGTACGCATGATAGCCTAGTAGGATCTAAACAATTAGAATTGATGAATTATTCGCTACTCCTATTTGAAACGTGTTTTAGTTTTTTTTTTAATTTGAAGACTAGTTTCGTATGCATAACATTCATCAGTTTTAAAAACACAAAAAATTCAAAATGTCAGCACTATGCTACTCTGATAAACATGTTGAATACTGAATGTAAAGGTCAGGTAGGTTCGGTTAAAATCTTTCGGGTTTCCCTATGACTGGTTTGTTTTTTTCCGTTCCTACTGGAAATAAAATTTAAAATGGGATTATTGGAAATCCACTTAATGAGAGGTGGCAAATAACCATAAATTCAATAAAGACTCGGGAGTAAAAATAATACATCAAGTAGAAAATAGCCTCAAATTAAATATTTATGAATAATTAAAAATACCTTAAAAAAATCTTTTAAAACAGACCCTTGTTTTTGTTCGAATGACCAGATAAACATTTCCAATAGCTCCATTTTAAATTTGGTTCCAATAGAAACGGAATAATCCGATTAGTCATATGGGAAATCCTATAGTAAAACCCAAACATTTAACCCACCTGTCCCCTTCCACTTTCACTGTGGATATATTTCAGATATCTCTTAGTTCTCCTCAGGTGAGTACCAATATATCTGATTTCTTGTCTTTCATTTCGAAACTAGTGTTCAAAGAAAATAATTCCAATAGAAGTGGCATTCAATTAATCAATCCCAATTTAACAAAATTAAAAAAACAAAAGTCAATACATTATACTTACATGTATAGTAACATTTTACATGCAATACACATGCAATTATATTGCATGCTGTCGAATCACATGGTTATTTTTTAATCTCTCTTTTTTGAATATGTCTAAAACAATTGCCGTTTTAATTATTTACATACAAGATATTTGTGAAATGAAAATGGCTCGTGGGGATTTTAGCCTGTAATTCTAAATAGGGAACAGGGATATATTTCAGTGCATAACAAATGGTTGACGTTAACGATCAATACTCAACGCATGGCTGAGAAAAGTCATAACTGGTCATGGGCTAAGTGTTTACAGTTATTTTAAGAATAAACATCCAGACTTATTGACTCCACATGTGCGACACTACGACCAAACTATATGTATGGAAACCATTTGCGGGACTGGGTTTCAAACTGTGAAAGATTGTAATAATTTACTAGTTACGTCATGTAGGAGGCTTAAAAGACAAGAAACAGCTCGTCATTTACGACTGCTCCATCTACTAGGCAACCGTTCAAAGCTCCCAATAAATTACAAAATACTTATTTACATGACAATAATTAAGAAATACCGAGTTGAACTAAAACTTCCAATTCGTCCCGTATCTAATCACAACAATCTAAAATCCTTAATGCTCCATATTATGTAAAAAATAAACTTATCCAAAAAGATCTCAATGTTCCATGTGTTTCTGATTTGACTCAAAACCAGATACCTATCCTTTCATAGTAAACTTGCTTCACACTCAATTCCCGATAATCCTCCGAGGCTTCTGAAAAGAAGATGGCGAAGAGACCGTCTTATGTAGAAATTGAAGTTCTACTAGTAAATAGTTCTTTTAATGTTATTGACATGTCATTGTAATCATTTTCCTCAAATTTACTTATTATACGTATTAATTTTATAAAGTTGTAAGTATCTATCAATTACTTTTAAAAAAAAAAATCTATTTACTTAAACATTTAGTTTCTTTTCTTATTTTCTATTGCTTCGATTACGGGTGCTTTGTATATGGGAAACTGTGGTGAGTTCGAGATGAGGTTGAAGAGACTGATGAACTGTTTCATTAGTATGTATTTACCTGACTACCCAACTTCCCCTTTCGTTTCTTTACACTCACTGTCAGTCCTGATATTATTTAGAAGACCTTTTCATTTTGCCATCTTAGAGTTGTATCAACATTTTTGATTAATTGTCTTACGTTTTCAGAGTTTAATATTATAATCTTACTAGACTAAATCGACAAGAAACTGCTTGTCGTTACAGACTACTTCAACGTTTACTAGACAAACGATCAAAGCTTCTAATTCATTACAAAAGATTCATTTACACTGCTGTGATTATACCTATTTGGACGTACGGAGTTGAGCTTTGGGGCTCTACTAAACCATCTAATTCATCTTGTATCCAATCCTTACAATCCAAAATCCTTCGAAAAATCCGAAATGCCCCTTACTTTATCACCAATTATTCATAAAGACCTTAATGTTCCATATGTTGCTGAGTTAGTCCATCCTTTCATCGTAAGCTCCATAACCACTCAAATCCATTAGTTTCTCTACTTACTTCCCACTCCATTCCCGATAATCCTCCGAGGCGTCTGAAAAGAAGGTGGCCTAGCGATCTTCTATTGTAGAATTTTTATTGAAGTGCTACTGACAAGTAGTTCTTTTCAAGTTTTGACATGTTATTATAATCGTTATCAGCTCATTTACTTAATGTATATATTTATACAGTTGTAAATTTCAATAAATTGGTTTATAGAAAAAAAAAATTATAATGTTTGTAGCAAAGTGCTGATGCTTGGATTATATTTTGTTTTTAATATTTTCAGATCTAATGATGATTGTTCAAAGCTCCCAATTAATTACAAAAGACTCATTTACTTGACTGTGATTAGACCAATATGGACGTACGGAGTTGAGCTTTGGGGCTCTACTAAACCATCCAATTCATCTCGTATCCAATCCTTACAATCCAGAATCCTTCGAAAAATCCTCAATGCTCCTTATTTTGTGACCAATAAACTTATCTATAAAGACCTTAATGTTCCATATGTTGCTGAGTTAGCCCAAACCAGATACTATTCTTCCTTAGTAAGCTCCATAACCACTCAAATCCCCTAGTTTCTCAACTTGTTTTCCATTCAATTCCCGATAATCCACCGAGGCGTCTGAAAAGAAGATGGCCCAGAGATCGTCTTGTGTAAATTCTTTTATTTTTTACTGAAGCGCTTTTTTACTGAAGTTCTTCTCTAGTTTTAGCATGTTATTTTAAACGTTTTTTTTTTTTTTAACACATTTACTTGATGTATACTTGTACAGTTTTAAATTTCAATAAATAGATTTTTTTTTAAAAATATGATTGTTTAACATTCGAATAAACAAACTAACTATAGAACTAGAAACTAATTCGTCATATGCGTTACGTAATGCGTTCTATATATTGAGGAATACTTCAAGCGTTTTTATTATCATTATTATAAGTTTCATTTCCGGGATCCCCTAGCGGTCACAGGTTACTTGCCGATATTCTGAGCTTGGGTGGCTTTTTCATTATTTCCGACGGCAATACTTCCTCGGTACTTTCCTATTCCAATCTTCAGAAACCTCCCTATCATAAGGTCCCAACCTTTCAACCTGTACAACCCATCCCATTGAACTGATTCTTTGAAAAATCTTTCATCATTCCTATTCGTAAAGCTTCTTCCCTAACTTCTTCTAAATATCATTTATTTTTCCACTTACTAGTTAATTATTCTTCCGCAAATGTGTGACTACTTAAGTTGTACAATAATATGTATAAATATAATATAACTATATATTTAGATGGATTTTGATGTTTGATATAGGATTGTATTCTTTTTATTTATTTTTTTTTATTATTTAATAATTTGTAATTATGCTATGACTTAATATTTGTATATGTAATATTGTATATTATAAGTAATATAGCTAACAATAATCCATTTTTTTTCCAAGTTTTTTTTTTTTCATTTCATTTCATTTTATAGTTTATGTGATAAAATGTAGTTAAATGTATAAAAGCAGTTTTTTAATAATATAAAATAACAATAGTGCTAAAACAAAAAACTTAATTTCTCCCCGACTGGGAAAAACAATGGATCTTGTCTATCTATAACCAACTGCTTTTCTCAATTAACATTTTAAAATAAAAATATCAAATTAATTAAATTAAATTAACTATTTAACTTCTTTAGCCTAGAAGTTAGGCAACAACACCTACAGAACTTGTAAAATTGTTACATTTTTGACAGTTTAAAAAAACGTTTACAAAGTTTAGAATCCCAGTCAAAAGGCGTATCCTAGTCAAAACGAAAAACAATTTTTTTTTTAATATGAATGTTTTTTAACAAAAAGACTTTTTGAATGACCTTGCAGAAACATAATGATAACGAAAACCTATAATTAAAATTAAATTGAGCTATAAATATATTTTTTTTTAATATCGGAAATTTTTTTTTATATTATAGCTATAAATCAAGGTAAAAAATAAATAAATATGGTAATTAAAATTTAAAAAATAAAAACAAGTGATTGAACTGGTGATAAATCTTGTTGATGAACATTCGAAAACTAGTCTTCAATCAAACAGAATACCAATAATGGTTAATAATTCAATAATTCCTATCTCTTCTTGATTATCAACGATATTATTTTATGACCGTATTTTACTTAGCTTAATTTATTACCTTGAGTAGAAGCATGACTGCATAAATAGTAATCAAAGCTTCTAACCTGCTTTGCGTTTTTATTTTTTTTTTGTTTTTTTGATCTCAGATCAAGTCATCCGTGGTGACGTAAATGAGAAAATATTTCTCACCACTAGGTAATTGCATATTTAAACAGCTGATTATTCATTTCTAACTTTATCACAAGGTCGAGATCTAAGAAGACATCAGTAGTTTTATATTCGCAGTAGAAAGTTTCTCACATTTAGGATAATAGAATTTAATTTAATTAAAATTTAAAAATCTATATGAATGGCTTTTGTCTGAAATCGTGCGTTCATTCTCATAGTTCACTAAAGAAAAAAAGGGAATTGATTTAATATTTCAGTTCACCTGTTAAGACTTGATTAAGTTCTTGGGAATTCTTTTGTTAAATCGCTAGCTTTTGTTATATATTTCTCTTTCTAACAACTCAACCGAACAGTGTTGATTTAAGTTACTTTTTGCTATACTTGTGTAAGTGTAGGTTAATTTCTGTTCCTACCATATTCGATTTCTGAATAAGCAAAAATATTTGTATTTATTTATTTCTTTATTAGACTTAAAAGATAATAAACTGCTCGTCGTTTGCGAATACATCGACATTTACTTGAGAAGCGTTCAAAGCTCCGGAATACATTACAAAAGCCTTATTTAAATGACTGAAATTAGACCCATTTAGACATTCAGAGTTGAGCTTTGGTGCTGCTCTTAATCTTCCAATTCTTCTCGTATCCAATCCTTAAAATTTGAAACCCTTCGTAAAATCCTCAATGCTCCTTATTATGTCACAAAGAAACAATCTTAAGATCTTAAGTTTACATATATTACAGATTTGGTCCAACTTACCTCACATTCAATGAGATCGCACAAATCGTTTCTAGTTTCCTGTAGTCTTATTAATTAAAAAAAAAAAAATTATATTGTAATTGTAAGCAATTATTCACTCTGGATTATATTTTATTTTATTTTTTTTATATCCATTTATTGAAATTTACAACTGTACAATATATATATATCAAGTAAATGTGTTGATAACGATTACAATAACAAGTCAAAATTTAAAAAGAACTACTCATCTCTAGGACTTCTAAATGATATCAGGACTGTTTTACAGATCTGCCAGGATCTGACGATTTTTTGAGGCCGAAGGACATCCTTGGCCACTCTCTCCATCCACAATTAGAATTAGCTTTTTCGTCCTTAAGGATGCTGTTTTAGAATCAGATACTGTTTTAACGGTTTTAAGATGGCGTAAGTTTTGAGGACACTGCTTTGAAATATTCGATGATTTAACTGTTTTCAAGATGGCGGAAAGGATATTCCGCCTTTGTTTTAAGATGGCGGAATTTTATTAGGATGGTTTTAACGGTTTTTAAGTTATTCCACCATTGTTAGGATACTGTTTACTACAAATAGCTAGCTGTTTTGCTGTTTAAAAAGCTCCTAAGGATCGTTTTATACGGTTTTTTTTAAGTTATCCTTTAAGATGTCCTTCTCAGCACTCAAAAACTGCCGAAGAGTTTTACAGTGGATGGCATCGAGCAGACCATCTCCAGCTCCATCGTATACCTTGGCGTATACGAGATGAATTAGATCCCCAAAGGTCAACTTCATATGTCCAAAAAAGGTCTAATCACAGTCATGTATATGAGTCTTTTGTAATTAATTGGAAGCTTTGAACGTTTGTCTAGAAAATGTTAAAGTAGTCTGTAATTTTCTTGTCTTTTTAGTGTTTTCTGGATTATTTTAAAATATTTCTTTGCAAATAATAGGACTTCTTGTTGGCATTTTTGTTCAAACTTCAAACAATTCGTACGCGCGACTTCAAGACTTTCATATTTCTAAAAAATTTTACACGATTAATTTTGCACAAATTTGCCTCTATTCCCAGGTCAGTGGTTTATAGATTCTCAAACTTTTTTTTTGTTTTTTGCCGTTTTCGCTCCACCTTATTGCACATGCACAACTCTGATGCCTTGTCATCACTTGCTTCGTAATCGCCATATTAGATCTATATTCCTATTCTTAGAGCACACATGCGGAGATCATTTTGTATAAGATAGAATCCTGGAGCCATCTCCAATGCGCTATCTGGAGATGTTCGATAACCTTAACCTCTAATTATTGAAGGCCGTTGACTCCTAATTTGTTTTTCTTTTCTTTCTTTTTTTATTTATCTTATCGAGTTCCTTTTTAAAAAAAAGAAAGAAAAAAAAGTCATACTGGTTTAAAGAAAACGTTAATGAAAAATTTAACGTTTTAAAATGTATTTATTGATCTTCAGAACTGTATAAAATAAAATAATAATAATAATAATTAAGTAAATTTGAGGAATAAAAATTAAAATAACTCGTAAAGCACATAATACTTCAACAGAATTCCTGAATGAGAAGTTCCAAGCTCATCTTATTTTCAAACACCTAGAAGAAGTATCGAGAATTCACCAAGAAGCAAGTTAGGAGAGTAGTGGATTAGGATGGGTCTGGAGCTTGTCCAGGAACTTCAGGAACCTTTCTGAGCCAAATCAGCAAGATATGGGACATTTAGATAATTATGGATAAGTTCATCGGAGACATAATCACCAACATTGAGGATATTACCTTAGCTTATGGATACATTGGATACATACGTTAGGATTGGATACATTATTTATTGTTATTTCCAACTATATACATTATATACAAGAAATAAATTTGAGGAAAACGATTACAATTACATACCAATAACGTGTTAAGAACTTCTTACTGCTAGCATTTCAGTTAAGGTTCTACATTAAAATGTCTCTTGGCCATCTTCTTTGCAGACGCCTCGCAGGATTATATATAGAAGGGATTTGAGTGTAAAGCAAATTGTTATACTAATGGATTTGAATGGTTGTGGAGTTTACTATGAAAGGATAGATATCTGGTTTGAGCTATGTCAGAAACGTATATATTAAGTATATATTAAGATCTTCGTGGATAAGTTTTTTTGTGACGAATTAAGGAGCATTTAGGATTTTTCTGAGAATTTTGGATTGTAAGGATTGGATATGAGATGAATTGGATGGTTTAGTAGAGCCCTAAAGCTCAACTTCGTATGTCCAAATAGGTCTAATTAATGTTATGTAAATGAGTCTTTTGTAATTACCTGGAAGGTTTGAACGTTTGCCAAGTCAATTTTGAAGTAGTCGAAAACGATGGACAGTTTCTTGTCGTTTTAGTCTTGTTGATTAGGTATTTAAAATTAAAAATATACTAAATCGTTCCTTCATCTCGTGTCCAATCCGAGCAATCTAGAATCCTCAATGCTCCTCAAAACCATATGATGCTGATTTGTCAAATCAGATACCCCTCCTCGAAATTTTACTAGTTTTTCTATTTATTTATTTATCTAATTGGAAAATATGTTTTCTCATTAAACATTTGTTTCTAGGACATACCGATTAGGAGCTATATCATATTCACCTTTCTAAGGAAATAACAAAATAATGAACATGACTTTTTCACGACACGGGAGTGCTTAATAATAACGGAAGTAAAAACTCTCTAAAATTACTTGAGGATAAGCGTAACAGGATCTAGGGAAGACCCGCATCTCCCACCGGAAGTTTCGACCTTCCATGGCTTCTTATACCCACCACTCCACCTCTCATTTTTCCCCTCCGCCATGAAATAATCAATCGATAGTAACAAATTTAGTTTTAGCTAGAATAAGCCAACCTAGAATGTTACGAAACCTATAACTTCACCATAATGGATATTATTTTACCAATTCTATTCTGTATCCATTTTACGCCTCCCTCCTTCTACCCAAATGAATTGTTGTTTGAAATGTGGTTTAGCTTCGCCATGTTTTATTTTATTATATATAGTATAATTAGAGGTTATATCTTTATATTGTATTTATTGAATAAGTAGATTTATTAATATTTATATTACTTACATATTACTTTTTGGATTGATGAATTAATTAACAAAAATAAATAAGTAAATAAAAATAAAAAATACAGACGAAATGAGAACCTACTCCTTTTTGAGGTCGGTTGAATATGTAAGACGAGTAATCAAATATATTGGTTCTCGCCTGAGGAGGTCAAACAGACTTCTGAAATATATCAAAAGTGGAAGAGGAAGAGCCAGGTAGGTTAAATTTTTGGGTATTTTTCGCTGGGTTTTACCTATGAATAATTGGATTTTAAAACATATTTAAAATGGGACTATTGGAAATGTTTATCTATTCATTTAAAAATCTGGATTGGTTTTGAATAATTTTATTATTTGTAACGATTCATAAATATTTAATTTTAGGCTATTTTCTACTTGATGTATCATTTTCACTCACGAGTATTTTTTTAATTTATCTTTATTTCGATTTAGATGGATAACGAAGTTAAAATTATGGGTCTTATTATTGTATGCTCTTATATGTTGTTTTAATCTTTGCTTTACCGATCCTCCATTTTTTTTTTTTTTTTTTTAGCTTCACAGTCAATACATTTTAGTTCGTATACACCGCTTTTTAGGAAAGGGTCTATTTTGTCTTTAGGTGAAGGGAAATGAGATGAGTCCATACATTGGGGAATAATTAATTCCAATAGAAGTGGCAATTAATTCATCAATCCTAGGTGAATTGAACCTTCTATACCATTATGTGTATCTTAAGTGATACTTATGACTTATTTAATATCGCTTAAAAATATATATATTATTTTTATTTTTCATTTATTGATATTTACAACTGTAAAATAATATACATTAAGTAAATGTGTTGAGAGTGAATACAATGGCATGTAAATAACGTGTGAAGAACTACTGATCAGTTGCACTTCAATAAAATCTAAACAAAAGGTCTCTAGGCCATCTTCTTTTCAGACGCCTCGGAGGATTATTGGGAATGGAGAGGGAAGCAAGTTGAGACTAGTGGATTGAAGTGGGTATGGAGCCTACAATGAAAGGATAGGTATCTGGTGTGGGCTAATTCAGCCCCAGGAACATTAATATCTATATGGATAAGTGTATTGGTGACAAAATTAGGAGCATTGAGGATTTTTCGAAGGATTTTGGATTGTAAGGATTGAATACGAGATAATTTGGATGGTTTAGTAAAACCCCAAAGCTCAACTCCATACGTCCAACTAGGTCTTATCACAGTCATGTAAATGAGTCTTTTGAAATTTATTGGAAGCTTTGAACGTTTGTCTAGTAAATGTTGAAGTAGTCTGTGACGAAGATCAGTTTCATCGTTTTAGTCTTCTATGTGGATGCCTAAAAAATAAAATAAAATTAAACTTAAACATCATACATTGGTTAGAGTTATTAAGTATTATAGGACATACAATAAGTATATTTAAAGATACTAAAGAAAGAAAGTAGTGCTACTAAGCCAACGGTTCTGAAAGGAGAAGATTTGACCGATATCATTCTCAACCGCCTAGTTATTTCCCCAATTAAGGGTACCCATATTATAGTGGCTATGAGGATTTTGACACTACAGTGCCTTAACCACTGGTCTAACGCGCCTCATACTGTTAGATAACCAGGTATAAATTATTTCAGTCTAGTATTTGCGAAATAATAACTGCTGACAATAAAGTTTTAGTTTGCTTCTTTCATTCTGAATGTTCGATGTTTAAAATTGTTTCGATACTTTGGTTATTTCATAAAATCTAGGCACATTTCATTTTGTTCTACCCGGACAAGGATTACTTCAATTGTCCTTAAAGTATTTTAAATGAAAATCCTAGCCTTAGTAATAAAATTCTTCCTCTTGCATTGACCCGAATGAAATGTACCTTCCAGTCCGTTGAACTTTATGAAGCCCGCTACCCCCTCGCCATAAATCAGCCAATCAAGAGACAGCCCTCCCGAGGACAGTTATGGAAGATATCCTCCAGGCGGAAGAGAGTCCAGGAATGTCCAGTGTCACCGCACTGTAGCTGGCATTTTTTTCCTGATCTATAAGAAGACCGGTCAGACCAGGTTGTGGGCAACCTCGCTCACTTTATATAATCAGCTGAATTCCAGGGTCATCCAGCTACTGTTTCTTCTCTTCATCATGTATTCGTATTCTAGAGCGAAAGTTTCGGATAAACATAGGAAGAGATTTTTACAATATTTATATAATTAAAATATTATACAAACCTAATTAATATTATAATTATAAATGTTAAATACACATAAAGATTTAAAACACACAAAACTGTTTGTCATTTCCGACTACTTCAACATTTACGAGTTAAGTGTTCAAAATCCTCTAAACTTTCCAAATCCTCAAACAAACAAACTTATTCATAAAGGTCTTAATATTCCATATATTGCTGATTTGGCCAAAACGAGATACCTATCATTTCAAAACTCTATACCATCCCGAATCCACTAGTCACTAGTCACTCTAAACTAGCTTCACACATTATTCCCCATAATCCTCCGAGTCGTCTGAAATTTTCTTTTCAAGAAGAGAAGCCCAAGAGATCTTCTACGAAGAACTTTTATTGAAGTGCTAACTAGTAAGTACTTCTTTACATATTATTGACTTGTCATTGTTATTATTACCTCAAATTTACTTGTCGTATACAGTTGTAATTATCAATATATAGATACAAATAAAAAATAAATATATTCATTAAATAAATATTTAATACTAGAATCCCCCGTCGTGGCATCTCCCGCTCTCATTAGTAAAGAACTTCATGAGAAGAAGTTCATGTAGAAACATAATTGGAAATCCAATTTTTAATTTTAATGTACGAGTTGGTAATCCAGGTGGGCAAAGACTATTAATAAACTCTTGCGGATAATGGACTGCATTATCAGTGGTTGCAACTAAAGGCCCATAAATCATATTTTTAAACACAATTTCTAAAAGCAAAGGATCGGCATTTTTATTTGGTAATAATGTTTATTCAGCAGAAATAATTTTATTGGTTTTAATCTGGTTGGATTTTAATGTCTAAAGTATATGACAGTGTGACAAACCTCGAACTATTTACATTTTTACTAAAATAAATTTTCACTTGAGGTACGCATGATGATATAGAAGGATCAATACAATTAGGATTGATGAATTAAATGCCACTTCTATTGAGATTATTTTATTTGAAAACTAGTTTCGAATGCTAAACATTCATCTTCAGTTCTAAAACATACAATAAAATTTTCAACACATCAGTACTATGTTACATAGATTAAATATACTAAGGTTTTTAAAAAGATAAGACAAGAAATCAAGCATAGGCACTCACCTTCGAGGTAACTAAAACACTGAATTTGTGAGAAGTAAAAGGGGAGGGGGCAGGTAGGTTAAGTTTTAGATTTACAACGGGGTTTCCCTTATGACTCATTGGGTTTTTTTTTTTCGTTCCTATGGGAAATAAATTTAAAATGGGGCTATTGGATATGTTAATCTGATCATTTAAACAAAAATCTGGATCGGTTTTAAACGATTTTATTATTTCTAGTGATTCAAAAGTATTTAATTTTAGGCTATTTTCTACTTGATGTAATATTTTTACTCCCGAGTCTTTATTAAATTTGTGGTTATTTTCATTTAGATGGATAGCGAAATTGGAATTTTGGGTCTTATTAGTGTATGCTCTTATATGTTCATTTACTCTTTGATTTACTGATCGTCCGGTTTTTCCCGTGTATTTTGCTTCACAGTCATTACATTTTAATTCGTATACGCCGCTTTTTTGGAAAGGGTCTATTTTGTCTTTCGGTGAAGGGAAGTATGATGACAATGGCTTATCTATTTTAAATGCAGGGTTTAAACCTAATTTTTTTTTACTGAAGATGAATGTTTAGCATTCGAAACTAGTTTTCAAATAAAATAATCTCAATAGAAGTGGCATTTAATTCATCAATCCTAAAATAAATTTTATTATTGCTAAACCTTCCTAGAACTATGAAGATGGTGTTATTTAAATTTGGTAAAGATGGGTTCAGTAGTTTTATCATTGTAAACTCTATTGCTGGGGGGTGCCAACAATATCAGTCTATTTTTAAACTTTTTAAAAATTAATTAATTAATTAATTGAAAATTTAATTGAATGTGAGTAAATGTTACTATTAATTTCAAGCTCTATATAACACCTCAAATAGAACCTTTGTAACCTCTCAAATAGAATAGCGCTCGCTACCTATCGGTCAATTTTTAAACTTCACTGTTATCCACATATCGCTTTTTTAATTAAAAATTATTAAAAATCAGTAGATTTTAGTATTGCTAAACCTTGCTGGAACTATAAGGATGATGTGGTTAAAAGTTGTGACAGATTGGTTTTGTAGTTATCGTGGTTAGAGATCACAAACGAAAAATGGCTTGTCCTTTTATATAACTAGTAAAGATAAAGAAAGTAATTGCCTAGTGTATAAAATACTCGATGATAAATATAAACTAAAATAGTAATCACATAAATAATTTTTAGGTTTTCATTTTTCCAAAAGTCGATTCTAGTGTTATCGATCGTTTCGATGTTCAGTTGAGGGTTAGCAGATCGTACTATAATTATGGGAGGGTACAACGAAATTTTGATGCATTATTTATTAGTAATTATTACTTATCGATTGCTTCATCAATGATAAAAGCAAAAATCTTCTTAATTTGTCATGTAATTTAAACAAAAATTGTAAAATATAAACATAGAAAAAAAATTTTAATACAAATTAATTATAAAAATTATAAAGGAAGAAAAGCAAAACAAAATCCGAACGTGCTACATTCAGATGTTCTGCCTCCAGCTAATTCCATTGAACAGTTTTGCTGCATCGATTGTTCAAGATTAATTTGTTTCATCGTTTGTCTTACTTATCTCTTCTGTCTATTTGTATTTTTTTTTTGTTTGCGATCTATTCGGCTGTGATGCCTTTTCCTGTCTTTTGTTTCACTTCACTTTTTATTTAAATATAAATTACACTAGAGTCCACTGTGTAAAAATAATAAATTACATTTGGAATCGGATTGTTTTATCTTGGGTTATTCTATTTTGATATTATGTCGATATTTTAATCCACAAACACATTTATATTTTTATAAAGATTTTGATGTAATATAAAAGCGTCTAGAAATTATTAAATCAATTAAAGATTATTTCGAAGTTTTATAATACTTATAAACTCATAATACTATAATACTTACAATTATACGAAGTAACGTTTTACTTTTTAATATGTTTCAGGTAATGTACAGTTTATGTTCAGTCGATAGAAAACTCTTGTCTGGTAAGATATATTTATTTAGTTATTTTAACTATTGGTAAAGAAAAGAAAGTTAAGGTAATTTGTATCACTATTAGAAGGTCCCGAAGTATTTTTCTTTTCAGGAAACCCTGAGAGGATTTTGGTTGAAATATAAGTTTAGAAGTAGGTTTACACTAGGGACTTGATTATGATTTTTTTTTTGACCTATTAGGTAAGGAGTATTCAGGATTGGAAACGAGAATGATTAAACGGCTTAATGGATTCCAGTAGATCAATACAATATGTCAGAACTGGTTTAATAATTGTTATGCAAATTAGTATTTTGTAATTAATTTAAGCTTAGGGCCTTTGTATAATAGATAAACAGGTTTGACCCTTTTTGATTGATTTGACCCAAACCAGATCCTTATCCTTTCATGATATGCTTCATACACACTCGAACCCACTAGTCTCCCAATTTGCCCTTTAGTTGATTCTGGATAACCTTTCTAGGACCCTTCTAGGAGAAGAAGATGGCCAAGAGACCTTCAAATGTATAACTTTTATTCAAGTGCTGCCAGTGAGTAGTTCTTTACTTGTCATTGTATTCATTTCCTCAAATGTACCTGTTGTATATAATGTATACAGTTTTAAATACCAATAAACAATGAAAAATAAAAAAAATTAATAATACTAATCAAAATACTCTTCATTGCCCTCAGTATGTTCCTCTGAATAGAATATTGAATTATTTTTTTGATGTTTTATTTTTCACAGACACTCCAGTCACAGATCACTTTCATTGAAGAATGGTATCATAACTGGAGGATTAAGATAAATCCTAGCAAATCCCAACAAATAACCTTTACCTTCCGTCGAAAACCTACCTCATCTTGTCCTCCTGTTTCCTTTAATGGTGTACCGCTAAACAATGTGGATTAAATACGATTCCTTGGATTTTAATTGGACAAGAGACTTACCTCGAACCCTCATACAAGATTGAAAAGACAAGAAGCTGCACGCCGATTTCGACTGCTACAACACTTACTTGACAAACGTTCAAATTTCCCCATTCACTACAAGAAACTCATTTATATGACGATTATCAGGCCTATTTGGACTTACGGTGTAGAGTTATGGGGATCCACCAAACCATCGAATTCTTCCCGTATCCAATCACTCCATTCCAAAATCCTTCGAAAAATCCTTAACTTTGTCGCAAATGAATTGATCCACAATGACCTTAATATCCCAGATGTCGCCGATTTGGCACGAACCAGATACCTATCTTTTAATAATAAAGTCACCCCCCATCCAAATCCACTTGTAGGACAACTCGCTTTCCATTCCATTCCTGGCAATCCTCCGAGGCGACTGAAAAGAAGATGGCCTCGTGATCTTCTTTTGTAAATATTCATTAGAGTACTACCAATGGGTAGTTTCTCTACAAGTTCTAATCATGCCATTATTTTGTATTGTATCCAGCATATTTACTAAATGTGTTTTTATTAATACAGTTGTAAATTTCAATTAATAAAAGAGAATAAAAAGGGGTCACCTGTGGTGTAGTGGTTAGCATAGCAACCTACTGAACCCAAGATCGCTGGTCGCAGCCCGGCAGATGACCTTAGGATTTTTTCAAGGGAGTAAAAAATCCTTTGCTATGCCGTCCTTCGGAAAGGACGTAAAATGGGGGTCCCGAGCCTGTGCGATGTCAGGTACTCGTTAAAAATCCCTATTCTAATTATACCTGGATAGGCAAAATTTAGGACTCCCACCGTAGCATCGTCCGATTAGCCATAGCAGCATACAGTAGCCTTAAACGAAATAAACAATAAACAAGAGAATAAAAAATAAAAAAAATGTTTTAATAACACCTGTTATTAATCTAAAAAAAAGAAGTGAATTTGAAGAAAATTCATTTGAAAACAGAAATGCTTAAACCCATATGTTCACTTAGGCCTAATTTTAGTTATGCTTATGATTCGTTTGTAATTATTTAATAAGAAGCTTTGAGAAAATGCCTAGCTAAAGCAATAAGGAATGATGAAATAAATATAAAGTCTTAAAAATTAAACAAATATGCATTATAAAAGTAATTCTATACACGAAAATATTATTAAAGATATAAAAAAATGAATAAAAAAAATATACAATTAAGAGATATAGAAGCTGTAAGCTGTCAAAATCCAAGTTCTAAAGCCGCCTTGACGCAGGTGAGATAGAAAGCAATCCCGGCAAAAGTACGAGCATTGAATAGGAATAGGAAACACTTTTGTTCCCAGTTTCTTGGAATAAACTCTAAAATATTCCGTAATATTCAGCTCGTGTCTGGACTGTGTCGGAATCCTCTCCCTTCCTCATAAAGTGTTTAATATATATATATTCGACGTTTAGTGAACAAAGTAACTATATCATGGCAACGTTTCGAGACTATATTGTTCTCATAATTATTCCCAACAGTGAACAAAACATGTTAGAATAAAATCTTATAAGTTACATAGGCACTTTAAAAATAAAGCTAGCAACAATATCTACACGTCTTTATAAAAAGACAAGCCATTTTCCGTTTGTGATCAATAACTATGAAAACTACAGAACCCATTTGTAACAAATTTTAACCACATAATATTTGTAGTTCAAGGAAGTTTTAGCAATTATAAAATTTACTGATTTTCAATTGAATTATTATTAAAAATGCGATAAACATTTAGATTCCAGAGAAGTTTTAAAATCGGCCAATAAGTGGAAAGCGCCATTCTGCAAGAGAGGTTATAATATTACAGATTTGTCTAGAGCTTGAGACTGATAATCGAATTAACTTATTTTCAATAAAATTGTTGTTGAAAAAGCTATAATTATGTGGTACGACATGTTGATCCTCGTGAAACTTTATATTTTTATATTTTTCTATGGTTATTATTTCCTTAATATTTCGTTGAGGTAAAGAAGAAGAAGAAGAAAATGGACTTTATTCTGGAACAACTTGTCCCCTAAGAATAACAAATTAGTACAATACATAGGACAAAGATATGGCTATGGTAATTACTTATAATATATAATAATAAACATTCCTTAATAATTAAATTATGAGTTACAAAATAAATGAGATATCTTGTAAAAGGATACATCTTATGTGTACTATTATAGTTTATATTACATAAATATTCATGTTTTACAATTGCTCGGAAGATTCAAAATTCAGGAGGTAAAGAATTAGATGATATTTAAAGAAAGTAATAGTGGAGCTTTTTCGAATTGAAATGGGCAATGAATTCCAGAAAGAAGAAGCGCGGATAATAAAAGATTTTTCGAAGGATGCAGTTCGATGCGCAGGAGTGTACAGGTTGATGGGTTGGGTTCTAGTATTTAGGAGGTGAATGATAGAGCGCATAGTAAGGAGGTCATGTATATACGTGTTTTTTTTTTGGTTTCCAAGTTTTGAAATATAAGCGCACTCAGGAAGTATTGACGTCAGAAACAGGATTAAGCCACCCAATTTCAGAATACCTGTGAGATATCTGAGAACTTCTGGAGATCCCAAAAATTAATCTAATAATACAGTTAATTAGTCTTTTACATCTCATTTCGAGCTCATCGGACAGTCCTCCATATACTATACATCTATAGTCAAAGTTGGGGAAAACGAGAGATGATACCAAAAGTTGTCGATTACTTAATGGTAATGAATCGCGGTAATGTGAAAGTTGCTCAAGAATAAAAATAGATTTTCTCGTGATTTGGGAGATATTATTATTTCAAGAAGAATATTGATCAAAAGTTACTCCCAGATTTTTATTGGAATTTTAGAATTGAATTGGACGGATTTTTTTAAAAGGAAAAACAGTGGATAGTAGAAACATATTCCTCATTTAAAGCGTCAGCAAGTTGATCCAAGTTATCTGGAATAGGCGAGCGCATGTGTAATTGGCGTTGGTATTTGTTACAAACAAGTCCAATTGGATTCATATTATCAATGAAGTAAACAGATTTATAAAATATCTTAAATTCCTTAAATCTCTTAAAGTTGTCCGCTTCGATGAGTGAGCAGTTTATACGCATATAAATTGATGTTTTTATATTTTTAGATATGAAGATAGTTAACATGAAAACTAAACTTCTTAAATTAAAAAAAAGTATAAAATGTAAATATATATGCTTCAGCTGTTATTTTCTATTAGTCCATATGTACAAAAGAGGTCAGGAAGAATGGCCATAAACAAAATTAAAACATGAAATATGGACGGCTCAAGTTGTAAAAAAAAAATTCATTTTTTTTTTTTTTTTTTTTAATCAATTATTCTTCAAAATGCTCTTTTCCTCCATAAAAAAATCCGAATTACCTCCTCGAAAACACCCCTCGGCCGAGTCTTTTGAGGCATAAAAGAAATCTTTTGTTTTAGACACTCCATTCTTTTCATTTTAATATAGCCCCTGTCGGCGAATGGGAAATATTTTATATCGTTTAAATCTAAATCATTGCATAATTTATTTTATTTTATTTTTTTAATAATCGTAACTAAATTGAGGATAAGTATTTTAAAAATTGACATTAAAACTTTTGTATATCAGTTATTAGTAATGAAGTCACATAATATAGAGGTGTTCTAATGATACCTCCAAAGAAATCTTATTAAACATGAAACTTACTGTGAATAAATCGGAAACATAAACTAAATACACTTTTTTGTTTTACTCAGATTCCATTTCAATATCAAATAATTAAATATTTGCGAGGGAATATTTATTTAATTTTGAATCGACATAGGGAAAACAAGAAATTTATTCAGAGAACCAATGCCTACCTTGTACCAGAAAATTATTTAGGATACATTTTCTTCTCCATTGTAATTAATATTTAATTATTTACAAGCGTACTTAATATATGTACGAGTATATATGTTATTAGCTTATTACAAATACAAAATTTAATGGATTACATTATTTTCAATTATAATCTAAAACATAAATGCAAAGGTAACAAATAAAAAGAATACTAAATAAAATAAAATAACAAAAAGAAATTTAACAGTTTATATTTATAGATGCAATTCTGTATGACTTTAATTTTTAAATTTCTTCAATTAAAAAATATAGTTTTTAAACCGATTCTTTTCTTAAATCTGCCATTCTTCTCTACGTAGTATTATATCGTTGGCTTGGAGGTAAAAGTTACTAAGTGTAATTTTTTCGAAATTCGACAAAAAGTCATTGTGTGTATAAATAGTCACCAAGTGAATATAACTGAACTGTGAATATAAAATGGCCATATTCCCGTTTCTTCGCTCTTCTGAAAATTAAACTCAATAATAAAAAATCTCATTATATCATATTCACTCTCAGAAATGACACCTATTCAACAAACAAATACAGAAGGATGACCAGGGGCCTTCATGAAAATGAAACGCCTCTCCCTAAACAACAGACTAAGACTACTTCCTATACACTATACTTAACAAACAGTCGACTCTAAAAACAGACAACGATTAAATACTTATACTTTCTTACTCAAACCTTTATGGGCCTATGCATCGCAAATGTTTGGGACAGCAAAAAATGACTCACATTCAAAAATTACAAACTTTTCAGTCTTAGGTTTTAATAATCATAACTCCTTCACCCTGGTACGTCAGTAACAGAACATTGCATACAGACTTGAACATACCCACTGTACAGGACCATATTCACATTTCCTACAAACGATTTTATGACAAACTTCAAGGACACTACAACAGACTAATACAAAACATGGTGACTTTGTATATGTCAGAAACAACACGGAGGACGCTGAAGAGGAGCTGGTTAAGAGATCTCCTAAGATAAATCTAAAATAATGCAAGACTAAAGTAGGTACAGATCGTCGCTGAACTCCCTCATGGCCTGACATGCCAATTTTTCATAGTTTCTCATATCACATCCGCTTACTGTCGCGGTTTGAGCGACAGGTGTGGATGAAAGAAATAAAGTGGAAACAAAAATAAAAAAAGGTTTTAGAGCGTTAGCTGCGGGAGGGGAATATTCTTCCCACTAGGACGAGGTCCAATTGAGTTAGCCTTTAGGTTGGGAGGGGGGGGGGGTATGTCTATTCCAGGATGAGTCAAAAGTTGGCGGACAAAGTTAATTCGTAAATGAAATATCAAGAGAGAAATATCCCAGTTGGGCACCACCTTCGGTTAACAATTGCTCTACTGTGTCAGCATACAGACCATTCTCTTTCTGTTGTATAATATTGTGCTATAACTTTTTAAAATGCTTTATTTATGTTTCACTTTCAATTTGTCTATTATATATATGGTCTCCGGGGCAGATTACAAATAATCAGATTAGTTTTCGAAACCCCTAGACGTTGCCATGTTTCGCACCTCTACAGTGCCTCGGAGTGGCTCTATCCATCCTCCCGTGGACAATATTTCCTGGGCACTTTCATGTACCATGTCATTAATAACCATTGCCCACCCTACATCTATAACCTACTGAAATTCAAGTCTTCCGTCCACTTCCAATTCACAACAAGATCACATTCCTCTGACTTATATACTCCTATTCCAATATTTCCTTAAATCCCAGTTGGATGCCTCCAATATGAGTGATAACTAAAGGTCAAGTTGATCAAATTCAGCATATCCGATGCCAATGAATTTGCCTCAATAAGTATTAGTATTCATTGTATAATTTTTTTTTTTTTTTAATAACAATTTATGGAAATTTACAACTGTACAATATTTATACATCAAGTAAATGTGTTGTTAACTATTACAATAACGTGACAAAACCTGAAAAGAACTACTCATCACTAGCACTTTAATAAAAATTCTACACTAGAAGGTCTCTTCTGGGCCATCTTCTTTTCAGACGCCTCGGAGTATTATCAGGAATGGTGTGGGAAGCAAGTTGAGAAATTAGGGGGTTTGAATGGTTATGGAGCTTACTATGAAAGGATTGATATCTGGTTCGGGCTAAATCTGCAACATATGGAACATTAAGATCATTATGGATAAGTTTATTGGTGACAAAGTAAGGTGCATTGAGGATTTTTCAAAGGATTTCGGATTGTAAGGATTGGATACGAGATGAATTGGATGGTTTAGTGGAGCCCCAAAGCTTAATTCCATACGTCCAAATAGGTCTAATCACAGTCATTTAAACGAGTCTTTTGTAATTAATTGGGAGCTTTGAACGTTTGTCTAGTAAATGTTGAAGTAGTCTGTAACGACGGGCAGCTTCTTGCCGTTTTAGTCTTGTATATGGATTCCAAGTTAGACGTTTGTCCAACTGGAGTCCTTGGTAGCGGACCTGTTCAACAGGGATTAGTGGAATATCATTAAAGGATACTGTAGTTCAGGAAGTCGTGGGTTTACGATGAAGGGTAAACGCTATTTTGTGAGACTTTTTTGGATTAATTTTGATTCTCCAATTTTGACACCATTCTTGAAGGATTATGGTATGGGATTGGAGTGTTTGGGAGACAATGAAGGGATCATTGTTTACTGATAACACACATGTGTCATCGGCGTAAGTGGCGAGAACAGTGGTAGGATGAGTTGATTGTATAAATTAAAATTCGTTTTTGTTTTTGACATTTGTTTCCCTAACAATTGTTTTTTTCTCATATATGCCGTGGTATAGATTAATAAGTGTGCACAGATATATTTTAACTTTTATACATATTATTATCTTCGTTTGAAATGAAGATAGCCAGATTATTATACAATCTTATTATAAATGTTTGTTATTCTTAGAGGATTTCACATAATATACTGTTACAATTTCCTCATTTTTTTCATATTCATAATTCAATATCTATTTTTTTCATATTCATACAAGAGAGAGAATGGTATAGGAAATGTTACAATTTCCTCACTGTGTTAGCTACTAGATGAGAGCAAAGTTTATAGATTCCAGTTGATGGAGTTAATCGGTGAATTGGTTACTTTGGGAGAAAGGTTGGTAAACATTAATCAGCTCTCTGTAATTTGACACCTCTCACCTCTCGGCTCCAGAGCTAATGTAATTTAATCTGTCATTATATACTCTAAGGCTAATTTTTATCTATCTCATTCTCAATCTGTCGGGCTCCTCTTTTTTTTTTATAAATTTAGGATTATGTCTTTGTATACTCTTGGTATCAAGTGGCCAAAGAAGATTGGAAAAATAAAGTAAAAATATTGCTGAAGAAAATTAAGTTTAATATTAGAAGTCTTTACAAACTACTGGATGACCCTCCTAGGGCACACTCAGCCTCTACTAGGTCGTTTTAAAAGTCTCTGTGCAGAAGAAAAGCGTTATTATCTAATTTTTGATTAAATATTAATATTATTATTTTTCATTGTTGACATTATTATTATTATACCTTTATTGTTAAACCTCATCCTACAGTATGATGGTATGGATACCGTTGGGGAACACACAAACTTGTTTGTTCTTATAACGAGTTTGACCAAAGATCTCCCAATTTATTTCAGGAAACTACAAACGACGAGCTACTCCGGACAATTTTTTTTCACTATCATCATACAAATATTCTTATGCTGAATTTTTATTAGCTCATTGGGTAGAAGGAGAGAGTTTATAAAGTGTAAAATACGATGTTCAGAAATTGGTTGGATCGGACAGATTAGAAAGTAACAAATATATACATAAAATGGCGCACGGCACGTATCGGTCATTTTTAAAACTCACTGTTATCCACATATTATCGCTTTTTTTATTAACAAATAATAGGAAAATCAGTAGATTTTATTATTGCTACACCTTCCGGAACTATAAGGATGATTCAAATTCTTTTTTTGAAAAATTATAAATTCAAAAGAATCCTACTTACATTACTTCGAATCCAGTTGATTGCCAAGAAAAAATTAAAACAAGAGCGGTCACTTGTTGTACTTTGTGCAACATTTATGACTAAATATTTTTTAATCAAAAAACTACCTCTCCTACCACACTGAAAAATTACTGGTGGCAAATACAGGATTATCTCGAGAAATAGCTAAAGCCAATTTTCCAGGAAGCTCACTGGAAGTGAGAACGAGCGAAAACAAGTCTCCTGTTTTACAAAATACAAATGCGCAACCGGTGGAAAATAAACTATATAATTTCATGAAAATTAACAAAGCCGTTTTAAGAGTACAAATATAGCCACCCTCTCCACCCCCACTAATCAATACAACTGTTCAAACCCTAAATATACGCTAATAAGTACAAAAGAAGCACAATTATTAAATTTCATCAAAGTCGGACGAGCCGTTCTCAATTTAGAAATATAGCCCCCACTCCTCTCCTTAAGAAAAAGATGGCGATAGTTCAAAACCGTTAACAATAAGAGAAAACTTAAAACTTAAATGGTGGAGGTCAAAACTGATATTCATATATTTATTTGCCTATTTAATGGAAGAAATATATATTTTAATCGAATTATTCTGAAAATAATTCATACCTTAAATTACAAGAAATAGTAATCCGTAATTCAACTATGTAATCCGTAATCGAATTACATATATATAAGAATTACATTGAAATCGTAATTCATAAAGTAATTGCATTATAACATGTAATGTAATCCCGGCCCGGGTAATCGTTATCCATAGAATTTATTTCAATTACATTTTGCCCAACTCTGCTCTGAACTATTTGGGAATCATATACCTCAATGCAAAGGAAACGAAGAATAAAACTTACCTTCTTAAAAAAATCACAATCCGAGGGAAATAGAATTAGGAATGACGTAATTCGAACACTTGATTTGACTCAAAATTACAAATCTTGCAAATTATGAAATTGGTTGAAAACATTATGAAATTAGTTAAAAAATTATGAATTTGATTGAAAAAATTATGAAATTGGTTGAAAAAATTATGAATTTGATTGAAAAAATTATGAAATTGGTTGAAAAAATTATGAATTTGATTGAAAAAATTATGAAATTGGTTGAAAAAATTATGAATTTGATTGAAAAAATTATGAAATTGGTTTGAAAAAATTATGATTTTGATTGAAAAAAATTATGAAATTGGTTGAAAAAATTATGAATTTGGTTGAAAAAATTATGAAATCGGTTGAAAAAATTATGAATTTGGTTGAAAAAAGCTATACATCGGTTACTTTACTTTTCCTCCTTATCAACATTTTTGATTTCATGTCCTACACCTTTTAAATTAATAGTGGCAAAGGTGTAAAAACGAGCACCGGTGTAAATATGGGCACCCCTCCATACTGGCTAAGGGAGATATTGAAGACGCGGCGAGGACTGTCTGTGGAGCCATTTGCTGATATAAGATACCAGTGAGCAGTTCGAACCATTCTTTCAACTAGTGTGGATGCAGCTTGAGTTATTGTTCAAATTGGTATTCATTCTGGAATGTAAACTTTTGAGAGACATGTGAAATCGTTTTCGTTTCATTTTCTTTTGTTAATTTAACAAATAATCATATAATCACAATGATATTTGGAAAGCGGAGATCTTAAGATAATTTTTTAAGCATACCATTCATCAAGCACACTTTTAGGTTAGTGTAATAGCGACCATCATTTTTAGGTGTGGTTTGTGTAAATATAGGTATCCTTTCTTGGTGTAAATATGGACCCCAATATCCCCGGGAACTTCGGCATATATCTTGTTTGAGATCACAACTTGCATCTTTTGTGATGTAAAGTTCCCTGAAGACAATCGGGGAGAGGAGTGGGTAAAATTTTCCCAATTGTGGGAACTTAGATCGTGCCGGGACTGAAAGAGCTAGTTATGATTGTGATTTCTGTAATAAATAAACTCTCTACCGTTTCGAATTCTTTTATCTTTTTTTAAACTATTTTTGGTGACTTTTTCGAGGAGGGCCCATATATACATCCTAATTATTCTGGTACTATTTTGAAAGCTTTTTTTTATTTGTCGTTTTTGAAATGAAATAATTGATGTTTATCATTGTTTTGCCTTCTCGCATTTAAGAAACTTGTTATAGTTGTCAATGAAAGACAAAAATCTAGAATTTTTTAAGTTAAAAGTAACTTTAATTCAAAAACTAAGGAGGTTGCCGATATTTACACTTTTTCCTCTATACATATAATATTTATATCACTGTTGAACAGACAGAAGTAATCTTTGATCAGTCCTTATTAAACATTACTCTTCAAAATAAAGGTTATGCTTGTCAATATCTTTAGCCCATTTTTCTCCGATGATGGATTTGTTGGTAACGCCAGTCCGTGGTTTTCGAGGCCAAAAACTTCTCACATTCTGATTTGACATCAAAGACAGCTTATATTTTTTCAAAGTACTGACCTTTTGAAAATGCACCACTAACAGGAAAAGAACGTAGTCAGTGTGTGCAACGTCAGGGCTGAAAGGAGGGCGAGTTTCTAACATCCTGTTTACCTGAGAATTCGTCTTTGACTAAGCTTTAAAGGTTGAAATAATTTTCTGAAATATCTCTTTACTTGAACTGACTTGAGTACTTTTACATAAAATCAATAACTCCTATTAGACCAGTCAAGAAACATATTGTATAGTGCATGAACTGTGCGCTTATTTTTTACCTCAAGGCTTTGTTAGTTGTTAAAAGATAAACATACTAAAAGTCCCCATCTTTGGGGGTAAGCTAACGGTGGGGGGAGGGAAAAAGGTTCCATTTTTGGGTTTTTCAATTATATCTCGAAAACCGTGAACTCTAGAAAAAATATCTTTTAAATAAATATTAATGGTAATTAAATTTCCAATAGATTTGATTCTATATCTACTTGCCTAACTTCCTACGATTTTCGAGATACACGTAATTAAAAATCGATAATTTTCGCTAAAAAATAATTTTTACCTCACTTTTTGTCGAAAATTTCCTTCTAGTGCCTTCCACAAACATTTCTCAGAAACAGTGTCAGAATCAAAGTTGTAGAGCAATTAATTTACTTTAATTTCATATATAATTTTCTGGCACTTGAAGCAAATGTTTGACAAAAAGTGAGGTAAGAACTATTTGTTTGCAAAAATTATCTTTTTTCAATAAATATCCTATATCTTGAAAACCATTGGAAGTTAGACAAATATGTTTGGAATCAATTTTGTAGGAAATTTAATTAGCTTTATGGTAATGTTTATTTGATACATATTTTTCTAGAGGCCATCTTTTTCGAGTTGTAATCGAAAAACCCGAAAATGAGACCTGTTTTCCTCCCACCACAGTTAGGTTAACCCCCAAAGGTATTACGAAGGTATAAAGTCAAAAATAATTGTCTATTTTATGAACTCTACACCCCTTCTTTCAGCAATCATTGACTGGGACTATATATATTGAATTAACTCAACAAGTGCAACATATCTTCATACTTCCAATGATACAAAAAGCATAATCTTAATGACAAGTATTTTCGGAATAGAAACGCTTGAACCCAAACGCTAGAAGTAATCAGAAGACCTCGAAATAATTTTTTCCTAAAAGGTTGGGATTTTCGGTACACATAGTTAAATAAAATATTAGTTTAAGTAAACAATCATTTGCTAACTATACCGTTAGAGGGCACTGCTCAAGAAGTGGCCTGTTGTTAATATAGAGGCAACAAATTGGGGAAGTTTATGGCAAATCAGCTGTTTTAGGTTACCATAGAAACCATTAAACTGGTAATTGCAAATGGCGACTTCTTCTGTCATAGGTTTTGTCCGTATCTGGCTTATTAAATGGGCTTATTTTTCCCTGTCTTTACATGAAATAAACAACTTTTTCAGCACAGTTCCCTTCTATAGATATTATACATCTTCACAAGTTGTAAATTGTCTCGAAATGTTTTTCAGTCAGATAAAATATGCTAAAGAAATACAGTGACTATAAATGTGGTTTCAAAGTGGATACTAAACATTCCAGCCCGTCCGATAATAGGGGAAAAAAACGTTGGTGACCAGTCGCCCATGGATTTCAAAACAGCGACATTATTCACTGACGCAATGTTACGGGCTTTAAGTATTTATGGTTGGTTTGTTTTTAAATTAAATTTAAAAGGTCGTAATTTCTTTTAGTATATGACATTTTAAATAAGTAAGCTAGATAAGATTTTAAAGTCAGTGTAGTAAATATAATTTTTTTTTTTTCATTTATTGATATTTACAACAGTACAAAATAATATACATCAAGTAAATGTTTTGATAGTGGATACAATGGCATGTAAATAACTTGTGAAGAACTACTCATCAGTTGCACTTCAATAAAAATTCTACACTAGGTCTCTTTTCCATCTTCGTTTCAGACGCCTCGGAGGATTATCGCGAATGGAGTGGGAAGCAAGTTGAGATACTAGTAGATTTGAGTGGTTATGGAGATTATTATGAAAGAATAGGTATCTGGTTTGGGCTAAATCAGCAACATATGGAACATTAAGATTTTTTACGATAGTTTATTGGTCAAAATGTAAGGGAGCATTGAGGATTTTTCGAAGGATTTTGGATTGTAAGGATTGGATACGAAATGAATTGGATGGTTTAGTGGAGCCTCAAAGCTCAACTCCGTATGTCCAAATATGTCTAATCACAGTCATGTAAATGAGTCTTTTGTAATAAATTGGGAGCATTGAACGTTTTACTAGTATATGTTGAAGTACTCTGTAACGACGAGCAATTTCTTGTAGTTTTAGTCTTGTATGTAGATAAATTAAATTATTTTAATATTTTCTCTTTCGTTCTTTCCAATACTTCTTCATCACCCCTTCCTGATGTTTTCTCCTTTCATCTGACCACTGTCTATTAATTTGTGTTTCAACCATTTCCGGAAATTTGATGTTTTAGGCTGCTGTCCGAAATTTGTTTCAGTCCCACATTGAATCCCACTGTATATTTGCCACAATCATAGCTTCTTTTACCATCCTTATCCATATACTCATTTTCTGTTTTTGGAGGCTGTGTTGGAAAACTTTCTTTGTCAGTCTTCCCTCATCTATTGTCATTAAATGTCAATCTATGTTTTCTTATTGCATCTATTAATTTTTCAATATTACCGTATTACTTTTTAGTTTAAAATCTTTTTCAGTCTTTCTTGGTCCCAATATTTTCCTTAATATTTTTCTCTCCTTCTTTTCTATATTTTGAAATTTCTCCTTTGTTGTTGAGAAACCAACATTCAGAGGCATATAAAATGACGCTTATAAAATATTATTATTATGATTATAATATAATAAAGAACAGTTATTATTATAAAATAACTATATTATGCAATTGCCACTGCGCGATTGGTTTGCGAGGTTAGTTTTCAATTCCAGCACAGATGTAACGTCCCCCCCCCCCCCCCCCCCAGTGCAGGACGTCTGGTCAACCCATTAACAGGTTAAACATATTAAGAGTTAAAAGGGTTTATGAAGGCTATTAAGTAAGTTAAATGGGTTTATATCAAGGCCATTTGATAGCTAAGTTAATTGTAGGCTGTTAATTGTGTTAACTGTTCCAGTTATTATTTCTATACTGTTACCGTTGGAGATTGGTACAGTCACTGCTTCGGAATGCAGGCCTCTACCGGACGTGAATGAACTTGGGTGTACTTTCCCCTGCTTCTGATGATCGGGGTGATGCATCGTTTTTTTTTTCTTCACCGGTGAAATCATGATCATCGGAAACTGATTGGTTGGATGATTTCACCGGTTTTTTTATTTATTATTGATTATAATCCAATTAATTCCAGCACAAATGGATCAATCCAATCATGCTCTGTATTTAATTTTATGATTTTCATTTTTTTAATAAACCTACTTTCCTTACATATTAATATTTCCAATAGTGATGTGTCGCCCCGCAAGCGCCCGGAATACCTTTTTATCGATTGTAACCTTCTTCCGGTGTATTTCGATGTTTTAGCCGCTACTTTTCCTAGGAAAAAGTTATCCCTCTTCATTTACACACTAGCTCTAAATCCATGTTCAAACTAATATTAACTTCGGTTCCGTTACACAAGCGTGTATCCCATAATACATTTTATCGATTCTAACCTTCTTAAAATCTATTTCGTTGCTTTAGTCGCTACTTTTCAAGGGGAAAGGTTATTCTCCTTCATTTACGGAGAAACTCTAAATCTCTGTTCAAAGTAATATTAACTTCTGTTTACCGTCTGATATATTTTTTTTTTCTTTTATTGAAATTTACAACTGTACAATATATACATCTGTACAGTTACAATAACATGTAAAAACTTGAAAACTACTCATCAGTAGCACTTCAACTAAAATTCTACACTAGAAGTTCTCTGGGCCATCTGCTTTTTAGACGGCTCGGAGGATTATCGGGAATGGAGTGAGAAGCAAGTTGAGCGACTAGAGGATTAGTGTGGTTATGTAGTTTGCTATGAAAGGATAGGTATCTGGTTTGGGCTAAATCAGCAACCTATGGAACATTAAGATCTTTATGGATAAGTTTATTGGTGACAAAGTAATTTAAGTAACAAAGTAAGGGGTAGTTTTGTGCGGGAAGAATTTGAAGGCTGAGTCCCACAGCTCAACTCCATACGTCCAAAAAGGTCTGATAACTGTCATGTAAATGAGTCTTTTATTGTAAATTGGAAGTTTTGAACCTTTGCCTAGTAAATGTCGAAGAAGTCGAAAACGACGGGCTGTTTCCTGTCGTTTTATTCTTTCTGATATTAAAATGAGAAATAAGAAAATAATGAAGTGGTAATAAGAAAATATCAAAATATATAAGACACTAAATCAATGTTGAATTAATATTATAGTAAATCACCAGTAATGTTAATTTCTGCTATATTTTCTCAAGGGAAGTGGAAATAAGAAAGTATGAAACCTGTGATATACTTTCTCACATTTATTTTTAGATCGATGTGTTTTATTGAATAAATAATACAATATGTCTCACTTATTGTTAAGTATTAAGTAATATGGACGACAAAGAATGCATTCACAAAATATGTATATTGAAATTTTCTCAGTCAAATTGATACAACAAATATAAATTAATAAAACACCAAATGCATGTGGAAATTAATCTTCTTCACTTTTTTAACACTTTTACACATGAATTTACACACAAGAATCAATAAAACACTACATCACTTACTTACATTCAAGAAGACTTAACATCAATATAACACAATCCAATTTGAAACTGTAGAAGTGATTGTTTACATGTCAGGTTATAGGAAAGAGCTATCGATAAATGTAAACTCGAAGTGAAGCGTAAGGATCGAACTGTTCGGTGTAGTGCGGGTCAGGGCGCACTTCAGTAATATGTACTTCACTTCTTATTACGGGATATCAGGAAATAATTTAATGAGTCAGTGTGGAGTATAATTAAAATTAATTATACGAGTTATTTGGAAATAAGATACTATCAAAATATAAAACAGTAAATCAATGTTAAATTAATTTTATAGTGAATAATATTAATATAATTCTAAACCACTATTATGTACTTCTCACAAACTTTCACAATTTAGGGAAGTTGTAATAACTAAATATAAATACAGTAAAAACAAAATTCATGTTGAAAGTTATGTTGTTAACTTCTGCTATATTTTCTCACATTTTATTTTAGATCTAAATGTTCACCTTAGGGCAACTAGTAAAATGTATAACAAATAATCGATTCTCACGATATCTCCAATGTAAATTTCTCACACAAGGGAAGTGGAAATAATATAATATATATATATATATATATATATATATATATATATATATATATATATATAATATATACTTAAAACACTAAATCCATAAAGAAAGTATAGTTGTCAACTTGTGTTATGCTTTTACACATTAGGGAAGAGAAAAAATAAATAAAAATTAATGTATAAAACACTAAATCCATGTTGAAACTCATGTAGTAAACTTCTCTTTTATCTTTTTACATTTAAGAAGAAGACTAAAACGACAAGAAACTGCCCGTCGTTACGGACTACTTTAACATTTACTAGACAAACGTTCAAAACTAAAATATATCAAAATATTGAAAAATGTTGTGATGCAATGAAGAAACGTAGATTGACATTTTATGGGCATTTAATGAGAATGGATGAGAGAAGACCGACAAAGAAACTTTTCCAACACAGCCTAAAAAAGAAGAAAACGAATACATGGATGCGGATGGTAAAAGAAGCTATGATTGTGGCAAATATACAGTGGGATTCAATGTGGGACAGAGACAAATTTCGGACACCAGCCTAAAAGATCAAATTTCCGGAAATGGTTTAAACACAAATTAATAGACAGGGGTCAGATGAAAGGGGGAGACATCAGGCAGGGGTGATGAAAAAGTATTGGAAAGAACGGAAGAGCAAGAAATATTAAAATAATATAATTTATCCACATACAAGACTAAAACGACAAGAAACTGCATGTTGTTTCAGACTACTTAAATTTCCCCATAACTAGCTACTTCAGTAGCTCCCAATTTATTACAAAAGACTCTTTTACATGACTGTGATTAGACCTATTTGGACGTACGCAGTTGAGCTTTAGGGCTCTACTAAACCATCCAATTCATTTCGTATCCAATCCTTACAATCCAAAATCCTTTGAAAAATCCTCAATGCTCCTTACTTTATGACTAATAAACTTATCCATAAAGATCTTAATGTTCCATATGTTTCTGATTTAGCCCAAACCAGATACCTATCCTTTCATAGTAAGCTCCATAACCACTCCAATTTACTAGTCTCTCAACTTGTTTCCACCTCCATCCCTGATAATCCTCCGAGGTTTCTGAAAAGAAGATGGCCTAGAGACCTTTTAGTGTAGATTTTACTGAAGTGCTACTAGTGAGTAGTTCTTCACAAGTTATTTACATGCCATTGTATTCACTGTCAACACATTTACTTGTATATTATTTTGTACAGTTGTAAATATCAATAAATAAAAAAATAAAAAAAAAACATTTAAGAACACGAAATATCATATATCAAACACAACTCAATCCAAGATAAAACAGTAGAAGTGATTGCTAACATGTGAGATTACAGGAAAGCCTATCGATAAATGTGAAACTCGAAGCATGGTAATCGATCTTCCTGATACCTCAATTTTTCGAATCTCTGTACCGGTGCCAATACGAAAAATTCAAATCTTGTGTCTCGATACAGGTACCACGGTTTAAAAATAAATTACTACTTTATTTTATGAATTTTATTTTCTTGCACACAATTTTGTACCAGTATTTATTTACTTTTTTATAAATATACTATTTTCCATAACTTTTAGTGTGTCGAATTTACTGTTTGAAATAAATAGATACGTAATAATTAAAGGTATTAAGATTTAAAAGGGTGACATCACGAAGTGACATGATGCACTGTATTGAGTAAAGAATTTCTACAGTTAATAGAAGCTAATTTAACTCTCAAAGGTCATATTAAGTGATATAGGTACGTTCCTGTGCGTTCCGTTATTTATCAAGATATTTAGGTACACACATATTACAATATATGCATGTATAAAATTGTTTATACATGCATGGGTGCAGAATAAATCATTTAATATTTTATGATTTTTATTTGTTAAAGAAATAATCATTTTAAAGATGTTTGCGGCTGTTGGAAAAAAAAAAAAAAAAAAAAAAAATGGTAAAGAATAAATAAATTTTGATCCTGTGGATACATAGCCTCAATTTATGAATTCCTTATATTCTTATGATATTTATGAATTCCTTATTCCTTATATTCCCAAAGACAAACTTGTTCAATTTCTCCCTGACTTTGAAAAACAATAGATCATGGATATTTTTTTAAAGGTAATAATAATAAGAAATAAACAATATCAAGAGAAAACATTGGTTTCAAATGAGAATTTTTTCATTCAAACTAAATATAGTTTATATATTAAGTATAGTTCCCAAATCATAGGTGCTAGCAACAAGCGTTATACAACAAATAATTTCCCCCATTTAATTTTTGACAAAGAAGCAGTCATCAAATTTTCGATTCGAGCCACACCAAAAGAACTGGAGCGTAAAAAAAAAAAGGAAAAAAAAAAAAAAAAAAAAAAAAAAAAAAAACCGACATTTTTTTATTCAAACCAAAATAACTTCCAAATGGTAGGTCCGAGCGAAAAGCGTACTCACTCCATACCCATCGCCCGCACTTCCTCAGTCCTGTCAGTCAGTGTCCAGCCTTGAAGGAAAATCCCCATTTTTACCATTGAAGAATTCCTTTATTCTTTAGAAGATTTCCTTAAACGTTGGCACGTATTAAAGAATCCTTCTTCAACGTGGTGTTACTTTGGCTGCATCTCTGACTATCTTTTTCTCCAAGAAATCCTTTATCATAAACGAAACTTAGGAGTATATCAGAGTAGTTTCACGAATATTGTGTTCTCGTTTTTGACCGTACAACCGAATCTGTCTTCTCTATAATTTTGCTAGCCATCAACTATATTTGTTTTAACAACTAAAGAGATAAAATCACTTGAGGTACGCATGATGGTATATAAGGATCAATATAATTAGCATTAATGAATTAATTGCCACTTCTATTATAATTATTTTATTAGAATACTAGTTCCGAATGTTAAACATTCATCAATATTTCTAAGGAAGCAATATGGAAGGATTTTTTAAAGCTATCAAATCTTAGAGTAGATTGGAATAGAATATTCCAACTGAATTGACGAATCATTAATAAATATAAATCATAATTGTAATAATACTTTCGTATTAAATATCAACTTCATTTTTTCTTTTATATATATATATATATATATATATATATATATATATATATATATATATATATATATTAATATAGTAATATATTAAATTTTAATTGGAATTACGTAGTTTGGGTTAGAAGTTGAGATTCCAGCGATCGATGCCCCCTTACTTCAGAGGGGTCATGAGGGCATTAAATTTTAGTAAAGCGTTTTAAAATTTAAAAGTTTTAGGAACGAAATTTTATTTTTAAAACAAAATTTTTATTGATAGTTTAGGATTTAATATTAAAATTCTGAAAAAAAAATTAATTAAATGTATATTTTTTAATCACTAAATGGATTTTAGCGGTTGCTAACATTGACCGCCGTTAGACTTGCAAATCGAATTTGAATTTAAAACAAAAAGTTCATACGTACATCGATCAGGTATTCGATTCGCACCTTCAATTGTAAACACACATGTTTTAATTGAAATCGTGTTTTTTTTTTGTCACATTTCCTTGTCAACAAATATACCGTATATACATTTCATTCTTTTGTTACCTTAAAATTATATTTACCTGAGTTCAGTTAGAGTTATGAACAGTATTGGTTTAGTTTTAGTCAATATGGATTTTTTGAAGTTTAATTTACTATTTTGAATTATATTAAGCAAATCAAATCATATTCTTGTTTATTGGGGCTTAACGTCCTTATGTACTCCAACTAGACTACCAACAAGGATTGGTTATCCTACAGGTTACCTTATCTATTGTAGTGTAGGGTGGGAAAAGTCAAGATTCATTTCGTGGGTCCGCCAGAAAACAAATTTCAACAATTTGAACAGTTTCCATCCACTGCCGGTAACTCTGTTGTATTTAGTAAAAGACAGATTTTACTTTTATAAAACTATTTTTTTGTAATTTAAGTTTTGTTTTTTATTCAAGTTTTTTTGTGGTTCAATTTTTTGTTAATTTTTTATATAACTTTTCTCATTATATTGAGTTTAGTAAAAATTTGTTTTGTCCATGAGCTGAAGACATATAAGAGATGTCAGATTATGTTTAGCTCGTTACGAATAAAAAACAAAACAAAAAAACTTATTACTTTAAAGTATTTTTTTAAATATTTATTCTTACAATTTTTTTTAATAATGAACTGTTTAGGTTCAAAATTTGTTGTAATATAATCTAGAACATTCTACTATTTGAAAATAGTTTATTAGTTTTACAAAACCATTTGATAAAGGTTATATATTTTTATTTATTTGCAACGCAGTATTCATAAAATACGAGTTATAAACTTCTAAGCCGTTGCAAGGACGCCCAGTGGTTGAAACAGGTTGCAGGATATCTTGCAATGTCTATTACTATTTTCGTATCTATGGTATGATGATGATCATCATTTTTAGTTCACTTTACTAATAAATCACAAATATGTTTCTAATATTTTTTTTAATATATATATTTTTTGTTATCATATGCGCTTGTAATGCTATAATTGTATTCTTATAAATAGAAAAAGATATATATGAAAAATCTCATAGTAACATCGGCTCCAAAAAGTCATAAATCTGTTTACCAAAAAATAATAGTCAGGAAGGACAAAAATTCGACACTACAACACAGTCATGAAATCAAAAATCTTCTGCGCAAGCGTAACACTGACCACTGAAGAAATAAAAAAGAAGGAAGATCGTTAGGAACATTCTATGAGGAAGACATACTTAAGACGGTTACAGGCTACTTTTTTTTAAATTTATTTATATCTTTAAAGTAATTAAAATTCGATGTATATCGTAAAGAGCAATTGACTTTAAAACGAATTAACTGTGGCTTCAAAGCTCGATTTAAGCAGATATTAGCGTTCTGATAAATTGGTTACATTTTGCTCTTATTAATAAGGCCTTAAAGTATTTATTTTGGCAAAAATGGTATTTTAAGAGTTTTTACAGATAAAACGATTAAAAAAAATCACGTAATGAAAAGTACACAAATTTACTCTATCGACTTCTTCACGGCAGCCAGGGAATTAAATTCAATATTTTCGAAGATTATATGTTTTATTATACTTATATTATCGTACACAAGTACACACTCCAACGCCATCCGAATAACATTACAGAAGGAAATGCCTTGCAATGCAGGAAGCCGGAGGGGAACTTTGCCAAAACAATGACTGTCGTTTGTCTCCTCCATGGCCCTGGAGCTGGAAGACATTTCGGCTGGAATGAGGCGGCCGCTTTGATGCCATTAAGAACTTAAAGTCGGGGGTCTCTTTATTCAAATAGCCGCTCCTGATGACCCGCCGGCTCAGCAAAGCACTTCTCCATTCCTGGAGATCGTCCTCCTGGAGCCTAGTACCCTCGAGGACTGCCATTGGTCAGCTAATTGTTAGGGTAATGGCCCTTCTTGTGGCTGGGATCGTCACGTCTGCTCGAAGACAGTCCATTGTCTGCCGTCACGTACCCGTCTTCATTTCTGTCTGATGCCTTCCCCCATCGTCTGGTCGTACCCGTGTAATCGTGTACGTCTAGGGGGTAGTTCAATGGCGCAAGGGAAAGTGTCGTTACATTGCGTTGTTCCTTTGAGGATTATTCGTTTATAGATTGTTAATTATTCATTCATTCGTTCATTATTTATTATCCAACCGTAACTAAGAATCCATTATGGGATATTGTAGGCGGTAGAGGTAAAGACGTTATGGAATAAAAAAAAAATTTAAGAACTATATATTGAAATTTATAAATGTATACATTAGATACAGTTATAATGTCTACGTTCTACGTTAGAAAGCACATAGGCCATCTTCTTTTCAGTCGCCTCGGAGGATTACTGGGGGAATTGTCTGTGAAGCAAGTTGGAAGACTAGTGAATTCAATTGGGTATGGAGTTTACAATGAAAATATAAGCGTCTGGTTTGGTCCAAATCAGCAATTTAAGCAAATTAGCAAGTATTATTAAGATTTTTATTTATTTTACGAAGGATTTTAGATAGACTTTGTTATACAGACTATTTAAACTCCCCATCAAAAGTATTGCAATATCCATAATTCTCGAGATTTTCCCGGTTTTTAACCTTAATCCATACTTTGTTTATATTCATATTAATATTATTTATTTAACGTGAGGCATTAAGAATTTGACACATTAATGTGTTTCCCTGTTAATAACAAACGATGGAATTGCAGATTTCTTTTTTCAAATTTCCTTCAGTCTATGTTTATCATTCGTTTCCTTATTAACAAGTATGCCAAGAATAGTGGGAGCAGTCATTCGAGCCATAGGAGGCAATATGTCTTATTAAATATAAATTTAAAATTTTAAAGTTAAAATTGAGGAGTTTGCTACAAGAAGAGTGCAGGTCCATATTTGGTAATTGTTGGGAAACTGAAAAAAACTGTTTTTTAATAAAAGTTTTTATTTTAACCCGAAAGACAAAATATCAATCGATGAAAAACCGATTTAGTCAATATTTGAGACTATTTTGAAGTAGATAATGTTTGAAAAAATAAGAAAAAAAATTGAAAAAAAGTTGGACCTGCATCTTTCTTGTACCAAACACGTGAAATAATGCTTCTTTATCACCATTTTTGAGAAGAAGAAAAAAAACAAATTCCCAGCAAAAACTCTTTTATTCGGTTACAGCAACCAAACGACTATGGTTTGCCTACTACACAAATACGAAGAAATCAGTAAAAAGAAACAGGTTGATGTCAAAATAATTCAGAAAAAAAAAAAAAACATAAAACACACGGACAAACACATCCTTCATTCATCTACCTGGTCGTCCCCTCCAGCTGCTCCCTTCTTGTACTAAATGACTGAGGAGGCAGATCCATAAAGACATATAATTCCTTTATTTATTATCGGATCTGCATCGTTCTTGCACCAGTCAATCCACCATTTTTTTTTTTTAATATGGCATACATTTGCACCCAAAACGGTCTAAATATAGAGTGCGCCCTTCTTGCAGCAAACTCCTCAATTGTAAAAAAGGAAAATTTTAAAAAGAAATTTTCCAACTTTTTTGTTTGTTGGAAGAAATATTGTAATTTATTTTAATAAAAATTGTTTATGTCTAATTCAGGAATGTTATAATAAACATTCACACTTCAAAACCTGCGATTCTTTTGACGGGGAGATTATATTAAATTTCCATAAATGTAAGACAAGAAATCGAATATATCGGTACTCACCTAAAAGGTGGCAAACGGACTTCTGAAACAATATCAGGCAACCAATAGTAGGTTTAAATTCGTAGACAGGGAAATAGACAGGTAGACCAATAGGTGGGTTCGACCAATGATAAGGAAAACCGAAAGGATCAGACCATTTTCCCCTCTTGGCATTTAAACCACTATAGGTTCTGATGTCTTTCATAAATCACTTTGCCCCCTTAGCTGAGTACCGATAAGTTTGATATCTTGTTTTACATTTTTTAAACATATAATATATATATTCATTGTTGCAAAGTGCTGATGTTTTGAAACGTTTTGTTCGTTTTAAAACTGATGATGAATGTTTAACATTCATAAATAGTTTTCAAATTAAATGATTCCAATAGAAGTAACAATTAATTCATTAATACTAATTGTATTGACCCTTCATGTGAATCCTCTTTGATTGTATTAGATCCAAATCTTCGAGCATTTGGCTTATCTTTTCAATGCTTCCTTTTATTGCCTTTTATACCAAATGTATTATAAATTGGAAAATGAACAACAAATGTTCTTCCCTGCGGGAGAGGCGGTGGGCCTGATGCATTAGAGATGTTATTTACCAGTGGGCACTCTTCTTTTGAATTTCAAAGTAGTGCTTAGGGTAGTCCTATTCATCTGCTTGTTTGGCTGGAGCTGCATTATGAATAAGTAGCTACGGGATCAATTCGCGGCTTATACTTTATGCCTTTTGGTTTCGGAATAGCTCTCACTTTTTTTTTTATAATTACTTTTATATTTACTTTATATCTGCGGAGAGAGTTTGAAAGTAATTTAAAGAAAAAGAAAACCAACAAGAGGAGGGGAGAGGGACTGGAGAAGATTCGGAACAATCAGACAACGGTTTTTATCAATGTACCAAAGATAGTATTGAAAAATAGGATACAATTTTATTTTAATCTACTTCACACTTTTCTGTTGCGAAACGATAGTTGGAATTCAATCCACATAAGTATTTCAAGAAACAAAATAATATTAAACATGATAAAAAAACAAATCAATATATTCGAAAGAAACTAATCACTCTATGATACAATTTCAAGTTTTACACAGATACCGTTTAAGGTTATGGTATTTTCATAACAAAAATAAAAAGTTTTAAGTTTAGATTGTTAAAGAGTCATCGTTAGGTGAAGGGTTTAGTGGATGAAGGTGTTAAGTTACAAAACAAGATTTTGAGTAATTTATGTTTCTAAAACTGTTCGTCGTTACAGACTACTTCAACATTTACTAGACAAACGATCAAAGCTCCCAATTTATTACAAAAGACTTATTTACATGACTGTGATACCTGTGAAGGCCTATTTGGACTTAGGTAGTTGGGCTTTGGGGCTCTACTAAACCATCCAATCCATCCCGTATCCAATCCTTACAATCCAAAATCCTTTGAAAAATCCTCAATGCTCCCTACTTTGTCACCAATAAACTTATCCATAAAGACCTTAATGTCCCATATGTTGCTGATTTAGCCTAAACCAGATACCTATCCTTTCATAGTAAGCTACATAATCACTCAAATCAGTTAGTTTCCCAACTTGCTTCCCACTCCATTCCCGATAATTCTCCGAGGCGTCTGAAACGAAGATGGCCTAGAGATCTTCTAGTGTAGAATTTTTAATAAAGTGCTACTGATGTAGTAGTTCTTTTCAAGTTTTGTCATGTTATTGTAATAGTCAACAACACATTTATTTGATGTATATATTTTGTACAGTTATAAATTTCAATAAATTGATATAATAAAAAAAAAAAATATATCAATTTAAGTAATTTAACCTTTAAATGCCGAAATGTAAATTGGGAAAAGCAGTATATTATAGATAGACACATTCATGATCTATTGTTTTTATTCCCGATCAGAGAGCAATCGAATTTTTGTTTTTATAAACATCATCTTTTAACTTTGATTCGAAATGTGTATAAATTAATCTTTCCTGTACTATTTAAAAAAGATATATATTTAAAATGATTTGTACGATAAATAGACATTAAAAGCAGACCTGACATGGCACTGCCAGTTATATCATCTTGAAACTGTCCTCTCTGACGCCTGCTTAAAATTCACAACTGAAGAGGGCCGGGTAGTGTAATTGGCCATAACCTCTGCTACATGTGTTATCTATGTAGTTGTTCCACACTCTACTCTGTTCTCCTAGTCTTAGTCAGGGAGTAGGGTTCTTCGCTATTGTAAAAGTTTGAAACATAATAAGTTCATTTTTATATCTAAATTAAGTTCTTAAACTCGACAGGATTCAAAACTTTTGTGTGTAAATTATCCTTGATTAATTTCGATGTAGTCCAGTCAATAAACATATTGTAGAGTGCATTAAATATGCGATTATTTTTTACCTCAGAGCTTCGTTAGTTGTAGTTAAAACATAAACATACTAAAAGTGCCTGGGGTAAAAGTACCCCTGCCCCTGGGGGATGAGCTATCGGTGGGGGGAAAGGGGGTGGTTCCATTTTTTGGTTTTTCGATTATATCTCAAAAATGGTGAACTCTAGAAAAAAAGATTGTAGATGAAAATTAAAGATAATTGAATTTGCTATAAAATTGACTTTACATAAATTTGCCGAAATTCCAACGGTTTTCGAGATATGAGTTATTGAAAATCGGTGATTTATGGGAAAAACAAATGTTACCACACTTTTGGTCAAACTTATGCTTCTAGTACCTTCCACGATCGTTTCTCAGAGAAAATATTTGAATCAAACTTGTAGAGCATAAAATATCCTTTAATTTATATACATATACATTTTCGGCACTTAAAGCAAATATTTGACAAAAAGTGAGGCAAACATTTTTTTTTTCAATATTATCGATTTTTTATAACGTATATCTCAAAAGCCGTTACAAATTCGACAAATATGTATATACCAGGTATGCAAGTTTAAAATGTCGTTTTAATTCCAATAGAATGCGCTCTTAGCCTATTGAAGGATTTGCTTATCTCTAAACGCTATTTTGTTTGTTAGTCATTTGTTTACAAAAGTCAGTTGTTTTTAAGTCGTTTACGTGGACGTATCATACCTTTCTTTGGTGTTAAAAATGTCTAATTTTAAGCCAAATAAAGAGCATTTGCGGCATGTCATGATTTTCTTATTTAATTATAAGAAAAAGGCATCTGAATGTCATCGAATTCTTGTTGAGACTTATGGCGATGTTGCTCCAACCGTCAGGACATGTGAACGTTGGTTTCAAAGTTTCAAACGTGGTGATTTTGATGTTACTGATCAAAAACGAGAAAATCGACCAAAAAAGTTTGAGGACTTGGAATTGCAATCTTTATTTCAAATATAGATGAAGCATTCTTTTGGAATGGTATCCATATATTGCCCGAGAGATGGGCAAAATGTGTAGAAAGCGAGGGTCAGTACTTTGAATAAAATATATTATACTTTTTTTTAAATTACTGTGTATTTATTTTAAGAAATAAACGACATTTTAAACTTGCATACCTGGTAGAGAATTTTATAGGAAATTTAATGAGTTTTAATTTTTGTCTGTAGCATATTTTCCAAGAGTCCACCGTTTCCCTGCACACTGTAAGTCCACCCCCCAGGGGCGGGGGCTTTTAGTATGTTCATCTTTGAACTACTTCTAACGAAGCTCTCAGGTCCAAAATAATCGCATATTTCATGCACTCTACACCCCTCATTTTAGTACTCATTCTATCAAACTATATCTATGATCAATCTAAAACATACTTTGAAAAAACATCTATTCCTTTTACAAGTAATCTTAATTACATTCATGTCCTATGTGTTGCTGATTGGACCCAAACCAAATTCTATTCTGGTTTCATTATAGGCTCCTTATCCATTGAAACCCTCTAATGTTTCCACTTGCCTCCCACTCGATTCCCGATAATGCCTTGAGTCGTTTGAAAAGGAGATTGTCTTGGGTCCTAGTGTAGAGCTTTAATTGGAGTGTTACAAATGGGTTGTTGTAGAAGTCATTGATCTGGCATTACATCATTCCTCATTCATAATAATTTAAAATTGTTAATACAGTCAAAACTTGATAAGTCGAAGTTGAAGGGAGAACATGTGTAAAAACATTACCTTATAAATTTGTACATACATAACTTTTTTCATTCAAAAATATATAACTCCTAAACAGTAGCGATAAATGTTAAAGATCAAAGAATATTCTTCATTAAATTTCTGATTAGAGAACTGACGGCGAATTTTCAACACTAACAGAGCTAAAACGTGTCAAAAAAACCCCAACCCTTTAAAAAATTATAGCAAAACGTTACTTTATTCATTCAAGCCAATGTAGCTCCTAAACTGTAGGTTCTCGCGTTTTTTTTTTTTGTTTTTGTTTTTTTATTTCGTTTAACGTCACTTTATGCTGCTATGGCTAATCGGACGATGCTACGGTGGGAGTCCTAAATTTTGCCTATCCAGGTATGATTAGGATAGGGATCTTTAACGAGTACCTGACATCGCACAGGCTCGGGACCCCCATTTTACGTCCCTTTTAGTAGGTTGCTATGCTAACCACTACACCACAAGTGACCCCCGGTTATCGCGTTAAATGTTATATAACAAAAAATATTCTCCATTTGAAAAAGAGAATGAGTGTGCCAAAATGAATCTGAAAAAAAACTTTATTTCAAATAGCTGAAAGTACCCTGCTCCGCTACGGTTTAATATCATTAGGATTAAGGACAACTTAAATTACTAAAAGTTAAGCTTAACGTTGATAATTATTATTACTTAATTAAACCTACAGAATTCCATTCTTAGAATAATTTCAATAAGTAAATTTAACAATTTGCAAAAGTTAATTTTATATCATTTTGAAAGCCCTCCAGTGAAGTTCAAGGCAGTACTACCATCTTACCCAGCTCTGATACCAGACCATCAGCTTTTCATATGGCATACTTTAAATAAATATAGTCTCAACTTTTTTGATTTTTTCGAATAAATTTTAGTCTTTCTGTTTCTATTTATTCTATATATTCTAGGTTCAAGGAATGAAATTCAGAAATGTTAGGTACAATTTGTAAAATACAACTTGGGCCTGGTTGAGAAAAGCAGTTTCTGTGACCGGAAAACTGAAGGAAGAGTAGTTGGGGACGAAGCTACTGGTGTAGCAATGTTGGAGGGTTGCTCGCAAAGAATATGTACATCGAACTGGCCTTACATGTCATCACCAGAGAACATAAGTCTTTTAACATCCTCTTTAACATAAGTCTTTTAATAGCTCCTCGTCACGAAACAACTCAAACTTATAAGGGTACACCTCTGCATCCACCATGGGTTCACAGAAAGTACCATATTATGAGGTTTCGACATCAATCGTATTTTTGTTTGTTTACAACTATAAGGAACTTAATTTGTGGTCAAAGTGTGCAGCTTAAACATCTAACCTATTTTTTTAACTTAGCTTATATTCAAATACCATATGACAATTAATCCAATATTATTCACCCATAAAAATTGTAATCGGATTTTTCATGAATTAGCCGCGATCCAGGCCGATTTTTTAAAATTCCTTTCTTAGCGAGCACCTACGGCCCTAGAGGAAGCTATATATCAAATTTCATTCCAATCCATTCGGTGGTTTCTGAGATTTCGTGTTGAATGAGTGAGTGGTATTTGACAAATATATAATAGATAAGTATAGACCCCTTCCCTCCCGCCAAAATACATATCCCTGGCAAATAGATTGTAACAGGTATTCAAAAATTTTAAAGATTTTATAATTTATGATAAAAATTAAATCCTTATTATAATGCATACATCTACTCGTATATAGCAAAATTCGATTCAACTTTCCCAACATAAATATTGTAGAAGTTGCCATATATGTTGTTATAAAATTAACATAGATATGTTAATGAGCCTCGGTTTGCTAACATAAACCCTTAAAGACAAATACAAACTTCCCTCCGTTCGCCAGAAATAGATTAAGTATTCACTAATGTAACATGCGTCATAATTACATCAAACCTACTTATATATATATATATATATATATATATATATAAGAGCTTTATTTCACGGAATTTTACAATTTTGTAACTTGTATAATACATGTTTTGTTAATTAAAACAATTCACACTATAATTTCTGTTTAGTAACAAAGTTAACCTTAAAATACATTTTTTAAAACTGTAGGAAAAACTGACAAGAAAAAACCTACTCAAAATAAATAAATAAATAAAAAAATAAAAATAATATAAATAAAATAAATAAAATAAAAAATAAAAATAATAATAATAATGTAATAAAATAATAATAAATAATAAATAATAATAAATCTGATAAAGTCAAAATAAATAAATAAAAAATCTATAAAATCTAGCAAAAGTTTTAGCGTTAAAATAATTACAATAAAAGAATAAATGAACTTATACAATACTTTGATTTGTTAAATTTAATAAAATTTTTACTAAAAACTAATAATTTCTAAGAATGTCTTATTAAGTAAATTTTATTCTAATAGTATGTGTCTGGTACGTTTGTGTACATATCTTCTTAAGGTTAGTTTGTTATAATTGCCTATTGCTTGTATTATGGGATTGTCTGAATTAATTGTTGAGTTAAAAAAGGTCTGGGTCTGGGTGTAAATAAATCGTATAATTGTTTGAAAATTCGTGCAGCATGTCAGTTATTTTTGTATACCTTGGGTAGTCGTTAATAATCCTCAAACATAGGTTTTGAATCCTTTCTATTTTTTTGTAGTTGGAGTCACATGAGTAGCTCTGTTACTGTGAAAGACCGAAATTTGGAGAATGTCGACATTCACCGGTGAATGTCAACATTCACACAGTCGCTTGGTGAATGTCCGAAATATTTGCAAAGTACACTTATTTCGGACTTACACGGGTAATGTTGACATTCACCATGCTTTAACGGTGAATCTTGAACATGTCACAGATTTATATTTTTTTCTCCATAATTCAGTCGCTATAAAACGTTACAAGAGTGACGTTACTTCCTCGTCTCTCTTTCTTAGAGGACTGGCCAAGAATTACAACACACAGTACATTCTAAATGGGAAAAGGAAATAATAGCAATAAAAAAAAGTTAAAATATGTGATTTAAATCTTATTTATTGCAACAACTTAAACTATTATAACATTTTGAGCTGCACAAGAGTCCCTTGCTTCTACAACTGCATTTATTTGTTGAACACTTCCTTTTACAATGACAGCGTATAGCCTTGTCCGCCGCTTCTCGAATCAGCTGCAGCTGCTTCTCTCAGCGACATTTCTTGAGAAGAAATCTCATCTATGGAAAGTAACTTTTCTTTACGAATTGCGAACTGATTACGTGTGTAAAGCTGCTTGAGGGTACTGTTTTTAGTTGCCAGTTTATAGAAGTCGGAGTCTTCTATTCCAACAACAACCGCTGACACATTCCGGCCATCTGCACGACCACGGTCGATATCTGGAACTTGTATTCGTATAGTATCACCAATTTTTGGAAGGCAGGCTGAAAACGTTTTTCTGAGGTTCGTAACATTTTCGTTGCTTGTAGTACAATTTTCTCTTTGGCGGCCGCTCTTTTTTTAGAAATTAACTCGTGCATTTCAGTCAGAACTTGACGTATTTTTCTTTGGAATACGGTTTTCGATATGATCACTGCTCAAAGTGTTTTCAAAAGAATTAGCAGTTTTTTGAAGTTGTTCTTCAGTTTCAATATTTTCGATTTGTTCGCTAGGAAAAAAAGAAAAAACTATCTATACCTCTTTTTGCTTTAACGCCGAACATTGGCTTCATAAGGACTTTGGCGTATTCCTTCGTGGTATGTAGTGTTCGTGGCAAATTGAACAAAGGGTAAACCATCTGACCATTTATTTGTATCGTTATCGTTCATCCATGCAGTTAGCATATTCTGTATATCCTGATTAGCCCTTTCAACTGAGCCTTGTGTTTGACTGTGACGAGGCTTTCCATGAACTATTTTAACATCTTTCCACATTGCATATATTTCAGATATGACTTTGTAACTAAATTCCCTACCATTATCAGATTGCAATATTTCTGGTGCACCAAATATTAAAAATATTGAAAGAAAGTGATGCGCTACTTCTTCAGCTGTTTTAGTTTTCAAAGGTCGTAGCTGGACAAACTTAATTAAACGATCTTGATACACCATTATGAACTTATATTCGCCATCTCTGTTTGACTGCAGATCTATCAGATCAACTTGACATCTCGAGTTTAACTCAGAACTGACCATCGGTTTCACAACGATACCTTTCTTACGTGCTCTATGTTTCATTTGACACTGTGTACATAAATTCAAATATAACATTATAGCTTCATATGTAATATTTTTGTATTTACCTTGCAACTCTTTAAGCATAGGTGTTCTTCCTCCATAGCCTATTCTGGTGTGAGTTTCATATAGTATGTTGAATAATTCTTTATTGGTAACATAATACTGTATATTAGAGTACTTTTCTTGAGAAAAATAAAAAAACAATTATTTTCTCGTTTACCGCAATTAATGCATTAAACTTTTCAAGAAAAATATCACGATATACTGCAGTATCCATTTAGTATAAATTACGGTATCGGAAACAGAAAAATTAAGTAAACGTTACTCGCACATCAAAGCTTGTATAAAGGTAGGTTTTCCTAGCGACGTGTTTTTTGCGCAGCAGGAACCAGGTTCGTCCCAATTGCGTCGGCAGGGGCATGAAACTTATCACGCGGCGTTTTAATGTTTTCCTAGCAAAGCGTGTTCAGTTGACGTACTGACGGACAACGGACAGTGTCTCGGGTGTGTCATTATGGAACGAATCCAAAGAAGAAAGAAACTTATTGCAATGTTTATTCTGAAACAAATGAAAAATGATGAAGAGGACCATATTTTCTTGAAACACGCGAAATTTAGAAAAGAAATAAATAAGTGAGAGAACCATAGAGAACCACTTCTACTGTTTGTTATTGAATTATGAGTTCTAAAAATGGATTTTCTGATTTTCATAAATAAAACTTTTAAGCCAAGATATCGCAAATGAATGAATTCTTTAATAAGAATTTTATTATTGAACCAAAAAATATATTCCATGAGAAGAATTGAAGAGGGAATAAAACCCAATTTGCTATATTTCGTTTAAAAAAAATCTCATTTGTTTCTAAGTAAATTACAATTTTGTTGTTTCAAAAATAAGAAAAGAAATAAACTCACCTTCTCTATTGAGGACTTTTCCGGCTTCATTCCAGATCAGATCTTTCTTCACGTTGTTTTTAAATTCTGGGTCTTTTAAATCATATAAAATTCTGTGGTGTTGAAAAAACTCTATCAGAAGTTCGTCTTCATCAGCCGAAAAACGCAGTTTTTGCACATTTGCCGTTTTTTTCCCCATTTCAGTCAAATCACAAACACTACACACAACAAAATAAACGTTCTGAGACTGAAAAAACCTGACTATTGCGTAGCGTGAAATAAAATAGACTCCTCTCCAAGCAGTCGGTCTAAAACGTTGAGCGCATCACATCGGCATGGAACGTGTTGCGCTCTTTAGGAAAACAGTCCTATTGAATCCCTATGGAGGAGTAGGTGACATATTAAGCTGAGCGTAACACGTCGCATGCGACGCGAAAAATGCGTCGCTAGGAAAACACGGCTTTAGACTGATGAAGCTGACTGACTTCCAAGAGAACAAAGGAGCGAAGGAGAACAAATAAAGAAAAGACTGTTTTTTTGACTTCCACCGGAGCATATGTGTGATTGTCAACATACACCGGTGAGGGTCCGAGTGTAATGAAATATTCGGTCTTTCACCGACGTATTTGGTATATGTTGACATTCACCGGTGAAAGTCGACATTCACCAATTTCGGTCTTTCACGGTAACAGCTCCATACTGGAGAGGCGTATGTTAATAAAAGTCGAATAACTGATTTATATAAAATAATTTTGTTGCGGGTTGATGGTGGAGATTTTCTTCGGAAATATGGTGACATCGTACTGATAAGTTTTTTGGCTTTGCAGCATTTATTATTAATATGGGGTGTGAATGTCAAACGTTTATCTAATTCGAGTCCGAGGTAGGTAACAAACCTACTTATCATTATTGGGTAAAGGAGTATTTTTTTTCTAATATATATATTAATTTTTTTTTGAGGTGTATTGCTACATTTGTTTACAAAAAAAAAAAAAAGTCACTATATGTTATTAAAAAAAAATTTATACCACTCCATCATTTTGTTGAGTGAGGGCCTGTAGTTCTCTTGTGTAACGTAATGCGTCGCCATGGCAACCAAGAGTGTAACTTTTTTTTTCATTTTTTGTTTTACATTTTTTTCTAAATGTAACATTTTGACTCGCTCTAGCTCTGTTGATGTTGCTCTGATCGAACGTTTTGCGACAGTTTCCCGATCAGTAATTTAATGGAGAATCTTACGTATCTCATAAAATTTGTTGCTTGGACTTACTGTTTAGGAGCTATATTGATTTGAATGAAAAACGTCATGTTTTGCCAACATTTTTAGGTGTTGGAGCTTTTTTGACTCACTCTAGCACTGTTGTTGCTCGGATTGAAATTTGTAAATTTTCTGTGTCGTGACAAAATTTAATACGGTAAAGCTGTGTTGGTGTTGCTTGGATCTAAAATTTTCCGACAGTTTCCTTATTAGAAACATTAGAAATAAAATCAGTAGATTATAAATAGACATATCTGTGAACTATTGTTTTTCCCACTCAAGGAGAAATTGAGTTTAAGATTTTTTTGTTTATTTTATTTATTAATTCACATCCGTTAAACAATTTATTTACAGTATGGTATAGTCCATAATAATTCTAAAGGAAAGTATAATTCCATTAATAAGTTTTGCTATAGGAACGGAAAAAACAACCACTGATAGGAAAAACTCAAAGTTAAACCAAATTTTAAGGTACCGTAGAAGCCGTCAAACTGCATAGTTTAGCCCAGATCCTAAGGTCACAGGATTTCCCCTTATTGAGATATCTCAAGTTATAGCTGACCTCGGATTTTTTCATTCACATCAGTTTTTGTCCTCTAAAATCTGGAGTAAACGCAATGTTATATGCATGGATAAACAGCAGAATGTATGTTGATTCTTGTGATGCTGTTGCTATTGTAATCGATTGAACACAGCAGTTGTTATGGCCGTTAGAAATTGTTGATGAAATCTCAACTACAAAATTTTAACTTCCTCGAAAGTGGTAAAAAGTCAATATTTTTTTTATTTTAATAAAATTTCACACATAAGGGTTTTATGGTGCGTCAAATCGAGATTTGAGGCCAATTGTTTACGAAAAAAGTTTTCTACTGAGTTAAAGCGGATTTCCTTGGAATTTTGTCATTTTTTGAGAGTTTTTGAGCACCCTAAAGCCGGGTCGTGTCGTGAGCATAACGAAAGTATTTTTATTTCAAATAGCATACAATACTACAATTTAACGTGAAATAATCATTTCTCTATCTTGACTGAGCTGAAAAAAAAAACAAAAAAACAAATGTGATTTTCGTGTTTTATTTATTTTTTTCTCGGCTCCAAATGCCCATTGGTGGCTATAACTCTAGTTTTGCACTATTATAGGTCCCTACTGCTTACACAAAAATCGGCGTCCATATCTGTGAGTTACAACATAAAACGTCCCTTTATCAGTTATAAAGTGCTAATGTTTTGAAAATTTTGTAAGTTTTAGAACTGATGATAAATAAAACTAGTTTTCAAATAAAATAATTCCAATAGAAGTAGTAATTAATTCATCAATACTAATTGGATTGATCCTTCTATACCATCATGCGTACCTCAAGTGATCGATATTTTTCTTACGATACCTATCCCTACCAAACTTTTGTTTTATTAGCTGTTGGCTTTGGTTTATTTTTAGAAATTACGAGAGCAAATCTCTTATCCACATCCTTTTCTATCTATTCGTTAGAGATAAACACTTCCTTGATTTAGATGTAAAAACTTGTAATTTATATAAACTTTTTTTTTTTTTAAACTAGTATTGCCTTCGGAATGGAGACGGTAGGTGTTAAGTTATTCACGTGAGTGAGAAGTCCGGTACCTTTTGAAAGGCCCCTGCTGTAAGCTGTCTCCAGAGGTTACAGCACTTAGAGAGCATTGGTATTCCAGCCTCGCTAGCAAAAATATATATATTTCCTTATTGCTATAGGTATCCCAACTTAAGTACCTACTTCGATTTCCATACGAAAAAAAAAAAAAAAAAAAAAAAAAAAAAAAAAAATTATTTTTACAGATGATACGATTTTCTAATGCTCCCTATTTCCAATTGATTCGTTCAGGAATGAAGGTTGTTAATTGGGTTGTTCTTTGTTTGAATTAACCCTTCAATAATCTTTCGAATATTTTAAACATTGCTTTCTCATTGAACTTATAAATTACGTCATCTAGTTATAATTTTGGGCTATGGCTTAGCTGATAAATAAACTCAGAATATTATTTAGGGTTAATGAATTTTTGCCACTTCTAATGATTCTTTTATTCGAAGATTAAACAATTATAATTAGCTATATAAATACTTAAATCACATCGAATTATAAAAATAAAGCCTGTTCTTTAATAAAACCAATATGCGATTTTTGTCGACCAGCTGTGAAAAATTTCATCTTAACTCCCGTTTTATATGTTTTTTTATTTTAAATTTTAGTTTTATTCCACTGATCCCAGTTGAACAGATCCGCTGCCTAGGATTCCACTTGGACAAACGTTTAACTTGGAATCCTCATACAAGACTAAAACTACAGGAAACTGCTCGTCGTTTTCAACATTTACTAGACAAACGTTCAAAGCTCCCAATTAATTACAAAAGACTCATTTACATGACAGTTATCAGACCTATTTGGACATACGGAGTTGAGCTCTGGGGCTCAACTAAACCTTCTTATTCTTCTCGTATCCAATCCAAAATCCTTCGAAAAATCCTTAATGCTCCTTACTTTGTTACAAATGAGCTTACCCATAAAGATCTTAATGTCCCATATGTTCCTTATTTAGTCCAAACCAGATGCACATCCTTCCATAGTAAACTCTATAACCACTCCAATCAACTAGTCTCCTAACTTGCTCCCTATTCCATACCTGATAATCCTCCGAGGTACCTGAATAGAAGATGGCCTTGAGTCCTTTTAGTGTAGAATTTATTGAAGTGCTTTACTAGTGAGTAGTTCTTCACATGTTATTTACATGTCACTGTATTCACTTTCAACACATTTAATTAATGTATATATTTTATACAGTTGTAAATTTCAGTAAATTTATTTTTTTTAAAATATATATATATATATATATATATATATATATATATATATATATATATATATATATATATATTAATTTATTTTGATTTAGAATTGTATCACGAATAAAACAGTTTTCTGCAAAAGAAATGCACAAATTTAAAGAAAATTAACAAAAACAAATGATATACGCTAATGAAAGAAACAATTTTTTCAACCTCTTTTAGTTTTAGGCCATTAACACAGTTTTTTTTTCAATAAATTGTTATTAATATATAGCTATTGACAGAAATATCAGCTGAACACCATCGGGACTTCTAATATATTAAGGTCAGAATTCTGTCTTGTCGAATGGACTGTAGATGTATGTATGAAGATGTATTTCACAGTGAAGACAACTTTTATGATTGGAAAACCTGGATTTTTCTAAAAGTGATCTTTAGTTAAACGGTAGTGACCAATTCTTTGCCGTGCAAAAATCACTTCATCTCTTCTGGATTGTCTGGAGGATGATGCCCCGCCAGTCACTTAATATCTTCATATGATATGGTTCTGGCTCAATAGGTGTTTCATGGTTAATTCTCTAATAACTATTTACGAATATTGACTACAATAATTTTTTTGTTTACGTAAATATTACAAGTTTTTGTTGAGAAATACTGAGCATTATGGCTTCAAAAACGAACTCACTGGATCGATTCAGTCCTGAAACCCTTTGGGTCACGTTGTCGGGTCATCGGATCCCCGGCAATGGTCGAGTTTACTGAATATAAAATAAATAAAAATAATTTATTTATAATTTGTCTTTATAAACATTTAAGTATATCGAAATCATTAATAACGCAAAATTTAAGTAATGTCTGTAAAAAGAAAAATGTACGCAATGATGTGCAGAGAAGTTATTAAAAACTATTTATAGCATCCTTTTTATTATTAATAATGATAATTATTATTATTAATTATTAATAAATAATAATCATAATAAATGATGTGTATTAATACACTAAATATCGAAATATCGATATTTTTGTTCCTATAGTCCGACGAAAAGAACAGCAATATCATTGTAACGTGATTGGAATATATTAAAAATAAAATAAAAAAAACTTCCCAGCATTCATTTTTAAAAATTACTCGATATATCGTTATATTTGGTCACCGATGTATCGGGTATTAATATTCAGAGCTCAAAAACTTATCGGAATGGATATTCGATATTTTTCTTACGGTTCACATCCCTAGTTCTTTGAACGCAATGCGGAAAGGCTCCTTAAAACTATGAATAAAGTAAAGTGAAATATAATAAAAAGAAAGAGGTCTTTGTTTTATGAACTTCCTAATTTTAATTTTAAAATACTTTTTTTTCTAATTTAAATCAAATACCAAGCATTCAAATACATTTTAATAATATACCGTCTTACAATCGTTAGGTTTGAAGTATTAAAATTATTTTTACAAATATTTAGCTGTTATTTGTATAATAAAATACATTTTTTTTTTTAAATTTCTTTATTTAATTTTACAACTGTATAGAATATATACATCTATTTAAATTCGAAACTTATTTTCCATTTAGACAAAAAAAAAGAAGAAGCTTTTGATACGTTTTGGTGATCATAATATCGTAATATTTGGATAGAAACAGTGAGAAAACTTACGATCATCTCATTTATGACTGTGGAAATTTGAAAAGACACAGATACAAGCTGATATCCAAAGTCCTACAGAACGGAGACAAATGGCCGCCTTCAAAGAAGGATCTCATAGATAAATATTTTGATGAGTTTGATGCATTTGTGGATCATGTTGATTATACCAGGTATGCAAGTTTAAAATGTCGTTTTAATTCCAATAGAATGCGCTCTTAGCCTATTGAAGGATTTGCTTATCTCTAAACGCTATTTTGTTTGTTAGTCATTTGTTTACAAAAGTCAGTTGTTTTTAAGTCGTTTACGTGGACGTATCATACCTTTCTTTGGTGTTAAAAATGTCTAATTTTAAGCCAAATAAAGAGCATTTGCGGCATGTCATGATTTTCTTATTTAATCAAAAGAAAAAGGCATCTGAATGTCATCGAATTCTTGTTGAGACTTATGGCGATGTTGCTCCAACCGTCAGGACATGTGAACGTTGGTTTCAAAGTTTCAAAAGTGGTGATTTTGATGTTACTGATCAAAAACGAGAAAATCGACCAAAAAAGTTTGAGGACTTCGAATTGCAATCTTTATTAGACGAAGACAATACCCAAACCCAACAAATGATGGCAGAACAGTTGAATGTCACTAGGCAAGCCATTTCCGATCGCCTGAGAGCTATGGGAAAGATTCAAAAGGTTGGAAAATGGGTTCCACATGAATTGGACGAACGACAGATGGAAAAACGAAAAACTGTGTGCGAAATGCTGCTTTTACGCCACGAAAGAAAGGGTTTTTTGCATCGAGTTGTAACTGGCGATGAAAAATGGATTTATTTTCAGAATCCCAAACGAAAAAAATCATGGGTAACGCCAGGACAACCATCCACATCGAGTGCAAGACCGGATCGTTTTGGGAAGAAGACAATGCTGTGTGTATGGTGGGATCAGAAGGGAGTAGTCTACTACGAGCTTCTCAAACCCGGCGAAACAGTCAGTACCGAGCGCTACCGACAACAAATGATCAATTTGAGTCACGCATTGATCGAAAAACGCCCAGAATGGGCTCACAGGCACGCCAAAGTCATTCTTCAGCATGATAACGCTCCTGCACATTCAGCCAGATTGACTAAGGAAACGATTTCTTCGCTTGGTTGGGAACTCCTACCCCACCCGCCGTATTCACCTGACCTGGCGCCTTCTGATTATCACCTCTCCTGGCCTGTTCTGATTATGTCCTCTTCTGGGACACTCATTGGCGGAGCAACACTTCAACAATTTCGAAAACGTACGAAAATGGCTCGATGAATGGATTTCAAATAAAGATGAAGCATTCTTTTGGAATGGTATCCATATATTGCCCGAGAGATGGACAAAATGTGTAGAAAGCGAGGGTCAGTACTTTGAATAAAATATATTATACTTTTTTTTAAATTACTGTGTATATATTTTAAGAAATAAACGACATTTTAAACTTGCATACCTGGTATGGAACTCAACAATTTAACAATTAATCTATAATAGCTATACATATCTATCATAAATAGATAATCTAATATCTAATACCTATAATATCTATATAAATATATATATAATTCTACCTCTATTTGTTTATTTACATTATTTTTATTTTATTTTATTTATTTATTTACTTATTTTGTTTGGCTTCACTTTTTACTTATTTATTTTTTTTTTAATTGTATTTATTAATTAACTTCTAATACCATTAAGTAATTATTGTTTATATTTCATATTAATCTCTATATTATTTTAAAATATTTTTGCAATATATATAACTGAACATGTATGTACAAATATTAATGATAATACGCGTTATGTCGAGAGATGGTACGCGTAGAAATACATGCACCCATTGCAGGGTTACTGCAATGTGGAAAAAAAAAAAAAAAAAAAAAAAATCGTAATATATTAATTACAAGTTTCATATATTATATATGAATAATATGAAAATAAAATAAAAAATCATCTAAATAAAGGATAATTTATTTATTATGTAACAAATACTATAATTTATCGAGCATCCATAACAAAAATTATGGTATATATTTTTCTCTGTTCCACACGATTTCTTATCAATTGTGATCTACTATGAATTAATCACAACTAATTTGATAAACTATTCCACCGTATGATAATTATGTAGAACAGGACGCCCGATTGTCAGTTAAATTGTGTCAATCCAATCTGTTAATTGATTTGTCGGATAGGAACACATTAACTGATGAACCATTATCGAAGTGGGAATATTTAGAATGTTGTTGCCTCAAATCCCAGCTGCATGAAGCAATACCACATTGTTACACCTACTCAGGTGACTTCCTAATAATGTGGAAGGAAATGCAATGGACCTGAGCAACTATAATCTAATCTATAATTGTATAATTTTAATATGCATACAAAATTATGAAATGTATATGTATATTGGTATCCGCCCTACTCCATGAAAAGTAAGGGTCTTGATATTTTTATCAAGGATTCTTTTCCAGTCCTGAATTAATTTTTTTTTTTTTTTTAAATTGAATATTTCGCCAGTTCCAAGGATTGCATTAGTGACCCCAGAAACTGCTTCAAGAACTAAATGTCTATTGTCATCAACATTAATCTTCTTTGCAATTGCTTCTTTTTATTCTTCTTCTGTTTTTAATGAAAGAAACATTTCCTCTTGCAATGCCGTCATTTGGTTTTTATCTAGCAGAATGTCTTTAATGTACTGGTTTCATAAACATGGAACCATTCCTGATTTTTTTTTTTTTTTTTTTTTTTTTTTTTTTTTTTTTTTTTTTTTTTTTTTTTTTTTTTTTTTTTTTTTTTTCTTCTGAGTCTGTATCGAAAGTCTAGATCACCTGTTTATTGTTTTTTAATAAAAAACATTTGATACAAGTACGTACAGAAAATATATTTATCAGATTTTAATGTGAATAACTTTATTAATTGTGTAAATACACCAGATGATTGTAGAACATATGTTATTATGTTACTATGATAACTTAAAGCACATAACCTTTTTGTTTGTTTTAAATGTTAATTGACTTTATTGAAAGTGAAAAAACGGATATCAAGAAGAGAATCAACATAGTATGGAATGAACTTTAAATTATGTTTCTTTAGTTTAAAGGAGAGGTTTACAGTCAGCCCATAGAAGATTCCTGGGTCCCATCCTTTACGTGGTGTAAACAGCTAAAAATATTATTCGGATTGATGAATTAATTGTCGCTTCTATTGAAATTATTTTATTAGAATACTTGTTTCGAATGCTAATTATTCATCTTCAGTTCTAAAACGTACAAAATTTCAACAGATCAGTACTATGTTACATGGATTATATATACTAAAGCTTTCAAAAATGTAAGACCGGAAATCGAAAATTAGTTTGTTTATTGTTTATTTCGTTTAACGTCACTTTATGCTGCTATGGCTAATCGGACGATGCTACGGTGGGAGTCCTAAATTTTGCCTATCCAGGTATAATTAGGATAGGGATCTTTAACGAGTACCTGACATCGCACAGGCTCGGGACCCCCTTTTACGTCCCTTCCGAAGGACGGCATAGCTAAGGATTTTTTACTCCCTTTAAAAAATCCTAAGGTCATCTGCCGGGCTGCGAACCCGCGATCTTGGGTTTAGTAGGTTGCTATGCTAACCACTACACCGCAGGTGACCCCATCGAAAATTAGTAATCAATCACAACAGGGGATCTAAGAAATATCTTAAATATTTCCATCGTCTGAAAGGGGAGGGGGCAGGTAGGTTAAATTTTTGGGGTTTACTGTGTGATTTCCCTTATGGCTCATTGGATTTTTCCGGTCCTATTGGAAACAAATTTAAAATGGGGCTACTGGAAATGTTTATCTGGTCATTTAAACAAAAATCAGGATCAGTTTTAAACGATTTTATTAATTCTAATGATTCTTAAATATTGATGTGTTAAAAAGTTTGTGTTTTAGAACTGAAGATGAATGTTTAGCATTCGAAATTATTATTACCTATCATTCCTAGCACCGTTCTCACAACTTACACTGATGACATGTGTGTTATAAGTAAATAAAGAGCCCTATAGTATCCCTAAAACACTAATTTCATATCTTCAAGCTTTAATCTTCAAGAATGGTTTCGAATTCGGAGAATTAAAACTTATGTCTTCAAATAACCTTCGTCGTAAACCTAAGACATCCTGTCCTAAAGCATCGTTTGATTATCTACCACGTATACCTGTTAAATAAATCCGCTGTCTTGGACTCCATCTGGACAAACATCTTAGAATACAATTACAATACTAAAATGTCAAGAAATCGTTCCTCGTTATAGACAACTTCAAACATTTGCTAGACAAACCTTCAAATTTTTCATTTAGTTACAAAAGACGTACTCACAGAACAGTAATTATACCTATTCGGACTTACGAAGGTTCGGGGCCTCACTAAACCTTTCTGTTCTTCTCAAATACAATCTTTACAATAGAAAATCTTTCGGAATATTCTCAATGTTCCTTATTATTTCGCTATCCTTCCATGATAAATTCCATACCCATTCGAATCCACTAAGTCTACCGATTTGCTTTCCACTCGAGTTTCAGTAATTTTCGGAGACTTTAGAATAGATGCTGGCCTAGGGGCTTCTAGTATTGAACATAGTTTCTTTACATGCTATTGACATGTCATTGTAATATTTTTTCCATACATTTAATTTGTGTATTTATTGTATAAATATATAATATTAAGATTGCACATTATTAGGATTTTATTTCATTTATATTTCCAAGATTTAACTAATTATTTTTGTTTCTTTTTTCAGGTATGTTGCCGTATTACCTTCATCAGAAACATTCTAATAAAATAATGAAGGTAAAAATTATTTTCAATTTATCTTTCACTGACATTTCTACTTTTCCTACCACAGTCCTCACCACTTCCGCTGATGACACTTGTCTATTATCAGCAAATAATGATTCTTTCATTATATCTCAATCTTTCTGATTTCATATAACAAACCTTCATGGATGATGTCAAAAATGGATAGTCAAAATCAATCTTAATAAATCTCATCAAATAACCTTAGGCTTCTTTTTAAACCACCGATTCCCTGCCTCACAGTATCCTTTAATAACATTTCTCTGATCCCAGAGTTAAACAGATCCCCTAACTAGGACTACATCTAGACAAACGGCTGACTTGGATTCCACATACGAGACTAAAAAAGATTAGAAACAGCTCGTCGTTTCCGCCTACTCCAAACATTTGATGTTCCCCTCCTCCCGTCAACAATACTTCCACAGTTCTTTCCTTTACCAACCTTTCTTCTCCTCACAGTCACCTTCCTATACGGAAACTTTAATAACTCTTTGTCACCAGAGACTTCCTGTAAAATCTGATCCCGTCTTTCTGACATCTACTTAACTTCCTACCATACATTATTCAAATATAAAAAAAAGAAAAATAACCTAGTTTCGAATCCTAACTTATGAATATTTGAATCAGAAATTAATGAATTAGGAACTATTTTTTTTTTTTAACTGTTTTATTAATAAATGTTACAAGCTGCTACACTTAGGAACAATATGAGATATGGATGACAATGAATTCTTAATAATTTACTATTAGTTTAACATTAGACAGACGTTCAAACGTACCGATTAACTACAAAAGACGTATTTACATGACAGTAATTAGACCACTTTGGACATACAGAGATGAGCTTTAGGGCTCCACCAAACCTACCAATTCTTCTCGTATCCAATCCTTACAATCCAAAATCCTTCATAAAATCCTCAATGCACCTTATTATGTCACACACAAACTTATTGTTCCATTTGTTACTGACTTAAATCAGATACCTATCCTTTCATAGCAAACTCCGTACCCACTCGAATCCACTAGTCTTCCAATTTGCTTCACACTCCGTTCCCAAAAATCGTTCGAGGCCTCTGAAAAAAAGATGGCCAAGAGACCTCTTATGTAGAACTTTTATTGAAGTGCTACTAGTGAGTATTTCTTAACATGTTATTGGCATTGTAATCAATATTCTCAAATTTACTTGTATACACTGTATAAAGTTGTAAATAACAGTAAATAGATAATAAAAAAAATTAAAAATGTATCTCACACGGAATGATCATTCCTTAACTCTCGTTCATAGAGAGCATTCAAACGCTTCCACATTTCGTGAGCGCCTAATTTCTGAAAATTATTCAAACCATGATACTCACTTCCACATTCACCATTTTTAAAATTGGATTTTTCCATAATATATTGAATCATTAAGTCATATTAAACCAATTCGACTCATAGAGAATGAGGAAATTTAAGAAGAGAAACTGATTCATTCCTTTATTCATTATTTTCCATTGTACTAAGCTTTATTTTCCATTTTATAATTAACGTACTCTTTTTTCCTTAATTACAAATTTATTTCTTTTAATTATTTTCCCTTTTTAATAACTTTCTGATTAATGATATAATATATTTTATTTATGTCTTTGCTATATCATGGTATAATTTTATAGATTAAAAGGCAGGTAAATAATTTATATTTGAAAACAATTCATAAGGATACTTGATATATTTATTCCACTTTTCATTGGTTTGATCATAAGATACGATTATTCTCTGGCACACTAACAATCGATTTATATAACTAAAATACAAATATACTAAACTCTCGCTAATCCGAACTAATTAAAACTAGGACAGATAATCGAAAATTTGGGGTTATCCGGGTAGGGCAATGTTAAAAATAATAATAGTCCAATTAAAAAAAAAAAAAAAAAATGTTTGTATTATAACACCAACAGAGCTAGTGCGTTTTAAAAAAGTCCATAAACTTAAAAATAGGGGTTTTGAACATGACTTTTTCATTTAGACTAATATAACTCCTGAACGGTTGGTCCTAGCGATAAATGTTATAGAACAAAAAATATTTTCCTTTTAATTTCCTATTTATAAATTTAAAATTATCGGCAAATTTTCGATCCAAACTATACCAGCAGAGCTAGAGTGTGTCAAAATGTTACATTTTTGAGGGTGAAAAAACGTTACACTATAGGTTACATTGTAGACACTTTACGTTACAAAAAAATATAGGAATATAGACCCCAGCTAAAAGCCATATTCATGTCAAAAAAAAAAAAAAAAAAAAAAAAAAAAAAAAAAAAATGCTGAACTGTGGTTAGACTTCTATACGCGGGGTAAAGGTTTAGGGGAATACTTAATTTTTTAAAAAATACATGTTTGTCATTATTAGCCATAAACCTGCAATATTTATCTAAAAAGGAGGGTGTAAACGAAAATTGAAAGACGAAAAATAAAATAGAGGCAGGAAAAAAAAAAGAATGCCGAAATCTTATTTTGTTTAAGAACAGTTGAAGGAGGTTGAGGACTTACTTAGAGCAAGTTCTCCTTCGATATTTTACTCTTTTAAAACTTTGGACAGGGCTCACATTAATTTTCTGTTCCTGCTCTCCGAATTAATTTCTCTCTCCTCGTTAACAATTACCAAAGGCCCCCGTCAGTTGTTTTCCTTTTGTTCGGGGATATACGCTCGTGGTTACTTAATTACCAAAGTATACACCTCACATAAGTCTTCAGTAATTCCGTTAATTGTATTGACTCGTTAATTAACCGTAAATTCTTTGAAGGCAGAGCAAACACTTATACTTCTCGCACAGTGACATCGCCTGTGGTTTTCATTTTCTCAGAATTGATGAATTAATTGCTACTTCTATTAGAATTATTTTATTTTGTAATCTGATTTCGAGTGTTAATTATTCATTATCTGTTCTAAAACATGATTTTGAAAACATCAGCACTTTTTTACTTAGTGCTTTGTTACATCATTAGTACTGTCAATGAGTGTTGAAATGAGGGGTGTAGAGTGCATAATATATAAGATGTTTTTGACTCCACTGCTTCGTAAGGAGTAGTTAGAAAGTAAACCTACTGAAAGTCTCCGCCCCTGGGGGGATGAGCTAACGGTTTGGGAGAGGGGAGAAATTAATTTTTCTGTTTTTTGTTTATATCTCGAAAACGACTGCCCCAGAAAAATATACTACAAATAAAAATAAAAGCCTTTTAAATTTCCTAAAAAATTGTGTATATAATTATTTGTCGAACATTTAACGATTTTCGGGATATGCGTTACTAAAAATCGATGATATTCGAGAAAAAAAAAAAAACTTTTTACCTTACTTTTGGTCCAACGTTTGCCACAAACGTATATATGAAAATTGAGCAAATTTAATGCTCTACAAAATTCTGAAAATTTTTTTTTGAGAAACGATTGTGAAAAGCACAATGCAGATGTTTGTCAGAAAGTGAGGTAAAAACAATGGGCTGGGAAACTCTCGAACACCCTCCTTTTTTTTTTTTTTTTTTTTAAATTACCGATTTTCAATAACGTATATCTCGAAAACCGTTTGAAGCCCGACAAATATATATATATATATATATATATATATATATATATATATATATATATATATATATATATATATATACACACACACACACACACACCCACACAGGAGCTATTCTATAGAAAATTCAATTAGCTTTAATGTTCATTTAAAACATATTTTTCTTAAGTCCACCGTTTTCGAGTTCTCGGAAAACCCAAAAATGGGACCTTCTCCTTTCCTACACCGTTAGCTCCCCCCCCCCCCCCCCTGGGGCGGGGACTTTTAGTATGTTTACCTTCTAACTACTCCTAACGAAGCTATAAAGTCAATTATCGCATATTTCATGCGCTCTACAGTGTGTTTTTTGACTGGACTATATATATCCTGAAGTTTTCAAAGATTTAAGACAAGAATTCAGATATATTGGTTCTAACTAAACGGACTTCTAAAAGATATTATGAGGGAAAGTGAAGTAGAAATGGCGAAGTTGTTAAATAGTTGTAATTTTGTTCTGAAAGTTGAAATGTATTTGAAAGTTTAATTGTAACATTTAAAATTAGATACCAGTTTTTCGAGAAATTTTGGAATAATAAGTTATAACATTTTATCTATACTAGGTTAAAAATCTGCAAAGGTGAATGAAACACTTTTTTAGGTGAACATCTTTTTTGTTTGTCAGATGTTTTTATTTGAAATCAGTTCTATATGTTATTGTTTTTCATTTGTAGTCGTGTTGAATCAAAATCCTTTATGTCTATTTTTCAAAATTGTATTGGAAAAATTGGATGACACTTTTAACCTGTCTTTAATATTGTGTTTTCGGAGTGATCTTATACTTTGTTAAACTGTGAATTCTCAATTTCAATGCATGCTTCCATAATAGTCCAGTCAATGAGTGTTGAAATGAGGGGTGTAGAGTGCATGAAATATGCGATTATTTTTGACTTCATAGCTTCGTTAGGAATAGTTAGAAAGTAAATATACTAAAAGTCCACGCCCCTGGAGGATGAGCTAACGATGGGTGGGAGGGGGGGGAGAAAATCCCAATTTTGGTTTTTTCAATTATATTTAAAAAACGGTGAACTTTCGGAAAATATGCTATACATCAAAATTAAAGCTGATTTAATTTCCTTTAAAATTATTTATATACATATTTGTCGAAATTTTAACGGTTTTATATACGTTATAAAAAATCGATAATTTTCGAAAAAATATATAATGTTTACCTCACTATTTGTCAAACAATTGCTTCAAGTGCCAGAATCGTGTAAATGAAATTAAAATAAGTAAATTTAATGCTCGACAGCTTTGATTCTGACATCTTTTCTCAGAAGCGATCATGCGAGGCTTTTGAACAAAAAAAGAAATCAAACTTATTGATACTCAGCTAAGGAGGCAAAAGGACTTGTGAAGGATGTGAGGACCTGGAGGATTCTTAATATGAGGATAGTTGTGAAGGTCTGGATGTAAAACCTGTCGGTTTTCTCTATGACAGGTTGTTTTTTTCCATTTCTTATGGAAACAATTTTAATACGGGAATATTGGAAATATTTTACTGGTCATGTAAAAAAAAAAATAGTTTTGACAATCAACTATTTAGCTGGCCAATCCTAAAGCATTGCACAATACCTATACATTTACCTTGTAATGTACAATAGGATGACGATCTAGCTGACCTAATTATAAATAAAAACCCCATTATTCCTATATACTAAATTATTCAAAGAGGAAATTAACGAGAAATGGAATTTTAAATTTACAAACTCCAATAGAGTACATTAAATAATAATAGAATTATTCTTTACTGTTCTTTACAGAAAAATAAATGTTAATAAAATGGTAAATAATAAATGACAGTAAGTAAACATTTATTTTCCTTATTACGTTTCCTCTATGAGTCTAATTAATTGAATGTTTAATAGCTGAAGGAAAATGCGGGACTCGAGAGGTTGGGGGGAATTGTTGTATATTGTGGCGAGGAATTAATTTCAGAAATTGATAGGAAGGTTTTGGAAGAAAGTCATTTTAAATGTTGAGAGAACAGGAGGAAATGATCTGGTTTTAGATTATTCTACTAATAATTTTAGAGTTGAATCTTCTTTAAAGTAAGAATATGAAAAGTGATAATTGTAAAGGAAAAAACGAAGAAAGATGAAGAAATCACTATTTTTTTTCTTGATGACATGGGGTCCACACATCAATAAAAAAATGAACACCCTCATTTTTCATTCCATGAAAACTAAAAAACACACCTACGTATATATTCATGACCTTACTCTGAGCTCCTTCATCCTCCTCTTAAATACTAGAATGCAACCCATCCTGTACACTCCTGTGCATCGAACTGCATCTTTAAAAAATCCTTTATTATCCGCGCTTCCTCTTAATGTAACGCACTGTCCATCTATTATACTATGTATCCTTTTACAAGATTTTAATTTGTAACTCATGATTTAATTATTAATAAATTTTCATTATTATTTATTATAATTAATTTCATAGCCCGACGATGTCCTGTGTATTGTACTCGTTTGTTATTCTTAGGGGACAAGTTATCCCAAGAAAAAGTTCATGTTCTTCTTCATCATCTTCTTAAATCAAAGGCTAAATCTTTCATAATCACTTTTCTTAAAACATGAAACATTACAAGACACAAAATAAAATTAGGAGGAGATGCCTTAGGACTCTTCTCAGGGCTTTCACGCAAGGTAATTCAATATTTCATCAAATTAAGTTATTTTTAATCACTTAGACTGACAGGTGTGATAAGCGATTCAAAGTTGAAAATACTTATTAAAAAAAATATGATTTTTATTTATTTATATATTTTTTTTTTTTTTTACGGTTGGTTTTTTTAGGCCTTGCATATCTCCACTATCCTCTTTCAACTTTGCCTACCCTGAGCAATAACTTTAACACTATATTAACACGTTGTTCGCCTGCGTCCTTTTTTATTGTGTTCACCCATCTTAGTTTCGGCCTCACTGTTGGTCTGTTTCCTTGCGACAGACTGCTTTGATTCGAAGATTATTTCTTTATTATTCTTTCTTCTCCATATTTTTAATGCCTTGTTCCTCTTTGGGTACACTATTGACCTGAGAACCTTCCGTTCAAATTGTACAACTAAAGGGTCCGTAAGAGACCAGGCGTCGCGACGCGTCGTAGCAATACAGTAGTACGGGTAGAATAATCGGTTTATGTATTTGGAGTTTCATTTTCCGAAATACATTTGGTCTTAGAATATAGCCTACTAAGAAGAAAACTTTGTCCGCGCTGAAGATTCACTGGTCGACTTCGCTTAGCTGTTCATTAATGGAGGTTACCGTGCTTCCAAGATATTTAAAACTATCTACGTATGATATTTTATTTATATCTATACTTATGTATAGATATATACTTATGAGTTATCTACATATGATTCTTATATTTAGCCCAAAAGCTCTTGTCGACTCTTGTACTCACAATGAATCGACGGTCATTCCTGTCAATCTTCCGCCTTCCTTTTCCAATCTCTCACTCCCAATCTTCTTAGGTCGTCCTCGAAGTTTTCCATCCACCTTTGCCTTGGTCTTTCGATCTGTTTCCTACTGACTTTTATTCAAACCACCTTAATATTCCCACTTTAATCGTAGCCACTATATTTTACTTACAAAACAGCTACTCATGTTGGATTTTCGTTCTCATTCCTCAATTTCCATTGTTATTTACCGAGCCGAAAATCGTTCTTAGGGCATTCCTTCCTCCAAATCCTCAGGATCATCTCATTCTCCCTAGTCGGAACCCAACACTATTTTTTAAACAGTGCTCTTCGTAGATCAAGACAATTCTTAGGATTTTATGCAAGTGCAAAAATGCCTATGCTGCCAGCCGCTATTCCGGCATTGATCTCCAATTTCAAATACTTTTTCCATATTTCAGAGACCTTGCGTATTTACAGCTGTTGCAGCGTCTAAATTTTAGCCTATGAATTTGTGTTTCTTCCTCTCGAATTCCTTGTGTTCTAGACATCTTCATTATTCCTTGTTATTATTAATTATTTCCAAACACTTGCTCGCTGCCGCCATTTCATATTCTCCTAGTGCTAGTAATCTCTGCAAAATGTTGACTTTATAATTTCTTATACAAAGAATGAGTACTGAAAATATTATATAACTTTTTATCTAAGACTTTATAGAATTCTTAAAATATCAAGACGTTGGGACTTTGTAATGAGCATTTAAGTTCAAACAACCTTAGTTTTAATATTGGCTCTTCTATTCGAGTTCTCAACTAGTAAATGGATTCCTTTTTAAGTCGTTATTAAACTGGAAAGAAGAATTGTTCCGAAAGCCTTAGATCAAACTTAGAACCCAAAACTAAGTGTATTATTCTATGTATATAAAAACATTTAATGTACAATAACATTTGAATGGAGCATGCGTTTTAAAATATATTCTCTTCTTATAGATAAATAAAATTATGGGACACAATATTCGATAATATACATGCATATTACAAGACAATATTTATACTTGGCCATATCACATAATATATATTGTAGCAATTATTTAAATATAAAACAGGAGTGAGATGAGAAACTGTTTAATTTTTTTTTGTTTGACCCTATAACCATTCAAATCCACTAGTCTCTCAACTTGCTTTCCGTTCTATTCCTGACAACGCTCCGAGGCCTCTGAAAAGAAGATGGCCTCGGGACCTTCACATATAGAACTTTTATTAAAGTGCTACCACTGGGTAATTGCTTCACTAACAATTGATATGTTATTATAACATTTATATATGTTTTTTTTTTATGTATAGTTGTCAATTTTAAGAAATGGATAAATAAAAAACATTTTTAAAAATTTTAAGCGTTATCAAAAATAAATAAATTTTAAATAAAGTAACAACAGAAATTTATAAAATATATATCAACAAAATTCGTACAGAAATAATTTAAAGTAAAAATATTAAAAACTATTGTTTCAAAATATTCTTCCAGTCACTGGAAAGAGCCTAATTTTAGGAGAAAGAGAATTCCAGATAGAAGCGGAACGGATTATCAAATACTAATTGAAAATCGGTTTTTTAAAGTTTTTACCATATTATCTTTATAGCTTCAAGATGGTTTAGCAATAATAAAATCTTCTGATATTCCATTAGTCTGTTATATAAAAAGCGAAAATTAGTGGATAACTGTGAAGTTTGAACATTGACCGATAGGTGGCAATCGCCATTCTACATGAAAGATTACAAAGGCACAGTATTATATTGAATTTGACATCGATAATAAAAATATTTGGTGTGATCTCAATTTAGTTTAAAAATCGACTGATTTTTGGCTAGCGCCATTCTGCAACATAGTATACAATGATGAAACTGTTGAACCCAACCTACCAAATTTTAATTACATCATCTTCATAGTTCTAGAAAAAGCTAACATTATTAAAAATTACAATAATAATAATATAAATGTTCAGTGCTGACTGCCAGAAACGAGATCTGCCACATTATCTATCCATATACTTTTATGATTAGAAAATAAAATATAACCAGATGAAATCAATAAAATTATTTTTGCTAAATGAAAATTAATACCGTATCAAAATATACATCCTTTTCTTTGTATATTGAATGCAAAAACATGATTCATGGGCCTTTAGTTGTAAGCACTGATAAAATGGTCTGCATTATGGTTCGCTAGTCTGTTGGATACATATGTAAATATGTTTTACCAACTTTTTTTTAAAATAAATTTCTTTTTACCATTTTATATATTTGACAATACATATTTCCGTAGTAGCACTATGAAGAATAAATGATGGAATTTAGTTTATAACCATACCGAGAATTCCCAGTCACTGACTATCCACCCTCCTGGGTCTTTGGGATGCAAGAGCGTACTCGTCCCAGGAAGTTCTTTTACATTCAGTGCTGGCTGACGTACTCGGCATTACATTACGCTCATCCTGGGTGTAGCTTCGAGCCTCGACACCTTTGTTTTAAGCTTCAGCTGTTGGCTTATTGATGCAGGTGATAAATATTCATATTCAACGTCTCCACCAAAAATAAATTGTTCTATAAATCTCTTGAAGATATTATGCAATGTAACCAATACATATTTAATAAATAGAACAATTATGAGGAACCTTGAAAGTTTCATCAGCTGAATTTTATTTTATTTTTTTTTAAACATACCGATTAACAGTTATGTTTTATATCACTGTTTGTTAAAGCGTCGTCATATTAATTAAATTTTTAGTTTAAGGTCCAAAAAGTTTAATACAAAATTAGTAATAAATAAAGTACAACAAATGAATTAATAAAAAACAAACAACTATTCTAGAATTTTTTTATTTTTTTATTTTTTTTTATTTACAATTTATTGAAATTTACAACTGTACAAAAATACATTAAGTAAATGTGTTAAAAACGCTTACAATAACATGGTAAAACTTGAAAGTAACTAATCATTAGTAGCACTAGATCTCTAAGCCATCTTCTTTTCAGACGCCTCGGAGGATTAACGGGAATCGAGAGGGAAGAAAGTTGAGAAACTAGTGGATTTGAGTGGTTATGGAGCTTACTATGAAAGGATTGGTATCTGTTTTGGGCTAAATCAGCAACATATGGAACATTAAGATCTTTATGGATAAGTTTATTGGTGACAAAATAAGGAGCATTGAGGATTTTTCGAAGGATTTTGGATTGTAAGGATTGGATACGGGATGAATTGGATGGTTTAGTAGAGCCCCAAAGCTCAATTCCGTAAGTCCATATTGGTCTAATCACAGTCATGTAAATGAGTCTTTTGTAATTAATTGGGAGTTTTGAACGTTTGTCCAGTAAATGTTTTATTTATTTATTAAATTTGTTATTTAATAAATCATTAAAAAACAAATATCATTTATTATCTGCAATATGATTCAGAGAATGCACTAAAAAGTAATACATTTTACTAATTGTTTTAAAAATTAATAAATATTCCAAAGATGTTTGGGTTTTATTTATACTAAAGGAATCGTCAATGTTACTAAAACCTTTCACTGAACAATAGATAGGAGGATGCACATTTCTCGGGATGTAGTTTTTTTTTTATAGTGTATTAGGACTCCAAAACCTGTTAGAACATGTAATTAAATGAAAAATAAACTCTGTTCTTTTACAGTGTTTCAAAAATGGCTCTATTATTTGGCTGTATTTATTTCTTCATTTTCCAATAGGGAATACATATTTTCAACAATTTAACGTTTGGATTGCAGTAGTTTGATTTTTTTTTTTTTTATTTCACCATTATGAAGAAGATTTGATATATCATGATTACGTAATTATGTATCATAAAACTATAGTCGAAGATAGAGTTATCGATCGGTTCCTAAAACTCGAATTCATATCTTCCATTCTCGATATCGATTCTTTTCTCAAGAATTGATCGATCCAGAATCGACACTTCCCAAATTCTGAATATTGACATTTATTTGATTTATAAACTGTTATAAGAAATTGGTCAGAAACTGTTAAAAAAATTTGATACAAACAGTGAAAACAAAACTCTTATTTATATAGAGAATTAATTGTATTAACAATAGTAGAATATTTTTTTCTAAAAGGTAAATTTAAAAGACCACAAAAACTCTCATATCAAGAAAAAATTGATGAATTCTAACTTATTATAATTAATTGCATTTTCGAATTGTAATTAATAAATAAAAATTGGGTGCCACAGCCGCGAAAGCCTGTACAGAACATGCTTCCTGCAAAATCAACCAGTCGCCATTTTTATTTGTATTACCACTTCTTAGCATCAGCAGATTTCAACACATGATCATTACCAAATAACGCAGAGTTGGTTGCCATTAGTAACGAACTCCTAAATCACACTCAGCCTGAAATCAATTAAACATATATCAGTGATATAATATTTCAATAATAAAATAATAGTTTTTAAAAGATATATTAAATAATTAAAACTAAATTAAATAAAATGAAACAACTAAAAATCATTTAATATTGGCGTTACAAAGGTTCCTTATAAATATTGATTGTATTTTTGTGACTATACACTTCCATGTTTTTTTAAGGAATGCCTAGTTTATGATGTACTGAACATACTGAGTGACCACCAGTAAATATAAAACGAAATATTAGCTCTTAGTTTTCGGTAGAACTTAGTATTTGTTTTTCGTTCAAATTCCCTGCAAACTCTTCCACTCCCGGCGGTATTGCATTTTTCACTAACAGCCCTTTTTGCCGATTCATCTTCCCCCTCCTTCTTATTTACTTAGAACAGCAATGAATAGAGAAAATCCAATCGTCCTACCCGAATGATTCTATTCTGTTTTGAGTCAGTTTAGCGTGTTAGTTGTGATCTATTTCATTTTAAATGTAATCGGTATATATCACTTAAAGTTCGCATGATGGTATAGAAGGATCAATACAATTAGGATTCATGAATTAATTGCCACTTTTCGTTTATTGTTTATGAGTTCTGTCCATAATCACGTCGAGTTATGTTACTGATTTAGATCTGAGAATGTCTGTCAAGTTTAAATTAATATGCAAAAACATGAGTGACGTGTGTTTTGTGAAAATTATTGCTTCTGTATATTTCACTAAAATATGGACAATTAGTGAATTCGTTAATAAGAACCATCCTGCTAGGAATGAGAGCATTATCTTTCGAAATGACCTTTTTTGTTTTATTGTCTATTTATTGAAATTTACAACTGATTTGAAAAAAATAAATAAAAAATGTAAATGTGATTACACATTATACTACCACTGGTAGTATTTCATTTAAAGTTATGTATTAGAAAGTCCCGAAACCATAACCTTTCGCCTCGGAGGGTTGTGAGTATAGGACACAAGTTGACAGACTAGTGGATTTGAATGGTTCTGAGATTATTATGTGAGGATGGGTATCTAGTTTGGGCTTAATTAGGAACATATGGAACAGTCTATATGGAAAAGTATGTTTGTAAGCATTAAGGATTTTTGAAGGAGATTGGATTGCAAGGTTTGGGTACGAGATGGTTTAGTGGAGCGCCAAAGTTCAACTCCATATGTCTACTAAGATCTGATTACTGTCATGTATATCTAAGAAATGAAGGTAGGGGCTTTTCTGAAAGCTTGACTAAACAAAAAATAAAAATGATAATAAACAAATGTTCTCGTCATCACTCGGAGAATTTGGCCGTTTCCTGGTTTCAAAATCCGACGACGAGAGCTCTCACGCCGCGAAATATTGACCAAGGAAACGGGATTTTCTCTTCGTTGTGAAGTGGAAATCTGGAAATTCTGGACTTTCTTGAACCGCTTTTCTGAACATTTAATGTGTTGAATATTTTTACGACTGACGTCGGACCAATTTCGAACGCTCAAACCACTTAACAGATAAAGGAAAATAAAACGGAAACTGTACACATGTGCTGGGAGCATGTAAACAATAGCCAGAGGTGTGCTCACTTGGGAAGCATAGACAAAATAGGGTTATTACAAAATGGCTAAGTTCGTGGGTACAAAAGGTTAAATAATATAATAGTAAAGTGCCTTGGAATGCGATCTAGCGGAAACACTAATAAAATAAAAGTTAACGCTGATAATGATAGATAAAGCAATATGTACATAAACAGATAACAGGAGACGGATAAACGAAATAAACACAAGTTTTTGCATTTTAATTGAAAATAAAAAATACTTAATATCGCCTTAAAGAACGAGTAGTTTCCTGTCGCGGAAGGATATTCATATAATAAAAGAAAAAATTACTATATGAGCAGATCTCTAGTCTATCACTTTATCAGTCAAAATAGTATATCACTTTTAAATATATTCTGTTATTTTGTGATTACTCTTAGCATTTCTGATTGAAACAATGTAGATTTTTTTTTAAGATTGAAATTTTTACTGTTCCGCCTACCTCTATGACGTATGTCTTTATGCTATTTATAGAATTAAATATACGGGTATAGAAATACTAGCCTCAAAATACTGTGAGACAAGGATTACCTTTGAAGAGGTCCTGATCCTGTTCAAAGGATTACACCGGCCGCTATGTATTTGAGGAGAGGGTCGATTGTGAAGGAAGGATACAAAGGACAGGATAATGCGCCCTGGGAGAAGGATAGTGGGGGGAGGAGGGAGGTGGAGGAGGAGTGGACAGGAGGAATGTAATAACCGATTCTTGGCAGGTCCTTCTTCTCATTGATAATTTACCCCGATGGCTATAATGGATCTGTTTGTCCTATTGTGTACTATAATTACATCCACCATATTGTTATATTGTTAGCAGTATCCATGTGATTAAATGTAGCACCCAGTTAATATATATGTTAGACACCCAATATAGAGTATATAAGAATCATATACTACATACAATTATATACTTTTACTTATGATCACCAAAGTAGTTACAATTACAGGAAAAGGTAAAGCAGTATTTTGAGAGTAAAATATATATTTTTTAGTGTTGGGTCGGTAACAAACTTTTTCGATTCTCGATACCGTTACCGATTCCAAAAAATCGATTCTTGGTTTAAAGTTTAAAAATAAATAATTTATATATTACTACAAATATAAATTCAAAAATTATAAAACTATTATACTAAACAGGACTTTTAAACAGTTCTCTACGGATGCGAAACATGGCCGCTTACGTTAAGGGAGGAACAACTTCGAAAATAAAGTACTGCATAGAATATTTGGCCCAAAAAAGGATGAAGAAATTCGAGGATAGAAGGCTTCACAATGCGGAACTGTGCGGGTAATATCCGCTAAATATAGTTTAAGTAATAGCAGCGAGGCGCTTAAAATGGTCTTGTAAAGTCGTTGGGTTTAGTTATTACGGAATTCTGAAAAATCAGTTTTGGGCCGTCGAGCAAACGACCGAGGCGTAGACCGAGACGTAGACGGGAGGATTGCATTAAGTGCGACCTGGGAAATTTGGGTTTTGAGGGAGGTGTTTGGTGAACGGTTAGAGGTGTCGGTACCGAACCTTCGGGTTTGCTATGCCTTTATTTAAGTCCTGTGTGCAATATTTTGCTTTAAGATTGAATAATCTTGGACTCTTTGGAAAAGTTTTTACTTTTACACGCTTTCAGTATCAGATCCTTTTTTTTTTTTTTAGTTTTGTATTGGAAAAAAAAATATCAACTCATGTGACAAATCGGACCCTGTCACTTTCTACCCCAAGAAATCTTGAACACCATAGCTGCCTTTAAAAGAAATACGCTATTCATATGAATATTTCAAATATGAAAACGTGATAAAAAATCATGATTTGCAAGCTAGAATCGTTGAACCGCAGTAGAGGGTTAGTCATGGTTAGGCTTGGACTAGTTCTCACTTACCAAACCTTTCCAACTGTATAAAAACATTTCTATAAAATGTTACAATATGTAAACCTTATCATCTTATGATTTCTCTATGACTCCTCGGGTTTTTGAACCCGACTGAAAAAAAAAAAAAAATTAAAAATAGGAACATGGGAAATGCCAGGTCGTTCCAAAATTCCTGTATTTTTTTAAGGATAATTTAAAAATTCAATTAACCAATAACTTTATACATTAGAATAATCTCGATTACAACTAATAATTTATCCCGACGTGAAAAACTGATTTAATTCTAGACTTTACTGGTTATCAAAACTTTTCTGCCGGAGAGAATTCTCTAGAGATCGAAAAAGGTGATAATCAGTGGGTAAAAGGTCGGGAGAATATGACGGGTGGAGCAACGTTTCTCAATGAAGTTCTATTAATTTATTCCTAACCAACTTTGCAGTATGTGGCCTCTGATAACTTGTGAGGGATCACTTCATCTAGTTTTTCATTTTTTCCATTTAATGCCAGTATCTCCAGGCTGTTGCTTGTGAAATATTTAATTGCTTATCTTTTTCCGCACATGCTTGGCATAGATCCGAATTTATTAATTCTCGAATTTCCTGTTCGTTGGCAACTTGAGGTATTCCAAAACTAGCATAATCTTCAAGCGTTTCATGGCCTTGACGAATTCTGGAAAACAAAAAAAGAGCTCTTGGAGAGTACCAAAGACAGAGCATATTTTTCGAGCGGCCTTGGTTGCCTTCAAGCCAAATTTAAATTCATATAATAAAATTGACCGAATTTGAGTTTCAGCACTCACCATTTTCATATATTTTTTTAAACGTTTAGCAGTGACTAGATTAAAAGGTAATCCCAATTTCATAGTATACATTGCAAAAGGTCGAATTCAAAATAAAATTATAACAAAGACGGTATAAATTCAATAAATCCTAATTAATGAAGAAAACGACAGGACTTTTGAAACGGCCTGGTATTTATCTGATCACACAAAAAAACATTTGAATTGGTTTTATATGATGTATTACTTCTGGTGATTCGTTAATTTTTAATTTCAGGCCACTACGCTAAGCAGTAGGGCTTCTTGAATCTACCCATAGAGTGCACTAATAGTAAATAATTAAGAATTCACTGTCATCTATATTATATATATTCCTGAGTAAAACAGCTTGTATTATTCATTAATAGAACTGTTTAAAATAATAATAATAATAATTCATAAATTCCTGAATCAAAAATTCACAAGTTAGATTCGAAACTTATATTATTATTTTTTTTTTTACATTTGATTTATATACGTATATGGTAGAAAGCTAAGTAGATGTCAGAAAGACGGGATCTGATTTTACAGGAAGTCACTGTTGACAAGAGCTATTAAAGTTTCCATACATGAAGGTGACTCTGAGGAGGGGGGCTGGGTAAAGGAAAGAACTGTGGAAGTATTGTTGACGGGAGGGGAACATCAACTTGGTTTTATGGCGGGAGACATGGTTATTACAGGAAGAATCCTATAGCAAATCTCAGGCAAGAGCTTCTTCAGATTTACTTACATAGCTGATTCAGATCTTGTGATTTTAAGAGACCTCCAAACAGCATACTAACATGTGTTTGCTATTATAGGAAAGGATAAGCTATATTTCGTTTGTGATCACCGAACGCGAAAAATACTGAACCAATCTGTACTAAATTTTAACCACATCGTCTTCATAGTTCAAGGAAGTTTAGTAACAATAAAATTTAAATATTTTCACGTATCCAGTCCTTACAATCCAAAATCCTTCGAAAACTCCTAAATGCCCCGTACTTTGTCACCAATAAACTTATCCATAAAGACCTTAATGTTCCATATGTTGCTGATTTAGCCCACACCAGATACCTATCCTTTCATAGTAAACTCCTTAACCACTCAAATCCATTATTTTCTAAACTTGCTTCCCACTCCATTCCCGATAATCCTCCGAGGCTTCTGAGAAGAAAATGGCCTATAGATCTTCTAGTGTAGAATTTTTAATAAACTGCTGCTGATGAGTAGTTCTTTTCAAGCTTTGACAAGTTATTGTAATCGTTATCAGCTCATTTACATAATGTATATAATTGTACAGTTGTAAATTTCAATAAATTGATATAAAATAAAAAATACATTTTCAATTATATTGTCATAAAAAAGAGATAATTATATAGTGAGTATTAAAGTTTGATTATCGTAAGATAGGTGGCGAGTACCCTTCCAGAGAGGTTAAAAAGGTACGGTGTTATATTGAGCTAGACATTTTTGACAAAATTTACTCACTTTCAATTCAATTGTTATTAAAAAAAACTTTAAATACATAGAGCGACAAGTGGATCTTAATGCAGTTTAAAAATCGACCGATATGTGGCCATTCTGCAACAGAGTTTCCAATGGTAAAACTATTAAAACCCAAGTGTAACAAATTAAAAAACGTTTCTCTTTTTTTTTATATACATTTATTGAAGTTTATAACATAAATTTATAAAATATATGCATCAAGTAAGTGTATTGACAATGCTTATAATAACATGTTAAAACTTGTAAAGAACTACTCATCAGTAACACTTTATTAAAAATTCTACACTAGGTCTCTAGACCATCTTCGTTTCAGACGCCTCGGAGGATTATCAGGAATGGAGTGGGAAGCAAGTTGAGAAACTAACGGACTTGAGTGGTTATGGAGCTTACTATGAAAGGATAGGTAAATGCTGTGGACTAAATCAGCAACATATGGAACATTAAGATCTTTGAGGATTTTTCGAAGGATTTTGGATTGGAAGGATTGGCAACGAGATGAATTGGATGGTTTAGTGGAGCCCTAAACCTCAAATTCGTACGTCCAAATATGTCTAATCACAGTCATGTATTTGAGACTTTTGTAATTAATTGAGAGCTTTGAGCGTCTGGCTAGTAAATGTTGAAGTAGTCTGTAACGACGGGACGGGCAGTTTCTTGTCGTTTTAGTCTTGTATGTGGATTCCAAGTTAGACGTTTATCCAAGTGGAGTCCTAGGTAGCGGATCTGTTCTACAGGGATTAGTGAAATATCATTAAAGGATACTGTAGGACAGGAAGTCATGGGTTTACGACAAAGGGTAAAAATTATTTGGTGAGATTTTTTTGGATTTATTTTGATTCTCCATTTTTGTAACCATGCGTGAAGGGTAAGGATATGGGATTGGAGTGTTTGGAGGCATTGAAGGGATCATTGTTTACTGATAACACACATTTTTCATCAGCATAAGTGGTGAGGACAGTTGTGGGATGAGTTGGAATGTCAGCTGTGTACACCGTGTGGACGATGGGGCCTAGGGTATGAATGGTGTCAAAAATGGAGAATCAAAATCAATCTTAATAAATCTCATCAAATAACCTTTAACCTTCTTCTTAAACCACCGATTCCCTGCCTCACAGTATCCTTTAATAACATTCCTCTGATCCCCGTTGAACAGATCAGCTACCTATGACTACATCTGGACAAACGGCTGATTTGGATTCCACATACGAGACTTAAAAAGACAAGAAACAGCTCGTCGTTTCCGCCTACTCGAAACATTTGATGTTCCCCTTCTTCCGTCTACAATACTTCCACAGTTCTTTCCTTTACCAACCTCTCTTCTCTCAGTCACCTTCCTACATGGAAACTTTAATAACTCTTGTCTCCAGTGTCTTCCTGTAAATCAGATCCCGTCTTTCTGACGTACGGTAAACGTTATTTAGTGGGATTTGTTTGGATTTATTTTGATTCTCCATTTTGACACCATTCTTGAAGGTTTAGGATATTGGATTAGAGTTTTAAAAAATAAAATAAAATGGAATAAATTTAAAAAAAAAACAAAAAGGAACAAAAATATTTCAAATTTTAAAAATTAAAAATAGCTTGGTATAATGAATGATGCAGTAGGCAGTAGGTACATATACTAACATTAGTCAGCTGTGTACTTATAACTGATGAAACTCGTACCAGTCTTGCCAACTGTGCACTATTCCTAAAAATAAAAACCTTCCCTTATTAAAACCAATTTTAAAAGGTTTTGCCGACTATTCGGCCCATCTCTAATTAATGTGTTTAATCTAAATATCAAATTGTTAATGTTTTGAACTTTTTAAAAGTTTTTTGGACTGTCAATGGACGTTTAACATTCATAACTAGCGTCCAAATAAGAAATAGCAATAGAAGTGCAAAATAATACGTAAATGAAACTTATTTAAACTGAATTTTTCACAATAAAACTATTTTCAGTAAAATCCTCTTCACCCGATCATTATCACAGATTACTCAACCAAGAAAAAAAAAATCTGAACTAGACCGACCATTAAAATTAGATTTATTTTTCATTAGAGCAAGAAAATGCCAGTGAAATGATCTTACGGAAGGCAACTGTACCATGTTTTTTACTCTGCACTTATTTTCTTTGACGCATTTCACATTCCGAGCATATTATCTATATGTATACTATAACAATGCACCGTTGCATTGATGTTGAATTTAAATACACAGACAGACAAAAAATTGAACCGTGTATTTTTTTCTCGGCTGAAAGTTTTTTTTTTTTCTTTTGTTTTTTACGTTCAAACACATGGATTAAAAAAAAAGCAAGTAGAATTTTAAAAAACAGAAAGTAAAATTACGAAATTTTAAATTAATATGATTTATTAGTTTTGGATTCTAGCCAAATCATCTCCTTTCACAACCGTTGGCCTAGTAACAGTACTGCCTTACCTAAGTATTGAACCCGAGACCCTTCGTGGGTTGTTAGTGGTACAGGTTTTCTTTATTGGTCTTGCATTTTAAAGGGCGTATCCCTCAAGACTTTTTTCAAAATGATATCCCAATTTCCCATTGAATGCTAGACGTAATGACCGCAAGGGGCTGATATAATTATAATTGATGAATTAATTGCAAATTCTATTGGAATTATTTTATTAGAAATTTAATTTCGAATGGTAAACATCCATATTCAGTTCTAAGTGGAATAAGAAGTCTCACTATTGTATGCTTCCATCTAAATGAAAACAACCATATTAAATAAATAAAGGTTTAGCGAACCCAAAGGTTCGATGCTGACACCACCAACCGTTGTGCGCACACCTACCTCAAACCCCTCTTCCAAAACCTAAATCTTCCAGGTCGGACGCAGTCCTCCCATCTACGCCTTGATCTACCCCTCACTAGTTTACCCGACGGCTCAAAACTTATCACTTTTTTCAGAATTCGATCATTACTAAACCCAACGACTTTACATGCCCATTTTAACCGTCGCGCTGCTATTACTTGAACTATATTTACTGGATATAACTCGTGCAGTTCCGCTTTGTAAAGCCTTCTAAATTCTCCGGTTTCTTCATCCTTTTTTGGGCCAAATATTCTGTGCAGTACTTTATTTTCGAAAACTTTAAGTTGTTGTTCCTCACATAACGTAAGCGGCCATGTTTCGCATCCGTAGAGAGCTGTTAGTAGTATAATAGTCTTATATATCATAATTTTTAAATTTCTTGAGAGTAAGTGCGAACTGAGTTGTTTTGCGATCGAGAAATACCAAGCATTACCGGCTTTTAACCTAGCCCGTATTTTCTCTTGAATTTCATTTTTTCTTGATTTATTAGAACCTAGATATTACAGAAAATAACCATAAATTCAATAAAGTCTCGGGAGTGAAAATAATACATCGAGTACAAAATAGCTTAAATTAAATATTTATGAAACATTTTAAATAATAAGATCGTTTAAAACCAATCCAGATTTTTGTATAATGACGAGACAAACATTTTCATTAGCTCCATTTAAATCTTTTTTCCTATAGGAACGGAAAAATCCAATTAGTCATAGGGAAAATCCAAGGAAAAACTCTAAGTTTTAAGATAATGACCTAGTGTGTTAAAACTGAAAAAAATTGTCTGATGATGGAAATGAATCCCGAAACATGTTTCATAATATGTAAATTAATAACAAAAGAATATTTGAGGAGTGATTGCTGAAAAACTGTATTTATTAATATATTATATACTCCTTTATTAAAGAATTAAAAATTTATGTTTATGAATCGTTCTATAGATTAATTATTTTATTTTTATTTTTGTGTTGAGTTTTTATATTTAGAATTCATACCGATATTATTGAAATTAAACAACTGAAACAGTAGCCGAAATTATTTGAAATCCTTTTCATCCCCCTACTTCTTACCAGATCATTACTTAGGAATAACATTCTCCCTCTCTTCTGTCCCCACAAAGGAATAATCATCTCAGAAATCATGACACAAAGAAAAATGAAAAATGTTGAATTCATATTTAAGATTATTATTCTCAACATCAAAGTATACAGAGTCAAGTCAGGATTAAAAATATTTTCAATAAATAAATTTTTTTAAATTAAAAGTATAAATACATCATAAAAACAATTCAGTCGGATATATTTAAAATGAAGTCTGTTGATCGTCAAATGTTTGTATTAATAACAGCATTTGTTAAATAATAACAATATTTTTATAATGGAGTAATTCAATAAATAAATGAAATAACAATACATGTAATCAAACCAAAAAAGCAAATAGCAATTAACTAAACAAAGCCTACAAAAAGAACATATAAAATAAAATAAAGTATTAATCTGATTTATTGTAGTACGTATCACAAAGCGATCAGCTATATGCAATTATTACTAAATATGCAAATGATATACAAATAGACTAATAATTTCATATTATTTTAATGTATTAGATTTCATTAGGTTTATTACTGATAGTACCCAAAATAATATTTTTTTTTTTTTTTATAAACATTTTAAATACATACGGTGAGAATATTTCTTGTTTGCCAGGGACTATTAAGAGATAGTCAACCGGATTAAACAGTATGGAGTAGTCTAAGAATCAGTAGTTACTGTTAAAAAAAAAAAATGGAAAACAAAGGGTTATATAAAATCATATTGAAATAACAAACATGTATTTTAAATATATTTGTGTGTATTGCATGCCATATTTAAAACCTTTGAATAAATAAAGTGAAATTATGGTAAGCTCTTCAGTTTTTGAGCTTTAGTAGCCGACATGATCCAAAAAATGCATCAAAGTATTTGTCTATGAAATCTCTCTTTGAAGGCCGCCATTGTTGTAGTGTTATAGACTATCAGCTGTTTTGTTGTAACCATAGCAACGTAGGACTTGGGCGATCAATTTGTTTTTTAATAATTCCAATTTCCCTCTATAAAGATTATATAAACAAATAAATAAATATGTTTCACACAATAATGGTTTAGATATAAAAATATACTTTTAACACTTGATGAGAATTCTCTGCTCTGTTTATCTTTTTTACTTCTGCAAAGTTTGGACGAGGGTCTCAGCGAGATCTGTACAGAAGTTCGTGGGTTCGAATCCCACATGTGCTGGTTAAAATTTATTTCGTGGTGGACCCACGAAATGAATCTTGATCTCACCCTGGCAAGAATAGGTTGGTAACCTGTCTGTAACATAGCCCGTCCCTTCTACCCTAGTTGGAGAACATAAGGTCGTTAAGCAACAACAAATAAAAAAGCTCTGATCTTTCACAGAATAGTGTTACTCACTATTCATTTGTTTTTCCGTACCGAAAGTAGTTCTTCAGTAAACATATTGTCATTATAGATTAAAAGACTATATATGTTTCAAAAATTTCTCAGAATCGATCAGTGACTGTCTTCGCTTACAATTCACCTGAGCATTAACAATTACAATAAATTGACACTAATGAGACTAATTAGTGCGAGAACGCAACTGAATAGAGTGCTTGATTGTGAGGAAGCGTTCGATAATCCGCCGCTCTGTCTTCCCATTGGCCGCACCTCGCTTTTTAAACGCTTTAAATGGATGAACAAACACACAAGCCCCTCAGGAAATCATTCGAGTGCCAGTGGTGATAATTTTAACGGGCCACTTTAGCGAGCTTAATTTATTATGATTCTTTTTTCATTTATTTTCCATGATATTCATTTATATTTTATTTATTTATCTATTTATGATATTATTTATTTTCCTAGTTTTATACTTTTGTCTAAATTAAACGGTATATTCTGGTTCATACGCAGAATAGACATTAGTTGTAATTAAAATAAAACACTAAAAATATATTGAAGACTTATTTGATTCAGAAAAGTATACAAAATAAGAACATTAAATGACCAGTTGTCTGGTTTTATTAATTGAATTCGAAACCGTCAAACATACACATTATTTACTTTATTTTATATCAATTTATCATAATTTACAACTGTACAAATATATACATCAAGTAGATGTGTTGATAACGATTACCATAACATGTCAAAACTTGAAAAGAACTACTCATCAGTAGCACTTCAATAAAAATTCTACACTAGAAGATCTCTAAGCCATCTTCTTTTCAGACACCTCAGAGGATTATCGAGAATGGAGCGGGAAGCAAGTTGAGAAACTAGTGGATTTGAACATATAAAATAAAATAAAATTCGTTAGTCGTCAATTTTATAACTATAAAACATGAGAAGGTTTTGGCATTAGAGACATGATGAGAAGTGCCTTGTGTCACCTCAATCTCTCTTGTTAATCATATTTCATTTTATTCGAGAGATATCATTTTATAACATATTTAATTATTCTTCCAACCAATCATGGGTAAAATCCTTGAAAAACCAATTTTAAAACCCTTATCCTAGATTCCCATCATATAATCACACATAACCATTTTGGATTTCGAACATCACACTCCAAAATCCAGCAATGTCATTGTGTGGTAGACCAACGTCCTACTCTCCTCCGCACTGGAGCGCAGAATCTAATGCTCGGGAGCCATTTTCGATGTAGAACATGTTTTGATCGAGCCTGGAACCCAAGCTTTACAAGCTCCTTAAATTCCTTTCTTTTACTTACTTCCTTATTATACGATTCTATCTCATTGATAGAATTTTCGAAGTAAATTCTAAATTTTCGTATTCTCCCATCTTTACCCAATATGCCGGTGTTTCTCAAGGTAGTATCCTAGGTCCTATCATCTACATGGTTTATACTCATCCTATTACCGTCCTCATCTAGTACGCTGATGACCCATGTGTGTTATCAGTAAATAATGATCCTTTCATTGCAGCTTTTAATCACTTAAATATGAAATAAAAAACTTCGTAAATAGTGTCAAAAATGGAGAATCAAAATAATTTCCAACAAATTTCATCATTAACCTATCCCCTACGCCGTAACCTACGACTTCCTTAACAATATTCCACTGATCCCCGTTCAACTGATCCGCAACCTATAACTCCATCTATACACACGACTTGCTTATAATCCACATAGCAGACTTAAATTACAAGAAACTGCTCGTCGTTGCAGACTACTACAAAATTTTTAGACAAGCGTTAAAATAAATAAATTTCAAAAGACGTATTTGCATGATAGTAATTAGAGCCATTTGGACATACACTAAGCATCTTCTCGTATCCAATCCTTACAATGCAAAATCCTTCGTCCAATCATCAATGTTACCTTGGAACACAACTGAATTTCGCCAATGATAGGCAACCAGAGATTCAGCGTCGGATTATGGCTGCTAATAGGTGCTATTACGAACTTCAGAAGTTCCTAAACTTTTGTTAGCGATGGCGTATTTAAATCAATAAGCTGCATCCTTCCGGCTTGCAGTCTTCAGTTCCCATCGATTAACTACAGAATCAAAATACAAAATATATAAAACTTTGATCAGACCCGTTCTCGCATAATCCTCAGAATGCTCAACGATGACGAAAAACCTAGAATCGTCCCTAGTCAGTTTTGAATGGAAGATTTTGAGAAGGATTTTTTGCCCTGTGTGTGTCAACGGGATATGGAGACTGAGAAAAACGTTGAGCTCATGAATTTCTCTTGTATATTTAACTGCTAGAATGAGCAATAAAGAAATCCCCAAAAGGCTCCTAGATGAAAAAATATATGGACGCAGAAAAGTGGGAAGACCTCGCCTGTGGTGGATGGATTGTGTGGCTGCAGACGGTTCAGAGAATGTTAAAAATGGGTTTGAGAGAGCAGGATCACAAGACAGAGAAGTTAGGCGGCTCAAACTAAGAAAGACCTTGACTCTTCACGAGTTGTTGCGCTAACAAACAAACAAACAATCCTCGATACTCCTTATTATGGCACAAATAAACTTATCCATAACGATCTAGAAGTCCTATATGTTGCAGATTTGGCCCAAACAAGATACCTATCCTTCCATGACAAGTTACCCACGTGAATCCACTAGTCTCTTAACTTACTTATCACTTGATTCCTGATTACCCTCCGAGGCGTCGGAAAGAATATGGTTAAGAGACGATCTAGTGTAGAATTTTATTGAAGTGGTACTAGTGAGTAGTTCTTTACATCTTATTGGGATGTCATTGTAATCATTGTGCACATTTACTTATTATAATAGCGTATATAGTTGTAAATATCAATAAAGTATAAATTAAAAAAAGTTAATATTAATATGTTAGTTTGTTCCCTAATAATCCTCAAAGTAGATCCCCTGACCACATTAGTAGGACAATAAGGCTGGTAAGTGGCTAAATGTACTGAGAAGGTAGGGTTTAGATATATCGCAATATAGGAGAAGGAAGGGGGGACTGGGGGAGTTGCCTAAGACAGTGATGTTTACTCTTAGCCGGCTAGTGGGGGTGTCATGTGTCAACTCTCCCGCTCAAATTGGAACTTCCCCATCTCAGCTCTAACTTATAACATCATATTATTTTATTTATTTTGGCTTAACTTGTTTAATTCGTCCCAAAGTTGTAATTTCTCTTCTTAGTTCCGCTTCTCTCTAGCAATGATATTATGTAGTAGGCACTTAGTACAGAAGAAAGTTCAAATGCGGAATTAATGGTAATCGTCTCCTTTTATATAGATATAGATTTCTATATGTCTATCTGTATAGAATATAGATTTAGATTTCTATCTGTATTTATTGGTTCAAAATACGCTTCATTCTTCTCAATAAGGCTGGGGAACAGGAAGAGAGGGGCGCGGAAGGTCCCTTTTTTTTTGGTTTTGTGCTCATATCTTGAAAACGGTGCGTCGTATACAAAACATGACTGTTTAATAAATTAAATTTTATTACATTCTCTACAAATTTTACTACATACATATTTTTCATATTCTGGGCCGTTTCCGAGATATACATGGCATATGTGAAGGGCTTTAGTATGTTTGTTTTACCAAGAAAAGTTAAAATATAAGTAACTTTTGACTGGTTGAAGATAAATTGGTATATACATGTGTATTTTGAAGACAATATAATTTTCTACAATATTATTTATGAAGACTTTTGTCGTAGGATAAACGTTTTAGATGATATGGAGGGTTGTTTAATATTAAACGGTTTTTTTTTCTCTAAAATGTTCACACTTGCCGAGCGTATATCTCGGAAACGGTACAGAATATGAAAAATGTGTATAGAATAAAATTTGTAGAGAATTTAACTAACATTAATTTAGTTTACAGTCATGTTTTGCATACGACGTAGGGCATGAATATACTTTTTTTAAATGATAAAGTAAAAATAATCAGAGAGAGCCTAATATGTTGAAAATCAGGATATATGTTTATCAACAGATAATTTATCATTAAATCCGCACCGATTGTCACTGTTCCCTGACAGGTTTGAATCTAGATATATATTTTTTATTATTACTTTATTCTTTTATTAATTGAAATTTACAACTGTATTAATAAAAACACATTTAGTAAGTATGCTGTATACAATACTAAATAATGGCATGATTAGAACTTGTAGAGGAACTACCCATTGGTAGTACTCTGATGAATATTTACAAAAGAAGATCACGAGGCCATCTTCTTTTCAGACGCCTCGGAGGATTGCCAGGAATGGAATGGGAAGCAAGTTGTGCTACAAGTGGATTTGGATGGGGAGTAAGTTTATTATGAAAGGATAGGTATCTGGTTCGTGCCAAATCGACGACATATTAAGGTCGTTGTGGATCAGTTTTTTTGTGACAAAGTAAGGAGCATTAAGGATTTTTCGAAGGATTTTGGATTGGAGTGATTGGATGCGGGAAGAATTCGATGGTTTGGGGGATCCCCATATCTCTATCCCGTAAGTCCAAATAGGTCTGATAATCGTCATTTAGATGAGTTTCTTGTAGTTAATCGGGAGATTTGAACGTTTGTCTAGTAAGTGTTGTAGCAGTCTAAATCGACGTGCAGCTTCTTGTCTTTACAATCTTGTGTGAGGATTCCAGGTAAGTCTCTTGTCCAGATAAAATCCCAGGTATCGTATTTGTTCCACATTATTTAGCGGTACACCATTAAAGGATACAGGAGGACAGGATGAGGTAGGTTTTCGACGGAGAGTAAAGGTTATTTGCTGGGATTTATCTTAACTCTCCAGTTATGACACCATTCTTCAATGGAAGTGATATGTGACTGGAGTGTCTGGGATATATTTTTTAAATTTTATTTGTTGAAATTTAGAATTTTATTTAATATTATATATTGAGTATATGTGAGGATTTTATAGATTAAGGCCTGAAATTGGGTGAATAGTGTGTGTCCTGTAATCCAAGGTTTTTCTTCGGAAACATGTTGTGGGTAGTTAGAAAGTAAACATACTAAAAGTCCTGGAGTTTTCGGGCCTGAATTACGGAAGCCCCGATGGAGTAAAGCCTCGTGGAAGACCGAAGGGAAGATGGAAGGGCAGCGTCTTCGAGGATCTGAAGAAAACAGGAATATCCATCAGGCGTGCCACTGACAGGGAAGACTGGGGAAGAGCCGTTGAGCTGGCAGAGGACCGCTTCATACTGTCTGTTGCGCCGGGAATGAATGAATATGTGAGGATTGGTAAATTTAATGTAAAATATCAATGCTCGTAAAGCACAAACCCCTTATAGAAATTAATTAAAAATAAAAGTTCTATTTTAGAAAATCCCGCGGTCAGATTTTTTTAGATTTTCCTAAATTATACCCTATTCTAGTATCTTTTCATATTTTAGTATCATCTTCCACCAGATCCATTCTTACGATTTCCTTAACTTTCTCTTGAATAGTTTTGATCTTCCTCTGTTTTTCTTTGGTTTCACTTCTATTTTTTGTTTTCGTTACCCTTCCATCTGTCATCCTTAATCCATGGCCTGTTTTTAATAGCCGTTTTACTATTGGTTTGTCCAAAACATTTTCCTCATTTCACGGATTTATAAACGTTTTTTCGAAAACTCCTGCTGGCAGATTTTCTGTCACAACTAACTATCCCACTAACTATCAGATTGATCCAATCACACGGTATGGGTGTCCATTTTACTAACAGGGTTCCAGCCAGGCCATATTGAAAATTTCATAAATAAATAAGAAATTATATATATATTTCACTCTTAATGATGGTAATAAGTTGTCTATCTGTAGCCATTTTTTCTTACATAATTTATTAATTACGCTAGTAGAGCATATCAATCCTTCAATCGTTCGCAAAATATTCTTTTAGAAAAAATGTTATTGTTTGCACAAAATCGTATTTTAGAAAAGTTTTGTTATTTATACATTTAAACATTTAGTGTTTTCCAAAAATTATTTTGATTGTACCAACACCCACAGTGGTTCAATATACAAAAATGAACAAATAAAAACCAGCAATAGCAAATAAATTGACGTTAATGTGAATACCTAGTGCGAGAATGCAACGGAAAGCCCAGAGAGAGTTACCATTTATCTAAAAGAAATTCCAGCCTGGCCATACTCGTCTGACAATTTATTAATATTCTAAAATAATAATTAATATAATATAAAATAATTAATAATAATTATTAATCTTGATTATCCGATTAATCAAATCCCCATAGGAATGCCATACTGATAGCTATGTCCGGAGTGGCTACAGTATGACCTACTGGAGTCTAATTTAACATTTATGCCAGCTATATATTTTACTATATAGCAAATAATTAAGTTATCATAAACGTATAGTTTTCACTCTTATAGTTTTTCCAAAGCCGCTTTAGGATAATGGTTTCAGATCTGCCAGAATTTGACGATTTTCGACGGCCAAAATTTCTTGACCTCTCCTTCTCTACAATTTAATTTTCGTCCTTTTGAAAATTGATTTGATATTTTCGGTTTTTAAAAGAACACTCTCTCTTCCGCTTAAATCCTTTCCACAGGACACTAAAGGATACTATTTTGAGATCTGCCAGGAGCGTGGATTTTTAAGGAACGTGAGATATTCCGGCTTGATGTTGATATCGTATATCGGATATACTCCTGATGAGGGTACTATATCTCTTGAATTTTACCTAAGCATCTTCAAAAAATTTTCAGAATATGCTACGGCTATAAAAGAACGATAAAAAAATTAATAGCAACAACAATATATAAATTGACGCTAATGAGACTAATAAGTGCGAGAATGCAACTAAATGTCTCGATTTTGAGCGATAATCCACCACTCTTCCCTATGTTCGCACCTCACTTTTTAAACGCATTAAATGAGTGAACATCTTCAGTGAGCTGGAGTGGTTGTTTCACGGGATTTAATTTAAATCACATTTATTAAATTTAACCAGCTATATGATGGAAAAATGAAATTCAGGATCAAAGAAATATATGTGGAGTTATAGCAAAAAATGTTTTTTTTAAAAACTTGTATTTCACAACAGTAAGGGGTTTTAGCGTGCTAGCATGTGTATTTCAAGGTACTTGATCAAAACTTCATATACAGAGTCTAATAGTAAATTCAACTAGCTTTATGATAAAAAAAAAAGAAATGGTGAAAAAAATAATCAGGGATGCAGTCAAAGAGGAACACCACGTCCAAGTAGAAATACTCTAATAGTGTGCCAACGTTTCGATCTGCCTTGCAGGTCTTCTTCAGGACCACACTGGAGAGGAAAGGAACGATGAGTCATCAAGGCAGGTCGAAACGTTGGCACGCATTAAAGTATTTCTTCTTAGACGTGGTGTTTCTCTTTGAATGCATCCCCGATTTTCTTCTTCTAGATTCATCTTAATAGTCAACTATACTTTTACCATTAACCCAGCGTTGGTCGCTAGATGAGCATTTTCTAATGCGATTGATTAGTGATTATTTGGATTCAAAATGAGTCGTGGATCTAACATGCTTGAATTGTTGGATAAAAAGCCAGTTGAGAAGATAAATTGTAAGTAATTAGTTGATAAATCGTCGTGAATTGTATTTATTATTTATTTATTGTATTTAATTTATTATTTTTCAATCATTTACTAGGAATCTAAAATTTTCACTATTCCACATTCTTGTTCGTGGCTGCTCGAGGCAATACAAAATAGATCTGGTATAGGTGTGCCCAAGAAATAAAAACATAAATACGAAAAAAAAAATTAAAAAGTGTAATATTTCAATTCGCAATGCACATAGTACATATACTTGTAATAATTGTATAGGATACACATTATTGTGTAAAAAGTAAAATATTTAATTTTTGTTTGGTTTCTTTGTTGTTTTTTTTTAGAATAAATATCTTGGTAAATTTTGTAAAAATATATTTTCAATCCTTATGCTACATACTACAATTATTGATACATTATGATGACATTTATAACTACATATTTAGCAACATAAAACAGCATTTTTTTATGAAACTCATGAAGTGAGGGAAATGCTCACCTAGCGACTAACGGTGTACCAGATCGGCTAGCTAACAACGCCGGGTTAAAAAAAAAGAAATTTTGGACCGAACAAATAGATTCGGAGTTATAGCCAAAAGAGTGCCGATAAATGTGATTTCGCGGAGCAGTGGAACTGACCGTAAGTTAGCCAATCTCTACAATGTACCCAAGCCCATAACTTCGCAAAAAATGGTGCATTTTCAGTATTTTTTTTTTAAATTTCGTACGTAATAAATCCTGCTACAATTTACTATATTAAGACATTCTTCGAAAAACCCTTCGTTGTCTTGTTATAGGTAAAAAATCGGTAACCACTATTTTGAGTATGAAGCCGACGGCTACCGAGTTAGTAAACTTCAGATTCAGACTCAGCACCCCAAAGAATATTAAAATCCGTTGAGAAAAAACGTTCGGCAGTTTTTTTTTCTGAAAACGAACTTCTGGAACCTTATTTTGCTTACTAACGCCATTTTGAACATGATTGGAAACAGCAGCTGTGGTTTTTCTTACACAAATTCATTGATGATTTTTCAGATAAACATTGATTTTTTTGAGATAACTATCATGGCAGGTTTAGTGTCGTCGGCTCCTGTATAGTAGCTGCCTGAGCGATAGATCTCTCATTGTAAGGGTAGGCGAAATCTTGCCTCCACCTGCCCACTCACACATAAGCTATATTCTAGCCCCTCAATCCATTATCCTACAATCTCAATTCATATTATAAAATAGTTTAATGAATAAATGGATCTGTTCCACTATTTCGCTTAAAAAAGCTTTTAATGTTAAGTAATATCAGAGTAGAAATATTTGTTTTCTAAAAGGCTACTTAAAGTAGAAAATATATTAAGGAGTAGCAGATTAAAGTAGAAAACCCCTCCCCACCTTTGAGACGAACCCTTTAAAGGGACGCTCTTATTAAGACAGAGGGCTAAAGGTGGCAGAGGTTAAGTTTGATCCCCGCCCTCTTGACAAGAATCTTCAAAATTATCTCAATCTTCTTCAGTTTGTCCTTTTCTTTTTATCTCTCGTTCGCCTCCTTTTTACCTCGAGATCGGACTAGATATTTTCATGATTTTTCTTCTCTTATTTAATTTTTTTTTGTTTTTGTAGAAATGTTGACTGAAAAAATATCTTATGGTAATAAATCCACAGTTTAAAGGCGCATTCAAAGTAAAAATAGTTTTCTAATTTTACAATGTTGTAATAAAAAAACCTCTGAGTTTACTTTTATTTTATATTAATATTTTAAAATACTTCACTTGAGGTACGTACGATGGTATACAACGTCTAATAAAATCATGATTTACGAATTATTTTTTAATTAGGATTGATGAATTAAATGCCACTTCTATTGAGATTATTTTATTTGAAAACTAGTTTCGAATGCTAAACATTCATCTTCAGTTCTAAAACATACAAAAATTTTTTCAACATATCAGTACTATGTTACATAGATTATATATACTAAAGTTTTTTAAAAATATAAGACAAGAAATCAAGCATAGGCACTCACCTTCGAGGTAACTAAAACACTGAATTTATGAGAAGTAAAAGGGGGCAGGTAGGTTAAGTTTTAGATTTACAACGGGGTTTCCCTTATTTATTTAGTTACCTCGAAGGTGAGTGCCTATGCTTGATTTCTTGTCTTATCTTTTTAAAAAACTTTAGTATATAAAATCTATGTAACATAGTACTGATGTGTTGAAAAAATTTTTGTATGTTTTAGAACTGAAGATGAATGTTTAGCATTCGAAACTAGTTTTCAAATAAAATAATCTCAATAGAAGTGGCATTTAATTCATCAATCCTAATTGTATTGATCCTTCTATATCATCATGCGTACCTCAAGTAATTATTTTTTACTTATATTGGATTTTTTTTTAATTCGAAGAGTAGTTTCGAATGTTAAAAAATCATGACAAGTTCTAAAAACGTACAAGAACTTCAAATCGTTAGCACATTTCTTCACAGATTACTTATATATTATTATTATTTTTATTTTATTGAAATTAACAACAGTACAAAATATATGCATCACGTAAATGTGTTGATAGTGAAAAAAATAACGTGTCAAAACTTAAAAAGAACTACTCATCAGTAGCACTTTAATGAAGTTTCTACACTAGAAGGTCTCTAGGCCATCTTCTTTTTAGACACTTCGGAGGATTATCGGGAATGGAGTGAGAGTCAAGCTGAGAGACTAGTGGATTAGTGTGGTTATGGAGTTGACTATGGAAGGACAAGTATCTGGTTTGGGCTAAATCAGCAACAAATGGGACATTATGAACTTTATGGATAAGTTTATTTGTAACAAAGTAAGGAACATTAAAAAATTTTCGAAGGATTTTGGATTGTAAGGATTGGATACGGGAAGAATTAGAAGGTTTAGTGGAGCCCTAAACTCAACTCCGTATGTCCAAATAGGCCTGAAACTTTCGTGTAAATGATTATTTTGTAATAAATCGGAAAGTTTGAACTTTTGTCTAGTAAATGTTGAAAACGACGGACAGTTTCCTGTCGTTTAAGGTTTGTATGAGGATTCCAAGTTAAACGTTTGTCTTTATGGATAAGTTTATTGGTGACAAAGTAAGGGGCATTTAGGATTTTAGATTGTAAGGATTGGATACGAGATAAATTAGATGGTTGAAAGCTCAACTCCGTACGTCCAAATAGGTCTAATCACAGTCATGTAAATAAGTCTTTTTTAATGAATTGGGAGCTTTGATCGTTTGTCCAGTAAATGTTGAAGTAGTCTGTAACGACGAGCAGTTTCTTGTCGCTTGTATGTGGATTCCAAGTAAGTTTCCAGTTGTACTCCTAGATAGCGGATCTGTTCAACAGTGGGATATTATTAAAGGATACTGTATGACAGGAAGACGTAGGTTTACGACGAAGGGTTATCGGATGGGATTTGCTTTATTTTAATTCTCCAATTTCGACAACATTTATATTAAATTTTAAAAATGAAATAAAACATTTTGATACACTCACTTAGAGACAAAGTTGAAGGGCTTCTAAAATATATCAGGACCTGCAGTAAACTAAATTTAAAGAGACGAAAGGGGGAGTTGGGTTGGTAGATTTGATCCCTACATTTATTAGTCAGGTAAATGGGCACTCCCATAGATTTTTCCTATGAGTGGTCGGTTTTTCTGTTCCTTCTGGAAGCAAATTTGGTAATTTATTTGTTATTATTGATAACTCAATAATTATGATGATAAAAGTATACTTGATTGTTAAGATCAATGGAGAAGAAGATAATCAGGGATGAAGTCAAAGAGAAACACCACGTCTAAGTAGAAATACTTTAATGGTGTGCCAACGTTTCGACCTGTGACAAAAATAACAGACTGATAAACAGATGACAAATGGAATACAAAATGACGTGGATAAAAACTATATACAATATAGGCTATAGAAAAAGACAGATACAAAAATCAGTAAACTAATAAACTACTGATTAAAAAATAGGACAGATACACGAATCAGTAAACTGATAAATTACGCATTTATGTATCTGTCCTTTTCTATAGCCTCTGTTTTACGTAGTTTTTATCCATGTCATTCTGTATTCCATTCGTCATCTGTTTATCGGTCTGTTATTCTTGCCACATCTATTATTTTGTTGATTATAGCCATGAAGAAGACCTGCAAGGCAGTTCGAAACGTTGGCACGCTTTAAAGTACTTAGATGTGGTGTTTTTCTTTGACTGCATCCCTGATTATCTTCTTCTCCACCCAATAATTATAATTGGTTGTCGGGAAATTAATGGAGGATTCCCTGTTATAAATCACTTATTTAGATAATAAACTGTTTACGTTTGAGGGATTATTTCTTTGTATAGATTCATTTGTTGAGCCTCTAAAATGGTTGTTTACCTCAAACTTAGACATAATCCATTTTGTATTTAGAACTCGGTCAAAACGGTCGAAAACTTAAACGAAGTGCGTGACTGCACCGTTCAACGGTGGTTTCAAAAATGTTTGGACGGAAAATTTCAACCTTGAAGTCAAAGATAGTCGTAGAAGAGCTCCGTCCCTTAGAGAAGATGTACGAAGAATAATTGTACGAGGACATGCAGAGAATCTCTCTCTCAGCAAATCGAACGTTACTAACCACCTCAATAGAGTCGGAGAAATAAAAAAGCTCGAAACTTGAGTACCAATGCATTAACTGACCACCAATGTCTCACGAACGACCTCACGAAAACTGAGCTTGGTTATGAGACTGTCTCATCCCCCTACTATCCAGATCTCTTGCCAACTGTCTATTATTATTATTATTTTATTTTTAATATAATAAATAATTTATATAAAATTAAATATAAAAATTAATATTTGTTTTTTATAACTATACTTCGCCACTTACGAACTTAGAATCTTTTTAAAATTCAAACCAATTATTTTTCGATTTCAATGAGCTAACAAGATTATATTTACAAATCTAATATTTATATCCCTGGCCATCCGAGCTGGGGGGGGGAGGTCATCGGAATCAGGAATCAATCTGCCCATGAAGGAAATGGAGGGGTAACCTAATTAAGGCTGCAAAATTAATGGAAACCTTCTCTAGGGTTATCTCTATTTTCACGACAGCCACTTCCCAAGTTTACAAGACAAATGCAGCAGTATTTCTTTGGCGAAATACAGTCAGTGAATTCCATTTGAAACTAGGAATTATATGATATTTTATAGAGATAACAATGTATTACCAATTGTAGTGGGTTCGAATCCCATAAGAGAGAGTTTGGACCCACGAAGTAAAGCTTGACCTTCTCTCTCGGGTTAAAATAGGTTGGTAACCTGCAAGATAACTTGGCCTTCCAGCCCCAACAAAAATTAAAAAAATACCACATTTTTTAGACTTCGTACATCTTAAGTATAAATCGTTCGGAGTATATTAATGTGTCTTGACTTTTTCAATTACAAGTTTGTTTTTTTTAATCGAAATCCAATCCGTCATTTTACTGGTTCGAGTCCAACGTTGATTGTCAATTGTTAATGCTTGATTTCTTTGTTTCTGAGGGCCCCAGTTCCAAGTACATGCTTACTTTATTTTATTAGTTCCTAGTAACCTAATTAATTTGCTGGTTTTTTTTTGGTTTTTTTTTTGGTTTTTTTCAATGACGTGTATAACCTTATCTAGCCCCTTTTGTAATGTTCTATATCTCTCTTAAATTCCACAAGTATTATGCAAAACATATGAACGATAAATTATTATGAAGACTGAAATAGACTTGGTGATGTCATCTCTTTGATTACTTCTTTTTCTTCATAATTGTTTTTACCTTATAGTGTTCAGATGCCTACTCAAGTAGTACCATGTCTCTGTCAAGGGGTGCTCTCCATGCTTCTGACCAACCAAACCAAATAAATGGATAAATATTTTTAGGATAGTTTAGTGGTTATGCTCACTCAAGTAATTCTTGGCCTTCCTTTGAATCGTTCTCCTGTTAATTTGCCCTCCACAGTTTTCTCCGCCAAACGGCAGTCATCCATTCTCATTACCAGGCCGAACCATCAAAGCTGTCCTTTCTTAGTTATCTGATTGGTGGGTTCACTTTTCAGTGTAGCCCGTATTGTTGTGTTACATATCCGCTCTCTCTTGTTCTTCCTCTCAATATTCCTCAGATATCTCATTCCCATACTTCGTAGGAGGCTGTGATCATAAGCAGGGCCTAGAATAAGAATCCATAAGAGAGGAGAGACAAATGCTGAGGGATAATTTTGTATCTTATGCCACTTATATCTTATTTTTAAAAAAAATATTGAAGGTAAAGAACATCCTTTCTGACATCGCAATTCTGGTGTTAATCTCCGTACTCAGCTTCTCACTCCTACTCATTATTAGTCCTAAATACTTTAAAATGAGGATAAGCTCTATCGCCACATCAACGTGGAGCCTTTTTTTTAGCACTCTATGCGGATGGATATCGAAAGAAAAATGTCGATATTCTATATCAACAATTTTTGATGTCTATCGATATACGATATATCGGTGAACCCAAATATCGATATACTGTTTTTTTTTTTTAATGAAATACCATTTTAATTGACCTTCGGCCCAGTGACAAGATTGAGAAAGAGCTGCAGAGGATCCGTCGGTGTAGAGAAGAATCGTTGAGAAGGCAAAGGTCCTTCTGGACTGAGAGCTGAGAGAAAAAATAAAACGTAATTTTCATGTATATATATATATTTTTTTTCTCGACTCCCAATGGCCATTGGCTGCTATTAACTCTAGTTTTGCACTATTATAGAACCCTACTACCCACTGTATCAGATTTGGGTAATGGGATTTTGTTTAATAGGACTTTTGGGTAGAAACTACGACGTGGAGTAAAAGTAATGTTATGTAAAAGGTTTTGGTTATAGTAAAGAGATAAATAATCTCTTTAATAATAATATTAGGTTTTGGTTTAAACATTAATTTATGCAGGAAATCCTGCATTAATTTCCGGACAACCCAATAGTTAAATGTGTCCCAAACATTTTCCGCATAACATTAATAAATTTCATTATTTAAACCTTTTCTAGGAGGTTTGGTTACTTTTATTAAAATATACATAGTTGAATATTATATTTTTATAATATAGAGAAAACGATATATGTATCATAATATTTGAAAGAAAAAATATCGTACTATCAAAGAAAAATGTCAATATTTTTTATATGTCTTGAATCGATACTCATCCCTACTCCTATATTAGATTCAGGTTCTGGAGAGGTGCCATTGGGTAATTACCGCAGTTGGTTTTTTTTAACGTATTTTAAGGGGGGGGGGGGCTGAACCCCTTCCCTGTAATACGCCCATACTCTAGCCCATTAGACAGCCTGAACAAATCCTCTTTTCATATGGAATGGTGTGCGTACCTTCTCGTAAAAGGAAAAAGAAAAACTAACTACACCTAAAAATGGCTAAAATAATGACTACTGTCCATTTACTCAAATCCATTCATATTTTATGTTTTTTAATAAGAACTTTATTATTGAATCAAATTTTAATCGTATTTTTTCACCATGTTCATATTGTTGTTTAAGAATTTGATTTTAATTTAATCCTAAACCTGTTGTATTATGTACCTCAGCAATAAATACTTAAACCCTAGGCTGCATCTATAATTTATACGACGAGCGATGCCCCTATCTGGATATCGACAGGGTTTGCACAAGGTCACAACCCAGTTCTGAGAACTATCAAATTGTCTATGTACAACCGTCCTATTATACCAATTGTAATCGATCTAAACTCGTCAATGATGTAAGCTGTCCCTAATAGCGGCCAGTCGCTTTATGATAAACCAAGCCGGAATGTTTTATTTATTAATTAACTTTTATTGTAATATACATTGAACTTAAGATGAGCTGTAATTTTTCAAAGTTAAGTACTTGTTTAACCTAATACTGATATCACTTTAATTTTTTGCCTCTGCCCTCGCGAGAAATAGTTAATCCATGAAGTTCTGATTTTGTATATTTAAATTATAATTTCATTAAAAAATGAAAGTAAATAGTCCAGTCAAATGGTTTTAAAATAAGGCTTGAAGTGGAAAGTTTATGGGTAATTGTTTTTTATGGCTTACTTTATATTTTTTGGAGTGCTGAACATGAATCTCAAGTTTTCCATCGGCGAATATGAGAAAAAAAAGAAAAAATTAAGAAAGTTTTAATTTTTTTCATTATTTTGCTTGTAACTTGCAAACTAATCATTTTAAGCAAAATACCTTTCTATGTTAAAATAAAGAGGAGGAAATGACCTACAATTTATGTCCTTATGTTTTTTTTTGTCAGGCGTAAGGTATCCAAAAAGGAATTTGGTCAACTGGGCGCCAGTCCCACTTCTACGCTAAAATATGTTTGTCATACTTTTTTGTCAATAACTCCAAAACTAATCGTCTGATTAAAAATTACTTTTTTTCATCTTAAAGATGATGAAATGTACTATTGAACTCTTTATGTGAAGTTTTAATCAATTCTCTTGAATAAACATGCCAAAACGCTAAAAAGAAATCCGTACTGTTGTAAAATCCACGTTTTTTTGCACGTTTGTCACTATAACTCAGAAACTATTTATCCAACTCAAAAAAAAAAAGTTTTAATCAAAAAAGTGGTCAAATTTACTATTGGACTCTATATATAAAGTACCAATCGGGTCTCTTGAAATACACATGCCAGAACGCTAAAGATCCCGTACGTTTATGAAATCCACGTTTTTTTGGCACATTTTTCGCTATAACTCCGAAATTATTTGTTCGATTCAAAATTTCATTTTTTCATCTCAAATCTGGTTAAATTTAATACTAGATTGTATATATGTAATTTTTTTTAAAATGCCGTAAAACACCCACGCCAGCCCACTGAACATGTCATAATTGTCATATTTGACCAAATTATATATATTTAGCATGCTAGCTTGGGTGTTTCACGGGATTTAATATAAATTACATATATATATTATATAAAAGAAAGTTTAGCCACCTTTTAGATATAAAAAAGAAATTTTGAATCGAACAAGTAGTTTCGGAGTTATTGCGAAAAATGTGGATTCCACAAACGTACGGGATCTTTAGCGTCCTGGCATGTGTATTTCAAGAAACCCGATTAAAACTTCATGTATACAGTCCAATAGAAAATTTAACAACCTTTTAGATAAAAAAAAGAAATTTTAAGTCGGACATATAGTTTCGGAGTTATAGTGACTATTGTGCAAAAAAACGTGGATTTTACAGCAATACGGGCTTTTTAGCGTGCTTTCAAGGGACATTATTAGAACTTCATATTTAATAGTCTAATAGTAAATTTAACCATCTTTAAGATGAAAAAAAGTAAGTTTTAAACGGACAAATAGATTCGGAGTTATTGACAAAAAAGTACGACAAACATATTTTTGCGGAGAAGTGGGACTGGCACCAGTTGGCCATATTCCTTGTGGATACCTTACGTCTGACAAAAAAAAACTTAAGGACATAAATTGTAGATCATTTTCTCTTTTTTATTTTATAATAGAAGAGTATTTTGCTTAAAATTATTACTTTGCAAGTTACAAGCAAAATAATGAAAAAAATTAAAGCTTTTTTACTTTTTCTAATTTTTCTCATATTTGCCGATGGAAATCTTGTTGGAAAACTTCAGATTCGTGTTCAGCACCCCCAAAAATATAAAGTAAGACATAAAAAACAATTGGACTAAAATGGATAAGTTGTAAGGTATATAGGTTTCCAACCTAAGAAAAAAGGAAACATAAAAGAAAAAAAACTCAATTTTTCCTTGATTGGGAAAAACAATATATTATAACTAACTCGATGTGTAATCTACTGCTCTTCCCACTTTGCATTTTAGTATAAAAAGGATCAAATTAATTAAATTAACAATCAATGATTATTCGAAAACAAAGTTGAGAGAAAACAGGGGATTCATACGTGACCTTTTTCATTCAAACCAACAAAATAGCTCCTAAACGGTAGGAGCCAGCAACAAATGCAATACGACAAAAAATATTCTCCGTTAAGTTTCTGATAAGGAAATTATCGGCAAATTTTCGATCCGAGCAACACTAACAGAGCTATAGCGTATCAAAGAAGCCCCAACAATTAAAAAAATTAGACCTTCCTCACCTTTTTTTATTCAAACCAATATGGCTCCTAAACATTAGGTCCTAATGACAAACGCTATATAACAAAAATAAATCTCCATTAAATTTATAATAAGAAAACTATCGAAAAAATTTAGATGCGAGTAACCCTAACAGAGCCAGTGCGTGTCGAATTGTTACATTTTGACTGTGAAAATAATGTTACACCAAAAAAGTAGAGACCCCAAGCCAAAAGACATATCCATATAAAAACTGGTGTTATCGTTTTTCAATATATTCTCATATATTCTCCACATTAATAATACAATGCTTAGCAAACTTTTATTTTCTATGAAAACAAAATAATTTTCTTCTTTGCCTAAAAAGTGTTTCTTCCACTGCTACGTGGACCTCTTAATCCAAGTCTGGGCAGTAGGGTGAATTAGTGATTCCTTGGAATTCTCCTTCCTTCATAGGGGCCTTGGAAAGAAATGCTTTCTGGACACAGAGGCTGTAGTAAAGAAGCCAAACACTACAGCTGAAATTACGCCGTTCTTTCTTTTCGATGGCGTCTCGAATTCGATGAAGTTGGGCTGTATAATACTCGCCATTACCTATGGTGTTCTTTCATAATCTCAATTAGCAGTATTCCTTTAAAATACCGAAAATAATAGAATGTTCTTTACATTACCTCCATTTTTTTTACAGTAGAATATTTGAAGGGGGACTGCCCATACATACGCACTATTCAAGTGCTGTTTAATTTGCTCAGGAATAAGGTTAAATTAAAAAGAATCTAATTACTACGCGGTATTCGATCTTGAACCAGGTGATAATGCAAAGTTTCAACCAAGGTTAGGCACAGACTGATAAAACTGAGAAGTGCAGGGGATAGATATGAAGAAATATGCTGGTCGAATCGTCGGCACTCAATATAAAGTTTTTTAATCTCGGACGTGCATTTTATAACTCCTGATTGCATCCCTGACAATCTTCTTCATAAAATATAAAAAATAATTATTTTTTATGCGTGTATATATGCTTACAATCATATAGGAGGAGCAAAAATAACCATGCAAATTCCTACTTTTTTCTTATAGGATTAAGAAAAGAATAAAATTGTCGACCCCATTAATTTTAAAATAATGAATTACTATTTTTTTTAATTAAAACTTCAATTACTAATTAAAATTATCTAATTGTAAGTTATTTTATTATAGGGGCGGGTAAAGACATGACAGTTGATGCTAGTAAATTTATAATTTATTTTTATTTTATTTCCCTCACGATTTCTTCTTTTCTAATATTTTCTTCTTCTTTTTTTCTGAGATAAGAGAAATAGTGTTTTTTTTTTATATTTAATAGAGAAATGCACGAGTGTATTTATATGTGATCTTGAAGTGGTCACCATCGCTTTTCCGATGAAAGTTCAATAAAAAAATATAAATAAAAAAACGGTCGGAAGAACTTATATAAAATTATTTTCCAGATCGAATCAGGAAAATGCTGAATCATGACGAAGGAAAACTGGAGTGAAATCGGGCCATAAACCGCCTGGTTCAAGGGCCTCCAACTACTCAGGCTTATGCAGCCTTAAAATAGCTGACAGACATAAAAAGTATTGAAGATACTTCTAAAAAAAAAAATGGAATGGAACTTTTAATATCATTACTTAAAATTTTACTGTATAATTTTCAATATTTCATAACGCAATTCTTAAAAACTTTTGCTAGACATTTTTAGTTTATACGAGATTAGTAGTATTATAATCATATTGTTTTTTTTCGCTGATCAGCTGTTTCAATGTTACCTCCCTCAGCTGTTTCAATATCATCTCGTTTTGTTTAATACATAGGTTATAGTGTTTATAGCCTGCAGTGTTTATAACCTGCAGTGTGTTTGAACCACTATTAGTTAAAAGATCAGCTGTCGCTATTCTGGTCAATATTGGATTATTTTATTTATTTATTTTTGTAAAGAGAAGGTAATCACCAGATTTTATATTAACTGGAAAGTTGTTGAGTCTTTCGAAATAGAAGTTTACTAAATTCATTTAAAGAGAATATGAACATTCCTTAAAACAAATCATCTTGTCCCTATTTGTTTTAGGTTTTTATGGGTTGGTCATTTATTTATAGAACACATCTGGGCCAAAAAAAAGTAGTCATCGGTAAAAGATAATTTTTTTGGAAGAAAATTATGGATCATTATAAGTTTTAGAATGTTAAAAATTATGATTTTAAAAAAACAGTTTTATAAATCTTTGATCAGCAAATCGCCAACGCCAACCACGAATTCGTATTTTTCTGATGCCACTAAGAAAGTTATGATCATGATAGCTCAAATTTCTACTAAGTACACAGAATAAAATTTGTATACATTTCCTACTTCATTTATACCTCCAATGATTATTTTCCTATAACATTTCCCCAAGATTTATCTTCAGGTTCACTTGGCGTAGATAACACGTGCCTAACCGATTTTTTGAGGTGAATTGGATTCTTCCTAATTCTAGACAAAAATACTTCCCCGCCACCTTTCTTTACCAATCATTGAGAGCTTAAAAAAAACATTGCGTTCCTCCATCCACCTTATGAATACAACCCTATATTCAACCTTCTAAGCCTCGCTGTACATACCCTCACATTGAATTGCTTCCTTTGTCATTCATGCTCCTTCATTTTGGAATCCCCTATTCCAATGTTTCTTCCTCAGTTCCTGCAAACTCATCCATTTATTTTATCACCTTCTCTATAAACAATCATTGTAAGTAATGTGCGTATCTTTTTTCCTTGTTGGATGTAATTTTTTTATAATAAATATATTTTGAAATCACCGACGTTTCATTTATTATTAATCTATCTGACAATCGTTCCAGAAGGGTACAGCATGTTTATTCATTTATCATTTTTATATTAATATATTTTTCATATCATTTCTTATTGGTTCAAAGCGTGTTTTTCGATAAAATTTGGAAATTTTCGTTTAGTGAATAATTTATGTAAAAAACTAGATTTGTGACTAATAGCACTCACGTATAAATTATATGTATACATGTTTGTTGATGTATACATATTTTTGTTCCTTCAAATTATTACTATTTTAGACATAGTGTAGACTCCCCTCATTTCTCAAAAACCTAGTGCTAGTGATGTCTGCCCTTTTAACAACTATTCATCAATGGGAGTATACTACTATGTCCCAAATACATTAATTACGCATCATTATTTATTTATAATTATTTTACTTTATATATTGTTATATATATGGTATGTATATGTAGCTTTAGGTTTCAAATTAGTGCCTAACTTGTGTTAGACCGAGAAAATAAATCCTTTATCAAAACAAAAAAAATGTTCCCTAATCAATTAAAGGTAAGGTTTAGTTCGTTAGCCCAGCGGCTCGGGTGGCGGCAGGGGTTTAGTGGGGAAAAAATAAGTATTTTCATTGAATTGCGTTACAATTTTGTAATTTTTTTTTCTTTACTTATGCTTAGGAATTTTATGGTATTGTATTGCGTAATCCGTTTCTCTTAGGTTAAAATGCAAGTATGTAAAATGACAAATGATATAAACAAAACTAATAATAACATTGTATTGAAATTGGCAAGAGTTACTGTTGCTAGGCGACATAGACACGCCTAGAAGATTTAATTCGTTGCTAAGCGACCAGTATCGCTAGAAATGGCGGCCAGTAGAATGTAAAAATTTTTTACAGCGCAGGTGATTTCGTTTGGTTAAGTACAGTAACCTGTGAGCTTATGTTCAATGAAATAGTGTTAACCGTTGTTCAATAAATCGTCGTTCTGTATTGTTACATTGAATAACCTTCTTTGTACAATTTAAAAATCGTTTTTAATTAAACCATTTGTTGTATTATCTCCAAAACTGTTGAAATAATTTATTTTTGCATCACATTTCATTTGACTTAGGTTATTACCAAAATGTAACAATCAAACCATTAAACCTTAATATTTTCTTAGCTTATCATGTTCTGGTTATATTTTACGAGAACTAGGTTATCGTGCGAGGAGTTCAAAACTTTTAAGACACTGGGTACAGGTTTAAGAGAAATTGCAGTAGGCGTCAGTTAGCGCGATGCCCACTCCCAATTATCTTGGGGTCACTAAACTGAACCTACCTGCCGCTCCGTGTCTTTGAGTACGATCAAAGTGGCTGTGAAGATTTCCTGGTGGAATAAGATAAAATCAACTAACCTCAGTCAATCTTCGTTTTATTTTTATTTTTGTGATTGATTTTGGTAAATTCTATAAACAATATTAGAATAACTGGCCGTTCTACCACCTTCTAACTCTCTCTATCCTCAAATCGGACATGTTTCCTTCAAAAATTAAAATCTATATATCCTACTTCTATATTTGTTAGTCAGATTCATCAAACAGATTTATTTTGCTGTATCTTTCTTCATATAGATTCGTAATATTTTTTTTTGTTCTAAAATTATTTTTTGTAATCTTGTTGAAATTCAGTAAAATCATCTCACTATCTCTTGGCGTCTTTCCGGAAGTATTGTCTGCGTCAACACCATGCAAACGGGCACAGGCAAGTAAGATAAACTTACTGTATATTAAATTATTTCCATAACTTTTATTTATCCCCGTTTATTTTTTTCTCTATCTATTTCTTCTTCCACTTACAGATGTTTTTTTTATATAACTATAATTTTAAGCGATGTTTTTACTAATTTACTAAGTATGAAAGCTGATAATTATTTTTATTCTAAGATATTTTCTTTATAAACCTTCAAACTTTTTCTTTTCGATAACCTACCTCCTCTCAAGAAAAAAATTAACGAAATCTAGCCTGTTGAAAAAAAAAAAAAAAAAAACAAAAAAAAAACAGATTGTTTATTTAAGTCTGTTTGGATACTTACTTTTGCTCTGAAGTTTCCAGGGCATTTTCTAAACTATTTGAAGAAAGATTTTAATTTCAGCCTGCATGCTTATTCAGCTAGCTTACTAAATTTTTAAAGAGACATTTTAATTTTTTTAAATTTAATTTCCAAAACAGGCTATAACGTCAAGGAACAGCCCATCGTTCAATATTTACTAGAGAAACGTTAAAATCTTCCAATTAATTACAAGAAACTTATTTACATGACAATTATCAGACCTATTTGGATACACGGAGTTGAGGTTTGGGGCTCCACTAAACCTTCCAATTCTTCTCATATCCAATCCCTTTAATCCAAAATCCTTAGAAAAATCCTCACCTCTCTTTACTTTGTCTAAAAAAACTTATCCATAAAGGTCATAATGCACTATATGTTGCTAACTCAGCTTAAACTAGATCATTTTATAATAAACTTCATGGCTATTCAAATCCACTAGTATATCAACTTCCCATTCTATTCGAGAGAACCCTCCGAGAAAAAAAAAAAAGATGGTGTCGGGTTCTCTTAATATCAAACTCTTAGTTGCGCTAAAGAAGCAATTGACATGACATTATGAGCTTTATCTTCACATTTATTGAACATGTTTATGTTATTGTATATACTTGTAAATTTAAGTAAATATCTTCTTCTTTTTTTTTTTAATGGAATTTTAACTCTCTCTTCTCTTTTCATATTTTTTTTTTCATTATTTCATATTAAATCCCAACAATTATATTATTTTGTTATATTTTAATTATAATATAAGTTCCGGGTGAGCTAGTGTTCCTCTGCCGAGGGTCAGCAACTTATTCTTCTTGGGCGGCGAACATTACCCTGAAGACTCCTTTAGGAAGTGGACGCCAGACGGTGAACAACCCCCTCCCCTTTCAATTACTGCAAGATTCCTTTAAAGTCGGCTGTCCTGCCATAACACCGCCTGTTATCGTTCCGTACGTTCGCAGTTACATTTTATTGCTTTGTTAATCCCCGTGCCTCGTGGCTACTTGCCTTCAGTTACAGCTTTTACAAGTGTACTTTATTTCCTACTTTACTGCTCCTAATTATTTACGAAGCGGTCATTAAGACCCTGGTTTAAGTTATTAAACTAGGTTCTGTTCTATATATAACTAGAAGAAATAATTAGACTCCTAGTTAATTATAAGTATCCAGTTATTTTCTTAAAACTACTTTCTCTGAGGCAGTACCCTTTTGAACATTAGTCATTATAGAACAGATCCTTTAATGTGTACTGCATCTGGATAAGAGACTAACTTAGAATCTTCCATCAAGACTGAAATGGCAAGAACTACTCGTCGTTTTTGACAAATTCAATATTTACTATATGAACACCACGAACTCATTACAAATTTATATCAACAAACTCATTTACATAGCTTTTTTTGACATAAAGAGTTGAGTTATGGATCCCCACTAAATTGTGTCCAGTCCTTAAAGTCCACATTCCTTTGAAAAATCCTTGTCACAAATAAAATTATTCAACGTCATAGTACGTTTAAAAAATGTAGCTTACTTGACTCATACCTTTGATAATAAACTGAATAACCAATCAAATCCCTTCTATCAAATTGCTTCCTATTCGATTCATGGTAACCCTCCGAGGAATAAAAAAAAAAAGAAAGAAGGCCTAGGGAGGGGCCTTCTTAGGAAAAAAGAATTTCTCTCGAAACGGGAAAATTAATAGATGATGGGTATCACTAGTTTTTCCCAATTTACGTTTTTGAATTAAAAGGTTTATACCAGATACCTATCCTTTCATAGTAAACTCCATAACTTCAAAAATCCACTAGTCTCTCAATTTGCTTCCCATTCTATTCCTGATATCCCTCCAAAGCCTCTGAAAAGAAGATGTCCTAGAGACCTTCTAGTGTAGAATTGTTATTGATGTGCTACCAATGATGAGTTCTTTTCAAGTTTTGATATAAATTGTAATCATTTACAACATATTTACTAGGTTTATATATTTATTGTACAGTTGCAAATTTCAATTAATGAGGGGAAAAAAGAAAAATTTAAATTAGTTATATTAACTAGTAGTGATTATTCGAAAATAACAAAATTGAGAGTTAATAGGAGTTGAAACTTGACGACTATTTTCATTCAATCAAATATAGCTTCTAAACGGTAGGTACTAGTGACAAATGTTATATAACAAAAAATATTTTCCATTAAATTTCTGATTTAAAAACTCTTGAAAAATTTTCGATGCAAGCAACACGAACAGAGCTATAGCGTGTCAAAGTGTTAATTGATGAGAGTCAATAAACGTTACACTAAAAATATACAAGGTATTGACCCACAATCAAAAGACGTATCCGTGTCACTAATAAACTTTTCCGCAATTATCTTAATATTCGAAATGTAGCTAATTTGACTCTAACCTTTCACAATGAACTCCATAACCATTCAAATCCCATCTATCGAATTGCTTCCTATTCGATTCGTGATAAACCTCCGAGGAATCTGAAAAAAAAAGATGACCTCGGGACCTTCTTAGGGAAAAGGGTTTGATGGATGAAGGGATTATGTAACGAAACACAAGTTTGCGTAATTTATGTTTAAAGTTTTTTTGTTATTTTTTACATTTTCCTTTAGCAGGAAAATGCTACATAGCATAACGCCCTCTTCATCTTTTTCATATATTTTTTTAATTGTTCTGAAATATTCATATTTTGTTCATATTCATATTCATATTTTGTACTTATGCATATTCTTCATTCAATGATCTAGATTGTGTTTTGTTTTTTTAAATTGACATAATACACCGAACCCTTCATTTTTTTGTAATAGTAATTTATTTTAAAGCGATGTAGCGCTACCGTTATCGAGAAACGAAACATTTTTGTAACGGCACGTCACTCTTATGTACTTTTAATACTTTTTTTTGTATGTGTAAGTATATATTTACATTTCTTTTTTTAAATAATTAAGTTGGAAAAATTTACTATTTTTATTACATAAATAGTTTTATTTTTAATAAATAATACATATATATTCGATCGATGCACTGTATACAGTATAGAGCGAGTTTTATTCCACTGGTATTTATAGTATGCTTAATTTTCAGAGAGGACTGGCCCAAAGGGTTGTATTTTTCCCTACACGATGGGTGTGAAAAAAAAAAAAAAAGAATTTTTTTTTAAACTTTAAAATATGGATTAAAAAAGCTCCGCTTCGGATATATATTTCTTTACAATAGATATGGCTGTGTCAATGAATAAATGGTCCGATTAATTATAGATTATTAAGGTTTACAGCTGATTTTAGTTACTAGAGAATTCAAATTTAAAAAAAAATTATGAAAAATAATTAGTTATAAAAAATATATATATATAGTACTAGCATCTCCCGTTTATTCGTTTATCAATAAAAATCTTGTACTGAAATTTGCGATTGAGCATTATATTTCTTCAATATTTTTAACCATAGCAATAGTTTTTAATCTGGTTAAAATATAGATTAGGTGATGGAAGATTAGGTGATTATACATAAAAGCATAATTTTTATTTTTAATGTATGAGTTGGATATCCAGAGGGACAGAAACTATTAAGAAAATCTGGCGGATAATGGACTGCATCTATCAGTGCTTATAGCTACAGGCCCATGATTCATATTTTTACAAACAATATCTAAAAGCAAAGGGTCGACATTTTGTATTGATGAATGTTGAGGTAGGCCAAAACGACGAGCAGTTTCTGGGATTTTTAGTATTGTATTTGGAATCTTTCTTGTATATTTTTTTTCTTATATAAATTTATTGAAATTTACAACTGTAAAAATATATACGTTAAGTAAATGAGCTGATAAAGATTACAATAACATGTCAAAACTTAAAAATAACTACTCATCAGTAGCACTTCAATAAAAATTCTACACTAGAAGATCTCTAGGCCATCTTCTTTTCAGACGCCTCGGAGGATTATCGGGAATAGAGTGGGCAGCAAGTTGAGAAACTAATGGATTTGAGTGGTTATGGACCTTACGATGAAAGGATAGGTATCTGGTTTGGGCTAACTTAGCAACATATGGAACATTAAGGCATTTATGGATAAGTTTATTGGTGACAAAGTAAGGGGCATTTAGGATTTTTCGAAGGATTTCGGATTGTAAGGATTGGATACGAGATGAATTGAATGGTTTAGTAGGGCCCCAAAGCTCATCTCCGTACGTCCAAATAGGTCTAATCACAGTCATGTATTAGTCTTTTGTAATTGATTGGGAGCTTTGAACGTTTGTCTAGTAAATGTTGAAGTAGTCTGTAACGACGAGCAGTTTCTTATCGCTTTAGTCTTGTATATGGATTCCAAGTAAGACGTTAGTCCAAGAGGAGTCCTAGGTAGCGGATCTGTTCAACAGGAATTAGTGGAATATCATTGAAGGATACTGTAGGACAGGAAGTCGTAGGTTTACGAAAAAGGGTAAAGGTTATTTGGTGAGATTTGTTTGGGTTTATTTTGATTCTCCATTTCTGACACCATTCTTGAATGTTTAGGATATGGGATTGGAATCTATGTAAGAAATTTTTCGAAATGAAATCCTCGGTTGAGAATCTGTTTTACTACTAACAGTCATTAAATGATACTATAAAATAATCATAGGTTTACCACAAATAGACCTAGCAATTAAAAATTTATTTTATTTTTTTATGTTTTCATCTAAGGTATTTTTTTCTATTAAAATCAACCCATTGTATTTTCTTCACCATAATTATTATAATAAAACAGATTCACGCTGTATTAATAAAAATTCGCATCAGCAGGCATTGTTGCTGTTTTGCATATAAGTAATATTTATATTTTTTATCTTTTTTTTCAGGTTATCCCCAACCGCAGTACAAATACTTAAAAGATGGCGAAGAACTGGGCGATTTCACAACGGAACATTTCTACAAAATTATCAACACGCGGAGGGAAGATGGCGGAGCGTACCAATGTCTTGCCAAGAACGACGTTGGAGCCATCCTCAGCAAGAAGATAGACATCGTTGTTGCATGTATGTACAAAGATATATATTTAGATTAATTAATTTGGTTTTACTGATTCAAAATTACTGACTCTTCAAGATTAGATTAAACATTGGAAAATCAAACTAAACAATTGCGCAGACTAAGACAGTAAAATACTTAGGACTAACTATCGAAAGAAAGATGGCATGGTCCCCTCAAGTTAAACAGACGCAACTTACTTTAAATAAGCGTCCACGACTCTTGTTTTTCTGATACAAATAAGATCCTCCCTGTAACTAAGACGGCGCCTTTGGACTTAGGCATCACAGATATATTTTTCAGCTAAAAAAACTCACATATACAAACTACAAACACTTCTATCACAAACATCACGACTAATTACACGATCTCCCTGGTACGTAAGTAATAGAACTTTGGTTACAGACATCCATAACCATTGCACTAGCCTAAATCAAAACATGATTACAATAAATATTCTCCAAAAACCAAACCGAAGGTTAAAAAGAATCTCCTTAAGTAACAACCAACCTAAAATAATGTCAGGTTGAGGTACTTATGGGTCTTATTTCCTATAGTTTTTTTCTAAATTAAAGTAAATTTAATGCTCTACAACTTTGATTCTGACAATTGTTCTGATAAACGATCGTGAAAGGCAAAAGAAGCAGATGTTTGTCAAAAAGTGAGGTAAAAAAATATTTTATTTTTTTCGAAAATTATTGATTTTCAATAACGTATATCTCGAAAACCGTTGAAAGTTCGACAAATATTTATAGAATCAATTTGATAGTAAATTTAATTAGCTTTAATTTTTATTTGAAACATATTTTTCTAAAGTCGACTGTTTTTTGAAATATAATCGAAAAGCCGAAAAAAATTAATTTCTTCCCTCCTCCGCCACAGGGGCGGGGACTTTTAGTATGTTTATCTTCTAACTACTCCTAACGAAGCTATGAAGTCAAAAATAATCGCATATTAATGCACTCTACGCCCCTCATTTCAGCACTCATTGACTGGATGGATATGGACTATTCCTCAAAGAATCCCTTATTTGTATTTTTGTTATGCCGGATGGTATACCTGATTCGCCTGTCGATAGTTTTTTACACATTTGACGCTTAAGACCACATCTATAAAACCAAGTTATAATAATATTAATAATGTGAACAAGATTATTTAATGCTATACCAGAACCATAAAAAATCATTCGATTTATTCGGGTTCGAATCCCACCGGGGTGGGTTAAAATTTATTTAGTCGCGGGTCCCATAAATGATTCTTGACCTTTCTAGCCACCCTACCCTACAATTGGTTGGTAACCTCTAGAATAACCCGTCCTTCCTGCCCTATTTGGAGTACATACGGCCATTAAGCCCCAACAAACAAAATACAGCTCGCTACAAAACATTGTTACTATTATTAATAAATCATGTACAGAAACGAGGTTTTCAACTTAGACGAAAACCAATTCTCTTGCTTCAGTCCTATACTATCCTATACAAAAAGCTGACATTTCGAAATAGTTCTTGAAGAACTGCTGTGTAGCAAGAGTTTCCATTTGCTACGCAGAATGGAATGGGTCAGCGTCACGTCCACAATGTGGATAATGGCCGAGGTCGAACGAACGCTGAAGAACTAAGAACGTGAGGCGGACAATATGCTCTCTGAAAGTGAACATTCTTCTCTGGGGTGCTCTTGTTCTTCTGTCCTGGTGAAGAAATAGAGAAGCCATATTGGTCATTGCTGGACTAGATATTCTGATCTACTGTAATGAAGCAGTTTATATCAAAGAACAATGAGACGTTGGTCATTTGTATAAAGTGATAAAAAAAAATTATATAAATAAATTAAAGCTTTTATAATTTTCTTCTCGACTGTAAACACTTAATTCATTCCCTTTTTCTTCCAAGACGGCAGCACTTTTTTCATTTAATACAACCTCCCAACCCCCTCCCCTCCGTGCAATGGAACCCATTGGGAAATAGGTTTGATGCTTGTTGGGTTTCTTGCAATTGGAACCTGTGACTTCCATAAGCCATTAATCTCGTGAGCAAGAAGAGGAATGGAGAAAAAAATGGTTCATAGTTATCATCAGTTTTAAAAAATCATGAACATAAGAAATCATTCTATATAATTTTCACAAATTAGATGACCTCACATGTGAAGAACATCATCTGTGGATCAAAGATCCTACAAGACTGTTCTTTTGAAAAAGTCAAGCAATAAATGAATTAGTCACAACACATTCAAAATATTCTCGAAGACGAAGTGGATGTTTACAAGAACTGGTATAAACTCCAGGAAGCAACTTCCAAGATATGACAGGAATAAGGAATTGCTCAATGTTTATGACTCGGGACCTCTGGACAATGATCCATATGAGCCAAAATTTTATAACTTGAGGTACGCATGCATGATGATATAGATGGATCAATACAATTAGGATTGATGAATTATTTGCCACTTATATTGGAATTATTTTATTAGAATTCTAGTTTTGAATGCTAAACATTCACCTTCAGTTCTAAAACATACAAAATTTTCAACACATCAGTACTATGTTGTATGGATCATATACATATACTAAAGTTTTAAAAAATATAAGACAAGAAATCAAACATTGATACTCACCTGAGGAGATCTAAAAGATATCCATCGTGGAAAGGGGGAAGGAGGCAGGTAGATTAAATTGTATAAATTATTTTTCAAGCCCTCTGACTGAAAAGCATTGCATCACAAATAATAAAACTTGAAATTTTGGAATTTTACAGTTTTGTTCAAATTTAAAACTTCAAACGATTTGTGTGATCTAAAGACTGCCTCTATTCCCAGATCAGGGTCTTACAGATTCCGAAATTTTTTAAAAAGCATTTTCGTTTTTCCCTATTTTATATTCTTAGTACTTTTTTGTGTAGTTTAAATAATTTAATGTAAGCATTTTATTCATTATCATAATCCTTCTATTTATTACATTTATTATCTTGCTCCCATTATTCAAGTGTGATCCTGAATATATAAAGCAAAAAAATCTACCAAAAGAATATCCATTGATATGCAATGCAGTCTTGCTGTGACCCAATCCAATAAAATATTCTATTCATAGACCTTATCAATAATTATGTAATTAAACAGTTGAATACGGTTTTAATAATGTCATCTTTTCTTTTTATTTTAAATGGCAGATATGGGACTGTTCGAAGACCAAACAGAGAGGACAGTGACAGTGAAGAGTGGACGAGCAGCAGTGCTCGATGTACCCCCCATTGCCAGCCAGCCACCGCCTCTGGTCCAATGGCAGGCTGATGATGGCTCCCAGCTCTACGACAGGGAGTACGCACACTCCCCGGAGAGCCAGCTTATCATCTTGTCAGCCTCGCCTAGTCACCAGAAAGCTTACAGGTAATAAGAACATTATCATTATATATAGTGTATATTAGTATAAGTAGGATTTATGAGAAGAATGGCTCAGGACTGAAAAAAAAATAGAGAATGAAGCTACTCCATTCATTAGGGCACAAAGGAGGTTAGAAATAAAAAATAAATAGAATTTATTATTAAAGAACAGCTGATTGTAAAAAAACTTCTTTTTTTAGTTGATTTAATCTAAATTACTAGATTATAATTTCAGTTATTTTTCTTCATTACTATCCGTGAAAAAGACTTGTACATAAAAAAAAAAAAAAAAAAAAAAAAAGAATGTATAATAGATTTTACTGAAATATAAAAAAAAAAAAAAATTATAAAAACCAACACAACTTCACATTTCTAGAATAAAAATTAGTCTATTTGAAAAAATAAAATAAATAAATAAATAAAAGTTTTAGAAAATACTATACTGACAGGCAAATGATTCCACCCAATTGATTTTTTTAATTTTCTTGGCTAAAAGTTTCACTGTATTTTAGGTTTTTACATCCCCATAAACTTTAACCGAGGTATATAAAATGTGATTTGAAATATATCATGAGGAACATACCCCATCTGATACAAAGCTGTAATAAACCTTATTAATTTAAAATTTTGTAACTTTATTTTTTTTAAATACTGCTTGCTTTTATTTAGTTAATATTTTAAATAATCTAAATACGTTTCATATTACCCCGTCAAAGTGCATGAGAATATAATGTACACCTATAAAAGAATGAAAATTTAACCTAGAAAATTAAAAAAAATTAAGTGGATGGTAATTTTTGCCTTTCAGTATGCTTAAAATCTAGTTTATGAATATATCAATCAGCATAAATGATCTCTATAATTTTTGTAAAATTGTTGAATTAAATAATAAAATTCATATAATTTTTTTTATATTATTATGAAAAAAAAAAAAGAAAGAAAGACTAGACAGTTTTGGTTTCAAAAATTTAAGTTAGCCATCATCAGTCTTATTTATTAATTTATATTTATTTATTTTGTATATATTATAGCTTACATTATTTACTCAGAGATGGGTTTAAGAAATAGAAAATTGCAGTCTATATGTTGATGAATAAGCTTAATATTAATTTTTATTATACAAAAGACAAAATAATGCAAAGATTTTGTTTACATTGTAGTTTGTAGCGGTAGATCCTTGACTCTTGACTTCTGTTTAATATGTGATAGTTCTATGGAATTGTAATGAAACTGAATGATGTCACTTACTTAATATGCTAAACACCTCTCTGGTTGCCAAGTCCGAAGTCTTGCCTTCAGCATTAAAAAAAGTGATGTCACCACATTTTGGACACCAGGCATTACAAGTGATGTAATTTAATACTGTTTTGCATAGTGCCTCACTTGTCTCTTGTAAACATGCCAGATTGGTTAAAATTCCTTGAGAATTGTGTTAATCATTACCTTATAATAACTGTTTAGGCATTTATTTTAGTCATGAAGAATCAGACAATTATTTAATCCAGGCAATATTTTTCTTAATTTCTATATGTTCTAAGATATTAAGCCATAACTCTGAATACCAGTGGTTTTTTTAGATTTATATGTTTTAGAAAATTATGTTTACATAATGGTTATTAATCTCGTAGTATCACATCTATTGCCAACAAATTAAATATAAATTAATCGATCTCTTACAAAGTAGTGATAGATAAAATTGAAAGGTATTCTAATAATTTAAGTACAGTTTTATTATTAAGACCTATTAATTTATTTATACATTGCTTTATTTATTCTTAATTAGGGAGAATGCTTACTTAATGTGTCATCATTATCTTATGGCGCTTATGGTCCTTCTAGAACCCTGGCCTCCTCAACAATTCTCTGCCATTCAAACCTTTCTTTGGCAACCCTTCTCCATCCTCTCACACCCACAGTCCGAAGATCGTCCTCTACATCTTCAAGCCAACGAAGTCGAGGCCTTCCTCTCATTCTTTCTCCACCCGGGTGCCCCTCCAACATCATTTTAGAGAGCCTACCTGCCTCCATTCTTTGCAAATGCCCTAGCCATCTAATTCTGCCTCTTTTTATGTTGGCAACAATATCTGGAGCAGCATATAGAGTTCTCAGTTCCTCATTTGTTCTCATTCGCAAGAGATTCAGTCCATTCTTGGTTGGACCAAATATTTTTCGAAGGATTTTTCTTTCCCCCATGTTTAATAATTTTTCGTCGTGTGATGTCAGAGTCCATATCTCACTCCCGTACTTAACAACCGGCTGAAGGATTGTTCGATATACCCTTATTTTGAGATTACAGGATATGTTTCTACTTTGAAAAATTTTCACTAAAGACCAATAGCACCTGTTTCCTGCTATTATTCTTGATTTTATTTCTTCTTTGATACTATTGTCCTCAGTGACAATAGCACCCAGATACTTAAACTTAGGCACTCTCTCAAAGGAATATCCAGCGCCCTCAATGTATCTATGTCCTCTTTCCTCTTTGGTTGTTACCATGTATTTGGTCTTTTCTTTATTTAGGTGTGAGTCCTACATTTCTTGCTGCTTTTTCATACTCCTCGAAAGCTCCTAGGAGCTCATTAGTAGTTCTTCCTGTAATTACTACATCGTCCGCAAATGCTAACTGTTGGGTTAGTCTTATTATTACTTAATGTATAGTACCCAATATAGATGATTAGTAGTTTTTATTTTATTGTCAAGTGATAATTACAATTTAATTTGTTCACAGGGCTCGAGCAACGAACACGCAGCTTGGAAAAGAAGAAAACAGTGCTTATATTCGCCTTCAAGTGGTCGGAGAAGAAGAAGCTGAAGTAGCACCTGAAATCATAGTGGGACCGAAAGATTTGCACATTGTAAAAGGAAAGTTGGAAACAAATCTTCATTGCATTGTTAATGCGAGGTCTGTATTATTATTATCACATAAATAAATTATTTTAGCATTTTAAAAATTAAATGTAGTTTTAGTTTTAAAAATTAATTCCTTGAAATATCATTCAACATAAATTAATTTAAAAGAAAATGTATTATTTGGCTGGAGGTGAATTCCAATGATGATACTTTTCCAGGGATGGTTTGACTTCCTGGAAAAATCAATCATGAAGTACAAGTAAAGTACTTAAGTTTGTTTACAGTCGAATTTAATTTGAATCTGACTTGTTTTATAAATAGAATTAACGGAGAGTCACAAAGTTAGATTTGATAAATTATTTGCCAATTCTATTGGAGTTTTTTATTCAAAGATTAGTTTCAACTGTTAAACATTCATCATCAGTTCTAAAAGCATACAAAAATTCAAAACATCAACAATTTGATGTACAGATAGTATATATATTAATTTTAACAATATTTGACAAGAAATCCAATATGTTGAAACTCGGTTATTGAGGCAAAGTGGAAGGGCTTCATGAATCTATCAGTTCCTAAAGTAAACTGCAGAAACAAAGAGAAGTGGTGTAATCAGCTAAATAATCAAGTAAATAGACTATCCCTAGAATAAAAATAATTCCAATAGAAGGGACAAATAATTCTTCAATCTTAATTGTATTGATCCTTCTATACTATCATGTGCACTTCAAAAAACACCAAATCGAAATAACTTCTAGCAATTTTTTTCTTTCATTTTGAGTAATTATTAATCATCTTACAATATTTCAGACCTCTTCATGAACTCGAAACCCTTTGGTATAAAGATGGAATTTTGATAGAAAATACTGGAGTGGGTTATACTTTTAACGATCCTTGGAATAGAACATTGTCTCTAGTCAGCGCTAATCTAACTCACACTGGACAGTACATGTGTCAAGCATCTCTGAGGACTGGAGGACTACCTTCAGTTAATGCGTCTGCAAATGTCATCGTGCTAGGCAAGTATATTATAGCTCAAATAATTATTATAGCATATTAATTAGAATATTTATGTATAATAATTTTCATTTGTTTAAGCATAAAAATTCTAATTTCTAAAAGAAATTTCTTACCTTTGATAAGTCAGTATTCTGATAAAGTTTTGATTAAATTCCGAAAGTGAATATTCCTCCAAAAGAATAACCTTTCATTCTTGGAGCAATGCTGATAATTTATTCACTTTGATAAGTACAGATGTTCTGTCGATCTGTAGGTTTAGATTACTTAATTGGCTATGTAAATATTGTTTAGAAGTGATTGATGTTAAACTTTGATTTTCAAATTTTCCCTAAATACTTCTACTTCACAGAATATTGTTATGTGCCCAAAATGTTTTATTTTTATAAAAAACCAAATCATGCCTATAATGGAAAATAGAATTAAAAGTAACAATAATAAATAAATAGACACTAATGGGTATAACTAGTGCGAGAATGCAACTTTTGTTCTTTTATATTATATCCATGACCAGTTTTTTATAGCCGTCATATTTTATTTATTTATTTAGTTATGAACAATTGAAAGGCTTCCAGCAAGAAGAGCACATCTCCAGTCATAGATTTTGTTTTTATCAGACATTTTTTAATTTTACACAAAAAATCATTCTTTTTTTTTTTTATTAAAAAAAGACTGTGTAACTGCCTTAACATTATACTGACTTGCGCCTTTAATGATAAAAAAATGTTTAAAACATAGATACAAAAATAAAATTTTGAGGTATTTTAATAATTTTCCCAAATGTTAAGAATGTAAAGCTGGGCCCTTTTTGCAGGAAGCCCTTCAATTATAATAACATCAACTGAAAAATAAAAATCTTGATCATATTACATTTTTTTCTATATTTATGAAATATTTATTTTGTTGTTTTGTTTTATAGAAGCACCTTCATTTGTCGGTAATATGAGACCAGAAACACTAGCAGAATATAGCAGTACGGTTGTTCTCCCTTGTGAAGCCATAGGGGTGCCAACGCCAAACATCACCTGGCTTAAAAATGGATATAATGTCCTCAAACTGCCACAAAAGAATAGGTAATATTATACTATTCAATACTTTTGTCCTCTATTTTTTTCAAAATTTATATAGGTACCTATTTTATAAAATATAATATAATTTATGTTTTATAAAATGTATTTATATATTGTTTCAGATATAAAATAGATGAAGACGGTTCTCTTGTAATAAAAAAGTTACGAATGGAAGATACAGGAATGTTGCAATGTGTCGCTACAAACGAAGGAGGTTCTGAATTCATAACGACTTGGCTCAAAGTCAAAAGTAATTATATTAATAAATTATCTAGTTATCATTGAGAGCTTTATACTTGTAACAAAGTTTTGTTTGTTTTTATTTTTATTTTTTTGAGATTTTCTTTTTTTTATTATAATTGATGCTTCTGTTTGAAAAAAAAGAGATAATTTCTGTAACAGAGAGGAGAGTAAGACGATGGGGAGAAAATATATTCAGGCTCCGTGGTTCTCAATTCCACAGACCATTTTGTAAGAAGGAAACAAAAAATTTTAATAGCTACTGAATTAGAAAAAGCACAGTTTTGTCAATGCACTGTGTGCGTTTTTTAGCACGTGTTTTGTTTTGCATCCGCTTATATTATCACTATTTTGCTTAGTTTAGTTTCTTAAGTTATTATTAATTTTTATTATTATTTTTTTTCGTTAGAAAATATTTTTAAATCGATTAGAAATTTGTTGAATTAGTTTAAATTAGCAATAGTTTTATAGTAATATTATTTTAGTTTTAATTTTTAATAAATAGTGACAAAATGTTAGTGTTGTATATTAGATTGTTTTGTTTTTTTCATTGATAGTAGATATTTTTACATTGTTGTATTCATAATTTTTTGTAGTTTAAATATTAGATTCATTGTTTATTTTCTATTTGATTCATATAAACTTATCTTAGTCAAAGTAGGTTTCCGCATGCAGAGTTTACTGGACTGCTATAATATATTTGTGCTTGGAAACCAAGATATTTTATAGTTTTCTTGATTTTTTTCTTTCCTCGAAGCTTTTTATTGAAAAACATTCAATTTTATTTAAAGATTTCTTTAGAAAATCATTAGAAATTTATATTTTTTTTTCTCCTGGAACTACTCAACTGAATTTAAATATTTGTTAAAGCATTTTAACAATACAGTACAATACTTTTCACCTAGTAGTCTGAAAAAAAGAAGATGCAAATTAATAAATTAATGTATAAATGTTCATCATTAATTATATTCTTATATATTTTGTACTAAGTATATGATAATTTATATGAATAAATTTATGATAGTAAATTACTCATGAATTAATTTTAAAAACAAATTTTTAATCCGTATTGTTTTGCAGAAATGGAAAGAAAATATTTTTTTGTAATAATTATAGTTAAAACATTTTAATTTATTTTATTTATCTTGGAAATCTCTGGACTTAGCACGTCTCTCTTAAATGACAGTGTTTTGTTCTGATCAAGAAAGAATAAGTGATAGTTAATTGTATATAAGGGAAAACAATGTATTTTTTTACTATGTACTTGTACTAAAAAAAGTTCTGTTACTCAAAATTTTAAATAAATGTTTCTAAAAGTTTAGAATGACATATTTTAAATCGATTAAAGATAAAGATAGATTTAAAAAAATTAAAATGGATTTCTGATGGAGGAAGTAAGAGTTAGTTAAAAAAACAAGAATCAACTTTCTTTTTCCTTTTTTTTTTTTTTTTTTTCTTTTTACTATTGCTGTTTCCAAAAAAATATGATTCTGTATATATTTATATAATACTATTTTACTCAAATTTTATCAATTTAAAGGGTTCTTTTACAATTCATTAATATTCAGATTATTTATTTATTTATCATTTTAAACAACTAATTAGAACATTATTTAAATATTTGTAATTGTTTAATTTATCACTTCTAATATGAATATTATTATTTAGCTTCTGCGCCTGTCATGGAAACACCACCACAAAACGCAACAGTCCTCGATGGAAAAGATGTCATTATGATATGCAGAGTTGCCGGATCTCCTATCCCTAACACAACATGGATTTACCAAGGTAAATATAAATTTAAAAAACTTATTAGTGGACTTTTTTTTTTTTAAACTTTTTCTGACATTTTTATATTGATACTGTACTATCATCTTCTGACCATTAGTTAAACTCATGTATAAGTTTGTTTGTTTGTTTATTTCGTTTAACGTCACTTTATGCTGCTATGGCTAATCGGACGATGCTACGGTGGGAGTCCTAAATTTAGCCTATCCAGGTATAATTAGGATAGGGATCTTTAATGAGTGCCTGACATCGCACAGGCTCGGGACCCCCATTTTACATCCCTTCTGATGGACGGCATAGCTAAGGATTTTTTACTCCCTTTAAAAAATCCTAAGGTCATCTGCCGGACTGCGAACCCGCGATCTTAAGTTTAGTAGGTTGCTATGCTAACCACTACACCACAGGTGACCCCACTCATGTATAAGTCATATAAGTTGTCATGGATAAGCCATTATTTGTCTTATTGATTTAACTATTATTATCTGGAATAATGTAATAAAAATAATCTAGCAGATGGGTTTCTATATCTTTAATTAATCTAAATAAACTTACTGAAGATTGTTCTATTTAGTGTAGGAGTGGACTAGTTTTGGGTTAATCTAGTTTTAATATAGTATATATTTTTACGGGGACTAACTGGGTTTCAAGAGTGTAACTGCCCATTTCCTCTCGTAACGATTACATCTTCTTTTTTTTTACTGATTAATTATGTATTTTCAGACAATCAAGTTGTTGGTGTGACTGGAAGAATACAAGTTCTCGAATCTGGAGATCTCCTTATCGCAGCAGTACGAGAGTCAGATGCAGGAAAATATACTTGTGTGAGAACCAATGAAGCTGGTCGAGTTGAGGCTGTCGGTTACTTGAGTGTATTAGGCATGTAATATTTAATTTTTAGGTTTAGATTTCATATATTCTATTATTTCCTTAAGCTAAATTTCTGTTAAAAACAATTTTTAAAAAATTTAACTATCTAAATAACATATCTTGTTAGGTATAATTAAAGATCATTTTAAGTAATATAAACCTATAAATATTTAGCATATTATTATAAATCTATTCACAATATTTAAATAATCTTTGTTTAAGTTCAGTTTACTCTATCAGTAGTCTAGCAACTTCAGCATAATACCATCAATGACTGTAGTAACCATTACTTATTGAATTATGAACTGAAACTTGATGGTACTACAAAAAATGTATTACATATGTACTCAAATATTGGTCTTTTTTTTTTAATGTATTTTTTTTACACTTTAAGAATTATTTTTATAAAAAATTATAAATAAAAAATTAATATATGGATATATTTCTTGACTGTTGACTGTATTTCTATTTGATGTTTAATAAGGTTCCTGAGGTTCAGTCAATTGACTGAATATTGACTTGAACCTCAAGAACCTTATTTAACATAAACAATTATATATTTAATGGTATCATTATGTTATGTTGTTACAGTTCGTACTCAGATTATTCAGCCCCCAGTTGATACAAAAGTTCTGTTAGGAAATACAGCAACTCTTCAATGTAAAGTTTCGAGTGATCCATCGGTGCCATATCAAATTGATTGGTTTCATAACAGTCGGTAAGGCACATTTAGTACTCTATTCTAATTATTTTTAGGTTAGTTACATTATTTACTGGTTATTTGATACCTATTTATTATATTTGTTTATTTAATTAATAATAACAGTTTAAAATACTGTTTCCCTATTGTATGAGAACTTGGATGTGATTTCCTGTACACAGAAATTCTATTCAGGTAAAGTTGGAATTGAATGTTAAAACAAAATTGCAATGAAAAAATAAAAAGATCATGAGCTCATCTCTATGTCATATTTGAACCAATTATAACTTTAATTAATTATGCATTAATCTGATCTGTAGCGGATCAAGCACGTTCCTTAAATGAAAAAGTAAAGAGTTAGAAGAAATAGTATAATAAAAATGAAAAACCAATAATTCAACAAACTTTATGGATTTATAATAACAAAATTATTATCAGTTATGGTTCTCAGTAATTGAAAATAAAATAAGGTTATAATAATTATCCAAACATAAAGAACATGACATTGTTAATTACCATTAAAAATTTAAAAAAAAAAAAAAACTGTGTGCCAACTTTGACAGGCGCCATATTTACAAGATGTTTGTTATAAAGGTTCCTTTGTTTGTTTTAAAAGGGAATGGGTTTGGTGCATTTTAATGGAACTAAATTGAATTTGAAATTGATTTTCGTTGATTATTAGATATACCATAAGCAGCTTCTATTGTCGATATTTTTTTTAAATAATTAATATTTTTTCCCAATGTTCAATTGGTCATATTGTGGATATCATGTTAAAACCATGAAACTTCAATTAACACTCCTTGCAACTGGCAGGATTGAATTGCTTCCTATACTAAGCTTGTGATCAGAATCTCTGTCTCACTATCTTATGGACCAGGTGGAAAATTCAACAAATGCAGAACCAATTGAACTATAATATAATATAATATTTGAAAATAAACAACTACGGCAAGGTTTGCTAGACATTAAGAAAAAAAATACTTACAAAACATGAAAAAATGTATTCCTTTTGATTCAACCAGAACACCCAATCTATTTGTTGATTCTAAAGTAATATATTAATATGTTTATTATTTAAATATTAAAAATATACATTAAATTCCAGACCTGTTGGACTCGGTTCTTCAAGAGTAAAAGTTGGTGGTGATGGAACATTGACTATTCAGGCAGTTCGAGCTGCAGATGTCGGTGATTACATGTGTGTATTATCTTCTGCTGGAGGGAATGAAACTCGAACTGCAAGATTAAGTGTAATAGGTTCGTAATATTAGCTTTTTATTTTATTTTTTCTTCATAACAAATAATCTATTCATAATTATAGTTAGCTAAATAAAAAATAATTATTTATTATTTAATAATAACTAAAAATATTTAATAAAAAAAAGTTTTCGATACTCAACTTAAAATTTTAAAACATCTTTTTGAATTATAGTCAAATCTTGACTGCCTAAATTCGTTTATAGTACAAATTGTTTCCTAATTCATTTATAGCACACATAGTTCTCTTGTCCAGAAATGAAAATTTTGTTTTTTGATCAAAAAATTGTTTTCTTAAGGGAGCAGTCTCAGAATAAAGATTGTTTGAATTATAAATTATCTTAAATTAAAATATTATCATCTAAAAGTTTATATATTCCATTTTTTACTGAAACTATACAATAGTGTTTTGTTTTTCATCAGATCTTAATTAATCAATCTAATATAAATCATCATATATATATTTTTTGTTAAATAATGTAAATCTGTTATATTTTTGTAGAGTTGCCTTATCCTGTAATGGGAGTAAAAGCTGTCAGGATGAACCAGAGGGTAGTAAACGTCTCATGGACTCCTGCTTTTGATGGAAACAGCCCAATAGTAAAGTATATTGTTCAGCGAAGGGAAGTTTCTGATGTAGGTAAGTTACTACAGCGTTATATGCTTGAACAATTTTTCATTAAATTGCAAGTATTATTAACTAATTAGAAAATTAGAAGAAATAAAATTAATTAGAAATTATTTTATATTAATTATGAAATAAGTTATCATTATTGGCTAGTTTGTTTGTAGAGATTCCTTCATGAATGTCAGAATACATTTAAAATTTAATAAAGATTTGAGTTGAAACCACCTTTTTAATGTTATGATTATAATCTTCAATATCTGATTCTAAACAAAAAATATTTTTTTTTAATTTAGGTTTGATTGCTGATCCTCTTCTCAATTGGATAACCGAAGACAGCAATGTATCAGCTGATGCCAGGTGGATAGATCTTCAAAATCTTAAAGCTGCTTCGTCTTATCAGTTCCGAGTTTCAGCTGTTAACAGCGTTGGAGAAGGCCCGCCCTCAGATCCCAGTAATGTGGTGACGCTCCCACAAGAACGTAAGTACTTTATGTAATATAAGGTAGAATTAAAACAATATATATGTGTTTATGTATACCTCAGATTTTATTTTCATCAACCTCATTTTTTTTTTTTTTTTTTTTTTTTTTTTTTTTTTATTATGGGAATGATTTTTTGTTTTATGATGTGATTAAATCCTTATTTTCTAATTTTAATAGATTTTCCATAGTTTCTGGGCATTATATTATTTACCTATAAAAATGATACCTATTAAAAGCCATAATAATACCCTTTAATAACCACAAAAGAGATGCACCTTTGTTTCGTTTAATTTCTTCTTAAATTTATAATTTGATCAATTCAAAATTTAGTATTGATATCTTTCGTATCTCTTATATTGCCTTCATCAGGAAACCAAATCATCGAAGAAGGTACCTGCATTAAAGAAACTGTGGTACTTTTTTCACTTACTTAATACATTTAAATTTTATTTACTTATTTATTTATTTTTATCAGCTCCTTCCGGACCACCGTTGGGTTTCGCTGGTTCAGCGAGGTCTTCATCAGAAATAATTACTCAGTGGCAGCCTCCACTGGAAGAACACAGAAATGGGCAAATCCTTGGTTATATTATTCGATATAGACTCCACGGATATAAGCACAGCCCTTGGACTTCTCACAATATCACTAATGAGGTATTATTTTTACTTATAGTTATAATAATTTTATAAAAATAAATGGAAAGTTCAATGAAATGATGTGGTTAGATAAATATTTCCCCATTTTTATGAAAGATTCAGTTTTACAATAAGAGATGCACTCATACTTTATTTATTTTTTCAGGCCCAAAGAAATTTTTTGATTCAAGACTTAATTACGTGGAAAGATTACACGCTCCAAATAGCTGCTTACAACAATAAAGGAGTTGGCATATTTAGTGACGGACTGAAAATCAAGACCAAAGAAGGAGGTAAAAAAAAAAAAATTATTTGATCATGCTCAAATGTAATCTTTTTAAAGAACTATTTTAAAAATCTATTTTGATGTTCAGTTCCAGAAGCTCCGCCGGATAATATCAAAGCCAAAGCTATTAATTCTACATCAGTTCTAGTCTCATGGAAACCACCTAATCCTCAGAAAATTAATGGCATAAACCAAGGATACAAAATTCAGGCTTATCAAGGTATTTTAATTTATAAATTATAATATTTTAAGATTGTGTATACTTTGAAATTATATTAATTAATTGAGACCAAGTTTATATAACATTAATTATGAGAAAAATATAATAAAAAATATATAATTAAGAAAAAATATAAGAAAATTTTGATTTATATTGGGTTGTCCCATATAAAATGTCCGATTCTTTAAATCTTAACTTGTTAGGAGGAGGAGGATTTTACAATAGTTTGTTGGTACCAGACAAAATATTTGCATTCAATGAATGAGACCTTATGATTAAACCTCTATTTACTATCCATGTTTTGTTTTTTTTATTACAAAGAAAGCATACAGAGTTTAGTTTCATTTCAAACGTGAAAATGGAAATACTCAATTCTAGAGTAATTTTATTTTTTTTAGTTTAAACATGATAATTATTCTTCCCAGACAGCAAGAAATGGTAATCAAGCTTTCGATGAAGGAAGTCTTAATGAAAGGACCATTCGTCATTGGTTTTCAAAATTTTCTTCAGAAGATTAATTAATGGTGGATTATGGGCAATTTCATCCATTTTTCTTTTTTTATCGAAGAGGACAACAATCAATTCGTATCGTTCTGTTAATAAAGTAACCAAAAGTGTCAACATTTGATCAAACAACAGCCTGCATTTGTGAATAGAAAAGGACTTATCCTATTGCATGATGATGTCTGATCTCATATTTTGATACAGACAGTGAATAAATTAAAGGAGCTAGGTTATGCAGTCGTAGCTTAACGCTGATATTCTTCTCATATGTCCTCTACAGATTAACTCTTTTTTCAAAGCTTGGATAATGTTATCTGATAAAAATTGTTTAAAATTATCCAAACATTAAAAATTTTTTTTTTATTGATTTGTTTCATTATGTAACACTTTTTCAAATGTAACATTGAAAACTTGGTTATTCATTTGGAGAAGCGTGTTGAAAAAGATCGTAAATATTTTGACTAAATTATATTTGATTTGTTCGTTACTTTTTTTTCATTTACTTACTGTTTCCAAAAATTTCATATGGAGCAAGCATATATATACAGTAAATTCTGGAAATTTCCAATAACTTTTATTTATTTATTATTATTATCTCAATTTCAGGTGATGAAGTGGTTCATTCAATGACTGTTCCTCCAAGTCTTCTAGATCCCTTAGAAGAGCAAAAGGCTGTTTTGAACGACCTTGAAAAACACGCTAGTTACAATATCACCGTACTATGTTTTACTGACCCTGGAGATGGAGTTCAGAGTAAACCTGTTCTGGTTACGACACATGAAGATGGTAAAATTATATTTAATTTTCAATTTTAAAAAAAAGTATAATTTGTTGATTGTCATTAATGTTTCAATTTAATATTTTCTGTTCAGTACCCGATGAAGTCAAAAGTATAAACTTTGAAGATATATCAGATAGGGCGGTTAAAGTTGTTTGGTCAGCTCCTCATCGCACTAATGGAATATTGACTGGCTATACGTTAACTTATATGATTAAGGATCAACCTGATACTTTAAAAACAGAAGAACTCCCACCTAATATTACCAGTCTCCTAGTTACTCAATTACAGGTATTTCTTAATCAAAAAGTTATATACATTTTGGGTTCATTTTATGTAATATTTGTAATTACTGTTGTGTCTTATTCAATATAGGCGACAACACATTACAAGTTTTCCATAGCAGCTAAAACTCGTATAGGGAAAGGACCAACAAGAGAAGCTACAATACAGTCTGGTGTGGAGCCTGTTCTACCATCACCTCCCACGAAATTAGCAGTGACCAATATTGAACCGTTTTCAGTTGTTTTGCAATTTACTCCTGGTTTTGATGGCAATAGTTCAATCACTAAATGGATCATTGAGGTATGATTTTATATTTATGACTTTACTGAATAACGGATATCGTTATTAATTTTTTTCAAAATTATTAACTATATTTAAAACTTGTGATGTATCAGGAACAAAATGTTTCAATTCTCGATCCTGATACTAATACCAAAACATCGATATTCTATAATTTTTAATCTTCAGTTTAAAAATAAATTGCTGTTACAAAAAAATAGTCCATATGTGAACTAAGAAAAACAAAAAACAAAACCTATTAAAAAAAACAATCAATTTCAATAAATAAATTACTAAGCATCAAATAGCATTTATTATCTAAAACATATAATATATAAATTTTAGACACTTTAATATAACATAAATATAAGCACTCAATTATTAATTTTAATTTATGCTCTATTGTAGGCAAAAAGTGCTCGTAATTCATCTTGGTTCACACTGTTAGAAGTGTGCCAACCAGAAGGAAATACAGTGACAGTTACTGGCCTAACACCTTTTACAAATTATATGCTGCGTATGATAGCTAGTAATGTTGTTGGTAAATCTGAACCATCTGCTCCTACGAAAGAATTTCAAACTATTCAGGCACCACCTGCACATCCTCCTAGAAATGTGACGGTCAGAGCAATGTCAGCAACTGAACTTAGAGTCAGATGGATTGTAAGTCATTTTTAATATGGTTTAGCTCATCATAATATTTTTATGTTATGTCATGGTATAATATTTTAAATATTTTCAGCCCCTCCAACAAGTAGAATGGTTTGGTAACGCCCGTGGATACAATATATCTTATTCTGAAGTAGGATCTGAGGTTTATAAAAGTATTACTATTGAAGACCATACTGCTAATTCTCATATCCTTCAATATTTGGAGGAGTATACACAATATCGGGTTATAATGACAGCTTTTAATGATGTCGGAAGCTCCTTACCCAGTCCTGTAGCTCTTGAAAGAACCAGAGAATCAGGTAATGTTAGCTAAATAAATTTAAATAATAAATAAATTTTAGTATAATACTATGAAAATTAAGTCTCAAAACTGTATAAGTATTAATGTATTCAATTATTTTCAGTACCTTCCTTTGGCCCATTGGACGTTTCAGCGAATACCACATCATCGACAACTATTGTTGTAAAGTGGGGCGACGTTCCTAGAGAACATAGGAATGGACAAATAGAAGGCTTCAAAGTATTATATGGAGGAGTCCGAAACCAGCCAGCCAAAGTATGTATTTACTTAATATATTATGGTTACCTATAAGTCTATTTAAATTTTAACTAGGTCTCTTTGGATAATGGATGATTAGCTGTAGAATTCATGTAATCCATCAACTTCTTCGTGTATCTATATTTTCTATTGTAAAAAGATTCATTACAGAGCTTCATGACACTTCTTTCATAAAATCCAATAAATAAAAATTGGTCTATACTCTAAAAATATCAAGACCATAATTACTGTACAGAAATTATATTGCTACTCTTTTTTGTAAAATAAAGTTGTTTATAGATGTACAATTTTTTAATGAAATCCCATAAATTTACAAATTTTATATTTTTCAGGTAAAAGATATACCATCTAACAAGACATTTACCACAACTCTGACTGAACTGAGGAAATTTCAAATTTATAGCATTCAAGTTTTGGCTTATACTAGGCTTGGTGATGGTACCGCAAGCAGCCCACCTGTTAGAGTTCAAACAATGGAGGATGGTGCGTCACTTTATAATCTATCCTAAATAAAAATATTAATATTTTTTATAAAAAATTGATAAACTTCTATATCTTTTCAGTTCCTGGTGCACCTTCTAATGTATCTTTTCCTGATGTTTCCTTGACAACTGCTCGGATAATCTGGGATGAGCCTGAAGAACCAAACGGTGAAATAATTGCTTACAAAATAACATACACCCTTCAACACGCTACTGCTTCTGCAGCTAATTATTCTAGAGAATTCCCACCATCAGATAGAACTTACAGGTATTTTTTTTTTTTTTTAAATATCATATAAAATTACTTATTCTATCTCTAATAAATTATTATTTGTTGTTTAATTTTGTGTGGCTTGTGATTAACCAGGGTAACAGAATTGGAGCCCGAACAGTTTTACTTATTCTCAGTAAGTGCCGAAACGAGACTCGGTTGGGGTAAATCAGCGAGTGCTTTAGTTTACACGACTAATAACAGAGATGCTCCTGATCCACCTTCCAAGCCCCAGATATCCAGAAGTCAGCTGCAATCTTCACAAATCACTTTCAGTTGGACTCCAGGAAGAGACGGTTATGCACCACTAAGGTAAAAATAATATTTTTGTACATTTTGCCTTGTAAATTTTGATTGTGTAGCGAATAATACTAAAATAATTATGATATATTTTGTGGATTTGTTTTTGACAGATCAGTGAAGTTATTGTAATTAAAGAATACTTCTTACACATCGCTATTAAGTTATAAAACTATTGTAATATGCTATTTCATTACTGTTTATTAATTCTGCCAACTTTTTAACCCAAACTGTCTTGGTCAGTAACGTAACAAAAAGTAGAAGTTAACAAAAAGGAAAAATAAAAACATAATGTTAAGAATGATAATGAGAGAGAAAGAAATAATTGATCTTGACAAGACAAATTATATTTTCAAAAATAATAAAATATTTTATAATTAAAGAAGAGAGATATATTAAATAATTTTAAGGATATAAATTGTTAAAATATAAAGATAAATATGAATAATTTTTTTTCAGATACTACACTGTTCAGGTGTCCGAAGGAGTTGGTCCTTGGATTGGTCTTTCAGAGAGATTAGATCCACAAGTAACTTCATTCACAGCTGTCAACTTGAAACCCTTCACCCTTTATAGATTCAGGATTCAAGCCACAAATGATATTGGTCCTTCAGGCTGGAGTCCTGAAAGTGCTCAAGTCAGGACATTACCTGCTGGTAAGATTTGTTTTTACTGTTGGAATCTATTTTATGAATCAAATAAAATATTATTATTTTAATAAAAGGATTGGAGCTAAAGTTTATTTAATTATTTCAGCTCCAAGCCGACCTGTGTCAGGTGTTAGAGCAGTTCCAATAACGACAACTAGTGTACAAGTCCATTGGTTGCCGGTATCTAATGCTTTCTGGAGTGGCGATCAGCAAACAGGTGGCTACAGAGTCATGTATCAACCTTTAGCTGATTTCCCAGCTTCGTTACAGGCAACTCCCAAAGTTGAAGTTCAAGGAGTTGAAGTAAGTGATAAGTTATAATAAATAATTTCTGTAGTTACTGCCATGAAATTAGAAGCTTGGAACACACTACACATGGGAAAGCCATTCTGCCTGTCCTCACTGCTGCTTTTAATTTTTTGACGTTAACTATTGTAAGGTGTTATATTGTTTTTATCATTGAATAAGAAAAACTTATTTGAAAATATTATAAATGCTCTCTTATCTGGAGTTCCGTTTACTAATTTGCTCAAGATCTTTCTCATTTATTTTTTAAAAATTATATTTTATAAATCCTCTAAGTGGTATAGAAAGAAGTGGTATAGTTCTGCATTTAAAAACATTGTCTTAAAACAAAATGAAAAATCATTTCAGTAAATTATTTTTTATCAGAATTTAGCAGTTTTTAACAAGGTACATGTTTTCATGGACTGACTGGGTTTCAAATGTGTAACTGCCCATTACCTCCCATCACAATTATTATTATTGTTACTCAATAATTACAAAAACTAATATTATTAATTAATATTAATATTTTTTATATTATTTTCCTGCTTTCAAGGTCACACTAGAGTCTAGTATATAGTGGTTCTTGTATAGAAATGCTGTCTGTTCATTATATCAACCTCACCAGTAAAAACTACACGACCTACTTTAGTTATCATAAACCTATATTAGCTATAACCGAAAAATGATTCTACCCATTCGGGGGCTATGTTTAGTTACTTTGAGCATATATGTAAACTAAGTAATTTAAGTGAATTAAATCATAAAATTAAATAGCATAAATAAATAAATTTCTTAAGAGGTACCCTTCTACCTCCTCAGTTATTTACATAACCAAGACTATCGGACACTTCTGAATTAAACTACACTTCAAAACTTTATGGCGTTTGTCTCCATATTTTATTTTTATAACTTGAATCAATGATTCTACATGTTTTTGGAATATTTATTTTTATTTCCCATCTTCAGAAAATATTCCATCAGTTCAGATCTGTTTTGTATGATTTATATAAGTTATATAAAACATCTCTGAAGATGGGAAATGAAAATGAAAACATGTAGAATCATTGATTCAAGTTATAAAAATATAATCGATAAATGCTATAATTAATATACTAATCCACTTCAATATAAAAATAATAAACTACACATGTTTAACAGTTTAAAGACTGTATACATTTTAAACATTTTAAATACTAGATACATTTCTAATTTTTTATCTTTTTTTTTTTTGTTACAGACAAATGAAGCTATACTAACAGACTTGTCTCGTGATCATGTTTATGAAATTGTCGTAGCAGCTTTTAATTCCGAAGGAGTTGGACCACTGAGTAGGCCAATAACAGTTTATGTTGGAGAAGCAGTGCCGACTGGCCAGCCTCTTCGTGTCAATGCAACACCAGTTTCGCCTACGGAAATAAAACTGACTTGGGTTCCACCACAGAGCAGTAGTCAGAATGGTGATCTGCTTGGATATAAGGTTTGAATTGTTTCCATATTGTTGATTTTATCTATTTTAGTTTGTTTCATAGAGTTAGAATATAATGAGTTAGCCAAACTGTCTTCCAAGAATATTATGAGGTCGAGTTTTGCTGTTGAAATATTAAGTAGCAGTAAGTGCTGTTGAAATATTTTTCAAATTTTATTTATAATTAAATTCAAGAATCTAATGGTAAAGATATTTGTTAGAGTAAAAAATTAAGAAATTAATTCACAATTATACTTATTTAAACATATATTTATTTTTTTTTTTTATGATGCCCATAATTAACTCAATAAACTTATTACAAGCCTAATTTCAATATATTGACATAAACATAAAAAACAAAACTTTATTCTTTAAACTATTGGTTTCCCATAAAATATATCTTAATATATTATAATAATAACTCTTTCCAGATATTTTACCTCATGGTAGAATCTCCTCAAGAACTCGGGCCCGATGAAAAAATTGAAGAAGAAACAGAAGTTGTTCCCGCTACTTATACTTCACACAGTCTTGTATTTCTCGACAAATTCACTACTTATAGAATACAGATACTAGCATTCAACCCTGCTGGTGATGGTCCAAGGTCTACTCCAGTAACAGTTCGAACATTTCAAGTAAGATAAGTTTATATTATATAAAATATAATACATACTAAATAAGACTGTAGTTTATTTCAACTGTTAAATTTTGAATGGCCATGAGAAAGAACAATCATAGTACATCTTTGCCAAGTTCAGATTTCAGCGGACAGTGAGCTTATTACTGAATGTGTGGTAACGGCATCAAACCACTGTTCCGCCCATGCTCCAGCCCAAAATACTTTTTTCTTGGTTATGATGGGGAAAGTTGTTTTCCTTTATTCCCATAAAAACACTCAGCCCATGTTGAAACTAATGTTAGCTTCTTTTACATCTCACATCAGAGAAGTGGAAATAAGAAAATATCTAATGTGGTGTATAATAAAAATGACCGTTTCTTAAACAAATATTTGTATTATTATTTATATCTTTTGACACATCACACTCCCTGGCAAGTTCGCGAGTACTTGTGGACGGATTTGACTCAACAGCTTCCTTCAGAACCTCATCAATATCCATTAATGGCCGCTTAGAACCTTTCTTCCATTCCAACGTCGTATCTCAACTTCTAAATTTTTCAAACCAACGCCGTGCAGTACGCTCTTCAAGGACACCTTCCCCTTCTTATTTAATAATTTTGCGAGTGAAATTTTTTTTCCAGTAATGTCTTAAAATTACAAGAATTTTGTAGGACACTGTCATGTTTCTTCTTCTTTGTTCTTGAAATAAATAACTGAACTGAGACTTTTTTTTGAAGAAGTCCAGTGTTAGTAAACAAGCTTAGAGAATGCTCTAAAGGGATTATTAAGTATTGGTAAATAATAAATAGCATTAAAATATTTACAGACTTTTTAACTCTAGAATTTGATAAAACGGTCATTTTTTTTTTTTTATATGCCCTATTATATATAAAACATCAAATATTGAAAGTAATATTGTTAACTTCTAATACACTTTTTCACATTATACAAGAGAAAATAAGAAAGTATCAATGTATAAAACACTGAATCCATTTTGAAAGTATTGTTAACTTCCGTTTCACTTTCTGACATTTAGCAAGTGAAAATAAGATAGCAATATATAAAACGCTAAATTTATGTTAAAACTAATGTTATTAAATTCTGTTCTTCTTTTTACATTTGGGTAGAGGAAATAAGAAAATATCAATATAACACACTGAAAAAATCGATGTACACTGAAACTATAGAGTTGAGAGTTTAAAAGTCAGGTTATACATACATAGATGGCTCTACATCCCGAATGGGGATGAGGCCTCCTGCAGTTTCAACCGCCAGTCATCTCGCTGTCTATTTGCTGCTGCTCTCCAATTCTGGATGTATATGATGGTCTGTGTGTCTGCTGCCACTCCATCTTTCCATCGAAGCCTCAGTCTACAAACCTTTCTTGGCCTAAATAATTGTTCATCAAGGAGTTTTCTTGCTATTTCAGTGGTCCCCATACTTGCAATGTGTTCAGCCCAATAGAATCTTTTTATCTAACTCAGCTTATAGGTATGAATATGAAATTTGATTTGAAGCAGCTCAATTGTTGTGTCTATATGACATGGGTTTGATGACATTACCGATTGTCTATTTGGCACCATTCAAATAATAAATAGTGTAGTTCTGAAGTCATTAATGGGTATATTTAACAGGTAGCAATGAAGGAGAATCACAAACTGAACACTGTATCTAAAAAGCTATGATTGTTATTTTCTCAGTCCATCATTTGTTTTAGAATTTCACTAACCTTCTTCAGTATAGTAATCAAACTGTAATTTAAATTATTTCTGTATATTTCAGGGACTACCAGGACCTCCTAGGGACCTAAAATTTTCTGAAATAACTATGACAAGTCTAATCGTAACCTGGGAACCTCCGAAGAAGAGGAATGGAGAGTTAGTGGGATACATTGTAACATATGAAACCGCCGAAGAAAACGATCGTACGTATTAAAAATACACCTTATATATCCCCTACTAATTATTTAATGGGTTACTGATTATTTTTTTTGTTTGTAGGATTTAGTAAACAGGTTAAACAAAAGGTCTCCGAACCTCGGCTTGAGGTTCAGACTCTTGAAGAGGAAGTGACTTATACCTTTGCAGTCCGCGCAGAGACTATCGACATGGGACCAGCGATTAAGGCAAATGTGACAACTGGACCACAGGAAGGTTCACCATCAGCTCCTAGGTCTTTCAGTCTCGGAAAGACTGTTTCCAGTGTCGAAATGCATTGGGTCAATTCTGCCTCTGGAAGAGGGCCTATATTGGGATATTATATTCAAAGCAAGCGGAAAGGTAAATATCTTATTTTAAGTTTTAATGAATTACATACTATTATACATTTAAGTATGAATTCAGGTTATATTTTAAATTAAAAGTTATTATTTTTTTACCTGTTTATATCATATTTTATTGAAGTGCTACCAGTGGGTAGTTGCTTCACTAGCAATTGTTATGTTATTACCAAATTTACTGGATGTATGTTTTTATTATGCAAACTTGTAAATTTCAGTGCATGGATAAAAAAATGAAATACAAAAAATAAGTATATCTAGTCTAGGGTTTGAAAATATATATAATAACTTTTTAAAAAAAAATTAGAATACATTTCAAATTAGTGGATTAAAACACTGTAAAACAGTTTTTATTTTACAATTTTTTTGATTAATGTACTAAAATTATCTTTTGTCTATTTTTTTTTTTTATCTTCGCCAACTAAATATAATTCAAGAGTAAATGTTTATGAAACAAAAAAATAAAATGTCTCATTTTTAAAAAAATAAAAATATATTTTTTTAAGGCACAAATCTATGAGATTTAGGAGTCACCAGGAGAAGAGTTAAAAGGGTTATTATTACAACAAAAAAATAATTTTTTTATTTTAATTTTTACTTTTTTCACTATGAATTTTGATTATAATAATGTTTTGTTTTTGTTTTTTTCTTTAAACTTTTCATAACGATTTTATTGCCTTTTCAGCTATAGAAGGTTGGCACTGGTGTAAGTTTCAAATTTTTCATACAAAGCACATGTGTACTAACCAAAGTTAAAAATTATCACTAAAAATGCTATTTGTAATTTAATAATGTATATGTTAGAAAAAAAAATGAGTTTATGTTGTGGATTTGTTTGTAACAATGTTTTTAGCGTTGATTTGAAATTAAAGCTTTTTTAATAAAAAAAAATACAAACAAAAAACAAATGAAAAACTAACACCTGTTGCTTATAAAAAAACACGTTTGAACTGAGGTTTTTTTTGTGTTTTGTTATCGTTAACAGCCTCGTATTGTAGCTAATTATAATTTTTAAATATATGTGTTATAATTGAAGTGATTAGGCTGGTATAGTTACTGTATTGTGTTGTGTTGTAGTTAAAAATAATTATTTTAAGAAATTATTTTTTGCATATTATTTTTGCCTTTTTTGTTGTTTTCCTATTACTAAAAAAGAGTAAATTATTTATTATTAATAATTTTATCTTAGGTTGATTGTTTTGTTTTATTAGGCTGTATAGTATAAAACATATTTATCATCAGCATTCTTTTTTTCTATTTTTCTATGATTTATGAGCCCCGACAGAGCTCAGGGCAAAAGCGAAGCCCTTTCTATTGACTATTCATGAGTCTTTATACAGGTTAACCTTTGTTATCAGTTCTTTAGTTGTTATAATAAGGTTACATTAATCAATAAAATGGGGCAATTGAGTTACGCATGATGGTATTGAAGGATCAATACAACTAGAATTGATGAATTAATTGACACTTCTATTTGAATTATTTTTATTTGAAAACTAGTTCTGAATGTTAAATATTTATCATCAGATCAAAAAACATTTCCAAAATTTCAAAACCTCAGCATTTTGTTACATTGATTATTTATATTGAACTTTTTTAATCATTTAAGACAAGAAATCAAGAATAATGGTACTCACCAAAGGAGGCAAAATGAAAAAGACTTTTGAAAGATATAAGGACCTAGAGTAGACTGAATTAGAACAGGCGATGAGGTGAGGAGGTTGGAAGGTTAAATTTTTCTGCTGTTCCCTTTTACTGGTTGGTTTTCTTCTGTTCCTATTGGAGACCAATTTTAAAAAGAGACTATTGAAAATATTTGTCCTGGTCATTTAAACAAATATCTGGGTTGATTTTGAATGATTTCATTATTTCTAATGATTCATTAATATTTAATTTTAGACTATTTTCTAGTTGGTGTATTAGTTTCACTTCCGAGTATTTTATTTAACGCTATCTAGAGGTCCTGATATCTTTCAGAAGTCCTTTCATGCTAACAATTACATTTTACACAAATATATGTTATATGTGTTAAACTAAAAACAATACTTTAAGATTTGAAACTAGTTTTATAGTGTAAAGAATTCCAATAGAAGTGGAAATTAATTGATCAATCCTAATTAAATTGGGGTCTCAATTAGATCTAAATTCAAGCATGATGTTGGCTGTAATTAAAATGAAGGCTGGCTTTAATTGTACAAATGCCTTTTTAATTTTTAAATTATGAGTAACAAAATTCAAAAGCAGCTTAGTTTTTCTATTAATCGCATTCATAACAAATTTTAAGGGAATAAAATAAAATTTTGGGTGTCTCTGATTTCTTTTAGTGGTGAAACCTTGTTCAAATCCTGATTTAACCTCTCTTTATTTCCTTGACCAAAAATTTTAGGTCATAATCAGGTTTTGATATGAGTTTCAAAGATGGTTAATACTGCATGGGTATATTCAGCCCTATAATGAATATCTTAAAGAATAAATCAGATGTTTAGAGCGCAGTACTGACCATACTGTCTTCCATGAATATCATAAGGTCAAGAATCAGACATGTCTATGTCCATATTTGCTGTTTGATTTATTATTAAAAAATGAAATCAGTTTTCATTGTTAAAAATTCGTATTATAATTATTTAACTTCCCATGTTTTTATATATAATATACTTATTTCTTTACAGTTAGTTACATAAATATTTAATTAATTAAAAAAATTAGAAAACATTGAAATTTCTTATAAACTGCCATTACCTTTTTATTTTATTTTTTTTATTTTAATTTTTGAATACCAAAATGAAGCAAAGTTAAAATAATTGTCCGTTTTAGATGATACAAGATGGACCACTGTGACAAGAACAGGCAATGGACCTCTTCAAGAATTCAGTGTTTCTTACCAAAATTTACTTCCGTCTACCGCATATCATTTCCGATTAATAGCTTACAATAAATTCGGCATAAGTTATCCAGCCAATTCCGAGGATGTGGTAAGAAAAGAGCTTATTGGATTATTAACAAATAATATATGACGTCATTTCACTAAAACAATTATGTTTTTTAATGTGTTTGTACAAATCATACATTGAATTTTAGGTGTTAACTCCATCAAAATTATATCTAGAATATGGATATCTGCAAATGAAACCATTTTATCGACAAACTTGGTTTATGGTGGCTGTGGCTGCAGGGTCAATAATTATAATAATTATGGTCATTGCTGTTCTCTGCGTAAAGAGTAAAAGTTACAAATACAAACGTAAGTATAAAGTTCTATTTTCTTTTTTTACCTTGTTGGCTATTGAAAATCACCTAAAAAATCTTTTTGCAGAAGAAGCTCAGAAAACACTTGAGGAATCAATGGCAATGGATATCGATGAACGGCAAGAGTTGGCAATGGAAGTATATCGAGGTAAAAGGACTGGTACTTTAGGCCGTGGAGTTGGCCCTGTTTTAGGCAAATCGCCTCCTCGCCCGTCACCAGCGTCTGTTGCCTATCACAGTGACGATGATAGCTTGAAAGCATATGATGAGAATCCTGATGACAGTAGCCTAACTGAAAAGCCTTCTGAGATTAGTTCTACCGATTCACAGGTAATTTTGTCCTAATATTACCAATATTTTACTTATTAAATGGAAGGTTACATCTTAGAGCTTTTTTAAAGATGTATATTAACTTTACAGTTAATTTATAGCTAAGATAGAGAGGGAATGGATTTAGTTGTTGTTTATTTATTTAGTCATTTAAACTAAAGTTTAGATTGGTTTTAAATGATTTTATAATCTTAGTTGTAATTCTGCTTGTTATTACTGAATGCCTTTAAATGTTTGAATTATTGATATCAATTTTTTCTGTGTCTTCACAATCTTCACAGTCAATACATTTTTGTTCATACACACACTGTTTTTTTTGAAAGGGTCTATTTCATCTTTAAATGAAGGGAAATAGGATGACATTGCTATTTCTATTTTAAATGCGGGATTTAATCCTAATTTTCTTTATTCCTTTCCAAATTTGGTTGATATCGGGCTGTAATATGGGGATCAAATTGTAAATCTTCAGGGGGTCCTCATGGGATGTTAGGTATAATTATTGATAGTATTTTTGTGGATTTGTTAATTCCTGATGAACAAAAATTTATTGTTGATTTTATAATGTATGAGTTCTTTAAAATTGGTTAAAAGTTTGTTTTTTTGCTTGATTACTTTTGTTATAATGTTTTATTAAGTTAATATAATTACTTTCTTTTTCAGGGGTCAGAAAGTGAAAATGAAAGTGTTCGATCTGATCCTCACAGTTTTGTGAATCATTATGCAAATGTAAACGATTCCCTTAGGCAATCGTGGAAACGTCAGAAGCCTGTTCGAAACTATTCCAGCTATACAGATTCAGAACCGGAAGGCTCCGCAGTCGTCAGCCTCAACGGAGGTCAGATTATAATGAACAATATGGCACGCTCTAGAGCACCACTCCCAGGATTCTCGTCCTTTGTATAATACCCACTCGGTAAAGTGGAAGAGGAGCCCTCTGAGGAAATAGAGGAAAACCCTATTGTTACTCGATTTTAATGCTCTTCCCACTTTACCGAACATAATTTTATGGTAAATAATATTGATTCTTGTATAATATGTAAATATAAATTGATATGATTACTGTTTGGGACATGATGGTCAGTTTTAAGGAAAAGATTGAAAACTGACTGAAGGTTCTTTTTAATATCCTTAGCTATGTATGTTTCATAGTCATTTGGTGGAAATGTCATAGCATGATGAAACAAAATGGACCTTTGTTTTATAAACATGACTACTTCATCTAGTTTTTAAAATATAGCTAATGCTGCTAAATTGCTTAATTAAGTTTAGCGAATTCTGTGATAATTATTCATTCAAAGAAATATAAATTTCTTTTTTTTATATATAATGAAATATTTGTTTTGTAGAAAAAAAGACAAGGTAATTAGAATATCTGTAGCTAAGAAAAAATTTAAGGGATCGTAATTATTAAAGTTAAACTAATTTCCTTTAGTAAATATTTACTCATTTTAATTATTTTTTAAATCATTGCAATTGAAAACCAATTCTAAAATTGTTCTTTATAATCCAAACATTTAAGGATCGATTTTATTCAAACAAATTACTATTTTCGAATTAGTTTTGTCTTGTATTTTAACTTATATAGACAATTATGATTCTGATAAAATAATTATGGATTGACTGGAAATTGAATTTTTACGATAGGAACAGATGTGTTAAAACAAATTCTTTTTTAAAACTCTGATGGTTTTAACTAAATTTACATTGATTGTTTATCTTATTTTTCTTTTAGTCATCACTCTAATGTGACAATCAGGGGACAGATAAATGATTCAGATCTTTTTAAGTATTTGATAATTCCTATATTAACACAGTTTCTAAAAATTGGACATGTATTATCTATGGCTTTGTTAAATAGACTTGCACCCAGTTTTCTTACTCAAATTATTATTAAATATATGGCGTCCAAATGTGATCAGATTCCTAAATAAAATAAATATTTAATGCTTTTGAAATTTTTTTTTTTTTTATTTGAAAGAAAAAAATATATAAGAATGCTCTTTGTAAATAAATTATTGAAATCTTATTTCTGTCTTTATTGAATTATTAATTTTTACAGCAAGAAATGTTTTACTTATCAAATATTCAGAGAACGAGACAAGTAATAACTTCAATGACATTTGTAGAACCTGAATCACTATTAAATGTTTTACTCATTTTCCGGCAAAGTAAAACACTTTGGAGCATTCCCAAGAATTAAATCTAAATTATTTATTGTTTTGGATTTTTATTACATTCCATCAGAGCAAAGATTTTTATAATACATAAAAATTCATTTTTTTCCCCCCATTTTTATTTTCTTTTAAATATCACATTTTGTATTACAGAGCTATAAAAGTAATTAATTAAAAAATATTACTCTTTAGTCGCAACAATGAGCGACTTGTAGATTTAGTTCAAAACCATTGGAAAGATATAGCTAATATAATATTATCTGGACCTTTAGAAATGAAAATACATTAAAATTATTTATTAATGAAAATATCTAAAGGAGATGTAGCCTGTGTTTTAACCAATCTTTACATGTCATTTAATGTTGTATTTATAAGTGATGACGCATTTAATTAATTCCAATTTTATTAAAAGAATAATTGAGGAAATAGCAGTTTTTTAAAATTATATAGATTTTAGTTAGTACGAACATTCATTCTAATAATATCGTGAGAAAATTTCATTAGGAAGGAGCGTTTAAATCACGTGGTCATTCTGTAAGTTGTAATTTTATATGAACATTTTTTTTTTTTTTGGAATTTGAATCAAAATCACTCATTGCAATGGACATTTTTCTTTTCATGAATTACTATTCCTCACTCATTTACTCAGTTTAGTATACTATCACTCTTTTACTGAGTGACCTATTTCTCTCTCTATAAAAGAGTTTTTTGAATCATTTTAAACTCACAGAATTGTTATAATAGATGTTTGCAGTAATTTGTTAAGATGATGGTAGATAATACCTTCAAATAGCAGTAGATAAAGTCTGTCTTTAAAAATTAATGTTGTTTTGGAAATATTCCTAAATTAGTTATTATTACATTTTTTATTTTTTCGTCCTACTTATTCCATTTCCAGACTTTCAAGTTTTTATTGGTTAAGAAAAACATTTTACCAGATTTCAATCATATACATTCTGAAAAATACATAATATTTTAAATATTTTGTAGTGCTGATGTTTTGGCCTTGATTGCCGGTTGAAACGTCACAACTATAAAATATTTATTTTAACTATGTGTATTTGTCTGAGCACTTCCTAAAATTAAGTTCTCTATTTACATCCACAACCAAGCATAAATTCACTATTAACTACAATCTGTAATATTTTGAAAACTGTTTTCAATATTTCCATGAAACAATTCAGAAATCATAAAGATAACAAAGATTAATTAATTTTCTGTTACTAAAATGAAAAATAAATTTTATTTTTGTTTATATATGTTTTCATTTACAATATTAATTTATTTGATATTAAATGTTATTTCCTCATAAATATTTTGTTTAAAATTTTACAAATATGGAATTATTAAATGGTTATGACTATAAACTATGTAATACAGACCGGAGATTTCACATGTGACAGAAAATCTTCAAAAATTATAAAAAGGTTGTGACTTTTTATGAATTAGTTTTTAATCCACTGCCAACTTAATTTAAATGTTATAGATTTGGATATTGTTCTGGTGCCATAACCAGTATTAGGGTTCTAGTAATTATTCATAATTTATCCAAATGATGTCTTTGTTTCTTATCAAAAACAGACAATATTCGGAAAAAAATTATGAGATTTTTTCAAATTTTTTATATTTATATTGTATTTTTAAAGATTTTTTTTTCATTTTTGGCAACTCTCAGGCTGCTTTTGAAAATGTATCTCTGTAAATTTAAATTAATGATTTCCTTTTGTAATTATTAATTTAAATATTGGACAAAAAATAGAAAAGAAATAAAAAGTACTCTTTAATGAATTTATCATTCTATTATTTTATTCCTATCTTTATTTTTACTTATAGGATAAGCAAAAATTGTAACTTATATATGAGTTGCTGGATAAAGAAAGAGAATCAGTGTAATGGTATTAATTTTCTTATTATTATTTTTTTTTAATGCATAGGTTTATGTGTATATATATTACTGACTGTTGTGAAAAAGTCGATAAGTCAAAGTTATGCACTTTTAAGTAGGGTATTTTGAATCATTTTCCGAAATTGCAGACTTCAAGCTCTTATTAAGAAGTAATACAACCAATTTTCTACAACGCAAATACTAAAAATTCTGCTTTGAATTTTAATAGTTAACTTGTTTTCAAGATTATATGACTTATCCACTATGTCGTAACAGCCACTAACATATATATGTTATTTGGTTGGGATAAATTTTAAATTATATTTTACTGTTATAATTTTTTTTTTTTTTTTTTTTTTTTTTTTTTTATAAAAACAATAAGCTATGAAAAAATTTCACTGATAGTCTTTCTCTGTGAAGCAATTCAAAAATCATGAAGATGACAAAGATTAAATTACATTCTCTATCTTAAAGATATCTCATGGTTGTATTGAATAATTGATTAAGTTTGGGAAATTAAATATGAATTTATGCGCTTTTATGCAAAATAAAAAAGTTATGAAATGGATTTTGTAAATAAGATTTGTAAGACTGTAAATAATAATTGTCAAAACTATTTTATAAATGAATGTTGTAGCCGTAAGTGATAATAGCTAAGGAACATTAGTTTTGATCTAGATATGTTGTAAATAAGAAAATAATTGAAATGATAAAACTACATTGTCTTTCCCGTAACAAAGTTGCATTTATAGATTGCGACTTGTGGAAAAAATGTTATACAAATCTTTGTTAAAAAAAGAAAACACATGTACTGTCACTGTATTGACAACAGAAAGTATTATAAATACAAACTTTTAAAACTAAGATCCACTCGCTAGAGTATAACATCACTGTAATAGACTTCGGGCACATTTTAGGTATTTTTCAACTTAATTTTTTGAAAAAGAAAAGTACGTTTGTTTTTTATCATGCTTTCTTGATTACAATTTAAAAGTATAATAACCTAAAAATATACTGTTGTATAATTTTACATTTCATTCACTACATACAAACTATTTAGAAGAGAGATTTAATGATTTCCATTGAGTTATTATATTGAAAATTAGATAGAGCTTATAAAATTAAATAATGAATTCTTGCATTAAAATATCTAATTTGAGATCTATCGGTTCTTGATTCTAATATTTTCCATAGAAAATAAGTTTTATTATTCAATTTTAACCCTTTGCACTTATTAGCCAGGTGTGAACCAACATTACATTTTTTTTTGCTGGCATCATTCATATTATAAGTAATTCTGGACTATTTAAAAAAATTATTGAGTTTATAAGTTTTCAGTTAGTTATACTATTTTAATTTGAAATAATAATAACACGGCATATATTTGGGTGCCAGTATTATTGACTTATGAGTGCAAAGGGTTAAAGATTTTTTTCATTCCAATTTGGTGAGTGAATTAGTCAATAAATCATAACACAGACAATTCACAAAATTGGTAAAGTTTTTTTTTTAAAAACTCTCATTTTGTGGAATGATACTGTGATCGTGTTGATAAGTAAATGTTTTAAATATGTTGGGACCTAAGAACTGCTATGTGCAAAAATATTTTTACACTCAATAGAAAAGAACTGTTAAAACAATTTTTTAAAATATTCCTGTTTAAAATTTTATCATCAATTGTTTTTTGACATTCATAAAACTTGAATACCAAAGATTACAAAATCTTTTTTTTGTTTAAATTTTTTAATATATATTTTTTTTGTTCAATCGAATATTTTATCATGACATAGTTTTTATAGTTTCTGTACAAATACGAACTGAAACTGTTTACCGAATTGCTTAATGTATTCATTTTAAATATTGATTTTTGATTCTCTGTAACATATTTTTTATTAATTTTAAAATTGTTTATCATTTCAGTTTGATTCTCACTAGCATATCATAACGTATAATCGGTGTTATTAGAATTAAAAATTAAAGTCTGAAGGTAATTAAAACAAAATATTTCTCAGATATATAGATATTTAAGAAAATCATGACTGAAGTAATTTTATAATTACTATGGTGCAAACTACTATTGTTATTGTAAAATATTTTATTTGTATATATTTTGTTACTTTAATTAGTTAAATGTAGAAATAAATTTACTGTCTTCAGTTGTAAACAGTGTTACTTTTCCATTAGTTGTATAGATTGTTCCAGAATTTTCTTTATTTAACCGTCCAGATGTACATTAAACTGAATAAGTTATTTAATTTTTATATTAGAACTTCTTTTTTTTTTTTCTTTTTTTCGTTTTTGGTAATGTAATTTGGAACATAACAATAATAAAAAATGATTTACTGTGTAAAATAATTTTGTTGTGCTAAAATATTTCCCTACTATCTGCACCATATTATATATATCATATTGAAATACTTTTTTTTTTATGCTAGATACCAGTTTTTATACTAAAATGGAGAAAATTTTGGGCCATATAAATTTTGAGCTGAAGTGTTAACACTTCAGCATTCTCAAGACTGAAACAATGAAGTCTTGTTGAAGGGCTGATATATATATTGTATCCATTGAATAAATCTCAATTTTCTCCTTCTAGCTAAAAGAGGTATTTAACCCTTAGGATAGCCTTTCTCCCAAGGTGATGTAGTATAGGTTAGGACCTTAAACACCAATAAACAAACATATAAAATAACTTACTTTCCATTCGATTCCACATACTTCGTGCATGGCTCCCAGATCTCCTAATAAAGAACTTTTATTGGAGTGCTACTGATTGGTAGTTTCTCAAAAAGCTTTTGTCTGGTCATTATATCACTAATTTATAAAATTGAATTGATGTATTTTCAACGGTGGCCTTAGGTGGTGGCGAGGAGGACTTTGTTCTAGTAGGGATCGTGCACAATAACCCAGTATGAAATAATTTGCCTTTTTTTTTTTTTTTATAGATATTTTTTGAAATTTACAACTGTATATACAATATAAAAATGTAATACATCAAGTAAATATGCTGATAATGATAAAAATGACACGTCATTTTTATTTAAAGCAACTACCCATTGGCAGCACTTATATAGGTTCTATATAATGAACTACTATATTAGAAGGTCCCGAGGCCATCTTTTCAGGTGCTTCAGAGGGTTATCTGTAATGGAATAAGAAGCAAGTTGTGATACTAATGGATTTGAATGGATGTGGAGTTTGCTATGAAAGGATAGATATCTGGTTTGAGCTAAGTCAGAAACATAAGGTATATTAAGATCTTTGAGGATAAGTTTGTTTGTGATGAATAAAGGAGAATTTTTCTGAGGAGTTTGGATTGTTAGGATTGGATACGAGATGAATTGGATGGTTTAGTGGAGCCCCAAAGCTCAACTCTGTATGTCCAAATTGGTCTAATTACTGTTATACAAATGACTCGTTTGAAATTAATTGGAAGGTTCGAACGTTTGTCAAGTAAATGTTGAAGTAGTTAAAAATGACGGGCAGTTTCTTGCTGTTTTAGTCTTGTATGTGGATTCCAAGGAAAACGTTTGTCCAGATGGAGTCCTAGGTTGTGGATCTGTTCAATTCTGTTTGGATAGAATTATTAAAAAATACTGAATATATTTATTAATCATTTTAATTTGCAATGTACAGGATATTTATAAAATTTTAACATATTTATAACAGTAAGTTAGTTTATGTATACTTTTTTTCTGGAAGAATAGAATTATTTGTAAAAAAAACTTTAATAATGTTAAACTATTTATTTAAGATTATAAAATTTATTTTTATATATTTTTTTCAATGCAGTATTAAATATGTAAGTTTATTTTCAATGTCTCATATAGCACAAGCTATTCAGAATTGCAAAGTCATGTGTATTGGTAGCACTAAGTAAAGAATAGATGCAAGGTCAACAGTTTAATCTGATGCACATCAATAGATCTCTGTCTAGGAAAAAAAAAGGAAAATAAAACAAAAGAAAGAAAAAAAGATTCTTCTGTTTAAACACAAATAAAAAATTGTACTTGATGATGGAAGCTTCCAATTGTTAAAACCGGTTTGAGATAATCTTCATCCAACGTCACCAAAGCAACATTTTGGTGGAGCGAATTTCTCACAACAAACGGATTCTTCTTCAATTTGTAAAATTTTAATAAAATAGAGTCATGTTATGATGTATAATTTATTTTATATTACATTTACGGATGTAATGATTAATAATATTCTACGTTTCGTCTTAGAAATGATTGTCCGCTATAAAAATAAATAAATAAAAACGATCGCTGTTCTTCCTATATTTAGTTAATAATAGCTACGACCATTGATTTAATTTCTTGTTATTGTTACTTACTCTATTTTTGACATGGATATATGGGTGAATCTTTTAGCTGGTGGTCTGTACTTTTTTAATATAACGTTTTTTTTTACCCTCATAAATGTAACATTTAGAAAGGCTCCAGTTCTGTTAGTGTAGCTCGGATCGAAAATATGCCGACAGTTTCCCATCAGCAATGTAATTGTAAATATTTTTTTAAAAATAACATTTGTCGCTAGAATCAACCATTTAAGAGTTATATATCAGTTTGAATGAAAAAAGTCACGTTGTAACGTTTTCGTTAACCCTCAAAAATGTAATCTTTTGATCCGCTCTAGCTCTGTTGTTGTTGCTCGGATAGAAAATTTGCCGAGTTTCCCATCAGAAATTTAATGTTAAATATTTTTTGTTATACAGGGTAAGTATCTCTTAGTGTAATAAAAAAAAAATGTGTGAAACTAAATTAAAAATGTAGCAAAATGGCGCAGACCTCACCTTTCTATTCCAACCCGTTGCAGATATACGATAACTCTTTTTTTCTCTAAGACTTTTTTGAGGAAAACACGTTTTTTTCTATAAAAGCTGCAATATCTCCATTTTGTTTAAATATTTTTCAAATTTTTACCACATTTTTGGATTTAGCATTAACCTCAAAAAGTAGTCTTCGTCACCACAATCTGCATTCAGAAGCTAATAGCAAAATTGAGGTTTATGTTCATTATCATTTTTAAACCTTACATTGAAAATCTAAAATAAAATAAAATCCTAAATTATAATAATAAATAAATAAATGTAATAACATAAGATCCTCTGATCTGTAGTCGCTTTTTTGACAGTTTTCTATAAAACAATAATTTTTTCTTTGCTTTTTATTCCAATGAAGAGTTTATTATGTAAGTATTAAATATGTAAGTTTATTTTCAATGTCTCATATAGCACAAGCTATTCAGAATTGCAAAGTCATGTGTATTGGTAGCACTAAGTAAAGAATAGATGCTAGGTCAACAGTTTAATCTGATGCACATTAATAGATCTCTGTCTGTTAGTAAGGAAAAAAAAGAAAAATAAAACAAAAGAAAGAAAAAAAGATTCTTCTGTTTAAACACAAATAAAAAATTGTACTTGATGATGGAAGCTTCCAATTGTTAAAACCGGTTTGGGATAATCTTCTTATTGGGATAATCTTTTTATTCCAATGAAGAGTTTATTATGTTTAAAATACACGTTTACATTAAGGAATTGTCATAATATTTTATTTACACAAGTAACTGATTTGTATGCCAAATGAGAACATCCTGTTTTTTCGGTTTCAAAAGTGAATTTAACATATCATTCGAAAGCTTATTAAATTTGCAAGTTTTTGTGAAAGTTGATGTTTTGTGGATAGTTTATTCGAATAACGGTGAGCGTTGAAGTAATATAAGACATTGTGACTTCCCCAAATAAGGTGAAGATCAAGCTGTTCTTTAGAAGTTTGTAAAATTCAAGGTTACAGGTACTCAGCTATTAAAGAAAATTTAATGCTAAATCCAAAAATGTGGTCAAAATTTGAAAAATATTTAAACAAAATGGAGATATTGCAGCTTTTATAGGAAAAAAACGTGGTTTCCTCAAAAAAATCTTAGATTTATCGTATATCTGCAACGGATTGGAATAGAAAGGTGAGGTCGGCGGCATTTTGCTATATTTTTTTATCTAGTTTCTCACAATTTTTTTTTCTACACAAAGAGATACTCAGTTTGTATAACATTTGACGCTAGGACCGTTTTGGATTTTGATTTAAATGAAAAAAAGTCGCGTTTGAAACTCCTTCTTTCTCTCAACTTCGTTTATTTCGAATAATGATTAATTGCAAAATTAATTTAATTATTATTTGAAGAAATCTGATCCTTTTAATTCTAAAATGTAAAATGGAAACTGCTATTGTTTTTCCCAGTCTGGGAGACATTGAGCGTTTGACTTGGATATTTCTAACAATTATACTTCGATTATTCGAAAATTGTCCTTGTAATTAAAACTTTCCTAAAATAAAACAATTTTTTTCTACATTATTGTAAATTCAATTTTGAGAATTAAATTAACAATCATAAACTTTATCGACAATTTCATGAGAAATAAGTACAGATACCAGACATAACTCAACGGAGGCTGAAAAGGAAGTGAGAGATTAACTGGGTGCTGACTCCCTCATTGAACAATAACTGGTTGTCCATTGTGTACAGAGTTATAAAAAAAAAAAAAAATTAACAAAATTGATAAAAATAGTTGCACTCACGTTTACATTGATTCATTCCTGATGTTGATCTATTTTTAGTAAGAGAAACGAGTTCTCCTTTAAGATTATTAATCACTAAAACAGTTTTCCATATTTTCTATAGTGACGAGCATATTCAACTGAAATGGATCGTGTTTTCTAATTGGACAACAAGCAATTATTTTCCTTATTAGTTCATTAAAATCATAGTTTTCCAGTAAAAATACCATAATTTATTATCTCAATGGTTCTTTATATTTTTTTATATGGATACTGATTCCATATTTCTAGTTTGCAGCTGTCATTCCGACTCATCCGAGCACTGTCACCCCGTACGCTGATATCACGAATGTTATCAGTGAATAATGATCCCTTCAATATATATCAACAATCTCATATCACAAACCTTCAAGAATGATGTCGAAATTTGAGGATTGAAATAAATCTAAAAAATCTCACCTAATAACCTTTGTATTCGTCTACTGATCCCCGTTTAACAGATCCGTTACTTAGGACTCCATCTGGACAAACTACTTACTCGGAATCCTCTTACGAGACTTAAAGCACAACGAACTCCTCGTCGTTTTCGACCAGACAAGCGTTCAAAGTTTCCAACTAATTACAAAAGACATATTTACTTGACAATGATTAGATCCATTAGGAATTCCGGAGTTGAGCTTAGGGGCTCCACTAAACCTTTCAACTCTTCTCGTATCCAATTCTTCGTAAAATCTTTAATGCTCTTTTTATGTCAAAAGAAAAACTTATCCACAAAGATCTTAATGTCCCATATGTTGCTGATTTGGCCTAGATACCTCTACTTTCATAGAAAACTCCATAACCACTCGAATCCACTATTCTCCCAACTTGTCTCACACTTAATTCCCGATAATCCTCCGAGGCGTCTGAAAAGAAGATGGTCGAAAGACGTTTTATTATAGAACTGTTAGTAATGTGCTACTAGTGAGTGGTCTTTACATGTTATTGAAAAGCCATTGTAGCAATTTTCTCAAATTACTTATTGGAATATGTATTAATGTATACAGTTGTAAATATCAATAAATAGTTAAACAAAATAACCTTTATTCTTCGTCGTAAACCTATGGCATACCGTCCTATTTGAAGCATCAATTGAGCACAGGACTTCGTAAGTTCGCAGTTGGATATAGTGATCCTATTTCTTAATTTTCCAATACAGAAATCAATTCTTCAAAAGTTTGGTGTTTGGTTTCCACTGGCAATGCTTGATTTATAAGGAGCATTGCATAAAATTCTTAATCAGTGTCCATCGAGTATATAAAAAATTGATCCGTTGTTAAAAAAGAAAAAAAAATATTATCATTATAAGGCATAACTCTTATTTATCAGTATGATACAGACATATGGCAGTATGGCAGTATAAATGGACTTAGTGAAAGCAATCAGTTTTTTTTTAGATCCTGAAGATGGAGCCGAGGACTCCTAAACATGTTGAGTGAAATACTAATGATTAAATAGGAGTTATGCCTTATAATGATAATAAATTACATCTCATTCAACAAAATAATTAATTGAATTTTTTTTTTTTATCATTAGGAGAAGAATCGATGTATAATAATAACATAATTAGATATCACAAAACTATCACTAACGTCAGGAGTATCGATCGGTTCCTGCGAATCCACTTTAGAACATCGATTATAGATAGCGATTGTTTTCTCAAGAATCGGTGGAATCTAGAATTCACACGTTTCTAACTGAAATCTATTCAGGTAGTGAACAGAATATTGATTCTTGAGTCCCAATAACAGACGGAAGAAAAGCAAGAAAAACAACAATAACAATCACGTAAATAGAAAATACAATTACAAATGAAGGGAGTTGTAGGTTGTATAATAAAAGAAGTATTGGACATGACCTTCTGACACCATTCATTTCCTCATCTCATGGATGGAGGCCATACACCACCCAAGGAATTCAACTACTCTTCGAAATGTATTTGTATATATATATATATATATATATATATATATATATATATATATATATATATATATATATATATACAGGGTGAGTATCTCTTAGCGTAAAAAAAAAAATTGGGTGAAACTAGATCAAAAGTGTAGCCAAATGCCGCAGACCTCACCTTTCTATTCCAATCCGTTGCAGATATATGGTAAATAAACGATTTTTTGGAGGAAAGCATGTTTTTTACGATAAAAGCTGTAATATCTCCATTTTGTTTAAATATTTTTCAAATATTGATCACATTTTCGGATTTAGCAATAAATTTCCTATAAGATCGGAGTAATTTAACCTTGAATTTTACAAACTTGGGACCTAAAAAATATCTTTATCTTCACCTAATTTAGGGAAGTTACAATTTCTTATAATACTTCAGCGCTCACTGCTTTTCATAAAAACAATCCACAAAACTGCAAAGCTCTCAAAAACTTGCAAATTTAATAAGCTTTCAAATGATATGTTAAAAGTAATGATTTTGTTTTAATTTCATGGAGAAATTTACTTTTGAAACCGAAAAAACATGGTGTTCTCATTTAGCATACAAATCAGGTACTTTGGTAAATAAGACATTATGATAATCGCTTGATGAAAATCTGTATTTTAAATAAAAAGAAACACTTCATTAGAATAAAAAGCAAAGAAAAAATTTGTTAATTTGAAAATAAAAGAATCACTGTCAATAAAGCGCCGCCAGAGTCCGTTATTTTATTAAATTTTCAAAATGTCCTCCATTATTTCGAATGCAGCTTCTTGCTCTCTTTCTCACAGCCCCTACGGTCACTGCTAAAGTCAGACGCTGTTGCAATTTGGCTCCGGCCTCCAGAATTCTCGTCTTTAGGACCTCAATGCTGGTCACTTCTCTGGCATATACCTCGCTTTTTATGTAGCCCCACACATAAAAGTCCATTGGAGCTAAGTCAGGTGACCTAGCTGGCCAATGTATCACACCATTTCTACCTATCCAGGTCGAATATCGTTGGTTCAGCCATTCCCGTACTGCTGCCGAATGATGTGGAGGAGCACCATCGTGTTGGAATATTATGTTTTGCTGAACATCAAGTGGAATGTCGTGAATAAGTTGTGGTAGAATATTTTGTAAAAAATCCAAATAACTTTCTCCATTCAATCTGCTGGGCAAAAAATGTGGCCCAATGAGTCGGTCCCCTATTATCCCAGCCCACACATTCACTGTAAAACGATGCTGGAAAGATGCTTCTTGAACCATATGTGGGTTTTCAGCTGCCCAGTAGTGCCGGTTGTGGACGTTAAAAATTCCTTCCCTTGTAAAAAGAGACTCATCTGTCCATAAAATTTTCCTCAGAAACTGGTGTTCTTGAATGTCTCTATTTAAAAGCCAGCGGCAAAATTGTATTCTATGTACATGATCATTAGGTTCTAGCCCTTGTACTTGTGTGAAATGATATGGGTGAAAATGTTCTCGGTGCAAAATGTTGATAACTGACCTTTGGGAGATACCAATTTCACGGGCCAAGTCTCTTGATGAAACACTGGGATTTTCATTTACTATATCAATAATTTCCTCTTCGAGTTCAACATCATGAGGAACTTGTCCCAATTCTTGACGTAACTTATGAACGGAACCTGTTTCAGATAAACGTTGATGAGTTCGTGAAAACACTATCGTAGAGGGGAGGCGCCTATCTGGAAACCTAAGTTGGTACTCCCGCCGCGCTGCACTCGCGTTTCCATTACAAAAACCATACAAAAAATGTATGTCAGCGTACTCACCATTTGTGAACGTTGCCATCTTCGCAGGTGTATTGCCAAACAGAAAAAAAATAATCCCAATAAATAAAATGGGCCCTCAAGCTAAGGATAAGCAATATTAGCAAGGGTCTTTCTAATGGTAGTGACACTTTTATCTCTGTAGCTTCTTAATTTCCAAATCAAACTTTCAATCATTATATCAAAATAAAAATAAAATAATAAACAATAATCCCCTCCCATTTCAAAATAAACAGGAAAATAACTATGAAATAGCGATAATGTGCTTAGTACTGAGAGAGGTCAAAGTCGCTGTTGTTATTATGAATACCTGAACTGGCCTAAAATTTATGTCAATAAATATTATATTTTTTCTTTGCTTTTTATTCTAATGAAGTGTTTCTTTTATTTAAAATACAGATTTTCATCAAGCGATTATCATAATGTCTTATTTACCAAAGTACCTGATTTGTATGCTAAATGAGAACACCATGTTTTTTCGGTTTCAAAAGTAAATTTCTCCATGAAATTAAAACAAAATCATTACGTTTAACATATCATTTGAAAGCTTATTAAATTTGTAAGTTTTTGAGAGCTTTGCAGTTTTGTGGATTGTTTTTATGAAAAGCAGTGAGCGCTGAAGTATTATAAGAAATTGTAACTTCCCTAAATTAGGTGAAGATAAAGATATTTTTTAGGTCCCAAGTTTGTAAAATTCAAGGTTAAATTACTCCGATCTTATAGGAAATTTATTGCTAAATCCGAAAATGTGATCAATATTTGAAAAATATTTAAACAAAATGGAGATATTACAGCTTTTATCGTAAAAAACATGCTTTCCTCCAAAAAATCGTTTATTTACCATATATCTGCAACGGATTGGAATAGAAAGGTGAGGTCTGCGGCATTTGGCTACACTTTTGATCTAGTTTCACCCAATTTTTTTTTTTACGCTAAGAGATACTCACCCTGTATATATATGTTTAGTAAAGTTCTTGAGGTTCAGTCAATAAATAAAAACAACTATTTTGGCTACGTTTCGAGACTATATTGTTCTCATAATCATGGTTAACTATAGAAAAATTTAAAAACCGCGCAATAAACAAAAAATCAGACGTTCTAAATTTCAACACCTGTTATTCCAATTCAATACATTCAGACCAATAATATACATTTACATTAATATACATCATATAAATCATTCATACATTTATTTGTATATTACACCGAAATATTTTTGTATTTGCATCTTGGGAATACCATCCAGGCCTTTAAATTATTTTTTCCTATGAAATCCCCCATAACCTTTGTAACTGTTTTTCCTTAAGTCAGTTGTGTACTAGAATTGTTAGAATTTAGTTAGTCTACTTCATATCCACTAGTAACATTGTAAGTAGTTTCATACTCCTCTATTTTCTATAATTATATATATTTGTATTATTCTAACACATGTTATATACTTGTATTGTATCTAACTTTATGTTTGGAAATAACTTATATAATTTTATTGTAACCTGTTTTTTCACTGTAGGGCATGATGAACAATATAGTTTCGAAACGTCACCAAAATAGTTGTTTTTATTTATTGACTGAACCTCAAGAACCTTACTAAACATTTAATAGTAACAGTCAAGAAATTTATCCATATATAAATATATATATATATATATATATATATATATATATATATATATATATATATATATATATATACTCTCAATTAGATACTTAAGTGATTGAGTGAGTAATGATGTCAGTATTTCTAAGCAAGCTTTTCAATTTTCATTTCAGATAACATTTTTTTATTTTACCAATTATTTTAATTTCTCTATTTCAGATGACGAATACCGTTACTCTGCTTCTTAAACGAATGATATACTTTCCTACTAATATCTCAAAAACTTGAGCACATATAAACAGTCCTATATGGAGATACTGAGCCGAAAACAGATTCAGAACATTATGATCTTTATATGTTTATTTATGACATGACAAAGAGCCTTGGGAATTTTACGAAGGATTTTGGTAGCAGATAAATTAGACGGATTAGTTGAGTCCCAAACTCCATATGTTCAAATTGGTCTAGTTACTGTCATGTAAACACGTCTATTGTAATTTATTGGAAGCTTTGAATGTTTGTCCAGAATATGTTGGAATAGTCTGTAGATAAACAAATAAACAGAAAAAAATGGTAAAATGTTCAGGGTTATTGAATTTTTAATAAAAAGATGAGCTCCTAAAAGGCAGAAAAATTAAAATTCGGAATTAGAATTCCAAAAAACTTATGTAAACATGAGTACGTATGTACATTACTACGAAATAGTTTTATATTGAGTTTAATGTACGTAACATGTTTTAAAATGCGCTCTAGCGTTCATGTTCGAAGAGAATCAAATTTGACTGGTACACTTTAAATGTATATTTTTATGTACACAAATTTTACCTACTTTAAATGTCTATAGAAACAGCATCTTTGAAATCTACATTGCTTTTCAGACATATGTAAAGGACTGAAAAGTGTAATTCTAGAAAACATTTTTGAGATGTTCACACTGAGACAGATCTACAAATCAACAAATTATTAATTTAAGGAAAAAGAAAACAATTGGCCGCACACTATTTATTTTATTCTTCTGCAATTAAATTAAATATCATTGTTAGAACTCTAAAACTCACACAATTGACAGTGTCTTTTGGGCTTTAAAACTAAAATAAAATGAAAAAAAAAACTATGGTTCCGAATATTTGTATCTATTTTATAAGATTGCAGTATAACAAAGGAAATATTATTGTGATAAAAACAAAACACTAATATTTCATAGAGCAATGATTTCAATAATAAAAAACTAAATAATTGGCCATTGAAACTGAAACTTAAAATTAACAAATTATAATTGAAGTGAAAATTAAAACTAATTAAAATTAAGAATAACTAAAAACTATAAAACAAAATAATAAATAGGTTTGTGGGTATGACAAGTTAGAGATGTATTAGGGAATTATGTCATGGAAGCTGCATTCAAACGATCGCTGACGAGTACCAACATCATCTTCACTGCGGGGACTATTCGCCATTTTTATAACACTGCTCCACTAATCAGGATCAGCTGTCCTAACTATAGAGCGGTTGCTAGGTAACACAGCGGCGGAAGATGGTAGTCATAGTAACCAATATCTTTAGTCTTATTCACATTTGTTAGGGCACCGTAAGGGAAACAGAAATTGCACCCTTGAACAGCTTTTTCTCCCTTTCGTACCAACTCTGGAACGCTGGTTTTAAAGTTAAAGGTTAACTTGACCCATAATTAGTCAATATAAAAAAAATATTGAATGCCTTTTTTTTTCTAAACAATTATTTATTGACAAATATTTATAACAAAATTAATTCAATTTCCCTCAATTTCACTCACAATTTGTGTTTGTATAATTTAAAAAAGAATATATATATATATATATATATATATATATATATATATATATATATATATATATATATATATATATATATCTGTAGTGGAAAGAAAGAAAACCAATAAAATAAACAGAACTCTGATTTAGTAAAACAAAAAAAAAATTAACTGCTAATATGTTCATATTTAAACGAATATTTATCTTTACAAAAAAAAATCATCAAAAAAAATAGAATAACATTTGACTTATAAATACCCTGTGAAAAAAAGAAAATGTCCTCCTTTTGGTTCTATTGATTTTTTTCCTTTTACTGAATTTGATTTTTTCGTCTTGGCCGGCGGCACACGAACTGCTTGACGATGGTCGTGGTCCAGGAGTCCCAGACGAAACAAAAAAGTCCTGATTTGAAATAAAAGAACAAAAAAAAAAAAAAAAAAACAATATAGGAGCTATACGGCCTCCGATTGGCGATAACCGAAAGTTTCGGAATTTAATCGTAATAGTCACGATTAATGATACAGGTTAAATGATAAATGTTCTGGCACGGGACACACATGACGCTCACTGGTCAACAACAGGCCAACTACTGAGGCTTAATACGATATCTAACACATGATTATGATTATGACAACAAACCGCTGTTATAAACATTTAATATAACCTATAACAATATTCGGTTAACATTTTTTAAATAAAGTATTTTTCTAAAACATATGAAATTGAGAGAGAACGTTTTAGACTAATTAAATTTAAACAAATTATCAGGAATTGTTTTTAAACATAAAATGAACGGCTGAAACAACATTCTTAATAGGATATAATCAAACAATTCACGTTTAGGTTTATTAGGTCTATTAAAAATAACAACTAAAACTGTTAACAATATAATCGATACATTGGCAACATACATCTAGCCGTAGATACAACAAATTATTTACAATTCATTATCATGCCGTTAACAACCGATTTTCAACATGTCTCCAAGAGAACAAAAGTCATAAGCATAAAATTTAAATAAACTTTGTTTATGTCTCATCCTATCATCGAACACCAATTTAATTTAATTATTTATTGAATAACGATTACTGTAATGACGAAATCTTTAAATGGAATGAGGAAACGTTTATTTAGCATATGAATGGTGAAAGGATGGTTTTGGTCAAGAAGCGGCAAGACGTGACTCGTCAATTGGATACTAACGCAATAATCTTTAGTTTCTTGTATCATCAAGGGTTGACTAATCCCAAAGCTGGATATATTTGAATTTTTAGCGATTTCCAGGCAACACGCACCTCGAACGGGTGATTATGGATTGTGCCAGGGCAATTTTTGTTTCTTAACAGCTTGGGGCAGAGAGAAGACGTATTTAGGTTTCCCGGAGTCCATTCTGTATATAGCTTATACAGCTGATAGATACCTCAAACCAAATTATATAGGGTGAATACCTCTTACTGTAAAAAAAATTGATATAAGGGTGATTCTCAGATTATGGGCAATTTCGAGTATCAAATTTTTACAAATTTAGACTTATTAAATTAAAAATTTATAACTACCGACGGCTTCTATTGCCTCTCAGCTTTTGAAAAATACAATTGGTCAAAATCAAAACAGATTTTTTCACGAGAAATTTTAAAATTAATAAAGTGCGGTAATGACAAACTGGATCTTGGTAATGACAATCCGCAGCTTTTTTTATTTTTTATTTTTTTGGTAGCAGTCAATTTCGACTTGGGACGAGTCATTTTGTCGTTGTGTGCCTTTGTTAAAGAAAAAATAACTAAAAATTAATAAAAAATATTCATTACCGAAAAGTTACCGAGTGAGAATCTCATGGGTTTTTAATTTGGTAATGACATTTGGATGCATTTTGTTCGGTACAAACCGCTACGATTAAAACAAAAAAAATATTGCTTGTGCCAACTGTTTGGGAACAAATGACAGTAAAAATTAAAATAAAGCCAATGAAATAATTTGAAAAGCAAGAGTGATAATACTAGTCGTGGGAATGACAACAATAAAGGTACGTAACTTACTTCTCAGGTTGTAAACACGTGTGAGGGAACTACCAAACTGACTATCGCTTCGCCGCTATGGCTGGTCTTCAGCAAAAGATGTACCACTACATTTTGAAAAAAAATTCCCAACTGTAACATTTATTAAAGTTGATTTCCCTACAAATTTATTTCTTGCTTGGTAATGACATCATAGTGATGGGACCAAGTTTGGAGCAAAATAAACACACTTTATTATTACCAAAAACACAAATATGAAAACAGTTAGGATCTTTAGGTTATCCTTAATGCGAGGGAATAAATTTCACTAACATTCTTCATAGTTAACGAAACAAAGTGGCGAATGTTTAGTAAAAAACTATGAGTGGGACACTCCGTGGCAATGACATTTTCGTTGTTTATTAGCAATTTTCAAATAAAATTATCCGTTTTTATTTCATGTTTAGTATTTTATTATGAAAAAATGTTTCACCACCCTAATATCATTGGGCAAAAATTAAGGTAGGACTTAGTTAATTGATTAATAATGTTATGGGACTAAACATTGCCCATAATCTGAGAATCACCCATAAATACTATAAAAATCCAATTTTTAATTTTAAATTATTGGTTTTCTTATTAACATATTGGGTTTTTCGAAAATTAATGAATACTTGTGTTTATAAAATTAAACCTATAAAATAAATGTAATAATAAAACATTTTTATACATCAAAATAAAATGTATCACTCTAAATATATTTCTGCTAACGAGCTGGTTGATTTTACATTCCCTCTTATTCAAATTTTGAATCTTTATTCCGAACGAATTCTTAAAATACATTTAGACATGGATAGGTCTTTTGGCTGGGGCTCTACACGTTTTTGGTGTAACATTTTTTCACATTCAAAGGATGTAACATTTTGACACGCTCTAGCTCTGTTGGTGTTCCTCTGATCCAAAATTTGACGACAGTCCCCATGTCAGAAATTTAATGGAGAATATATTTTGTTCTATAACATTTGTCGCTAGTACCTACCGTTTAGGAGCTATATTGGTTTGATTGAAAAAACTAAAAATTTGAAACCACTATTCTCAACTTTTCATTTATTTCGAATGATCATTAATTGTTAATTTAATTTAATTATAAATTTCAGAAATTTGATCTTTTTAATTCTAAAATATAAAAAGGAAAAATCTATTTACTATATAGTAAATAGTAGATTATAGATAGACATATCCATGATTTATTGTTCTTCTCAGTCAGGGAGAAATTGAATTTTTATTTTATCTACTTAAGGTCAATCATTTTTTTTTTTTAAAAGTGGTCCAGGTGTTTAAAAAAATAGTTGCCGGTAGGTAAGATGTTTGAACAGTATGGCGGGTGAAACAGTCTCATAACTATCCTTCAACAATGGAAGGTGAAGCACAACCTTGAAGGCAACGATTTTTTTATTTTACTTTTTTTTTTTTAATTTAATATTCGTTTAGATCATGAGGAACCCAATCTTCGAGCTTTTTGACATTTCCTTGGCCTTGAGGTGGTCAGAGAGATAAATATGCTATAAAATAGTAAATAGAAGCTGAAAGTTTCTCAGCAAGTTTTCGAACACTTGTTCTGGGATTTTTATCGTCCAGAACTCACTGAACATTGGTCATCAAGTGAAGAAGTCCTGCACCAAACCTGTTTTTTTTTTTCATGACGTTAATACTTTATGGCCCTGTTTAGATTTTAAACTTTAGATAATGGTTTAGATTTAAACCATTGCTGAACAGAGCAATTATGCTATCATCGCCCCAGAGACTGCTAATGTTTCCGACTGTGTAATCCCAATTCTGACTGAAACAAGATCATACGAAAATTACAATTCAACATCCTAGTAAGCACTGAAATATTTCCAAATTGATTTATTTTTATTTTTTACTTTATTTCTTTTATCCACACCTGTCACTCAAATCGCGACAATAAGTGGATGTGATGTGAGAAATTATGTAAAACTGGCATGTAAGACCATGAGGGAGTTCAGCACCCAGCGGTACCTACTCCAGTCTTGCATTTTTTAAAAATTTACCTTAGGAGATCTATTGACCAGCTCCTCTTCAGCCTTCTTCGGGTTGACTCAGGCATATCCAAAGTCGCCATATTTTGAATTAGTTTGTTATAGTGTCCTTGAAGTTTCTCATAAAATCTTTTTTAAGAAGTGTGAATATGGTCCTGTACAGTTGGTGTGTTCAAGTCTGTACGCAATGTTCTATTACTGACGTACCAGGGTGAGCGAGTTATGATTCTTAAAACCTTAGACTGAAAAGTTTGTAATTTCTGAATGTGTCTTTTTTGCTGTCCCAAAAATTCGTGATGCATAGGTCCATAAAGGTTTGAGTAAGTAAGTATAAGTATTTAATCGTTGTCTGATTTTTAGAGTCGATTGTTTGTGAAGAATAGAGTATAGTAGTCTTAGTCTATTGTTTAGGGAGAGGCGTTTCATTCTCACATGAGGGCCCCAGACCATTCTTCTGCTAAAAGTAAGTCCTAAGTACAAAACTGTATTTGCTTGTGAAATTATTCCTAATTCTGAATCATTATTTTTTTTTTTAGAACTAAAGAAAGGTTTTTGTTCGGGAGATGAGTAAAAAGTAGTGACTTCCATAGAAAAGAATAATCCATAAAATTAAAAAAAAAAAATGTGGAGACATTTGAAGTAAAAAAGAAAGCATGTATTATTTACTGTATTTTATTTTTTAAATATATGTTACTTCAAAAATAAATCAAATTCTCTACATTTCGAGTATCGAAACAAATCGATTATCGAACACATCTGACATCAATTATTTCGATAACCGTTGCCCTATTGCATCCTATATCTTCAGAGATTGTAGCCGGCCAAATTACACGTTCTAAACACGTTACACAGCATAGGTCAGCCTCATAACAGGTGGTTAGTTATAAGGAAAACCGTTAAACTACTAGAAAGTTTGTATGCAATAAATTTTACTACAAAAACCATGTAATACACGTAAATATTTAAAATACAACTAATCATTGATTCATTAAAATTTAGGAGAATATATATAAAGTTAGAATGTTATAATTAAGAAAAAGATTTTATAATAATGATAAAATAAAATAAACTATATTCTGGGACAAGGTTCCCCGAGAAAACCCATTATGTATAAAGAAACAAAAATTATTTTTGGCCAAGAGACATTTAACTATTATTTTAATAAGGAAAAAAATGCAAAATCATTAAATAGAACTGAACAATAATCCAAATCAAACCAATAAGTAACAAATCAAAAATTACCATCATAATCATCAAGAAATTTTTTTTTTTCATTTATTTATAGAAATTCACACCAATATAAAGATTAACTAAACGTAGTAGGTTAATAGAGTTAAGAATACAATGACATGTAGAAACCTGTTGAGAAGTTACCAATTGATAGCGCTCTAATGAAAGTTTTATATTATAAGATCCCTTGGCCATCTTCTTTTCAGAGGCCTCGGAGGACTGTCGGGAATAGAATGGGGAATAAGTTAGAGTGTAAATGGTTGAAGAAAAGGTTGTTTCGTTTTATTCCAAAAGGTGGATTTAAACATTTAATCTCTAGTAATCCATATCTGATGAAGCCATACCGTTGCGCTTTTGAAATGCCACAGTCAATAAAACATTCTACATATAAAAATTGATTTATCAATTGACGCAGTCAAAAGTTATTGCGTTTGAAAATGGGAATTCCAAAAGGTCATTTTCGTCATACTTTGCTAGTTTACTTCCTAAAAAGGAAAAATGCAGCGACTGTAGACGAACGCTCGTGTCAGATCTGAAACTGTAAAAAGGATTGAACGGGAAGAAAATTTCCTTTAAAAGAATTAAACAACTTTCGAAAGTACATCAATTAGTTTGTCAGGAAGGAGAAGTAAAAAATATGCATAGCCACTGAAGGATACCAGTTACAGAAGATTTGTCAGGAACTAACAATTTTTTACAGCCAAAGGATTTTTGGCCTCTCCTTCCAGAAAAACTTGTAGAAAAGCTACCAATTATTAGCATCAAATGGGAAAAATGACTGAAATTTATGATTGTAGGGAATAGTCAGAAAGTTCCGACTTAATAACATTATCTTTTACATTTTACATCATGGATTCCTCACTCTTGGGACACTACAGTCATTAACGGCTGGCTCATTGTTGACATAGTTAGGAGCCTTAAGTATTTTGGACTGGAGAAACTGGAATTAGAAAAAACTTAAAAAAAAAAAAATTGAAATTTTACAGAACAAAAATTAGTTTTAGAATGAAATACCAAAAAGTAAAGTATTCCTATAACTCGAAATCATTAGTAAAATAATTTATCAAATAAAAATACTGATCCAGAATAAAAAAGCATAATCTTAAAACGAAAATGTAGAACAAAACAAATCAATAGATAGCAAAGCAAATTAACCAGAAAAACAATATAAAAAGAAAGGAGAAAGATAATCATTGACTAAGAGATAAGATCAGTTCAGAAGTTCACGCTATGTAATGTATTCAATGTAATGTAAAGAAATGTAAACGTAACTGAACTATTAGCTTCGTAGTAATTCTATACTAAGAAAATTAAATAAACAAATGAAAACAGATAAGTAACAAATAAACAAAAAAAGAATGACGTAAGACTAAAGGTTAGTGTATACGTGGATCTTGAAGGTTGAAGGTCACCTTCCAAGATGAGCCTCTTCACCTCCTTGTTATATTTTTTTAAAAACATTAATTCCAGATATTTATCTCGTTGAAAAATAATGCTTAGCTCATACATTCTGTTTACTTTGATGTCATAAATTTTTCTACTTTTTTTTTTTTTTAATTTTGGCACTGTAGGTCTGGGCGATCTTAGGCCGCTATCTTTTTCCACTTCCCTCTATCCAAAGCTTCTTATTTCCAATCCCTAAGTCCTTCTCAATTCATCCACCCACTACTTCTAGGTTTCTACCCTTGAATAAAATACCTAATATTTGTTTCCATAAGTCTATTCGTACAAAACAAATTAAAAATTTTATTCATAACTGCGATACATTAGTTTACACCCAGCGAATATTACAGAAGGAGTCTGTAGTGGTACAATTTCCAGGCGTGATACTGCATTAGTGATTGAGCAAGGAGACCCCTCATCCAACTGTTTTTCAGCCTCCGTTGAGTTTCTACTGTTGCCATATTCCGTAACTGTTTGTTTAAATGTCCACGTACTTTTTCATGAAAATGTCAGTAAGTCTGTAGCGTTTAGTGTAACGTCACTGTTACTCTTTTCAGATCTGCCAGGATCTGACGATTTTTCGGTAGCCGAATGACATCCTTGGCCACTCTCCTTACAGAATCAGAATTATTTTTTCGTCCTTAAGGATACTGTTTTAAGATGGCGGAAGGACATCTTTGGGCCACATATATATTAGTTTTCGTCCTTAAAGACAATATTTTGAAATATTCTAGGATTTAACGGTTTTTAAGTTACCCGAAGGATATTCCGCTATTGTTGTCCTAGAGGATACTGTTTTAAAAAATTAGAATAATTAACGATTTTAAGGTGGCGGAAGGATATTCCGCCTTTGTTAATGCACCCTACGGGAAGTTGGAGATAATTTTTCAATACTATCAACCCCTTCCCTTCGAACGTTTTCTAAACTGGTACAATATATGGCGGTATTAAGGGATGGCTCCTGCTTTAAGGATACTGTTTTACAGATCTGCCAGGATCTGATGATTTTTTGAGGCCGAAGGACACCTTGGCCTCTCTCCTTCCACAATTAGAATTACTTTCTGTCCTTAAGGATATTTTTTAAGATAGCGGAAGGATATCTTTGGGCCACATATATATTAGTTTTCGTCTTTAAGGATAATATTTTGAAATATTCTAGGATTTAACGGTTTTTAAGTAATCCGAAGGATATTCCGCCATGTTGTCCTTGAGGATGGTGAGAAAGTGGACCTTGGGAAAATAGCCAAATAAACCTATACTCTGTGTGATATGTCGAAAAAATGCAAAATAAGAACACTTCAGTAAATGAATTAAAGGATCTGACTGAAAAAAATCATTTTCACAGAGAAATGATTATCATAAACATCGTTTAAACTCATCAGTGAAAAAATAGTCACTTCCCAAGGGAACAAAAACTCCACTTACCTAAATGTTGACATCGAATAGTTTGACATCTCTTAATATGTTTCTATGTTCTTCCGTATTTGTAATGTAAGTGGGCAATTTAAAAAATTATGCTTGACAATTTCTAATAATTAAGGCGAGACACTTGGAAACAGAACAAATTTGTTTGAATTGTTTGCGATTTAATTGTTTGATTGATTTATTTATTAAAAATGGCCTCATTCAATTGAATAGAATTCATTAATGTAGTGCTGAACTAATCCAGTTGAGAGAGAACAGCTTTCCAGCGAAAGGTAACAGAAGCGGCAGCTAACAGATGGTTCAAGGATTTATCCCGCAAGGCTAAAATAAAAGCCTACAAAACCATGTATAAAGGAAGCAAAATCAAGATTGTTGGGACACGTGGAGAGGATGTCAGTGGGGAGGTTTACAGGAAAATAAACGAAAACCAAGGAAAAGCAAGAATGCCTGACGGGTGGCTGGGTGACATGAACCTCCGTCAGGCGGGAGTGAGAGGATGGCGCCGCAAGGACGCGGACCGAGATGGATGGAGGAGACTGACTGAGGAGGTCCTGGTTCTGCTCTAAGGACTGTTGCCCCGAACAAGAAATAATAATAACAACCCTGGACTAAGAACTGCTAATCAACAATGTATTCAAGAAAACCCAGGAAATTGTATATTATGTTTTATCTACTTTTTATTATTATTCTTTTATATTTCAACGAGGAATAATGATACGTTTTTATTATGGATTGAAGCTGACAGTTCAAGGGAAGGAATATAAATGGTAAAGCATTGCATTATTCTTTTTTTTTTCTTTTCTTTTTTTTATATTTAACTTGGCAATGAGTTATCAAAAAATGATTTGATTCATCTCTAACTCAAGTCAGGTGTCTTAAAAGGCATTACGCTCAAGGATGAATCCTTTTCCCCGATGAAATCTGAATAAACCCTAATGCTTTCTATATTTTGTAGTTTTATTAATTCTGATGTATCATAAAAAAAAATCTATCATTTTCATTCAAACCAATATAGCTTCTAAACGGTAAGCCGTATCGACAAATGTTACTATACAAAAAGTATTCTCCATTTAAATTTCTGGTCAGGGAACTGTGGGCAAATTATCGATCCGATCAACACTAACAGAGCAAAAGCTGGTCAAAATGTTACATTTTTGAGAGTGAAAAAAAAAAGTTACACCAAAAAAGTATAAACCCAAGCCAAAAAGTACTATGGAATGAAGTTGTATGTTGTCAAAGGTACCTGAGCTGCTCCATTTCCATAGCGCTGTGTTATTGTTGAAGTTGGTGGAAAACGTTGTATGTTGCAAAATTTGATAAGTTTATGAAAAAAATAATAAATTATTATAAACCTTATCAAAACAATAATATCACAATTACTATTGTTAGATTATTTGCACAATGTGTAAAGTTGATAGTATTGTATTTTAATGGTTGGGAAAGGAGTGGGAGGGGGAACATGGGGGCGGCAAACTGATCTTTGCCTCCCTCTGATAAATCTCCTAGAACATTATTTTAACTACAGACACGGTTGTGATCTCAAATTAAATCTAATTAAATTACCTTCAAATTCGTTTCTATATTTTAGGTTGATACCTACCAAACTTGTCTCATCGTTAAATCACTTTTCCTCCAAATCTGATTTGCCCAATTTTCAAATATTTCCCATTTGTGAGAAAACTTCTAGGCCTACAGGCACCATTTGGGTCTCTAATCAAAGCTTATTAAATTTTCTATAACTATATATAAGCGAAAAAAATGAAAAGAGTGCGGTTTTTTTAGTACTACACAAATCACACTAGGTTTTTAGGGTGCAAACTTGGTTATTAACTACTCTTATGGGTTCTAAAAACGTATTAAAAAATTATAGATACATGCGATATTGCGAAATTCGGTGAAGTAATTAAAAAGTAAAGCTTCAAAAAAGGACTTTTTATAAATATATTTTTTTCAAAACAGCGACAGGCATCTGATAACATTTCTGGCTGAACAGAGAAGTTTAATACCATTAATAAACTGGTTTTCCCAGTACGGAATTCAATCCGGGAACTCCTGGAGCGGCCTTGGATCGCGAAGGAGGGGATAGCAAGATGATCCGCGGAGTCCCCTCTCAGTGTTATTCCGTGCGATGGCTCTGCGACTGCTGGTCTGGAGCGCCCTCGTGTGCCTTGTAGTCGCCAACTCCAGAGTACGACGTATCGTTGGCGGCGAAAGAGCTCAAGAACCCCCAGATCCAAGTGAGAACATACCGTTCAGTACTCCAGAGCCCGATGACAGCAGTCCGCTGGTCTTCGTCAAGACGAACCGGAGGAGGGCAGAAGTCGTTGGTAACAGGAATCCTGATGGCACCTACAGCTTTCTGGGGATCCGATATGCCATGCCTCCCACCAAGAACCGTCGTTTTGTGGTAAAGAGGAAAACTTGATTATTTATTAGCAATCCAGGTGTATTTAAGTTTATTTATTATCGTTAACTTTATGCAAGAACAAACAATGTCTATTTTCCGATCAAAATTATTATTTTTTCAATAAAAAGATGAATCTTAGTAATGAAAACTCATTGGCATTGGCCATTAGGAAACTAATTTCATGTTTTTTAATAATTTACAACCAAAGTTTCCTGTTATACTCCAAATCTCATTTAACAAAAAGTGAGGTATTATGATATTGGTTGTTCTTGGTATAATTGTTTTTTAATTACGCTATACACCAACGGTCACTTGAAATAAGCTCTTAAATATAAAGTTGCAACCTTTTAGCAAATATTATCCATTTTATACTGGATAAATTCAACTATTGAAAAAAAAAAAATTCATTGTTGTCAATGTAACACTACTAGCAGAATTAGAATACATGATTTAGGAATTTCTTTATGTGTGTTAAAACAATTGAGTTGTCTCACTTCTCTTTTGTTTTGGCCAACAATTTTGTTTTTAATTCATGATTTTCATCAGTAGACATTTATCAAGGATTTAACAATTTAACAATTTGGATTTAACAGCAGGAATAGGATTAGTGTAGTTTTTTTTTTTTTTTTTTTTTTTTTTTTTTTTTTTTTTTTTTTTTTTTTTTTTTTTTTTTTTTTTTTTTTTTTTTTTTTTTTTTTTTTTTTTTTTTTTTTTTTTTTTTTTTTTTTTTTTTTCTGAAGCGAACATGTTCAGTTTTGAAAGATAATTCCTCTATTGTGATTGAGAACTTGAAAAATAATACATGATATAAAATAATTTTTAAAATAAAAGAATGAAGAATTTAAAGAAAAAAAAAGTTAAATCTTGGTTTGAATTCAATACTTATATAAAAATAATCTGAGGCTTAAAGGATATACAAATTTTACCTAGCCCTGAATATGTCACTATAATTTGATTTAATAAATGGCTAGTGTCATATAATCAACTATAGATAACATATATCTTGATTTTTATAACTATAGATATGGTATATACCTTAATGATTTAAAAATTATAATTAGCTATTATAACATGGAAATGAGCATTATTAATTCTTATTTTGTAAGAAGCAATTATTTGAACTTTTAAAAACATAAACATCGTTTGTTTATTTAAAAACAAAAGAGAGATGAAACAATTTAAACTTTAAAATTTAAAACTACATTTTCTTAGAGTGATAAGTGTACTGTTTAGTATTAATGATTTTTTTTTCTATTGTTAAAATTGTCACATGATCAGTGTTAAATGAGTAATTCAGTAATTTTTTCGACTTAATTTATTGCCTATGACCACTTATTTCTTATTAAAACTATAAAATTTATAAAAAAATATTTTAAAAATTGGGACTAAAGAAAAAAATTAATAACACAAAATCAAATAATAATTGAATTTGAATATTTTTAATATATTTCAAGATCGTCAAATAGGTGATTTATTAATAATTTTATGTAATTTATTCCTTGAATTTCTTTATGTAATTATAGAGTTCCAGTTCTTTATACAGCACCATTCAGTTGAATAGCCATAATTATGAGGAAAACTGTGCTAGTGATTCATTTTCAAGGGAATAAAACAGTGCACTATCATTCATAGCTAATGCACTTAATTTTAAATTGTTTCTTCCCTCTTTTGTTTTTAATTAAACAAAATAAGAATGAATAATGAAAATGTTTATAATAAAAAAGCAAATAATAATTTGTAGATGATCTAGATGTGCGTACACTGACTCAAAAAAAATCTACCCGATTGATTTTATCGTTTTCTTAGCTATAAGTTTTATTCTTTTTTTAGTTATTTACTTCTCTATAAAGGGTAAAAGAGACACCCTAACTTAGAAATAAAAAAAAAAATTAGCCAAAAAAATCACATTCCTAATTCCTTTTCAGCCCTACAACTCAACTGTGTAAAAGTACTTTCAATTCTGTCTGTATTTTAAAAGATATCCATATGGTGTCAATAACTGATTTTACATTAGTTATCTATCATCACTATCTAGTGAAATACATTTGAGGGATAATGTTTGGTGTGAACATTCTTGTTTAGCTTAAAGTATAGTAACCAAGGAAAAATCATTGCAAATTTGAACTTTATTGAATTATTCTTTCTATAATTATAGTAAGTATATTTCCTTAAGGGTTTCAATAACTGTCTGATTAACCCTACTTTAACCAGTGTACAAGAAACTTTTAGGAATATTAAAAATGTCAATTAAAAAAAAAAGCAAACAGTATTTTAAAAAAAAATTAAAGTTATGAAATTTTAAATTAATACGATTTATTACAGTTTTGCATTGGGGCATATCTTTCAAAAATTTATTCACAATCACATTAGACCTATACTCTCCACTGAATACAAGATGTAATGAACACATGGGGCAAATATGAACTTTAATAGTTTAAAATATTGCAATAATAAAACTGCTTGGTAATATTTTTAAATACTAAATTTTAATAATTCCCTGTATAAAGAATAAGGTGATGTAAACATATAAAAAAGAATGAAATTTTTACTCGAGAAAATGAAAAAATCAATTGGGTAGAAGGTTTTTGCCTATCAGCGTATCATAAAAAACAAAAAAAATAGTTAATTTTTATTATTACTTTTTTTTTATGACACTAGCTATTTTTAATCAAATTATAGGATCGTCTTTAAGGTGAATGTAATGTCCATTTCTCTTCTTTTAAGCCTCAGATAGTATTTATGAAAGAATAAAATTTATTATTATTTTATCTTATGTATTTGTCCTTCTTTGTCTCTAATTATAATTAGAAACATGTTGCCAGTGATTCATTTTTAATGAAAGAAACAGTGCTTTCACTTCCACTAAAATAATTTTATTTTAATTAAAAATAACCCTTTTTACATGATCAACTAATAAAACTAATGTTCATAGTTCAAACAAATTCTTATTAAATAAGAATGAATAATCGTGGCACTTTTAGTATCATTGCTTATTTATTACTTAGTAAAATTATTTGTCATAATATACGGATTAAGAAATATATTTGTAAAGAGAGAGAGAAACACTTTATTAAGTGGTGCTGCCCATTTTAAATGGGTTGCTAAAAACACAGCATACTTAATCAATCCTAATTTGACATCTTACAATATTCAATATCTAAAAAATAAAAAAAAACCCATAATAGTCATTATTTTAAAAAATATAAAAATCTACATATTAAAATGATCGATCCCATGCGAAATATAAATTACTATTAAAACAAAACATAAAGCATAAAAGTTTTTGTGTTTCAATTGGTTTATTTACAATTTTTCAGTCAAATTATAGAGTCATCATCAGAGCTTGACAATCCAGATAATTTTACTTTTATTTATATAATATAAAATATTTTAATTGTTTATCATAACAATAATAATAAACTATCAATTATTTTGAATATTATAATGAGATGTTTATCAATCTAATTTATTTAGATCTATGGTAAATTTAAAAGTTCCTCACAATGGTTAGATTACTCAGTAATGGCACAATAACAATATTATATAATAGTCCAGTCAATAAACATATTGTAGAGTGCATGGAATATGCGATAATTTTTGACTTCATAGCTTCGTTAGGAATAGTTGGAAGTTAAACATACTAAAAGTCCCCACGCGGGGGGATGAGCTAACGGTGGGGGGGGAGGGGAGAAGTTCCATTTTTTGGTTTTTCGATAATATCTCGAAAACTGTTGACTCTAGAAAAATATGTTTCAAATAAACATAAAAGCTTATTAAATTTACTATTAAATTTATTATATATAAATTTATCGTAATTCGAACCGTTTACGAGATATTAGTTATTGAAAATGGGTGATTTTCGGGAAAAAACAATCATTTCTCAGAAAAAACGCCAGAATCAAAATTGTAGAGCATAAAATTTACTTTAATATCATATATACGTTTTTGATATTTGCTTCAAATGATTAACAAAAAGTGAGGTAAACATTTTTTGATTTCTAAAATTGTCGATTTTTAATAAGTGTATCTCGAAAACCATTGGAATTTCTACAATACGTATATAATTAATTTTATAGAAAATTTAATAAGCTTTTATGTTTATTTGAAACATATTTTTCTAGAGTCAACAGTTTTCGAGATATTATCGAAAAACAAAATCGGGATCTTCCTCCCTCTCCCCCACGGTTAGCTCACCCCCCCCAGGGGCGGGGACTTTTAGTATGTTTAACTTCTAACTATTCCTAACGAAGCTATGAAGTCAAACATTATCACATATTCCATGCACTCTACACCCTTCATTTCAGCACTCATTGACTGGAATAATAAGTACATAGACTATAAAATAAAACAATAAAAATAATTATAAATCAATCAAATAATATTATTTATTTAAAAAATATTGATTGATTTTAAGTGGTTAGGATGTTACCTAAATGTTATTATCTGTTTTCTTCTCAATCTTATGTATTAAAAAAAAAAAAAAAAAAAAAAAAAAAAAAAAAAAAAAAAAAAAAAAAAAAAAAAAAAAAAAAAAAAATCAGGATTTCTAGTCTTAGAATAAATTTTGTAAAATAATCAATACACTATTTTAGATCAAAAATACAAAAAACCATCCTTAAAACATCTGAAGACAATGTTGTCAGCACTGAACTTAAACTGCTTAATTTATTCCATGAATGTAACTCAAATTTTAGGATTGAGTACAACTAGTATGAAACAGTTCCCACCTAGTAAATCCCACTAATTTAATCGAGAGCCATTTCATATAAAAATGTTTATTCTGGTTAAATTAGTAGTTATGAAGAAGTAGATAAGTCATATTACCTTGAAAATGAACTAAATATGTACCTTCAAAGCAGAAATTTTAATATCTTCATTGAGAAATATTGGTTAAGTTTAAAGTTTCAATTGTATTATAAATTATAATTATAAAGCTTTAATCTATCTACTTTGGGGAAAATGGTATTTTTATAGTAAATAAAGAATTTGGGTAAAAAAACAAAACTGAAAAGTGTTTTAACGACTTCTGACCGCCAGGAAAATAATATCTGTAATTTATTTTCAAGGTTTCTTCCTTTTAATCTCATTTTATTTTTAGAAAAGAAATTGATTTCAGTTCACCAATTTGCTGTGGACCAAGTTTTATCGTATCGTATTTAAAATAAAAATTTCATCTAGAAGACAAGTATAACTTTTATGAAACAAAATGAAACATTTAATTCATTAAAAAATGTCTAAAGATGATAAAAATATTGAAAAACATTTTAGGGTTTACGGTGTTCAGTTTAGTATTTCAGGAAGAAAAACCTGATAAACTCAAGAAATATTAAAAAATAGTAGTTCATAAAATAATAAAAAAAAAGAAAAGAAAATAATTGCAGGGCAAGAACCACAAAAAATAAGTTACATACAAAATATTCAGAAATCTAAGAATGTTTTTTTGAAATCAATAAAAATAAAATAAATTATGTATAAAAATGTGAATGCAGACATGTTCATGCGTGTTTTTAGAATATAAAAATAAACTATGAGGCTTTTGTAAATAAATAGTTATATTTAGCTGCACTTTATAATTGACTGATTTAATTTATTTACTAAGAATCACAGAAGAAATTGTGAACTCCTAATCGGGACTGATAACCTTACAATCTCTAATTTAAATATAGTTTTTTGGAGAAACGTTTGAGATATCTGTTAAAAAAAAAAAGAAAGAAAAAAAAATATAAGAAAAGACTTAAATAACATTCATAATGATAATTTAAAGTATACCCTGTAATTTCATGAGTTTACATATACAATTATTATATATGCGTTGGAACTTTTTGTTTTCAATCACTTTATATATAAATCATATAATTATTATTTACTGATATATTTATTTTAAATTTTTAACTACCTTTGTAAATTATTATACAGCTGGCAGGTCTGTAAGTTATTTCTTTCCAATTAAAAAAACAAATAATTAAATAAATTAATTATTAGCCTATTTAAATTTTTAAAATACAATTATTTACAAATTGAATACATAATCATTCATAATGATCTCAAATTTTTATGCCAGATAAGTCAAGAGAACTATTTCTATGTCTATCATAAATATATGTATCATATTCATCAACATATATCATATCTATGAAAGTTTTGTATTAATATTGTCCCCATGAGATTACAAATTAGTTTGTTTTGTACCACTATATTTGTAGCACCATCCTCATAATGCAATCTAAAGGATAAGTTAAAGGTTCAAGGCCAGTTATTCACTGTACAAAACTCCAATATTTCTTCAAAGCCAAGTCTTCAAAAACCTGTCTATGAGCTGTCTTGTTGAACCGATATTCTGTATAAATATTGAGTTCAATGAAACGATCTCACATTTTTTGATTTTTGTTAATGATTTTGGGTTGATGTTTTGACTACTATTCAAAAATAATGTTTACTAAAACCCATATGAGACATACCATCTGAAACATTCATCATCATCTCCGTGGTGCTACAACTCTTGCAGAGTCAAAACCTCCTGTAGCCTGGTCTGCCAGTCTTCTCTATTGGATGCCACTGCTCTCCAATTGCGTATTCCCAGGATGGATCTGTCATCTGCTGCTACTCCATCGATCCATCTGAACTGAGGTCTTCCCACTCTTCTAGTCCCATAAATCCTTTAATCGAGGACTATCCTAGGAATCTGATCCTGGGTCATTCTAATAATATGACCTGCCCAGCGAAGCCATCCTACTTTAATCACCCTTACGATATCTGAGTTTTTGTAGAATCTTGTCAGCTCAGAATTCAATCAAGTGGGCCATAATTCTCCTCAATATTCTCCCCTCGAACCTTAGGTGAAGGGCTTCCTGTGAACTGGGTAATGTCCAGCATTCGGAGGCATAAGTGAGAACTGGTCTTACTAGGGTCTTGCAGAGTTGAACTATTGGCTGGGTTTATTTATTTGTATTCTATAATTTATACTTTAATAGATCAAGATTTCAATTTATAAATGGTGTTATAAAAAAGTCTTTGTTGGCCAAATCTGCTACAATGACTGAATTGATATTAAGAACAAATTATGCTATACATAGATATGTACAAATTTGATGAAAATAAACCATAACAATAATATGACATAAACTAGAAGTGAATTAAAAAATAATATCAGGAATGAACTAATTATACAAGTATATAAAATAAAACTAAGAAGTTTAATAACGTACTAAACTTATAAAATTGAATTTTTATGCTGTTTTTCTTGTATTAAACATATCAAAATCCTACTGATTGATGATGGTTGCTTTGAAGCTTATGGGCAACAGTATTATGCTTGTTCATGGACATGGACCCATTTCCTTGTCATTATGACAATTAAATATTGTAATAAACGTAAAAAAGAATAAATTTTTCTTCAGTAAACAAGACATCTCTGTAATGCCCTTCCGCTTTTATTTGAGAATAAGCTTATTTCTTAATGTTTAAATTATTTAAACTTGTATATATTGAAACTGGATATTACTAGTAATTCAAGAACATAGTAAGTTTTCAATTGAGAAAAGAATTATGAAATAAATTGTTTTTAATTTTATTTAGATGAAGAATATCTATCCATTCTTCTTGAAGAATGGATATATAGTTGTTTGTTTATTTGGGCTTAATGTCCTAATTTACTCAAACTGGGGCAGGAAGGACGGGTTATCCTATAGGTTAACAACCTATTCTAGCCATGGTGGGAAGGTCAAGATTCATTTGTTTAAAAAATAAATTTTAACCCACCCAGGTGGGATTCAAAACTTCAGTACCCAGCGCACTGAGACCCTTACCCTAACTCATCCATCGAGTCCTGGATAGATAATTGATTTGAGTCAGAGTAAATTAGTGTTTAACGGATATAATCTTCGAAATATACTTAAATGCATTGGTAAGTGATTCCATAAATCATTACGATCATCTGATGATTTTATGGTTTTATGTCCTATATCAAGATATTTATAAGATGTTTAGTTTTATTAAAAATTATTTTACCATTGTATACATATTAATATTGAGTTTATTTTCAGAGACCACTGAGGTTGAAACCAAAAGGCCTGATAGTAGCAAATAAATTTGGGCCACCTTGCCCACAAAGGTGGCGTGGAAAGTTTGTAGGAGATGAAGACTGTCTACATCTGAATGTTTTCACTCCTGAGGTATTAAATAAAATAAAATTCCATAGTTTAATCTAAGATATACATCCATTTTATTTCCATACATAAACACTTATGAACTAACAGAAAACTACAAATACATTATTAATTTTTTCTTGATCTTTACATGCTAAGTAACCGTTTTAAATTTAGTTAAAAGGTATATAATATGCCAGTTAATCTAACAAATTTTCTAATATTTTCAAAATGATGTTAAATTTTGTTCATATTTTCAATTAAAATTATATGAAAAAAAGGTATCATTGCCAGAATTCAAGGCTGACAAATAAATAATGTGACATACATATACGTATTACATATATTAATCTACATTACATACATACGTCTTTTTTTTTTAATACATCTTCTTCTATTTTAAAATTTATGTAACAATGAAAGTCACTTCTACATTACATTTTTCTCGAAGAAGACTCATATTATTTATTATTTTTTTTATCAGTTACCTGAGGTCAATAGCAGCAGTTCATCTTTATTACCAGTAATGATGTGGATTCACGGAGGAAATTTCAAAACTGGATCAGCTTCACAATATGTTCCAGTCCCAGAACTTTTAAGACGTGGAATCGTAGTAGTTACGGTCCAGTATAGATTGGGAGCTCTAGGTAGGTTTAAATTGGAGATTTATAATGCGGTATTATTTGTTTCAATATCTTTTAGATTTTTTTTTTTTTTTTTTTTTTTTTTTTTTTTTTTTTTTTTTTTTTTTTTTTTTTTTTTTTTTTTTTTTTTTTTTTGGATCAGATAAAGGAAAATAAGATATATTAGAAATAACAAAACATCCCATCATGCTGATGTTTCAGCCATAACATAGATGGCCATCGTCTGGGCAGAATTAAAAACTAAAAACTAGAATAAAAATCAAATAAGACAAAGCAAATATATATGATAATATGATTTATTATTGTATGAAAAATATAATAATTACTATATTGTTATCGATTACATAATGAGCATAACTGAGTATGTCAATGATGAAAATTGGATCATTCAACCAGATCAGGTACATGCTGAACAACTGGTTTTGTTTCACCCAAAAATATACCTGTTTTCTAACAGTAATATTTTTATATTAAAATAAAAATATTTAATTTTCTAACTCATATTTTTTGAAATACAACTAATTATAAAAAAACCATAAAATCTTAATTTTCTTCAGCCATGATTTAGAAATTCTAGTGTTCAATAAATGTAATTTAATTAAAGCATTTTACCTGCTGAATAAAATAATACAAAAATATACATGGTAGGACCAAAATAGAATATACTTATTTTCTTACAATTCTTCATTCACAGGTTTTCTGAAAATTGGAAAGCAAGATTTGGGAGGAAACACAGGCCTGTTTGATATCAGTTTGGCTTCCCGTTGGGTGAGAGAATACATCCGCTTCTTTGGAGGTAATCCAAACAGAATAACTGTAGCAGGACAAGGATCAGGTGCAAGCTCCGTAACTCATCTATCTCTCCATAGGTATCTCGGAAGTAAGTTAATTCCTACCTTTTTTTTTTTAAATATTAATTTTCGTTTTTAATTTTAATTAGAATGTTTTTCCTTGATTAAAAAAATAAATAAATAAACAGAAAAAACAAAAACAATATTTCTCAGTATAAATTAATAAAGTATATATTCGAGTCCCTTTGACTCAAAATAGTTACCTACCTCGGTCTGTAATTAGTTAAAAAATTGACATTTACACCTCATATAAATAATAAATGCTACAAAACCAAAAAACTTATTAGAAGAATGGCTCCATATTTCAGAAGAAAATCCCCACTGTTGATTAAAAACAAAATTAATCTGTATAAAGCAGTGATATGACCATTAGTGATTTACGCCTCTCCTATATGGAGCTACACCTGTGACTCCAACTATAAAAAAAAAGAAAGAGTGCAAAACTTATGTATGAGAATTATAAGTAAATAATATTTAGCTAATAAGACATCCAAAACATTATTGGTTCAGTTTGAAATTTAATTTATTGAAACAAAATTAATACATAAAATAATTATTCCAAAAAGTTAATTAACTTTAATGCATAAAAAGTTAATCAATTATATATTTTAGCTTAGAAAATTTTATTATTTATTCATTTTTATCAATTTTTTTTCTTATTGTATAGGTTTTTATTATATTTTATTATTAATAAAATAAAAGAGTATATACATATTTCATTAATGAGCTATTTCATTGGTGTTGATTTGTCATGATTTGAACAAAGTTAAATGGTCCAAACAGATGGCAAGCAAATAAATTTTAATTAATGAATTTGAAATTAATTATTAATTTTGAATTAAGTTCTAGAAGATTAAGAAGAAACAATATCCAAATATATCCAGTAATATAAAATTGAATAAGTCTTAAACAACAATAATTTGTTTATATCAAGTCCCAGTCAAATTGAAATAAATATTTACAAAACTCGATTAATAATGGAAATTAAAGAATATTTGAAAGCTGTTAGGCTAGAAGGGGAAATGTCTGGTAACAATAGCTCTGAAAAAATTGAAAATCTAAATTGCAAAGTCTATATCCTTTTTCATTGGGAATGGGTTCTTAAACTTCAAAACATGCGAAAATCCCCTTTCAACTCTCCATGAGATCACCATAAGTACATGGAACAAGCTAACAGGTGGCGATGAAATCTCAGTTTTGATTATTTGACATTCTCCTTTCTGGCCTAACACCATTATATAAAAAAATAATGGTCTATCTGCAAGATAACTAATAAGTTCACTAAGTTAGGGTATAATTCTTTTGTTTTTTTAACTATTTCTTTTTTCTTAAAAATTAAAACTTTTACAAATAATATTGATTTTTAAAATTTTTTGATCAGGACATATAAAGGGAATAATATCAATGAGCGGAGGTCCTGTTTCTCCGTTTGCGTTAGATGAAAATGCATCACGTTCAGGCGGTGAGGTCGTCAAAAAAAGCACTTGTACTGATAATAAGGGTGCCGTTAGTACCGTACGTTGTTTGCAGTCTTTACCATTTGAGAATATTGTCAGAGAGGACAGTGCCATAGAAGAAGTGAGTATAAACAGAGAGTTTTTAAATTGTTAAAAAATAAAGGAATTTTTTTTTTCATATTTTATGGTTGTTTAGGGTATGCATACTGGATATGAGAGGTTTGAAAAAATTGTATTACTTTTAAAAATTGGACTATAATAAATATATTAGTTATATATAATATACTACAAGGAATTTCTTCAATAGTTACTTAATATAAACTGGAACTGTTTTTAAAAATCTATTTACTGAAAATTACAACTGTATAAAAATAAAAATAATATATATATATATATATATATATATATATATATATATATATATATATATATATATATATATCTAGTAAATGTGAAGATTTATTTATGAATCTAACGATATGAGACAGATATTTAGAGAAAGTGCCCATTGGTAGAAATCCAATAGGAGCTCTGTGTTAGAAAGTGTCCTTGCCATCTTCTTTTCAGTTACTTCAAAGGTTTATCAGGAATGGGAAGCAAGTTGAGAAACTAATGGGTTTGAGTGGATGTGGAGTTTATTATGAAAGAATGTGTATCTGGTTTGGGCCAAATCAGCAACAAATGGAACATTAAGATCTGGAAGAGAGAAGGGATCTTACCAGGAGATATATAAGATCCCTTCCAGACAACATAAAATGTTTCAAAGTATGCAGGGAATGCAAAGAACAAAAATAACAGATCGGTTTAGAATAATAATCAAAATACTATATTAAAAAAAGTGTAAATTTATTTATCTTAAAATATAATACCACTAATTTATATTGGCAAATATTTCAGTCAATGAAGAGATCGCAGAAAAATGTTGGTAAGAAATTGACCAGCCTCTTCCTTTCTGGACCTACTGTAGAGGGGCCAGATGATAACAGGTTCCTCCCTAACTTTATCATTGAAACTCCTCTAGAAGCTGTTTCCCATCATCATATTCCCAAAATTCCCCTTTTGGTGGGAGTTACTAAACAAGAAACTGGGAGAGGTGTGAAAGGTAAAGAATTTTTCATTTATTTACATCATAAAGCAGTAATTTTTTTTGTTATAACTATTTTTTGATATTTACAACTGTATCCATTATATACAAGGGGGTCACCTGTTGTGTGATGGTTAGCATAGCAACCTACTAAACCTAAGATCGCGGGTTCGCAGTCCAGCAGATAACCTTAGGATTTTTTAAAGGGAGTAAAAAATCCTTAGCTAAGCCATCCTTCGGAAGGGACGTAAAATGGGGGTCCCGAGCCTGTGCGATGTCAGGTACTCGTTAAAGATCCCTATCCTAATTATACCTGGATAGGCAAAATTTAAGACTCCCACCATAGCATCGTCCGATTAGCCATAGCAGCATAAAGTGACGTAAAACGAAATAAACAATAACAAACATTATATACAAGTAAATTTGAGGGAAATTATTACAATGACATATCCATAACATTTGAAGAACTAAACAGTAGTAGCACTTCAATAAAACTTCTACATTAGAAGTTCTTTTGGCCATCTTCTTTTCAGATGCCTAGGAGGATTATGAGAAATCGAGCAAGAGGCAAGTTGGGAGACTAGTGGATTCGAGTGGGTATAGAGTTTACAATGAAGGGATAGATAGGTATCTATTTTGGGTCAAATCAGCAACATAAGTTTATTTGTCACATAATAAGGAGCATTGAGGATTTTATGAAGAATGGATGAGAAGAGTTGGAAGGTTTAGTGGAGCCCAAAGCTTAACTCTGTATTTTCAAATGGGTCTAGGTAATGTAAAGTAAATAAATCTTTTGTAATTAATTGTGAGCTTTTAATGTTTGTCTAGTAGTGTGTTGGAGTAGTCCTCCACTAAATTTAAATTTAAATTTGTAGTAATTTATGCAAAAATCTGAATAAATGGTTTTCCACAAAGTTTTACAAAACCGATCGAAAGATTCACAAAAATAAAGGAATAATATGCCTTTTTGTGTTGGTTCTGTTATTTTGTTGCTCTCAAACAAATGGCATTGATTAGAAATACATATTTTTTAAACATGTAAAAAATTATTTTATGTTTCAGGTAACTTATTATCGGATATTACTGGCTTACTAAAAACGGCAACTTTCATAACTCAAGGACTTTTCAAAGATTTGTTGACAGCAAATACAGGTAATAATAATACTAATAATAAATATTTAATTCTTTCTAATTGTATTTTATTTTGGTTTCTCACCTCACATTGTTTATTTATAGGTCTTTATGTCAACAATACTGTCAATCCAAATTTAAGTAAGCTTTTCGACAGCAGCCAATATTTACAATTTTTTGATACTCTAGTCGGTAGTGCCCTCAGCGGAATAGAAAAAGTCATTCAGGTATCTATTTACATATATTTTGGAGATAATTTCCTTAATCTTCATTTTAATTCATTAATTCATTAGGATTTTGTAATTTCATAAAATTACCATTAATTAATTTTGTTTCTTCTCAACAGCACTCCACAGATGCTCTTTTCAATTTGCCAGCATTTATTTTATCAAACTTCTGGTCTCAAAAAAATAAAAATGTATATCTCTACAGTTTTGAGCACACTCCAGCGAAATCTCTAGCAGATTATTTCTTGAATGGCATTACTTTAGTATCAAATAGCTCTTCTGAAAATAACAATAAAGGTATAAATCTCAAATACAGTTGTAACTACTATAAATACTACTTTAACATTTGTTTATTCACGCCTATCTCAAGTGATTTTTTTTATTATTAATTTATTAAATACATAAATATAATTATTTCATTAATGAGAGATTTCAATATGAAATCTCTCGAACCTTCAATATCTTTTCATTATTTTTTTAAAATATGAATATCATATGAAATATGATTAAAAAAAGTTGAAATATTAATGTTCTGCAATTATTAGTTAATATCTTTTATTTGATTTAGGTCCATCTCATGGTGATGATTTGGCGTACCTTTTTGAAGTGAGAAACATTGACGGGGAACCGTTAAATAACCTTAATAATGATGATTTACCCGAGGCTGACAGGAAGGTCAGGGATCATTTTATAACAATTGTGTCTGAATTTGTGAAAACTGGGTAAGTTTTTGTAACAAGTAAAAAAAAATATTTTTGAGAATTTGCATAAAATGAAAAAAAAAAAAAAAAATCAAATTAATAATGAGAGCTTTATTATTATTAGATAAAAGGCTAGGGATAGAGGAACCAAAGCGAAACCCTCTAGAGCTAACAACTCTAGTTGTACTTCGTCGGGGTAACCCGACCCAAAACTAATTTCTAACAATATCATGAAAAGAGCTTCACACGAAAAACAATACCCTGAAGACAAAGTCGGGCGATCGGATTCCAGGGTGCCCGACAGTGAGAAGCGAAGAGGTGGCGAATCGGAGCACCACAACAACCAACAACAGAATTTCAAGTCAAAACGAAAATATTATATAGGGACGTACAACATAAATTCGCTCATACAAGTAGTAAAACTAAGACAACTTACAACCAAAATACGCAGATTGAATATATCCATAATGGCATTACAGGAGACCAGGTTCACAGACTCAGAAATAATGGACTTCGATGGATACAGAATACTTAAAGGAAAGCCAGGAAAGAAAATTATGAAAAACCTACCGCACCTAGGAACAGCCTTCTTAATAGACAAGAAATTTCTAAACACAGTAACAGACTTCAAGAGCACCAACTCAAGGTTATCAATCCTCACGATAAAAGCTACTTACAAAAAATACACGAGGTGCCCATAAACGAAGATAACAGGAAGGATCAGGAGAAGGTATAGGACTTCTGGAAAGGTCTAGAGGATGAGATAAATAAAATACCTAAAAACAATCTAAAAATACTACTGGGAGACTTCAACGCACAAATAGGACAAGAAAAAATATATAAGAAAATAGTGGGAGAATACCCGGCACATAAAAGGACACATAGGAACGGAAAAAGACTGATCCAACTTTGCCAAAACGCGGGATTAAAACTCATGTCCACATGCTACAGAGCAAAACCCAGCAAAAAGAAAACATGGGTATCACCAAACACCCTCCTGGGAGAGTTCCAACTAGACCATGTAGCGATTTCCGGGAGATACCAAAAGGAAATTCAGAACGTCAGAGTAAAAAGAGCCATAAATGTAACATCAGACCACTTCCTTTCACAAACAAAGATGAAACTGGTACCAGCGAATAAGATCCAGCACACAGAAAAACCTAAAACAAAGAAAATAGACAGAGAAATCCTAGTAAGAGAAAAAACACAGGAATACCGAGAAAGATTAAAACTCCCACAAAATTGGGAAGAAGCTACAAAGAAAGAAATAGCACCACAGGGAATATATAAGAAAAAGTAATGGTGGGACATGGATTGCGGAGATGCATTAAAGAAAAGATTGGACGCATGGAAAAACTGGAACCAAAACAAAACTATCGAAAACTATCAAAAGTATATTATCGAGAGGAAAAAATAACACCAAACACTAAGAAGGAAAAAAAGAGAATTCCTCAACTAGCACCTAGAGGAAATGGTGGAAAGTTTTAGAAAAAACGACACTAGACTATTTTATAAAGCTTTTAAACAAAAATTCAAAGGTTACACACCCCCAGGACTAGTACTAAAAAGAAAGAACGGGACACTGGCTCAAACAAATGAAGAAAATTGTAACATACTGGCAGACTATTTCAAGAAATTACTGAACTGCGATGAACCCAAAGAAAGAATAATTACACATGACAACACCCGCTTAGAGGTAGAATCGGACCCACCTGACGTTGAAGAAATAGAGGATATAATTGCAACACTAAAAAATAACAAAGCATCAGGAGAGGACGGAGTACTGGCAGCAATGTGGAAATTGACAAGTGATGAATTCAGGAAGAAAATCACAGAGCTAATTATGGACATCTGGATAGAGGAGAAAATTCCCAGGGAATAAAAAAGTGCCCTAATACATCCATTGCATAAGAAGGGAACAAAAACAGACCCTAATAACTATAGAGGAATTTTCTCCAAAACACTACTCAACAAATTGAACCCTCAAATAGAACCTAAAATCGGAGAATATCAAGGAGGCTTCAGAAAGGGAAGATCGTGCCAAGAACAAATCCTAAGCATAAAATTGCTGATAAAATACTACAAGGCAAAGCCCCAAAAAAACCTCTACATCTCGTTTGTTGACTTTAAGAAAGCTTACGACTCAGTGGATAGAAAATCGTTACTGGAAATACTAAAAGAATACGGAGTAGATCAAAAGACTCGAAAACTAATAGAACTTACACTAACGGACACCGAATCCAAGATAAGATTTAGAGGGATCAGCAGCAAACCTTTCCAATTTAAAAACGGGACTTAGACAAGGAGACGGCCTCTCCCCAACATTGTCCAACGTTGTATTGGATAAAATAATGAAAGAACTATGGAAAGTTAATAATACGGGTGCGATTATATGGACCAAGAACAACCATGTCAAAGTAAGATGCCTTGCCTAAGCACACGATCTTGCCCTTTTAGCGGAAACGGAAGAAGAAGCGATCGAGCAAATAAACATCCTGACAGAAATTTTGGAAAAAAAAAACAGTTCTACAAATCTCTAACGAAAAAACAGAACTAATGACTACCGACCCAGACTTAAAAAAAAGAATCAGTGGAAACCAAATACGGAAAAATAAAAGTAACAAACAAATTTAAATACCTAGGTGAGACTATATGTAGAAACGGTTCGGAAAAAGAAAGTATAAAGGAAATAATAACTAAACTACAGAAACTACAACAAAAAAACCTAACCAACGTTTACAACAAAAAAACCCTGTCCACAAAAGCAAAAATAAGATACTACAACAGAGTCGTTAAACTTGTGATTTTATACGGGACAGAAACCACTTGCATTCCTACTCTGGAAGAACTACTAAGGATTGAACGGAGAATTCTGAGAAGGATCTATGGCCCCAAAAAGACTCAAGAAGGATACAAGCTTAGACCCAACCGGGAAATCTATAAAGATACAAAGGAAATAGAAACGGAAATCCGGGTCAGAAGACTGAAATTCTATGGACATAAGCTAAGAATGGTCCCGGAAAGGCTAAATAAACAAATATTTCAGAAAATCCGTGGAAATAAAAGCTCAGGAGGATATATAAAACAGATGAAAGAAGAAACGGAAAGATTAGGTATAACGGACCAGGACTGTCAGGACAGAGAAAGATATAGAAACAGACTTGAGGAATTGAAGGTTGTGGGTAGGAGAAGTTCAAAAAAGGGAGTGGCGTGGACAGAAGAAAGAAAAAAGACACGCAGAAATAATGGAAGGAAAGAAAAAACAAGAGAGGAGCCAAAAATTGATATTCGCGTGGTCTCCAATGCCGTTTCGTGAAAAAAAAAAAAAAAAAAAAAAAAATGAGAGCTATAACCTAAATTAATTTTTATAATATAATATATATATAATAATTTCTGAATTTAAAGACATTTGCAACACAAAGCTAATATCATTACAAATCTTGCTCAAATGATTTGTTTTTATTTAAAAATGTCAGGATATTGTGCTTCGATTCGTTTGATATTTCTAGTGATTTATATAGTTTTTATTTTTATTAAATACAGTAAAATTTAAATATGTATAATGACAAAAAGTTTTATCGGTATCATTGATGAATAGTGAAAAGGGAGGTAGCTGATACAGCACTGACTTCTTATCCTTAACAAACTTGGGGTAAATTCTATTGTTTCCTTAAAAGGTTACTTTTTAGTAATCAATTATTATTCTAAATATTCTGTATATGTGGTTAATTATTAATATCAAACAATTACACTAATAAAAAATCTGTATTTTGAGATATCATGATGGTAAGATGCAGAAATAGTTTTCTAAGAAATATCAAAATTTTACTGAAATAATTTAAAAATCTTTCATAGCTCTATGTTATCAAATTTTTGGTTTTAAAAAGATCAATGTACCTTGAGTAAGTCCATTTAAGAAATAAATTAGTGATATGTTTGTTTAGAATTTAATTTATATATGATTTTATAGAGTAGAAAAAAATTTAATTTAATTTTTTTTGTTTTCTTCAGATCTTAACTTTTCTAATTGTGACAGTATTAAATAATTTTTATTTATGTTTTTAATACAATAAATATTTCAGTAGACTAATCAGAATAATTACTCCGTAATGCTGAATCTAGATCCATAGACGACCAAATATTCACTATTTGATTCTCAACAGGAACCTTATTTTAACCTGCAAATACTAGCATTGGGCGCCAGAAATTTTTGTGTAAAATAAGTAGAATTGTAATCATCCTCCCTTTTGGATTAATATTACAGACATTTTGATCTGTTGAAAGGACAAAAATAACTATTTTTATTACATTCAATTCCTATTATTTTACCTTATCTTCCATTTATTTTAGATTTTTTTTTTGCAACAGTAGTTATAACTGTCTAAGTCTTATAATATCTAAGTCTTGACAGTACTATGAAAAGAAAGAGTCTATAAACCATTTTCCCCAGATAAAATATCATATGGAAGGTGGAATAGGTTTTATGGTTAGTTATGCATCTAGATCTTAGCGGTATTCTGGAATATTACTTTAACTAACACCAGCCTTTAAGTACTTTTTCTCACCACATACAATAATAAATAATTACATTCAATTAGGATTGATGAATTATTTGCCACTTCAATTGGAATTAATTTATTTGAAAACTGTTTTCGAATGTTAAACATCCATCATCAGTTTTAAAACATACAAAATTTTCCAAACATCAGCACTTTGTTACACAGATTATATACTTATATTAAAGTTTTTAAAAATGTAAGACAAGAAATCAAATATATTGGTACTCACCTATGGAGGCAAAAGGATTTCTGAAAGACATCAGACCCTAGATTAAACTGGGATGTGAAAGAAAGAAAGAGGCATGAGGTAGTCAGCTAAATAGAAAGGGTTAGGTAGAGAATGACCTTTTGGTTTTCCCTATGACTGTTGGTTTTTTGCATTCCTATTCAAAAAATAATTAAATGGGACAGTTGGAAATATTTATCTGGTCATTTAAACAAAAATCTGGATTGGGTTTAATACAATTTTAATATTTCTAATAATTCATAAATATTTAATTTTAGGTTATTTTCTACTTGATGTATCTGTTTGACTCCCGTGTCTTCATTGAATTGATGGTTATTTTTATTGATAGAATTGGCAATTAATTCATCAATCCTAATTATATAATTATAATAATATATATATATTTTTTTTTTAATAATTAGAAAACCAAGAATCGACGGATCTAACGACTGGACTCCATTCAATACTAAGGATGGCACATACATGGTCATTAAGGAGAATCCAAAATTAAATAAAGGATTTAGAAAGTGTAACATGGGCTTGTGGAGTGGAGACTCTGACATTCTCAAGTCGGCCGAATGCGCACTGAACGGAGCCAGCGAAATTGTCACTAATACTCTCGGTTCTGCAGGCACTGGTCTCTTAAAATCAGCTAGTGGCGTCACAGGAGATTTGACTAATACAGTAACCGGAGTCAGTGATACTCTTAAAGGTGTGGTACCTAAAGCTCCTAATGTTCTCGGAGGGCTATACCAACAGCCTGCTACTACAAACAATAATAAAAAGACTACGGGTATCCTCGGACTATACCAAGAACCTGCTAAAAAAAATAAAAATCCTTCATCGGGAGGAAGCGGATCCAGCATACTGAACCCATTCGGTTAGAAATTATGACTTCCTAATAGCTACTGAACAGTATTAAGGACAATGTTTACAGAATGTTCAATTCAGTCTTTTTGTAATGAGATTCATTGTTCTCATTAAAAATACTCAGTCAAAAAGAATATTTCACTTTCAATTATGTCAATGGAATTGTTTTAAACAAATGAATAAAGCTATTGTATAAAACAAAAGAATTTCGATACAAAAATTATTATCCCATTGTGGACAATTGTATATTTTTCTAAATTTTTTAATGATAGAATAGGTCAAAAAATTTAAAACAGAATATTTAAGAAAAATTATGTTACCATAATTTTTTTTATTGCTAAATTAAAACTGACTCCAGTAAATTTTTTATTTATTTTATTCTATTTTAATTTAAGTAATAAAAAATATAAATTGCAGATATTATTTAAATTTATCTAGAGATTGTTGTATCTCTTATTTTTTTATTTTTGAGGATAAGGTATGAAAATATATTGAATAAATATATTCGATGTACAACAGGATTTTTATTTTGTTGTCAACAATTTTATCAACACATATAACTTTTTAAACACATATATCTACAAAATTCATTAATCGAATTTTGAGTAACAATATTATTTAAATAGCTCTGAAAGAACAATGGAATAATTCTTAAATAACTTACATTTTGACTATAACTAACATATACATATGCATAGTTTTTATATTGTACAACAATCAATACAAGATATCCTTAAGAAATAGAAGGAAAGTAATTTAACAAGTTCCTTAAGATAATCATACAAAAGTCGAATTCCCAATCACTTCAAGAAAATTTTGAATACAAGAGAATATTTTTTTAAATTATATCCATCCATTTTTTATTAGAAAATATACAACTTTATATTAAAAACATTTATTAAAAAATTACCGAAGTAGTAAAACTCCTTTAGACATCGACCACTTCATCGACAAATGAGCTCAACATTTCATCATCGCTATCCTCTACAGTCAAGAAATGCTCTTCACTTACACCGTTCATTTTTGTCTTTTTTGAATATGAATTTTCTACGTCTCCTTCCAAATTTCGTTTCTTTGCTGCCTCAGAAGTTGGAATACTTTGTTCAACAATGGAATCGTTTCTTTTAGTTTCATTTGCGGTTCCAGGATGAGATTCTGAGTTATTCTTATTTGGTTCTGAACCTACGATAACAGTTGGCCTCTTTGATTCAGAGCAACCTGATGAAGAACTTAAACTTTCTTCGCTAGCAATGTTAATGGAATCTTCTATTTTAGAATGTTCTTCTGCCTTTGATATAGTATCATTGTTTTGACTATACGATTCTGAATCAGACCTTATTTCAGAATGCTCATTAACTTTGTCTTTTTTATTAATTTCAACATCGAATTGTTTTTCAACTGTCTCGTTACCAGCAATGAATACAGAAGTGTCAATATCTTGAAGAAATGAAGCATCACTTTCAGTCGAGTTTAAGAAATTATTAGATTTTGGAGTCGAATTTATAAAACTTCTGCTGGAACTATTTTTACTATGTTTTCTGTTATCTCCACGATGTTTAAACTTGTTAAGATAATTTAAGCCTTCTTCGGTGTTTTGATACTCTAGAGAAGGAAATGGTGGTTTTAATATTTTCCCGACGCTGTTGAGAGCATTTACACAGAACGCCAATACCTGTCAACAAAGAAGAACATCTTAGAGGGTATTGTGTCAGAGATGTAAATCAGGTAAATAAATAAACTAACTATAGAAAAATAAATTAAACACCTCTAAAGGGCTAAAGAAAAAAAAAAACATACATGAGCACTTTTTATTCTTTATTTTATTTTTTTAAAAATTATTTTTATTATTCAAGAGAAAAATTAATCTTGGGTGTATTGGTGCAGGTACAAATATTGGTATGGGGACAAGACTGATAATGAACTTGCAGGTCATTTTATTTAGCCAATCCTAGACCAAGTGTGATTGGGAATGTCCAGATTCATTTTGCAGGACCACTGTGAAATACAGTACAGTCTTGATAATCTGATACATATGGGACCAGAGATGTGCCAGATTACCAAAAATGGCGGATTACTTGATGAAAAAAAAAAACACATATAAAAATAACTTATTACTGCATTTTTAAACAATTATTTAAAAATTATTCAGAAGAAAAATCAGTTTTTTGTCACTGGTATTGGCACATAACAGGAATGTCTGACAGTATTTTGATAATTTTCTGATGGGAGCAGAATCTTCATTTCTATTTAAGAAAGTTTTGTTCTCTAGTAGACCAGAGGCAGTAATTTTTCTCTTATTTTTCGTTGTAGACTTTTTTTGGAACCAACTTGTGAATTTTAATTGATCTGATGACAATTTTTTCTTCTGTAAGAGGTTGAATCCTTACCCCAATACAAATTTTAAACTTATCTAGCCATCCATCGCTAACCTTAAAATTGCCTTTTCCTCTGATTTTGTTGTAGAAAACTATAACTTTTTCATTTAAATTTTAGGTTCTTGTGTACTTATACGGGCTGCTGTGATTTGACACCAGGTAATAGTGAGCAAAAAAAAAAATAACTGTAACAACTTTACACATATGTTTATTTGTATTAAATATTTTATTCTAGTCAAAGATCTTTGGTTAGAACAAAATCTTTTAAAATTGCCTCAAAGGGATCCTCTTGTTTTGATTGAGTCCTTCAGTTTACAGTTTTTCATATTATATAACCATTTAACACAATCTGAATAATATTACTTCATAGAATGTCCATTAAAACATATCTTTTCTTTTGAAATAATGTAATTTTTCCTGAAAAAATGAGACTCTACTTTCTACATTATTGATTGTTCTAAAAAGCCTCTTTAAATTGTACATATTAAACAATAATTGAGAAGTTAGCTTATTATATTTAATAATTAAGCCCCATGTTTATATAAAATTAATATACATAGAATCACTGTTATCTGGTATCAAATCACGGGGGGGGGGGGGGGGGGGGGGGGGGGGGGGGGGGGAATAGCACTTAAGTACCAATTTTCTCTAGAAACTGATGTTCACCACCACTGTTCTTGAACGAACCATTCAAATTCAAGTAAGCACTTACCAATAGTGCTGGGTTGAGGGGATTTTCACAAGACGGCCAGAATATTGTACTGTACGTATTAACTGACCCAGATGGAAATCGACTCACGACCTTCTGAACTGGACGCTCTAGGGAACCTCACTCCAATGCACTCAGTCATCGTAGCCCCCCATTCCCATTGAAATAACAATGAATTTAATATAGGTGAATTTTATAACATTCTGACTCTTTCTCCATGTGCTTCATAATCTTGACTAATCTGTCAACATGGATTTGGCATTTTCATTGCCTGAAGTTAGTATCTAATTTCAGTGTATGAAAAGAGCGAGGGAATCTTCTGTTAGCAATTAAGTTGAATGGGCTAACAAACCTACATGGTTTCTTTTCTAGAGCCCATGATGACTTGGTCATTTAGCTGCCACACTCGGCTTACACATAAAAAAAAAAAATTGTTCTTTCTTATATCATAATCTAATATCCTGATTAATCACTGACACAAAATATCAATAAATAAAACATCTTTAGCAAAAAAATAAATAAAATAAAAGGCTTCTTTAGATAATTACATTACATTTATCTTATCATAACAAGTAGTAGTCTCACAACTGAATATGAATTAAAAATAAAATTATAGCATATAATGAATTGTATTTAATAAAATTACCTCAATCGAAGAATCCTTCATTCCTTTTGAAAATATAGTAGTTGCGAAGTTAATGGGCGGGGGGAAGGAAGGATGATAATAGTCACAAAGTGATAGGAGGGCCTTGTACAAACTCAGGCGGCAGCTTTCATCAGAATAAGGAATCGGGGCGTCAGAAGTTCTTGAATGTTGAATATGTAGCAATTTGCTAACAATTATTTCTTGAAGAAGCTAAGAAAAAATAAATAAAAACAAAATTATTAAATTTAATAAATAATAGTAAGATAAAACTAAGATAGAAACTAAGTGTAAAAAAGGCACTATTAGAAGACAAGTCTTTTCACTCATGTATTACAAGAAACAAGATGAAAGAAGAGAAAAAATATTAAATTATTACAAAAGTATCGATTGTGAGGGAGGCATTGGTAGCTCAGTGAGCAAGATACTAAACTGCTAGGCTCCCAGATCTGAATGAAAGTATAAAATATATAAGTCTGGCTGAGCGTAGAAAATTTAAAATCTGTTATTTCAGCCGAGGATCGACTCTGAGGTCAAGAGATACTCCTGGGTCACACCCAACCTAGATAAAGGGGGTACTATTATTTGGGGGGGAAAACCTAGGGGTTATGATTTTGGCCGAATTTCCTGCTTTCAGAATTGTATAACTATCTTCCCCACAAAGTATAAATTAACAACAAAAATTTAATTTTGTAATAAAGACATTATATGAAATAAAATTTCATGTTAATCAAAGCTAATAAAAATGGCTTCAACATCGAAAGAAATCCTTTAAGATAATTAAAACCTATTTGAACATTTAACGATAATCTTTAAACCGATCTAATTCTACAGGAGGGTTTAAAATAATCCACAAATGATTTTTATAATCATAAGTGATAACAATAAATAAATAATAAAAAAAGTGGTAATAAAATAAGTATAGTTACTTTATGTTGTTCTGGTTTCATAACAGTTGATGTAGAAGACAAAATAACTGGAATCAGATCTAATGCTGCTTTGCAGACATCTTTGTCTTCTTCTTTATAGACTATATGCTCTAAAGCTAAGGGTATTTCCTTTTTATGTTTGTGTTTTTTTCCTTTCCCTTTACCTGTCGGGACCTGAAAGTTAGAGCAGCAATAAAATCAGTATATTATATTAAAGAAAGTTATTATATCATATTTCAGATATTAAAAATTGAGCTTTGCAGGCACAGAACTTGTTTTCAAGGTAATCGGGCTTATCCATCTCTTCAAGGTAACCAATGATATAAGATCAAAGGGGGAATAAATATTTAAAAAGTAATACAAGATGAATTGAAACACTCACCTTCAGTGTTAACGCAGGTGGTTCTATATTGATGTCAGAAATGATTGAAGATAAAATATCATCCATATGTTTATTGATTCCAGAGCAAGCTCGGCTGACAGAGAGCCAATTGTTAGTACAGTTGTAAACTTCCACCCTAAGTGATCTTGAACAAAACATATTTTATAAAATAAAATATATATATTAAAGAAATAGAGATTTCTTAGCAATGATAAATTTATTAAAAGAAAAATACAAATTTAACTTTAGCAAATAGTTATCAAGCAAAGAATTTTAATTAAAAATGAAATTACTTGTGCGGTTTGCCAATCCCGTAAGGCCAATTTTCCACATTAATCCAGTTGAGAGTTTGTGAAAGGATTCGGCAAATGAAAGGAGAATAAGAAATCATATTCATGCGGCAACTAGAAAAAATAAATTAAGATGAACATTATTAAAATATACAAAAAAATTGTTCATAAGAATAGGAAGTTCAAACTGTAACTTTAGTTAACTCTTCTTCTGAATTTTTTCTAGAGTGTGATCAATTTTTGTTCAAATAATTAATCCCAATTTTTAACTAACTTAACTGTGTCTGTAGAGGCTCCAAGAAGATGAGAAATTAGAAGAAAAAAATTTGACCTCCTTGAGAAAAAAGCCAGAAGAAGTATCAATAACTGTTTAAACTACCAAAAAAATGGATTATAAAAAATAGAATGGTTAACTGAAGGATATATTTTATGCAGAAGACAGCCTGAAAAAAAACACATAAGAAAACCTGCAAGGCATGTAGAAATGGCGGAACTTCAAAAAAAGTCTTTTTTTAACTTTAATTAAAAGTCTTGTTCCCGGGTCTCACATACCCTCTTCAAACAGCACCCCTGACGAAGCTGCATCCTTCTCTACTTGATGGAATCGATACAATGATTCGGAGAAGTGTCAAGTCCATTGTTGGTCTTCCAGCGAATACATCGACGGCGGCTGTATGCACCAAGGAGGTTTAGAGGATTGGGACTGATGCATTGTCAATGGGAGGCCCCTCTTCAGCATTGGTCTATCGACCAACGACTGTCCAACGTGCCAGATGCTCTGTTCCAATCTATCTTTGATTATACAGCGGAAATCTCCGAGTGCGCTGATAGATTGGGTGTTGATCAGGGGTACCGGAGTGTGAGAGCTCTACGGCAGTCGCTGAAAGAAAATGCCTTTGAAGAGTGGGCCAGTTGCAGGTGGCAGGGCGTTGGTGTTCGACACTTTAAAGAAACCCCAAAAGCTAATTGTTACATATACGACAAGAAGGTGCTATCCTGGTCTGAATGGGCCAACGCCCTTAAGCTTAACATTAACTACGCACCCCTGCGTGGAGTCCCAGGTGTCAGCGAACAGAAGAGAGAAGTTGGGTCCCTTTGTCGCAAATGCGGCAGAGAGTCTGAAACACCAGCACATGTGCTGGGAATTGGCCCCAACAACTCCCTCCTTATAACACGCCGTCATCACAGAGTTAAAAAGGAAATAGTGAGGCTCCTTGAAGAGAAAGATTTTGCCTGCTTCGATGAGGTGTATTGCATCGATACCGATGGATCTACACGATACGCTGATATCGTTGCTTTTTCACGAAAAGGAAATTCAGCGTTGATTCTAGATCCCACAGTTAGATTCGAAAGCAACGATCCGGATCAAGCAGGTAAAGTGGAAAGGGAAAAGAAGGGAATATATGACAAATGCATCCCTTTCCTTAAAGAAAAGTTTCGCGAGACTTTCGGCGAGAGAGAATTCCACGTGAGAGGCCTATGGTTCGGAGCTCGCGGAACTATACCTAATAGAACAAGGAGCTTCATGGAAGACCTGGGAATTGATATGAGGGATGTGGCTGTGTTAGCGGAAAATATTATATTGGACTCCCTGGGAATAATCCACCACCACATATATGGTAACTGATGGTTTGGGAAGATATGGAAAGTATATACAATGAATGAAAAATGGGTAGAATGAGATATATGTTGCATGTTTATCCTAGTTTTTATATAGTTATTATTATTGTTATTGGTTATTGATATTAGTTATATAGTTATTGTTATTGTTATTAGTTATACAGTTATTGTTATTTATGTGAATAGTTTTATATTTATTTTATATATTATATTTTATATTGTATCAATAAGGTTTATATTATCTTGTTAATATTTTAAATTTTGTTTTAATTTTATTTTATATTCCGCATGGATTGATCATTTTAATATGTAGATTCTTATATTTTAAAAATAATGACTATTACGGGGTTTTTTTTTTGGTATGTCATATTTGGATTGATTAAGTATGCTGTGTTTTTTTTGCAACCCATTTAAAATGGGCAGCACCACTCAATAAAGTGTTTCTCTCTCTCTCCTGACCGCACCCCAGATTGTTCTCCATAAAATATCTTAAGAACAATTATTAATTTGATTGAATCACTTGGAATGTTAATTTTTCAAAATACCCATAATAAAAGTTCAAATGACTTAATAAAAATTGATGGATATGATCCAAACATGCTCCTCAGTTTCCAGTAAATAAAGTTTTTATTTTTAAGCCCTGGATAGTTCACAAAATCAATCTCAAATTGATTATCATTGATAGAATGAGAAATGATAATTTTTAGTCCATAGTTTCATATACTAAAAAAAACAAAAAAAAAACCTGTTCTGCTACAACCCAAGAAGGATGCTGGGTTTTAATATTTGGTAAGCAAATATTGTTTAGAGAGCAACGGTTATAGTAGGAGGTGATGTGGTCAGCACATCCTAGTTCAACATTATAAAGCCTGGGTGTGTCCCAAAAGAATTTCAAATCAATTTTCTGCCTCCGGTCAGACTTGAACTCTGAGCCAGGAGCTAGGAATTCTCTGAGCTGTATTATAACACTAAGCAATCCCACTTCTCAAAAACATAAAGAATTTTATTTTTATGAAAGACAGTTAAAAAAGAACAATCTAACAAGGAGGTGATAAGGTCAGTAATGCTAAACCGCCAGTTTACGGGTTCCCACTTTATATAGGATGAATGGGCACCAGAAGGGTCTCCAGCCCCAAAATTGATCCATGGCAAAAATCGTAAAAATTAAATATTATGGCTTTACTCAGACTTGAACTCTGACTGAGCAACCCTGCTTCACTGTTCATACCTAGACTTCAAACTTTATGATTTCTTCAAATTATGAATGAATATTTAAATAAACCATGAATGTTATAGTATTCACTGATTCTTATATTAATGTCAATAGTATCATATAATTAGATTAGATAAGATATTATATTTTACCTTTAAACAGAAAAAAAAAATGAAATAAAATAAAATATCGTTATAAGAGTTTAATAATAAATAATAAATAACATCTATTAACAGTAAGTTGTAATATCAATAAGAATTTTTCATAATTACGTTGTAATCAGCGCATTCAGCAGTTTTAGACAAGATAGATTGACCCTCGAGATAACTGTTAGTAAAGTAGAAACATCAGCAGAAATATTAACGCTCTTAAGGGTTGAGCAATTAGTAGAGAGTCCTCTCCATATTACGTTAAGTATAGATTCTGGATGAATTTTTTTAGCGGCTGGAAATGAACCCCTAAAAATTAAATATAGAATATATATTTTTTAAATGAGACCAATAATTAAGAAATAAGTAAAAAAGAATGAATGTTATAAATTATTTCTAGAAAAAAACTTGAAGACTTACATAAGATGTACACAAAGATATTCTGTAATACTTTGAATCTGGGTAGCAAGTCTTTGCTTTTTCCTCAGTAAACTTTTCTCCGCAACAGTTAAAATAGAAGGATTGTAATCACCAACGTCATACAAACTATGACCATCCTAAGAACAAAAATACAATTTTAAATTCATACTTTTCCTTTACCTATTCGGTGTTCAATCCAATGATCTTATGGAAAAAGAAGAAATTAATAACGAGATATTAATGATAATAATAAAATTTTAATTGTTTTTTATTTGTTTTAATCCTTCTTTTTCTACGTGGCACTATAACCTTAGATAGGTCCTTGCCTTCTCAATGAGGTGCTGCCATACGACTCGAATCTCACTGAAGTCTCATAATGAAGGAGTAAAGTATCTATCCTAACTTATATTATTATTGGATATGACATAAATATTTATTAAATAATTATTGTTCCGACACTGGTCTCTCAGGTGACTGAATTTTAATTTTTTTTTGTTTTGTTTTTTTAAAGTTAGCCTAAGGATAGTCAATGCTTACCTGATAAAGATCTATGTTTTCGAACAGTGAGTCCATTAAACAATGAAGAGTATTTAAAAGAAATTTTTCATGAAGAAACCAGTTCGATGCGTAGTTCTCGTTATTCTGTCCTGGGCTCCCACTTGCTGCTAGGTTGAGATAACATTTGGCACTAATGTTGACCGATAAAGAAGAAGATTCCAAGAAATTGAAAACTAATGAGGTTATTTCATCCTGAAGTGATACAAAAATAAATTTTAAATGATACAATAGTAAATAAACTAATCAAATTGTATAATTCTAAAAATGGATAATGAAATATTACCTTATGTGCACCACATGACTTTCCGTAACTCTCTAAAGTTTGTAAAAGACACTGAAGAACAACCGAAACATCCTGTAAAATAATGTCTTAAATTAAGAATAAAATACTGAAATTATTCATTTATCAGTATCTAACATTGTTTGGAGGATAAGTGAAGGTGGTTGGAGCACAGTGCTGATCACAATGGCTTCTAAGTATACTATTTAGAAGTAGTGTAGTTTAACTTATTTTTCTACTAAATTAATTATTGTAATTTAGAATTAGGTTATCTAAATAAAAAATACCTATAATATTAACAAATGGCCACTAGGATGAAGAGAGCAAATAAGTTTTGGCTATGTGACTTGGTTTGAAATAAATATTTGGACAGTAAAAACATTTTTTTAATAATAAACATACTAAAGTTTACAAAAATTTTCACAAACCTGTTTTTGACTTTTAGCTTCCCTAATAAAGTGATCCAAACATTTAGGGATAATAGATAAAGCAATTTCCTTCCTTGCTTCTGGGAAATTTCTCGATAACCTAATTAACTCACCTAAAAATTTAATGAATAGGTTAAACTCGGTAAAAAATAAAGTTGACAGCTTATCAAAGATATTTTTTTTATTTAGTTTTACATATATAATGACAAAAGAATAAATAATAAAACACTTTAAGGTTTCATAACTAATTAAACTGGAACTTTTCAGAAAATTGGAACCACTCTTAACCAATCTGATCAGGACTGAGATGTGGATATTAATCAGTTCTGGTGAAAATTTGATTTACGATCAAAAAGAGCCTATGTTATCAAATATGAGTAAACAAGCAAATTATTAGAACATTTCCAACTCTCATTTTTGAAAAAAATTAAACCATCGATTTTCTATTTCATCATCTATCATATTTTTTCTTGAGTTTAATTAGTTACAGATCTTTTTCACTCATTTTCAGATGTCAAGTATTTTTAGCAGCAAAATAAACTTGTTAAAATGAGACCACCTCATGTTTTCATTATCTAGATTCATAGAAAGATATATAAATTCCAAAGCAAGAAGGTAGTCTTATTTAAATCTAATCTGAACACAAAATAACCATAATTGATTCATGGAAAAATATATTCAGCCCTTAATAAGAGAAGCTGTTCCAGTATTCTACTTTGTTTTCTGTTCTTAATTTAAACTCAAAAATTTATTTAGAAAAAATGAAAATGAAATGTGAATAAAACCAGAGACTTACTGAGCAACTCAAATGAAGTAGTTGAGAGAGACCCATCTGTGATGAGTGTTTTGTTACAATGTTGGATCCAAGATATGATATTATTATTCAATACATCTCTAGGACACTGAGGTAAAAATGATTGCAGGATAGTAATACCCACTGAACTTGTTTCAGCTTTGGCTAGTAAAGAATTGATAAAATTCGCAACACCAGGTAATTCACTTGGCTAAAATATAAATAAAAATAATTTATTAAAAGAACAAAAATTCAGGAAATGTATAGAAAATAAACAGAATACAACAGCATACTTCATTGCAGAAGACTTTCGTTTCAGAACAAAAGTTAACAATGCCGGGAAGATTGTTTTCGGTTTTGGAAGTAATTAGGGATTGCAGCAGCTGAAGTGGGCTTTCCATATTTAGTTTTCAATCTTGTTAGGAGGTGCAATGAAATACCAAGAACATTAAAATGTAATTAATATAATTTACTTATATTACACATATTTCAGAACATCAAACGTGACTTATGGTAGGTTACGAACAGGTTACACCTGTTTACACAGCACCATTGAAGATCATGCCAAAGAGTTAATACAAATATTATTTTAACTGTAAAAATCTTTAAGAAGAAGATAGAGATGCATTCATATAAAAACAAACAACTCCAAGGGGTCACCTGTGGTGTAGAGGTTAGCATAGCAACCTACTAAACCCAAGATCGCGGGTTCGTAACCCGGCAGATGACCTTAGGATTTTTTAAAGGGAGTAAAAAATCCTTAGCTATGCCGTCCTTCGGAAGGGACGTAAAATGGGGGTCCCGAGCCTGTGCGATGTCAGGTACTCGTTAAAGATCCCTATCCTAATTATACCTGGATAGGCAAAATTTAGGACTCCCACCGTAGCATCGTCCGATTAGCCATAGCAGCATAAAGTGACGTTAAACGAAATAAACAAACAAACAAACAACTCCAAGATGAAAAACGTTAAAAAAAAGTACCAAAATAATCATAAAAATCGGATTTTTTCTCTTATCATCCAACTTACCCTATATTTTCATTGTATATACTTGATTAAAAAAAAAAATTAAAACTTTAATGTCAGTAATAATTTATACAAACTTTATTAATCATTAATATCACTACATATTTTTTCTTTTTCAGTTTTTTTTTAATACTCCTACTGTAAGTATTTCACATTTTTTTTTTCATTATTCATTTATATTCATTATGTCAGTACTCATTTTAAATCCTTGATTTAGTTTTCATTATCTATTACTTTCTTGTCATTTGTAATATTTACCTATTCATTTTGTAAAGTACCCTTTTTCACCACACTGTTGTTATTTTGTTATTTATAGCCAAGAAGGAGGCTAGCAACGCAGAAAAAAATATCGGCACTCAAGTTTTTTAACATGGGTGTGTTTGTTTTAACAACCTGACTGCATCCCAGACTATTTTCTTTATAAAAACAGAGGTGGTAGTAAATCAACCATAAACTATGAAGTAGAACCGTGGAATGCAAAGGAGGACTAAGGGCACAACTAGTATCATCCAAGATTATTAAACTGGTCACTTTACTACTGCAATTCTTACTATGTTTAAAGTTATTAAGTGATTAGGGCACTGTTTCAAGCCGATCACATCAGTCGCTTAAGTTTGCTAAAGAACCTCAATCCAACAGGTCTTTTAGGGAATTTTATTTACATATGATCTTCCAAGTCTTCTCCTACAGAGACAACCAGTAGCAAAGGAACACATGAATGAAGATAAACCCCATAACCTCAGCTGAATATAACAACCAACTTCGAGAGAACAACATACAATCAATCTCGGAAAATTCTAACTGAAAATGCCACTTTTCTAGACAACCTTTTGCGGAGCGAACGTACCAATATCTACTAAACTATATTTGTATATATCGCTACAAGGTATCACTATAATCGTATATATTACTCATTCATTAATTCTTATAGGAGAAAAACTAGGAGAGGATCATAAGTTGGAATTTCGAACCTTGAGCTATCATATTTAAAAAAGGGGTAAACATGAATGAAATTCAAGTAGGCAATTATCTTTACATAATTAAAAAAAAAAAATTATTATTTAAGCTTAACGTACTTATGTACACCAATCAACAATTAAGGGCGGATTATCCTACAGGTTACCAGCCTATTCTAACCATGGTGGTAAGGTCAAGATTCATTTCGTGGGTCTGCCACGAGATACATTTTAGCTCGTCCAGGTGTGATTCGAACCCACTACCTTCAGTACCATGCCTGCTATGATCTTCACCCAACTCACTTGGCCATCAAGTCTCCTTTGCATTGATTTAACTAATCTGCATTTTTAGGTATGCAATGAACATGAAGAAACGTATTTACTGTGAGGGTATAGTGAAATTCGCATGTATGTATGTATTATATGTATGATGTATGTATGTATGTATGTAGGTTGTAGGCATGCATGCATGTTTCTATGTATGTATGCATGTGTATGTTTATATGTTGCGTGTGTGTGTGTGATATGTGTGATATATGTGTCTGGCTTAGATCTATTTATATCTGAATTTTATGATTTGACTGGGTGTCCAGAAAAAAAACAGACCTCGTTACTGTACTTCGTTATTCATCTCATATGGCTCTAGTTGCAATGGACTTGTCCTTGACTGCAAATGGCCCATTTTTTTGGCGATTTATATAACAATATGAATAAAAAAATGTAGAAGGCTCGTTTTTTTATAAGTCTGCGGCGAGGAAACATGCATCTGAAGACCGTTCTGATAAATTTACATTCATAAAGAGGTTATGACGGATCTTCAGGAAAGCACGTTTCAACACAGATGAGCGTGCTGTGCGGAGGGAGTAGCAGTTGCAATCAAAAGAAGCAATAATTGTCATTTCTAAACGAAATAAAAAATAGATACGGGCCTACACGCCCCCTTCCCGTCAGATTTTACGGCAAGGATTAGCGGTCCATATGTTGGGACTTTCCTTTCCCACTTTTGGTTCATTCCCTAGTCTATCAGCATACCACCGGGAATAATGCAAGAGTATAGCAGTTAGAACTACGCACGCACCACGTACATAAACAATTACTCCCATAGGCTGTAGGCTTTCTCCCCCGCGGAGACTTATCCATGGACGTATAATAGCCATTTGGGGGATGTGAGAACACTAAGCAGGCGAGGGCGTTGGTATAGACAATTTCATGGACAGACTCGGCACTCTAACAGATAGTGAACTAATGCAGGCGACCTCGACTATCTTTTAATTCTACATAATGGCACATATCTGGGCAATAGACTCTGTCCTTATTCAGGGGCACCACTTGTCTTATTCCGGAATATTGATTGAGCTGATACTCCCAGACTCTATGGAAGTGATCTGCAATTTTCCCCGTTCAGTTGGATATATTCGCTAAATACTACTACGCACGTACTAAGATAGTAAAACCAAGATGTTTTATTGCGAAAAAGCATACTGGTCCACTTTTTTTCTGGGCGTCTACTCAAACCCTTCCTCAAACATCAGTCAAAGATTCGATATTGTATGAAGGATCCAAGCATTATCTGAAGCAATTCTGTTAGCAGCTGAAGCTACCATTCCTCAAACTAAAGGAAATTACAGAAGACAATCTGTACCTTGGTTCAACTCACAATGTAAAGAAGCCATCAAGAATAGAAGAAAAGCCCTTCGTAAATTTCAAAAAAATATGAATATAAATAATTTGATCGAATATAAAAAACAAAGATCCCTGTGCAGAAGAACATGAAACTGCTGTAAAAAGGAGTCATGGAGGTCATTTGTAAACTCTATTAATTCGTCGACACCCGCTAATGTTGTTTGGGATAAAATTAGAAAAATTAAAGGTACTAGTACTTCGATTAGATACACGTTACTTAAAGATGGCAACTGTACGACGAACCTGAGTTAGTGGGGACCAGTTTGCTACACATATTATTCAGAATTATATAGCGAACCCTCAGCTGAAAAAAATTACAAATAATTATTTTGAAAATGATGGTTCACAACTTTTTTATAATACTCCGTTTACATTGTGGGAACTGCAATCAGTTTTAAAAGAAGTCAAAGGTTCTTCACCAGGACCTGATAATATCCATTACGGTATGCTCCCACACTTACCAAATAAATACATTAAACTGGCTTCTAAATTATTATAATCATATCTGGAACAATGGTAATATTCCAAGCTCTTGGCTACAGGCGGAGGTAGTTCCTATTTTGAAAAATGGCCAAGATAAAGATACCCATCAAACTACAGACCAATTTTCCTAACCAGCTGTTTATGCAAACTTATGGAGCGAATGGTCAATAAAGACTAAAGTGGATATTAGAAAAATACCATTATATCCAAACTTTCAATGTGGCTTTCGTAAAAACAGGTCAACCATTGATCACTTAGTCCAAATGGAAGCTGAACTCCAATACGCCTTTATCCAAGAAGAACAAAGCTGTGGCTATATTTTTCGATATGTATAAGGCATTTGATAAAACTAGCTCTACAGTAATTTTGGAAAAACTTTTAAGTTTAGGATTTAAAGGTAATCTGCCGATATTTATCCAAAAATTTCTGGATCGTCGCCATTTTGTGTTCGAATAGGAAATGTTTTATCAAAGAGATGTGAACGAAAAAATGGTGTCCCTCAAGGATGTGCTCTAAGCCCAACCCTCTTCATGATTGCTGTCAGTGACCTGGGTACCAACTTACCTCGTGGTGTCAAAACAATGCTCTTTGCAGACGACTTTGCGCTTCTATGCCGTTCCAAAGACTTGAACTCCATAAAAGACAAACTACAAACATCCCTAAATCAGATCAGCCAATGGTCGCAGAGGTCAGGAATTCAGTTTTCTTCCGAAAAAGCCAATTGCTTATTTTTCAGCAGGAAAAGAAAAACCCCACAGGTTACCAGAACTACTGCTAAACAACGTAGCCTTACCCTATGTAAATAATTCGAGATTCTTAGGATTAGTATTTGATAAAAAACTTTCTTGGGAAAATCACTTAAGAATTTGAAGGAAAAATGTCTGACAAAACGTGATTTACTGTGAGGTGTTATAGTCTAAAATTTTCAGATTAATGCTCTATTCCATCTTATCATGAAGGATTATTACTCATTAATTGTCTGATTTCATTTTAAAATTACTCATAGTACTTAAAAAAAGTAGTTAACGTCTATTGTTACTCAGCACTTTTGTCTTGGTCATTAAAATTTATGTAAAAACAAAAGAAAACCAGTAGCTTGTCAATTTTAAGGAGTCATAATTTCTGGTAAGCAAGATATTACAGATCTATGGAAACATATTAACACAATCCAGTATATTAATAAAGCTATATTATCTTAATATGTAAAATACAAAAAAAAAAAAAAAAAAAGTGATAAAATTATAATTATCACTTCTAGGTCATATGATTACTGAAATAAAAAAGAACGAATAAAAATCCAAGACCAAAGCATTAAAATCTATCACCTACAGGTCAATTTATAAATTAAGACACTAAATAACGTACAATTACAAACAAGAAAAGTCCATTTTTTTTTTTTTTAATTTTTCACAGCTGGTTGATAAAGGTAAAGATTAGAATGTATTAGGAAAGAACCTTATTTTGTTTATCGCCGTTTTCAAAGTGATTTAACCACTTTTTTAAGAAAAAAAATTCACTTAACTATCGTAAAGTAGAATTATTGAAATTATTGAATAATAATAATAATAATAAAAATAAACAAATGAAAAAAAATGGACTTAACTGGTTTCGTTATTTCACGCCTGAATTAGTTGTTCACTCTAATTAATCAATTCTATGATCACTTGATCTAGCAGGGTAGCCACCATGTCAGAAAAAAAAAAAAAAAAAAAAAAAAATCAAACGTAATTCCAGGTTTTCAAGGTTACTTTTCATAAAATTCAAGGCAAATTTTAATATCAAATTTTGGCCAGGTTTTCTCATGCATGATTCTCGTTGTTTTTATTTGGTATATTTTTTGTGATAAATCCAGTAATAGTGCAACATTTTTTGTAATAAACATCATTCATTGTTTCAATAATTTGAATTTTTTTTAATGGAAAATATTTTTCTTATCAATGATTTCATTTTGAATAACTAAAAATTTCACAATTTAAGAAAACATTTAAAACAAAGTAGGTTTAGAAAAGGATGTTTCGTCGCATATGCTGCGGGTTAATATTGTAATCATAAGTCAAAATTTTTGTTTGTTTCATTTTTTTTATAAAATTATTTCTAGCCGATGAGTTTGATCTTAGTTGAATTTCATTACCCTTTTTTTTTATAGTCTCCTATTTTTTGTTTTGTAACTGCTCAATTTTAAGTTTGTAATATATTATTTCGTAATCAATGACAGATTTGATCAAAATCTTTAAAGTGTTAAGATGACAGCTATTATAAATCTTATTTTTTATATGTGGAGAAAACCTTTTAAGACGGTTGATTACGAAAAATTAGTTATGTACATTGCATTATTGCTTTGGATACCTAATAAGATGAGGTACAGAAATAGTTAAGATTTTTCTATAGATTTTATTTGAAGAAGTATTTTCCTTATTCGTAAATTCTGACAGCAATACAACATGCAGAGTTATAATTTCTTGAAGAAGGACACAATCAAAGCTCCGAAACATGCAGTACAAAAGCAAATTTGTTTTATTTAAGGATTGATAATAAATAATAATGCCTTATGTTAATCAGAATGTTGTAGGATGATGTTTAGTTAAAGTTTATAATTTAAATCTGAGAGATTGTTCAAGAATAAGCTGTTTGCTATTCATCCCTTCACACATCCGATTTGGAAGGCCTTGACTATTTTACAAGATCTTCAGCTACCAAAAAGAAAATAAAAAGAGAAAACTAGAAAACTACAGATAAATAATTTTAAGAAAAATGATAATATAGTGGATGGAGAATAATATAATTTTATATATGCAATTATTTATAACTGAAGAAGCAAATAAAATAATGTCTACCTAATAATCATCAAGCAACAAATCAACATATAACCAAATAAATAAACACAAAAACTATAATCATAGTTCAGTGGGCTATAATTCTTTTTATTGAGGACACACTCAGTCTCTCACGGATCTTGTTGGCAATTTCTTTGGAGGTTCCTGGTCAAAAAATATTAGACACGTATTTTGCCGTTCCGGCCAATGGGCCCTAGAAGCCGAGAAAAAAAATAAAAAAGCATTAAACTAATTTATTTTTTATCTCTAGTTGAAAAAATGATATCGACATGAATCTTGCACCAAGATTTTCAGTTTTGATTGCGAATTAAAAGAAAAATACAGTCGCTCCATAGATTTTGGTTTAGGTTAATGCAATTCTAAAAAAATGATTAGTTTTTCAAGCAAACTACCTCTATAGATTTTTTCACACAAAAATTGAGGTCAGATTCTAATTCAGCACCCTCAAAAACATTAAAAAACGGTTATTCAACAAAATCAAAAAATATCATTTTTTTCACCCTCTTCCAGGAAAATAAAATTTTAAAACCGATTATTGGTTACATACCTTTAAATCGTCATTACTTTGTCATGTAATTCACTGGTTGGTATCGCTGGAAAGAGGAGGGTCTCAGCTTTCTTTTGATGTATATAAATGTAAAATTCGATGAACAAAAACCTATTAAAAAAATTGGAAAATCCGAAAAACATTTTGATTTTTAACTTGAGTTTGAAACCAGATAGGATGATGAAACCAAATACATTTCAAGCGTATTACCACCCTATATTTTGTGTAAAAAAATAAAGTTGATACGTTAAACCGTCTAAGCGTAATTCATGTTTTTATCAATTTAAACAAAAGTTGCCTACAAGCATTACAAGGAGAAATAACAAGCATTACCGGCTTTTAACCTAGCCTTTATTTCTTCTTGAATTTCATTTTTCCTCGATATAATATATCCTAGATATTTGAATTGCTCAGTGTGTTCAAACTTTATCCCGGAAATACCTAAATTACTAAAATGTTCACCGTTTCTACTACTAACCATATATTTCGTTTTATCGGTATTAATTACTAAACCAATTTCGTTTCCGGTTTCTATGAGCGTAGTAGCGTTTAGTTTTTTAGTTTCCTCGTTTTCACCCAAAAGTACCAAATCATCAGCATAACCAAGAACCGGACATTTACCACTCATCTCTAATCCTTTTCCAGTAAACATTACCTTCCTAATGACGTATTCTAGTGCTAAGTTAAATAATACCAGAGAAAGAGAATCTCCCTGTTTTAAACCCGAACGTACCTTAAACTTTTCGGAATAAAATGTCCCGTAAAAATTGATGTAAAAACATCAAGCATAAAAGGGATAATTATTATAATCACTATTGTTAATTGTTAATCTTATTAAATATATATATATATATATATATATATATATATATATATATATATATATATATATATATAATGAATGAAATGAGATGACTGAATGAAAAAATAATCTTTATTCTGGGACTTACTGTCCCCTAAGAATAAAATATAATGTACAGTTAAAAGTACAATTGTATGGCATATAATTTACAAATTAGATGCTTCAGTAATTTTAGCACACATTTTTTACAGGAAAAAAACTTAAATTAAATTAAAAAAAAAAAATAAATATAAGAAATAATAATTATAAAATAAAATGCAATCGTATATATATATATATGAAACATAAAAGAAAGAAAGAGAAAAAAAGAAAGAAAGAAAGAGAAAAAAGAAAAAAAAAAGGTAATTCTAAGTATTCATTTGATTATTGATATATTTGCGGAAGATTGATTGTCTAAAAGGTACAGGAATAAATTATTTTGTGGGTAGTTAATTCCAAAAGGAGGTAGCACAAATGATGAAGGATTTGTCAAAGGAAGCGGTTTTATGTGAGGGAATATATAGGTTAAAAGTTTGGGATCTAGTGTTTAGGAGGTGGATAGAAGAACGAAGAGTTAATACATCAAGAATATAGGAAGGGTATTTGGTTTTTAGAGATTGGAATAGGAAAGTACCCAGAAAGTATTGCCGTCGGAATTTAGGAAATAGCCACCCAACCTCATCGGGAAGTAACGTGTGACCGCCTGGGGATCCCGAATATAAATCTAATGAAACAGTTCATCAGTCTCCAATATATATATATATATATATATATATATATATATATATATATATATATATATATCAATATCTTAACTTCAATTTTAATTGTAAGATATAAGAAGAGTATGATCAGGGGTGCGGTCAGGAATAAATAAACAAGGCCAAGTAGAAACACTATAATAGAGTGCATACGTTTCGACCTTCCTTGCAGGTCTCCTTCAGGGCTAAAATGAACAAAAAAACAACAACATAAACTAATGACAAAAGAATATATAATGACAGTAGGATATCTTGCTCCTTTGTATCATCACTGATTTATGCATTTGTTCTTTTCCATAGGCATTCTTGTTTTTTTTCTATCTTTGTCATTCCTTATTATCTTTTAGCTCTTTTATATGTCCTATTGACATTAGTTTATCTGTCTGTAATTTTTTGCCAGTCTAGTTTTTAGTTAGTAATAGCCCTGGAGAAGACTTGCAAGGCAGGTAAAAAACGTAGGTACTCTATTATATATTTTTTCAATTGGACGTGTTTATTTCTTCCTCACTGAATTCTTGATTATCATCTTCTTATAAATCACATATTCCAATGTCATAAAGTAATAAATATATTTTTGAGTATCATAAGGAATCGCATGCGCATTGAAAATAGCAAAAAATGAATCTATTAGACTTTATAATTAAATCACTAAACCGATGGAAACCTACGCAAATGATTACTAAAACAGCAATAATTACTTAACAACTAAACAATAGGCTCGTATAAACGGGAAATTTTGTATCTTTTTTAAGACTTGGCAACTTTACTAAATCGCTAAATTATTTAATGTTCCACATGTTGCTGATTTAGCCCACACCAGATACCTATCCTTTCATAGTAAGCTCTATAACCACTCAAATCCCCTAATTTCTCACCTTGCTTCCCGTACCATTCCCGATAATCCTCCGAGGCGTTTGAAATGAAGATGGCCCAGAGACCTTCTAGTGTAAAATTTTTATTGAAGTGCTACTGATGAGTAGTAGTAGTCTTTTCAAGTTTTGAGATGTTATTGTAATCGTTATCAGCTCATTTACTTAGTGTATATAATTGTAAAGTTGTAAATTTCAGTAAATTGATATAAATAAAAATAAAAATGTACTGATCAATTACTTTCGTACCACGGAGACCGTGTAATTATTCCCAATGTTTGTAGATTGCATATGTGAGTTTTTTTTAGCTGAACCATATATATGTGATGCGTAAATAAGAATACATATTAAATATATATTTAAGAAATGAATGAATTTCAATTCACAACAACAGAAGTTACGCTGAGTAAACAGCTAAGGAAGTGTGTAACACAGACCAATTTTTTTTATAGTGATTTCTTCCTTTAAAACCCACAGAGAAGCGACCTTCCTCGAAACGATAAGCATCTCATCCATTGAAATTCGAAATGAACGACAATTTTCCGTAACAAGTGAATGGGCGTGAGAGAATCATTGGAGTAACTGCACTCGGCTCCCCTCCCGGCAGTCCAGCCGAGGTCTTGGGGCAGTCAGTCGGTGTTGTCAGTCCGTCAGCGAGGGGCTGTCTTCACTAGCAGCAGCAACTGTCTTCACTACGTAAAACAGGTACATCCATAATACGTATAATATTAATAATAAAATATATATCTATAATTATAAATATATGACTCTAAAATTATAAAATAAAGCGAAAATAAACAAGCAATATAATTTTTACAATCTATCGTTGAAGAATAAAATGACACTATAATCAGTAATTGAAATAGTTTTAGAATACTGATAAGTAGCTCAAGAGATAGTAGTTCGAAGAGATAGTAGTTGGAAACGATTGTCCACTACAGAGGGGTTGCTAGTTACTGTACACAAAGGGAACGGTTACATAACCCCAAAAACAAACGTACCGGCTTACGTAAACGTAAATACGTTATTTAAATTAATAATGAATGAAATTAGCTAACTAACTAAATAAAATAATTTAAAAATTATTTCACTGTGTAACTATTATTTAGTGGCAGGCTAAAAAATTCCACCCCATTGATTTTTTAAATTTTCTCACTTAAAAGTTACATTCCTTTTTAGATTTTTATATCCCCATATTCTTTAATTAGGGCTCATCTAACTTATTAGGATAATAACAAATAATAATTACATAAAATAGATTATTATTAAACTGTAATAAATCAATTTTTTTTTTTTTTTTTTTTTCACTTTTATTTTTGAATCCACACCTGTCAAAAAAAGAAAATTGACAATAAGCGGGTGTGCTGAAATGATGATATTATTTAAATCAAATTAATTTTAAATTTCGTAATTTTTTTTTAACCCCGCTTCGTTTTATTTAATTTATGCTTTTAATTAATTATCATCAATTAATTAAATTTTAAATGTCTAAAAAATATTAACTAAAAAAGACACAGCAGTATTAAAAGTATTACCAAACAATTTTAAATTTATAAAATTTCAAATTAAGAAGGTTTATATTCACCCCTTGCTTTCGATGGGGAATCGGTGTAATGTGATTTTGGATAAATTCTCGAGTGCTTTGCCCCAGTTGATGCAAAACTGAAATAAATCATATAATTTAAAATTTCTTATTTTATTTTTTTAAAATGCTTTTTGCTTTTATTTAATTAATTTTTTTTAAACATAACATGATTTAATTAAAGTTTTAATGTCTACCCATTAAATTATTTCATTTAATTTCCATATAATTTAACCTTGGTTTTGTTATGGCGTGTAAAAGGTATTGGGATAATTGAAAAAATAATTAAAATAAAGCAAGAAGTATTTAAAATTATTATTAAGCAATTTTAGATAAATAAAATTTTAAACTAATAAGGTTAGTATCAAACTCTTGCGTTCATTGCGTCTTGCATTCGATGGGGTATTGGTCTAACGTGATTTTGAATAAATTATTGAGGGATATTTCCGATATAATGCAAAACAGTAATAAATTATATTAATTTAACATTTTTCATTCATAACTTTATTTTATTTTATTTTTTTTTTAATACTGCTTACTTTTATTTAATTTAAGTTTTTGATTTGATAAATGCAATGAATTAAATTTTAAATACCTATCTTATTGATCTTTTTTTCTCGGCTAAAAATTTCATTATTTTTCAGGTGTTTACGTTCCCATATACGTGAATCCATAGTAATAACGTGTTAGGATTATTACAAATACAGGGTGAGGCAGAGGAAAAGGGTGTTTTTGAAAAAATCATAACTTCATTGATTTTGGAAAAAAAAGAAAAGATTTTATTGATATCAGGACATTCGTATGGATTTACCATTTGATAATATTAGGTACGGAAAATTACATCAGTCATGTGATGCCCGTTTTCATGGGGAACAGCTATCGTTGTGTTCCGTGGCACCGTCTAGCTGAAACCATACCCCATTACGATCGATTCGCCTTCTCCTCAATTCGGAAATGAAAAAAATGTTCAAGATCGCGATGTATCGCTCCGATGTAACGGTAAGAGGTCTCCTATTCTCCTCCAAGAAGTAGGGACCAATGATGCACACCTTCCCAACCGCACACCATACCTTAGGGCTATGCAGTGGTTTTTCATTCCTTACTTTGTCACCAATAAACTTATCCATGAAGATCTTAATATTACTTATGTTGCTGATTTAGCCCAAACCAAATACCTATCATCTCATAGTAAGCTCTATAACTACTCAAATCCTCTAATTTCTGAACTTGCTTCCCACACCATTCCCGATAATCCTCCGAGGCGTTTGAAATGAAGATGGCCTAGTTAGAGACCTTCTAGTGTAGAATTTTTATAGAAGTGCTACTGGATGAGTAGTTCTTTTAAAGTTTTGACATGTTATTGTAATAGTTATCAATACATTTACTTGATGAATATACTTTGTACAGTCGTAAATTTCAAAAATTGGATATAAAAAAAAAAATATCCAGAAGGTAGACAACAAGAAAAAAAAAAAGAAGTAAAATCTTCATTTGTTTTATTAATTTATTTGTAGTTAGATATCACTATCAGCCTAGTAAATTAGTCTTGCACAATTTAACATTTAACGAACCTAATTATAACAAATAATTTTAAAAACAAAATTATAAAGAACATACTATTACAAGTGAAACATAAAGTCATACTTAGCTTTCAGCTTTTCTTTTAGGATTAGTTCCATAGTGATTATGAAAATTCAAAAACAATAAATATGTTTTTATGTTGTATATACAAGATAGGTATGGTGCGCTTTATAGAGAAAATTTGATTTTTTTTTCTCTTATAGCTGTGAAGTTATACTGTACCCGTCTACTTTTAGTTTCATCCTTAATTTTTCCCGACCCTGATTATTGATGCAAAGGTGATCAAAACATCGAAGCCTCCTTTATTATGGTGTTTTATTAGATTTATTTTCGGGATCTTCAGACGTTCTCATATATCTCACAGGTATTCTGAAATTGGTTGGCTTTACCCCAGTTTCCGACGTCAATACTTCCTAGGTGCACTCATATTTCAAACCTTGAAAACCAAAAAACCCTTCCATGTCCTCCTTACTCTGCGCTCCTCCATTCACCTCTTAAATACATACTAGAACCCAACCCATCAACCTGTACACTCCTACACATCGAACTGCATCCTTCGAGAAATCCTTTATTATCCGCGCTTCCTCTTTATGGAATTCACTGCCCATCACAATTCGAAAAAGCTCCACTCTTACTTCCTTTAAACATCATTTATTTCTTTACCTGCTTAACTTTCAATCTTCCGAGCTAATGTAAAACATGAATATTTATGTAATATACATTATAATAGTATTCATAAGATGTATCCTTTTACAAGATGTCCTAGTTATTTTGTAACTCATAATTTCATTATTAATCAATTTTTGTTATTATCTATTATTATTTATTATAATTAATTATCATAGCCAGACGATTGTCCTATGTTCTGTAATCATATGTTATTATTCTTAAGGGACAAGTAGTCCCACAATAAAGTTCATTTTTTTCTTCTTCTTCCTATATCTTAAAGAGACAATCCTTAGATCTTCTCGAGTCCTTTCGTTTCTGACACGGTAACTTCTTGTTCGTCCAGCTATCCTTCAGATATACTTTATTTATGCTGCTATAAATCTGCTTAGGTGTTTATCTTGTAGGATCCAACTTACACCTCTACATAATGGGATGGGCAGGTTTTAAATTTATTTTTTTTAAAATATGTATTTCAACATTTTTCCAAACAATCCTTCCGTAAAGGGACAGGTTTACTTCGGAGACCTCCAGGGTGTTTGTATATTTTGTATAAATAGAATCCTTGTAATTTTTTAATTGTTTAAAGTTTCATCTAATTTAGTGTTTATGTTTACTATTACCATTATTTTTTTTCCTAATTTATTTATTTCACTTTTATTTATTGTTTAGTTCGAGGTTTTTCATTCCCTTATTTTTTATAGCAATATTGTGTGAATGGATCCATAAAGCTACCCACCTTACTTATTGACGGCAGATGGATTGAGGTAGATTTAGTAGCAGTAGTAAATACAATCTAAAGATTGTAGTACTTTTTTTTCAATCAAGTTAAAAAAAAAAACCCTGAGATAAGATACAATCGAATGTATCTAATAACACTAAAGGTGCTTTCGAAAGAGTTTTTTCTACAGCGATTAAGATTTTTTTTAAAATTTAATTAAATTTAAAATTGAACAGAAAAAAAAACAGTTTTAAGCGGATACGCATCTGATATACATGGATCAACTGTTTTGATTATTTAAAAAATACTTAATTATTTTTATTTTTTAAATTATTTACTACACCTCTTTGAAATTTTGAAATAAAAAACTCTAGGATCAATATAACTCACAAGTCTCCTACAAAAAAATAAAAATTTAATTGATACTAATTCCAATTTTAGAAGTATTGTTTCGACTTTCAATTTTACAAGACTATAAAGTAAAAAAACTGCTCATCATTTAATAGACAACTGTTCAAAGCTTCCTATTAATTACGAAAACTCATTTACATTACAGTAATCAAACCTATTTGAACAAAAGGAGTTAAACTTTGGGGCTCTACAAAACCTTCAAATTCTTCTCGTATCCAATCCTTATAATCGAAAATCCTTCGTAAAATCCCTAAAGCTCCTTATTATGTCACAAATAAACTTAAATGTCCGATCTAAATGTCCCATATGTTGTAGATTTGCCCCAAATCAGATTCCTATATTTTCATAAAAAAAAAAAAAACTCCATACCCACTTAAATCCAATAGTCTCCCAACTTGCCTCTCACTCACTTCCTGATAATTCTTCAAGTCATCCGAAAAGAAGATGGCCAAGGGACTTTCTAATGTAGAATGATTTTCTTTCATAAAAAAAAAGAAAGAAATTATTTTGAAATTACAGTGGACCCTCGGTATAACGCGGCTCGTTATATCGCGGATTCGTATATAACGCGGGTCAAGCTCCGGTCCCGATCCTGATTCAATTAAAATTAATAAAAAATAAGATTACAACGTATTATGGTTTTAAAACCAACAATAGAAAACTTGAAAACAATTCATTAGTAAATTGAGTCACAAAAACTATAGAAAAAACGAAAAGGTTCCAAAGTTTAGTAAGTTCTGGGAAAAAGTGAACTCAAAGTGCAAATTAAGTTACATTTGTTAAACACACTTATAATTTTACTTAACATTAAAAGGAATTTGTAAAGGAAAACAATGATAACTGGTTGTTAACGTAGGAAGTAAAACTAAATAGGACGTTTAGAATTGATTACGATTGTCTAACCAAGTTTCATTGTTTTTGTTTCAATTTTACAACTTTTTAAAGTTTGATTTTTATTAGAATTTAAAAAAAAAATTTAGGAAAGAGTGTGTATATCGCTTGTGTCGTCCTGGAAATAAGCCGAAATGTGTTTCTTAGACAATCACGATTGTCTTCCCAATGGAATATCTTCCCGGTAACCTACCTAGATGACGTACGGAGAAGTTGTCTCTATTCCTGCCTTCTTGGTTCACCGAATCCCCCTCACTTCCTTTTTAAAAACTGTGTATTATTCCTTTTGTTGTTGCCCGAGTTTATATCAAAGTGCATTTTCATTTTTTGACCCCCAATGATTCATACTTCTGCCTTCGTTATACCGCGGGTACGTCTATAACGCGGGAGGTTTCATTTCCCCCTAACCCGCGTTATAACGAGGGTCCACTGTATTTATAGTTAAGTTTCAAGGAACGTAGCTATAATTTCTCTCTCTTCATCTTTTCAATAACACACTAATCCGCTCAGATTCAATGAATATCTATATTTTTTAAAAATACATGTATGAATACATTTATTAATAGACCTTAAAAAATCTTATTTGATCAAAATGTTTTTAAACATGCAAGGTTTACCATGCCCTACTACTACTAGTGAGTAGTTCTTAACAAGTCATCGTAATCATTTTACCAAATATTTACTTTAGTATATATTTTATGCAGTTCTATATATATCAATAAAGTAAAAAATAAAATTGTTTAAAATATCCATTTTTCAAAATACTCTTCTTTGGAGGTGGTTGTAGGTGGGATTTCAAAATCTTTCGAATACGACTCAATAATCCTAATGATATCACAAATAAACTTATCCATTTAGCCCAAGCTTTAATTATTAACTCCGTGTACACTCAAACCCAGAAGTTTCTGAAATCAAATCTCATTTGATTCCTAAAAAGTTCCTGATATGTCTGAAAAGAATGTTTTCGGGACTTCTGTTACCAAGCAGTTTTACTAGTCATTTTATACAAAATCCCTTACATTTACTTGATCTCTTTCTATATACAGTCGTAAAGTTCAATAAATAAATATATTTTTGTTTTATTTACAATATTTATTACACTAAGCAAATTTGATCATTGTAGTTTGTCAATTGTTTGTTGAATTTGTCAACTCAATTGTCTGGCTACTGATCATAAACTATTATGTAACCTTTTTGTAAATGCTCCATGACATAATAATGACGAAAAAATAAAAATATTCAGATTTATAACTAAACATGGAAGTAGAAAAAATAGAAGAAAATACAAAGATTTTTAGACAGGATTCCATTTTAGTGCCATAGTATTTGCTCTAGATGAAATCCTACCAAGTGGATCTATTCCACAAGGATAACCGGAATATTAATTGTAGTACAGGACGAAAGAAGAACTAATTTAAATTTAAAATTATATGTTTTGCCATTATGTGGCAATAATCTTGCATGTTGAATACAGAATATGTATGTTGAAGATAAAAGATTAAAAAAAAAAAAAAAACTCCCCTTTCATACAACCAATATCTCCTAAACAAGTCGTCAAATTTTCGATCCAAGCAACGCCAACTAATCTAGAACGTGTAAAAAAATATTATTGTTTCAAATAGTTCCTTTTTTTGAAACTATAAATAGTTTCAAAAGTAACTTATTTCATTCTAACCAATATAGCTCCTAAGTGGTAGGTCCTTGTGACAGATGTTAAATAACAAAAAATATTCTCCATCACATTTTTGCCAAGCACGTTGTCGTCAAATTTTCGATACAAACTGAGCTAGAGCGAGTCAAAAGGAGCTCCCTCATTAAACCTATTATTTAGTATAGGAATAGTTGAGCTCCTAACAGTCCCTACTCTCCTAATATCAAACTAACAAAAAAAGCGTAACGCCCTCGCATTCCCCAAAAACGTATCGCTTTTGGCCAACTAGTTTCTAAACAAGTTATTGTCATATCATATCATATTTCTACAAATTCACTTGATGAATATATTGTATACTGTTGTAAATATCAATAAAAACATGAAGGATAAAAAAAAAAAAAAAATGTAATCTATGAAGCAAAGTACTAATGTTTTAAATTTTTTGTATGTGTCTAGAACTGATAACATATGTTTAATATTACAATGATTCACAAACCAAACAAAGATAAAAATATCCCCTCATCATACCGACCTATTAGCTTACTTCCTGTTTGTTCCAAAATTTTCGAGCATTTATTATACAAAAGACTCTCTGATATACTAACAAAACTGAACGTAATACCAGACAATCAATTTGGATTTAGAACACATTTGACTATACATCAGTTACACAGAGTTACTGACTACATATGCACGGCACTGGAGCAAAAATTGTATGCAACTGGAGTATTTCTGGATGTGCTCTAGCTTTTGACAGAGTCTGGCACCAAGGTCTTTTCTTTAAACTGAAGACGATACTCCCAGACCTACTATCTTATTCTACAGTCCTTTCTTTCTGATAGATCTTTCTCTGTCCGTCAAGGCTCAGAGCTTTCTTCTATTAAGTTGGCGTCAGCAGGAGTGCCACAAGGCTCAGTGCTTGCTCCATTACTCTACATCATATACACACACGACATTCCAATTAGCTCTGACATTCTTACAGCGACATATGCAGACGACACAGCAATTTTAACAAGAGATAAAAATCCGAATCATGCTTCACTGACTCTACAGCATCACTTGTCAAAATTACATGACTGGCTTAATATTTGGAAAGTACATATAAATTACGACAAATCGCAACACATTACATTTACACTTCGACTTGAAACATGCCCACCAGTTTTTCTTGACAACACACCGATTACTCAAACAGATACTGTACACTACCTTTTACGTGGTCTTACGTTTGACCGAAGAATGACATGGGGTCCACATATAAAGAAAAAAAGTAAAACGCTCAACCAAAGACAAAACTTTTATATTCACTCCTCTCCAAACGTTCAACTCTACAACTTAAACAAAAAATTAACACTTACACTTACTTACTGAAACCTATTTGGACAAACGCTTCTCAGATATACGGGACAGCTAAAAAGACACATATCAACAAACTCCAAATCTTCCAGGCAAAAACATTCAGGACAATTACAAAAGCCCCATGGTACGTAAGCAGCATAACTTTACATACTGACCTGCGCATAGCAACAGTTAAAGAACAAATACAAACCTACTACAAACGATTCCACGAAAAACCACATGGACATCCTAATACACAAATAAACAATATGGCCACAACATATATTCCCGACAACACACAGAGAAGACTAAAAAGGAGCTGGATGAGAGACCTCCTTGACTAAAATAATAAAATAAAATAAAGACTGGAGGTGCCGCTGGGTTCTGCTCCCTCTCATGCCTTTCAAGCCATTTAAATTCGTACAGAAAATTCACTGGTTGTCAAATTTTATTAGACAGGTGTGAATAAATATATAAAGTCAAAAAAAAAAAAAATAAAAAAAAAAAAAAAAAAAAAAAAAAAATATTCGAAATTATTCTTAAAATAAAAGTGGCAAACTACTCCAATCCAAATTGTATTAATTCATCATAGTGTACCACACGGGGCTTTAAAATAAATCATATATCCACTCAGACGTAATTTCAGATATCATAGCTGGAATAAAACGGATATGATCTCTTAAGTAAAATTATTTAAAATATTTCTTAATAGTTATCATATTATTATCATATATTACTTATAGATACAGTAATTATGAAATAAATAATCGATAGATAAATTAATAAATCGACTTTTCATAAGGGACAACAGACAATGCTATGTTATATCTTAGGACTAGCAGACAAATGCCTTCTTAACAGTTCAAAGAAACCTTATCAGTCCATATCTGCAGAAGACCCTTTCGCACAGGCATAAAGTTAAGTAAACTTTTATTTCGACAAATATTACAATCCGTCACAGTTAAAAGCACTAAGTATTTACACACGCTTACATCAATCCCTTATTTACAAGAAAATCAAAGATGTAATAATTTAATAAATATAATAAAATTACTATAAAAAAAGGTATATAAAAAAACAAAACAAGATCATTCATGATTATTCTTTTTTTTTCTTTATGACTGAAGTCGTAGATATAAACTCAATTTCTCTCTTACTGATTTTCCCAATTTACATTTTAGTATTAAAAGGATCAAACTACTTCAATCTATATTAAAATTAAATTAATAATTAATCATTATTAACAATTAATAATCATTGGAAATAAACAAACAAGTAGAGGTTTCGAACGTGACTTTTTTAAAACAAAAAAAATTCATTAAATTTCCAATAAACTGTCGACCTTTTAATTCCCTGTCCATTTATTTGCATCAGAGTTTATTCCAACAATTTTTGATTTTTGACATATAGAAGAACCTCGATAATCCGAACCTTTGTAATCCGAACGCCGTTTTGGGAAAAATAAAAATAATCAGAATCATAAGCACAAACTGAGAGAGAGAAGGGGGAATGTTGTTATTGTGCCTCTGTTGGTTTTTGCCTTCAGTCGCTCTCTAACTGCTACAGCAACAGCCTGAATGCTATTTACCTCAGTTGATCACGCTAAAGAAGATCCGTGATTTAGCAGCCAAAAAACGTTCTTCAACCTTAGATCAGAAAAAAAATGAGTCACTATTTTCCAAATGTTTAGTTTTTTGTTTTCTTTAATTTTTTTTTATCTTTCTGCACAGCATAATTTTTTTGTGTGTACAGTACTGTACTTTCTGTGTGCGTATAAGATTGTATACACACTATGTAAAATATTACGAAATTCATTTGGAATACATTACATAAAACATACCTTACTGTAGCACAGTAGTATTTCATAAAACAAACTATTTACCTTTAACAATACAACGTGCCTCTTATTTTATGGGAACTAGTATGTCAGTGTTCATTTTTTGTATGCTACATACTATGCCTGGAAAGCACTTTGTTTGGTAATCCGAACGATTTGATAGTCCGAACCACCCCCGGTCCCAATTAGTTCGGATTATCGAGGTTCTACTGTACTCCAGAGTAGGAATGGACAAATGTTTCCTTTAAAATTCTATCTTGCACAAGATGTAATAATCTACAATTTTTAGAATATAATATTTTTTGATTGGATTAGCCATTTCTGCGTTATAGACTCTTAAACATGACCAAAATTAACTTTTTAAAGTTGGCAAAATTCTTTGAGGTTTAACAATCAATTGTGGCTAAACGCCGAAATCAAATTCAGCTTAAGGGATATCTTATGACGCAAAATTTAATAAACTTTAATTTTGTAAATACAACATTTTTCGATTGAAAGCATTTTTCTATGTTTTTTTTTTCCAAAATCTAAAAAAATTAAGTTAAAAAATTTTGGGGTTTTTTACTCCCTAAACATTTTCCTCTAATCAAATTTTGATATTTTTTTATCAGGACCCATCTGGACCATACAGAAAGGTAAAACCTACTACTTCCCCTTTTGGAAGGCACACCCCCCACTTTGGGGGTAATTTAACAAGACTAAGTGAGAACATTAGAACAAAGTTGTACAATTATTGTAATGTCATTGGTACTTGAAAAGTATGCAAATTTTCAAGTAAATCAGTTTGCTGGAAATTGGTGAGAATTACGATGGAAGATTTCGTTACATACGTGTGAAGTAAGTAATAGCGTATTAGAAAGAACCTTGAGTGAAGCTAATTATCATAATTATTTAATAGAACTAGTTTTTCTAAATAATATTATAAAAAATGTTTAAAAAGGAGTAAGCACACGAGCTGTTGAGCTCACGTGTTTTATGTTGATTCCAGTTTCAAGCATTAATAATAAAAAAAATTCCACGCACATCTTCTACACTAAATCAAAAGCTAAGGCTACTTTAATCCCTAATCGGGCGGCATTATAAATTAAACGTACGACAAAAACCCAATACCTACACTTCTTTATTACAACCTATCTTGACATATGCATCACCCATTAAGAAACTGTCAAAACGACGCATATAAAAAAACTACAAACTTTTCAGGCCAAAACTTTTAGGACAATCACAAAAGTACTTAAGTAGGTAAGTAACATAACTCTGCACAGGGAGTTACACATGCCAACCATCAAAGAACACATACAGACCTACTAAAAAAGATTTCAAAATAGACTTAAAGGTCATCAAAACAATCTCATACACGACATGTCCGCAACAGTGATGCCCAACAATATTCGTAGAAGGTTGGAAAGGAGCTGGATGAGAGATCTCCTACAGTAATATGACATGATTAACAGAGATGGAACCTCTCCACTGGGCAATGCTCCACATCATGCCTCTCATGCCAGAACCTTCTCATCGTTTTACAGCCATCTCATTCGCTGGTTGTCATTAATGTATTTGACAGTTGTGAATTAAGATAATTAAAGACAAAAAATAAAATAAAATAAAAATAATACAGAAAAACAAATCATCTCTCTGTACATTACGACTTGGAAATTATTAATTACAAGCACACCCCGTCGCGGCCCGATCTCATAAGTAAAGAACTTCGATAATTGTAAGTGATTGAGATTTCATTTTTTTTTCAATAAAAATCTTGTTTTGAAGTATGCCATCGAAAATTATTTCTTCAATGATATTTTCACGGAAAACTGTAACTTTTAATCCACTACTATTTAATCTACGATTAGGCGGTTGTAGATCATTTAAAAGCATAATTGAACTCCCAATTTTTAATTGTTAATCTATGATTTGATAACCCACATCGACAGAGACTATTTAGAAACTCTTGTGGATAATGGACTTCATTATCAGTGCTTACAACTAAAGACCAATGAATCCCATTTTTACACTCGATATTTCATATTTCGATTAAGCAATAATTTTATCGATTTCATCTAATTGGATTTTAATTTCTAACCATTAAAGTTTATGACAGTGTTACAAAGGCCGCTTCTGCCACTTATCACAGTACATTTAAGTTGTTTTAGTAAACCTTGCCACAGTTAACCTTACTAGAACTATATTGATGTAGTTATCAATATTAAATATTATAAAATAAATAAATATTATAGAGTAAATATTATAGAACTATATTGATGTAGAACTAGAACTATATTGATGTAGTTAAAATGTTTTTAGCGTTGTTAATTCTGTTGCAAAATCCACATATCGGCATATTTTTAAAGTTCCCTAGGATTCATATATTGTACCACATATTTATAGATTTTTTAATGACTATTTAAATGAAAGTAAGTATATTATGAATTTCTAACTATATAATACCGCAACTTTGTAACCTCTCTAAAACGGCACTCGCCACCTATCGGTCGATTTTCAAACTCACTGCGCATCACATATTTATTCCTTTTTAATTACAATTTAATTAAAAATCTGTAAATATTATTATTGCTAAACCTTCCTTGATCTATGAAGATGATGTGGTTAATATTTGGTACAGATTGGTTCAGTAGTTTTCGTGATTAGTGATCACAAACGAAAAATGGTTTGTCCTTTTATATAATAGTATAGATAGTAAATAAATAACAATATTTATTATAAATTCAATTATTAAGAGACAAAAATTGAGAAAAATACCATTAAAAAATCTCGATATCTGGCACCTTCCCAGACTTTTTTAAGACATTATATCTCTTCTGTTAAATCAATTCAGGAATCGTAATAAATCCTAATAAAATAACATCAGCAGAACAGAGAAACTACCACGTAATGTTTCGAACTAAGAAGCCAACGTATCGTATGACTGCTAGAGATTAGAAGCAACACTAGGAGAGAATGATGTAACATCAAACACCTATCTCAAAAATCATAGTCATCACGCGTAGAAATAAAACGTCAAAATCTAATACGCTTTGTATTAATATGAATTATAGTTGGGTATCACTAACCCGTATCTCAAGGGAATTACAAATCAATTACATTAATTGCTTAATACCGAGGAAAGGATTTACTAATTTATTTATTGACATTCTCAACTGAGTAAAATATATACATCATGTAAGTATGAGGGAATTTGAAAACAAGTGAAAAACTTGTAAAAAAACTAGCCATTATTAGCACTTCAATCAAATGTATATCAGAAGGTCCATAGACTATTTTCTTTTCAGAAACTTTGGAAGGTTATCCGGAAACGAGTGAGAAGCAAGTTAGGTGGGTATGGAGCATATCATGTCATCATGGAGCATTTTGTATCCGATTTGGGCGAAATAAGCAGCACATCGGACGTCGAGATATTTATGGATAAGTTTATTAGAGACACAATGAGGAGCATTGGGGATTTAAGAAGGCGTTTGGATTATTTTGTTTTTATTAAAGACTTTTTTTACAAATATTTGTCATATATCTTCACCAGAAATATGTTGGTTTCATTTTTTTTCAATCCAACCAGCCTCCCTCACACATTCCCCTATTCATCACTCCTTCCATTACACCCTCAGCCCAAAGTCTTCTAGGGCGACCTTTCCTTCGTTTTCTTTTCGGGCTCCATTCAAATATTCTTTTCTGTCATTCTTTTCGTTCCTCTCCCATCCTCATAACATGCCCAAAACAATTTAGGCTCATAGTCTCAATAGTGTAGAGGATGCTATCTTTGGATTATAAGGATTGGATACGAGAAGAAATAGAAGGTTTAGTGGAACCTCAAAGTGAGGCAAATCCTCAAAAAAGGGGGTTGATTGGAAAGAGGGTTTCGTCTACACATTTTGTCGAATGAAATCTCTGGTTAAATATATATTTATATTCACAAAAGTTTACTCTATTGTATATAAAATTTATAAATGTATTGTTTACAATCGTTTATAATTGTTTACAAATGCCCAAAAAATACCTAGTTAACTATTTATTTTACCACCGTACTAAAAAACAAAACAAAAACAGCTACTGATGTAAATTAAATAAATTAGAAAATAATAGATTAAGCGAACCCGCAGGTTAGATAGAAAGGTTTGTTAGTACAAACCGCAAACCGCACACCTCTCTCCAACCCATCCCATGTAAACCCCAAGATCAGACGCAATCATCACAAATCTAATTACTGTCATCTAAATAACTCTTTTGTGATTTATTAGGAGCTTTGAACGTCTGTGTAGTAGATGTTGGAATAGTCGGAAACAACCAGCAATTTCCTGTCTTTTAAGTCAGGTATGTTCGTAAATTTAAAATTGTTTGGTAATATTTTTAATAAGTCCAACATGTTTTTCAAGCCCTGGTTAAAGTATACGGGGACGTAAACACCTAAAAAAGAATTAACAGTTAGCCGTAAAAATGAGAAAAATCAATTGGGTGGAATTTTTTTGCCAGTCAGTGTATTCCTTTCAGCTTAGCTGAGAAACCATCGACCAAACCAACCAGCTCAATGACAATTGCAAACAATACACGTGATCTATCATCTTGTAAATACTCTAAGATTATCCATTCCTCAACAGAACTGAAGCGGAAAATCCTTTTTTATGATATTGATGTAGTGATAAGTGACATGTCTAAGTGGCTATATTACAACCTCACTCATCGATCGTGACATAATAAGCTTAGGTTCTACTCGTTGTGAAAACATTATGGGATACTAAAGACGTCACAGATCGCGTCTTAGCCGTGGTGAAAATAAGACAATTTCAATAAAGAGGGCACAGTTTCGAAGCAAATTTACGAGATCAAACTTAAATATGATGAGAAGGACTTGAGATACTTCAATCAGCTTAGACATATCAACCTGTATGCATAAAAAAAAACAATTTCTCCCTGACTGGGAAAAACAATAAATAGATCATAGATATTTCTATCAATAATTTACAACTTTTCCCAATTTTAGAATTTAAGTGATCAAATTAATAATTAAATGAAATCAAAAATCATCCCCCCCTCCCAACAGTCCGAACTAGAGTAATGGAAATAAGGCTTTGCACATGAGAAAGTTTTTCGGAAAATATATGGACCATATAAAATATATGATTATTCGAAATTAACAAAATTGAGAGAAAATGGGGGTTTTAAACATGACTTTATTCATTCAAACGAACATAGCTCCTGAACGGTAGGTACTAGTGACCGAGTTTAAATAACAAAAAATCTTCTCAAATTTATGATCATGAAACTGTTGGCACATTTTCGATCCTAGCAACAACAACAAAAGCCCTAATACTTAAAAAATGTAGGAAAATGTAACTTGTTTTAATAAAACGAATATAGCTCCTTAACGATAGGTCCAAGGAACAAATGTTATATAACAAAAATATTTTACATTAAATTTCTAATAGGCTCCACTAAACCAATTTATCTCGTATCCAATCCTTACAATCCAAAATCCTTCGAAAAATCCTCAACGCACCTCACTTTGTCACCAATAAACTTATCCATAAAGATCTTAATGTTCCATATGTTGCAGATTTAGCCCAAACCAGATACCTATCCTTTCATAGTAAGCTCCATAACCACTCAAATCCCTTAATTTCTCAACTTGCTTCCCACACTATTCCTGATAAGCCTCCGAGGCATCTGGAAAGAAGATGGCCCAGAGACCTTCTAGTGTAGAATTTTTATTAAAGTGCTACTGATGGGTAGTACTGATGTTTTGTCACGTTATTCTAATAGTTAACAGCACATTTACTTGATGTATAAATTTTGTACAGTTGTAAATTTCAATAAATTGTTATTAAAAAAAAAAATTCTAATAAGGAAACTACTGTCGAATTTTCGATCCTCAACACGTAAAAAATGTAGGAAAACGTGACTTTTTTCATTAAAACCAAGCTCCTGGACAGTAGGTCTTAGGAACAAATGTTATACAACAAAAAATATTCTCCATTAAATATATGATGAAGAATCTGTCGCCGTATTGTCGATCCGAGCAACACCAAACAGAGCTAGAGCCAGTCAAAAAAGATTCAAGACTTTAAAAATGTAGGAAAACGTGACGCTTCATTCAAACCAATATAGCTTCTAAACTGAGGGTCAAGCAACAAATGTTTTATAAAAAAAAATATATTTTCCATTTTGTAATATGGAAACTACCGGCAAATTTTCGATCCGAGAACACCAAAAAAAGCCTCATCACTTAAACAATGTTGGAAAACGTGATTTTTCTCCTTCAAATAAATATAGCTCCTAAACATTAAGCCCTAGCAACAAATGCTATATAACAAAAACAATTTCTATTACATTTTTGATAAGAATATACCGAAATGAATGATGAATTTTTGAATCGATCAACAAAGAGGATGTCAAATTGAGGGTGAAATTTTTTTACGACAAATGAATGTAGACCCCCAACCAAAAGACATACCCATTTTTTTTTTTTTTTTTTTTTTTTTTTTTTTTTTTTTTTCCCTTTTTCCTCCTCATAGTAACCCTATGAAGAGGCAATTTATTTAAAACGTGTGCCATTGCCTTGCGAGGCATATTACACGCTTGGTTATGTTACAATTTTTATAGTACAATTCATTTTATAGTTTTATAAATACATAGGTAGTAGTAAATAAAAAAAAATAATAATACGAAATAAATAAAAAAAAATAATAATACGAAATAAATAAAAAAAAAAAAAATAAAAATAAAAAAAAAAAAATAAAAAAAAGAAAGAAAAAAAAAAAATAAAGAAATATAAGAAGGGAGAAATACAGCAATAATAAGCTCATAGATGAAGCGGCGCACATCGAACCATAGATGCCTTCTCAAACAACAACAAGATTCATGAATTATTATAGTTGTATTTATTTTTATTTCAATTTATCAAAATTAATTGAATTTATGAATTTTTCGAATGGTATGTAATATTTATAAAAAATTATAGTCGGAGATTCCGGCCAAGTTCCTCCACCTAATATTATGTTGCGAATTAATGGAAATCGTTCCTTGTCATAAAATGGACAACTAAAAAGAAGGTGAGGAATGTCCTGTAGTGTCTTTCCGTTACATTTGCATATGTCGGTGTCTGAAATGTGAAAACGTTTGAAGTATTGTCCCGTTTGTCCGTGTCATGTCAAGAATTGAGTCATTTTGTAGTCTGAGCTTTTTAGTGTATTAAAGTTTGTATTTGTTGTAAGGGGTATGTATTGGTGTAAGTAATATTATTTGTTTGATTGTGTCCAGTGCTCGTTCCATTTTCGTATTGTCTCTTTTCTCATTTCACGTTTAAAATATGTGAGTGGTACTTTTTGCGAGGTTTGTTGTAAGTGTAGTATCTGTAGCTGCTTGTTTAGCAATGTGGTCTGCCAGCTCATTACCTAAGATACCTGAGTGAGCTTTTACCCAATTCAGTTTAACTGTAATGTGTCTTTCAATAAGGTTGATGAGATTCCGTTTTATGTCTTCTGTGAGTCTGTCGTGAATATGGATTTCTTATTGCATGTAGAATGTTCATGTTATCAGTATGTATGTTTATATGTTGATGTATATCTGGTATTGTAGTAATTAATTCGGTCGCTTTGAGTACTGCATATTTTTCCGCTTGGTTGACATATGTCAAAACAAAATTTGAAGATACTAAACGACCGTTATCGTAAGGCAGTAGCATTCGATAGCGAACATGTAGGCCACCACCAAATAAATTAATAGATAATCAATCTTTATTAGGATAATGTTTTTTTCGTTGAGGTCCTTGGAGGTTGCGAAAATCAAGATAAGGGTTCCGGTAGTGAGCAGTGTATTGCGAAAAGGAGGCGCAAACACTTATCATAATTAGGCGAGTATGTATTGATGTCTGTAGGATGCTTTCTATATATTTTTGCATTTTTAATTGAATGTAATACATTCAAACTGATGTTGACTTATCTTTTAAGAAATATTAAAAATAATTTTTAGAAAAAAAAACTAAACCGACTTCAAGATTAAACCTACATATACAAATTTGAACTAAAAAATAAAAAAAATAATATTTTAATTGCTTCGAAACAAAAACCATTAAGTGACAATCAACGATTCACAATTTATGATCATTTATTTTTGGAGTCGGTGCCAGCAAAGAAGGACAATTTAATCCTGCCTTTGCGATACACTTTCGAATGGCCGGAGACAGCGGTGTGGCGGTGATGAAACAGTGGGAGGATCTTTAAAATTACCATTTCTTTTCAAACTCTGTTTGTTTTTTTTGGCAACGACTCCAAAAATAAATGATCATAAATTGTGAATAGGTATATAAGTGTCGATAATTTCGTTGATTGCCATTTAATGGTTTTTGTTTCGAAGCAATTAAAATATTATTTTTTACTTTTAGTTCAAGTTTGTATATGTAGGTTTAATCTTGAAGTCGGTTTTTTTTTTTTTTTTTCTAAAAATTATTTTTATTTTTTACTTTTTAGTGGTGAGAGTATTTTTGTTGATACAGTGAATTCTCGATCTTCAAGCTACCCTGAAAAATAGTTCGACTTACTGAACAGAGAATTATCGAGGTTATCATTCCACTTATCTTCATATAATTGGAAAATTGAACACAAAATTGTAGTTTAAATCATTACGTATATTTTTCATTAATGTGTATGTTGTTTGTACATACATATAAAATCACTGATACAGAAAATTAAATACCCAGTGCCAATTTATCATATAACTTTCAACTGAACTGTGCTTTTTTCTGAGGGTGCCTAAAAGTAGACTTACCGCCTTCCACCAGTGGCGATCTTTTCTTTATTCTTTAGGATGGTTGAAAGAGAACTACGCGGAATTCGGAATTCACTAGCAACAAAAGCCCAACTACTCATTTCTCCACTTTAAAAATAAATTTTAACTTTCCGTTAATTGAAGGAATTTTCAATAGCCACTGTAAAACCACTCGAGTGAATAACTAATAATAAGTGACTGGTGTAACTATGAACTGGAAAGATAAACAATGACGGGAAACATGAAAACAAATTACACATGAAATTCTTTAAATTTGAGTTCGAGTTATAGAGGCGATGACTTCTAATATGCAGTTCATTTCATAGAGGTGGTCCTAGAAGTACTCTCTTTTGAACCCTATTTTCAGTTCGACTTATTTACACAATTTATAACGTTTTTTGTCTGAAATCGTCTCTTTGAGGTGAAATTTAAGTGTAATGTACTTCCGACAAAACCATAGGTTTTGTTCGAATTATTTAAGAATTCAGCTTATCGAAGTACGACACATCAAGAGTTGACTGTATATGTAAATTATCGATTTTTCTTAATAATTTAGATTTAGTTACCATGGAGATTTTAGATTTTTATATAATTTTTATTAACTGTTTTTTTAATTTTTCTTAAAAAGTGCTGCGTTGATTTCAAATTATATTTTTTATGGAACCACCTCTGAAGTATTTCCTACCGATCTAAAAAAGAATCATCAAAATTGATTCAGAATTGACCGAGTAACATATAGTAAAAAAAAAAAAAAAAACAAAAAAAAAAAAAAAAAAAAAAACAAAAAACAAACAGATGAGTTGTGAACCTCTCTTTTTTTTGAAGTCGGTTGAAAATAAAATATTCTGAGAAGTAATAATAGATTTTTAAATCCAGCTATTGTGGTTAGATTGTTATTTGTACGGGCTTACGATATGTCGTCTAACTATAGCAGAAAGTACGGTTATCCAACAGGTCGCCGATTTGTTCTAGCCCCAGTAGTTCAATTGTATTCTACTTGTCTTGTACCTCAGGGTTTACGAGAGTATTTGGCATTCTAATACACTCTGCCACCACGATCTTGTTGGTCGGATAAATCGAACATGTATTTCATAAGTGACACAACTCAAAAATGTGTATTTTTGATTGACCATCATGTTTAAGTTAAATACTTTTCTATGGAATGGCAAAAATGTCTCGAACTAACTTAAAATCAAACCTGATAAATCTCGCAGTTGGGATTAATAGTCCAGTAAAAAGGTATTTTGAACTAGAAAGTTTATGGGTAATGGTTTTTTATGGCTAACTTTATATTTTAGGGGGTGCTGAATACGAATCTGAAGTTTCATTTTTTCATCTCAAAGCTGGTTAAATTTTTTTTAATATCATATACATATGTAATTTATATTAAATCCCATGAAACACCCACGCTAGCATGCTAGCATGCTAAATATGTATATTTTGGCGAAATATGACTATTATAACATGTTCAGTGGGCTGACGTGGGTGTTTTACGGCATTTAAAATAAATTACATATATACAATCTAGTATTAAATTTAACCAGCTTTGAGATGAAAAAATTAAGTTTCGAATCGAACAAATAGTTTCGGAGTTATAGCGAAAAATGTGACAAAAAAACGTGGATTTCATGCATTCTGGCATGTGTATTTCAAGTGACCCGATTAGAACTTCATATATAGAGTCCAAAAGTAAATTTGACCACCTTTTAGATATAAAAAAGAAACTTTGAATCGAACACGTAGTTTCGGAGTTATAGTGGCAAAAGTGCAAAAAAACGTGGATTTTACAACAGTACGGATTGTTTTAGCGTTTTGGCATGTAAATTTCAAGAGGTCCGATTAAAACTTCATATATAGAGTCCAATAGTACATTTCATCATCTTTAAGATGAAAAAAAGTAATTTTTAATCAGACAAATAGTTTCGGAGTTATTGACAAAAAAGTACGACAAACATATTTTTGCGGAGAAGTGGGACTGGCCCCCAGATGGCCAAATTCCTTTTTGGATAACTTACGTCTGACATAAAAAACTGTAGGTCATTTTCTCCTCTTTATTTGATAATAGAGGTGTATTTTTCTTAAAATGATTTATTTGCAAGTTACAAGCAAAATAATGAAAAAAATAAAAGCTTTTTTACTTTTTCCTAATTTTTCTCATATGGCCGATGGAAATTTTGTTGGAAAACTTCAGATTCGTGTTCAGCACCCTAAAAAATATAAAGTAAGCCATAAAAAAGAATTACCCATAAACTTTCCACTTCAAGCCTTCTTTTAAAACCATTTGACTGGACAATAAAAGATAATTCAGGTGCACTTTCGAAATTACATTCAAAACTGTTAGAATTTAAAATTTTTTTAATGCACGTTTTTGAGTTGTATTGATGAAAGTATAGTTGACTGGTATGACGGATGGAGAAGATGATCAGGGATGCAGTCAAAGAAGAAATTCTTTAATACTTGCCAACGTTTCCATCAGTCATCGTTCGTCTCCTCACCAGTGTGGTTCGGTGGCCCTGAAGAAGACCTGCAAGGCAGGTCGAAACGTTGACACGTATTAAAGAATTTCTTCTTGGACGTGGTGTTCTTCTTTGACTGCATCCCTGATCATCTTCTTCTCCGTTTTTAAGTTGTTTCACTTTTGAAATACACGATATCGCACATGTAATCCTAGTTTTTATTTATGTATTTGAAACTATTTACTGATATTTAAAACTGTATACATTATATACCTATAAGTAAATTTGAGGGAAATGATTACAATGACATATCAATCACATGTAAAGACCTACACACTAGTAGCACTTCAATAAAAGTTCTAAATAAGAAGTTCTCTAAGCCATCTTCTTTTCAGACGTCTCAGGAGAATATCAGGAATCGGGTGTGAGGCAAGTTGAGAGACTTGCAGAGTCGAGTATGTATGAGCCAACTATGAAATAATAGGTGTCTGGTTTAGGTCAAATCTGGAACATATGGAACATTAACATTAACATCTTGTATAAGTTTATTTGTTACATAATAAGGAGCACTAAGGATTTGACGAAGGTTTTCAGATTGTAAAGATTGGATACGAGAAGAATTGGAAGGTTTAGTGGAGCCCCAAAGCTGAACTCCATATGTCCAAATAAGGTCTAATTATTGTAATATAAATAAGTCTTTTGTAATTTATTGGAAGCTATGGACGTTTGTCTAGTGAATGTTGGAGTATTCGGAAATGACTAGCAGTTTCTTGTCGTTCAAGTCTTGTATGTGAATTCCTAGTAATACGTTTGTCCAGATGGCGCTCTAGGCAGCGGATTTGTTAAACAATGGCGATCTTTATATAAAAGAGAGAGTTCAAAATCTTCTTGGAAAGCTAGAAAAGTAATTCGCCATATATTTGGACATGAGAAATAAATCTGAACACTTAAAACATGACCATGCCAGGTCGATTACCTTAATTATAACATGCCTCGCCCTATTTATAAATTTCAAAGCTATAAATAATAAAAAAGAAAAAATAATATATTATTGACGCCATATATACTTATCTTCAATTTGTTTACTTACGCGATCAATTTTAAGATAATCTATTTCACTTTTATCTATGATTTCGTAAGCTAATTATCAATCATCGCAGAAATCACTAAGATATATGATAAAATCGACAAAAGAAAAAAAAAATAACCCTTTTAAACATTTTTTAAACTATTATATTAAAAAGATATTTGATTATGACACAAACCTAATAACATATTATTTTAATGATGTAAGTAGCCAAAAACAAAAAAATGAACAGATAAATAGCTATGTTTTTTTAAACAGATTTTTTAATATTTACAACTGCATAAACAAATACATAAAAGATACGTGAGACAAAATGGATATAGTAACAATGAATTTTCAAAAAAACTAAAAATCAGTAGCACAATGATAAAAGTTCTGAAGGTCCCGGGCCCATTTTCTTTTCTGTAATAATTGAATTAGATGTTTTAATGGTACTTTGCAATTATTAGGAAGCTTAGGATGATTATCTATAAAATGTTCTTAAAGTCGAAAATAATGTGCGTAAATTTTTAAAGACGATTAACGGAATGTTATAAAAGAATATAATAGGACAAGAAGTCATAGAATTATAAGGAAGGGAAATACGGGGTGTATAGATACACACACACACACACATTTACTGTACTTAATATTTGGTAAAAAAATAAATAAATTAAAAATAAGTCCTTAACCGGAATTGAATTGGTTTACGCACGGCTATTATGATGCCTTCTTGGAACAGGATTTGAAATAACCTTGACATTGCTATCGATTGAATTAAAATAAGAAACAGATCCTTTCTGTTATCCTTGTCCGCTATCTAGAATGGCCATTTAAATAGTCCTCAAAATCAAAATATATATATATATATATATATATATATATATATATATATATATATATATATAAATATAGTTTTCCCTTCCAATAGAATCTTACATCAACAAGGCCTCAGATTGACGGCTATGGCGTTGTAGGTATAATAAGTGTTAGTGGTCCTTATTCAGCGGCTATTATAATAGTAATTGTGTCCTTTGGAGAAGAAATATGGCGCTGAGAGCTCGTTTAGTTCCCATTTCATATAACAATAGAAGCCATTAGTGGAAGAAGGTGTTAACTCACTTATATTAAAATGTTCAAGAAAAGCATTTTACTGGAGAACCAGTGTTACTGTTTGGAACTTTTGCGGACTTTTGTATTTTCTAAATAAAATTGTTTCTATTTTATCGCTCTTATATTCTTCTAATATTTTATTTCTATTCTATTTTGAGATCATAATTGAGTTAGGGCTTCATTGCAATTTACTAAATTCATTCTCTTCTGTTGATGTGTAATTGAAGCTAATTCGCCATATTTATTGACATTTGTGTGCACTAAAACGATAACTGAATGTGAGAAAATGTAAATAAACAAAAAATATGTTTTTTCATTCACTGCAAAATTGCTGCTTTTTACTCCAAACCTAAGAACTAAATGTTCAAACCAAACTAATATAGATAACTATTTGTTTAAAGTGTTTTCCTTCCAGCAGTAACCCTGTTGGAAGGGATTTTATTTATTCCTGTACACACTATACTTTATCGTATATAATGTACATGTACTTTTTATGATATTTGTTTTGATTATAATTTTGTAAGTTAGTTAAAAAAAAAAAAAAAAAAAAACATAAATAAAGAATGAAAAGATATACAGAATTACTCAAAACTGAGCAACAAAGTTATTACTACATAAACACTAGAATAATATATATATATAAGTTATGGAGATATCAAAGGAACTTCATATTAATATCTGCAATTTTTTCAATAGAATTTATAAAAAAATATTTTCAGGTCTTCAAACATCATCAAATATTTTCCATCCACCGGCCAAAGTCCTTGTTTAATACTGTTTTTGTCTGTAGTATAGTTTTGAGTCATAGTCCAGTCAATAGGGAATCACTCCCATGTTAAATTTACTAAAAATAAGGGCTGGTAGCAACCCGCACAGAGTTGTTGAGGGCGATTAAAGAAGTATTTCTGTCAAAAGTGCCCCAAAGATTTGGTGAGTTTTTTAGAGTTAGGGGCACGAGAACATGGCCAAAGTTTTTTTTTTTTTTTTTTTTTTTTTTCAATTTATAAGCAAATATAACGCGGCTTTTCATAAAATGTTGTATATAAAAGTTGTAGATAATAAAAATATCTACAATTTAAGCCATTGATCGTTCGATTCTGATGATTGGTTGTCGTAAAAAGTGCAAAAAACCCTCTAAAATGTCCCTTTTTTGCATAAGAATTATTATAAACAAAAAGGGCCTTTTCAATACTTTTTATTGATGAAAAAGGAAGCTCTTTAAACCCAAAGAAAAATAGGATTCACCCCGTCCTCCTATCTTTATTATTTACTGAGGTATACCTTTTGTTTATCTCAGTAAATAATAAAGATAGCAGGACGGGGTGAATCCTATTTTTCTTTGGGTTTAAAGAGCTTCCTTTTTCATCAATAAAAAGTATTGAAAAGGCCCTTTTTGTTTATAATAATTCTTATGTAAAAAAGGGACATTTTAGAGGGTTTTTTGCACTTTTTACGACAACCAATCATCAGAATCGAACGATTAATGGCTTAAATTGTAGATATTTTTATTATCTACAACTTTTATATACAACATTTTATGAAAAGCTGCGTTATATTTGCTTATAAATTGAAAAAAAAAACTGCTTTTGGCCATGTTCTCATGCCCCTAACTCTAAAAAACTCACCAAATCTTCGGGGCACTTTTGACAGAAATACTTCTTTAATCGCCCTCAACAACTCTGTGCGGGTTGCTACCAGCCCTTATTTTTAGCAGAGAATTTTCCCTATTGACTGACTATCAGTGAGTAGTCCGCATATATGAGGTGGTGTATATTTTGTTCTTGTGTGAAATCACATGGACATAAGAATGAATCTCTTACCTATGAGAAATCTATGAAAATAATTATTCACTGCCGCATGTCCTAAATGAAACCTAAAGGTACCTTCCTAAATATAATAAAAGATAATAAAATGTACACAAATAATGAAATTAAAACAGATTAGCATGTATACAAACATAAAAAAAAGAAAAGAAAGTAATATACTAGAGGCTTTATACTCTGTGAAAAATACTCGTTCCCCAGAAAACTTCTGAAGAGACCTGTTAGAATAGGAAAAATGAGGAACTCTACAAGTACGCTAACATCACGGACACTATGAGGAAGCGGAGGTTGACGTTCTAAGGACACCTGCTAAGGATGGATGAATAAAGACTGACCAAAAGAATCTTCAACTCATCATAGGATATCCACTTCTAAATGGGTGGGTGAAGTGGAATGCCGAGGAAGTTGGCATTGAAAAGTCTGCAGATGGTCCACAGCAGAAAATAATCAGGAGTAACTTTGGCAAAATACAATCTTCTTCCGGACAACCCAACAGGAGACCCAAGTGGATCATTTCCAAGGAGAGGAAAAGCAGAAGCGACCGTATGAAGAGGTTCTGTGAGGAGAAGTTTGTTTATTTCGTTTAACGTCACTTGATGCTGCTATGGCTAATCGGACGATGCTACGGTGGGAGTCCTAAATTTTGCCTATCCAGGTATAATTAGGATAGGGATCTTTAACGAGTACCTGACATCGCACAGGCTCGGGACCCGATTTTACGTCCCTTCTGAAGGACGGCATAGCTAAGGATTTTTTACTCCCTTTAAAAAATCCTAAGGTCATCTGCCGGGCTGCGAACCCGCGATCTTGGGTTTAGTAGGTTGCTATGCTAACCACTACACCACAGGTGACCCCTGTGAGGAGAAGAGAAAGAAAGTTAAGAAGTCTAAAGTTCTTTGCGGTCCATAAACATAAGAGATCAAATCTATAATTAAAGGAATAAATCTATAATCTAGGTTATAGATAGGCTAACGACAAACGGCAACTTTTCGGTCCAAGCAACACCAACAGAGCGTGCCAATGTAATGTCCGTTACATTTTTGAGGGTGAAAAAAACGTTCCAACAAAAGGTATAACCCACCAGCCAAAAGATAATAATCTTAAATGTCATTAGCTGTTTTAAGATTAATACAATTACAGTTATTTAGACAGTACTTATCTCAGCTAATTGGTTGATATTAGCTAAATAGATACATCGAATAGGAGGAGGATCAGAAAAAAAATAGTGGAATTACTAACGAGATAAGAAAACTGAGTAATAGGAAAAACAGCTAACTCACGAGTTCAGTAATCAGTGACACAGGTAGTCCCAATCAACACCTAGCTATGGCCAAGTATAACTACTTCACGCTCCCGTTCCTGGTATGTCACCATAGTTGTATTATATACTTATTTATATTTATAAAAGAAACAGAATCGTGGGAAATTTATCCGGATAATATTGTTGAGGTAATAGCAAGTTTAAAATAGGCATGGGCTGGAAAATGACCAAACCTCCTAAAAAGTAATAAACGTTGAAGGGTCGAATAAACGTCAGAGAGGTTGACCGAAACGAAGATGTAAAGATTTGAGTCGTGAAAAATATTGTGAATTTGGGCTTCGATGGGGTGTGATGATAACAAATATGCGATCAGTCATGGTTAGAGTCAATATCGAGGCTTTTAGTGGCGTATTTTAAATAAATAACAATCTTTCAGATGATCCTGGTGGCCGAGCGAATAAGGTATATGACTCCAAACCGCTCGGTACGGAAGTTTTCGATTCCCACTAGGTCTAAAATAGGCTCATAACTTGTATGGTAAACCGTCCTTCCTGTTATAGTATTAGTATAGTACATTAGGACACAATAAACAAACAATATGTTTTCCTAGAGTTCAACAATGTTCAACAAGGTTCGGTAGCTCAGTGGATGAGGCACTAGGCTAGTTCGAGCCCGATTGAAGGCAGAATATTTGCTTTCCGTTATTTCGGTCGTGGATCCAAGTCGGGAGTTCCTTCTGGGGGGACACATGCACTATAAAATGGGTACCCTTGATTGGGGGAAAGAATCTGGCGGTTAAGCATATTTCGATCAGATCGCCTCCTTTCACAACCTGGAAAGGAGTTTCCAAGTTGTTGTTGTCAACTGTTGTTGGCCTAGTAACAGTACATCCATACCTAAGTACTGAAACCAAGTACCATTCATAGGTTGAAGTGGTAAAATTGAAATGAATATGCCTTTTGGCTGGGGTCCATAGTTTTCTTGTGGAACGTTTTCTTCACCTTTAAAATTTAAAACGTCCCAATATCCATTTAATGGCACTTTCTAATTAATTAATTTATCCCAGTTTTCTATCTTCCTATACAGGTCACAAGTCAGTTTTATTATAGCACATTAATGGACTAATTTATTAATTCACATTAATACTATAGCAATTAAATGGACTAATAAAATTATTTGGAATTGACAAATCGTTTGATTATACTTTAGTACAGAGATAATGTTGGACTTGAGCCAATTCATCCATTTCCTACATATTATATGCCTGTCAGATGGGTGAAACCTATCTCCCTAGACAGTTAACAAATCTTGTGCTGGTGGCTAGGAGAAGGGATTTTTCGCTTTGTCTAAAGTTTTGAGGCAACACAGATCCACTACAATGAAGTCAGCCATGTTTTCAGTTCTTAAATTTGATTTAAAAAAATATTAAACTTTTTTGTGGAGCAAAATATTGAGGTCGAATTGTACCATGAAATAATGACCCCTATGACCTACCGTTTAGGAGACATATCAGTTTGAATTAAAAAAGTTCACTTTTTGAAATAATTTATTCAATATTTAGAGAATTTAGATAAAATAAAAAACAATAATTTCTTTAATTGATAGATGGAAAATACTCTATAATTATTAGTCTACTAAATTAACCCACTGCCAGGAAACATATGACAATCTTATGAAGTCACGCGGCCATAATCGTTTCAGACTCCTCCCAGAATTATTAGGTATTAAAAAGGAATTAGAGTTTGCATACTAAGGATTTGAGTGATATTTCAATTTATTGTGGAACCACTAGTATCTATATTTTTACAAATAATTAAGCTAATTTTGGATTAGGTCATTTATGGCATAATAAGGATCAATAGGAATTTTAAAAATAATTTAGGATTAAACGGATTTGATACCAGAATTCGATATTTTCAATTTTAAGTTAAACCCTATAATTTTTATTTATTTATTTATTTTATTGTGTTTTAGAGCGTAAAACCACATGGTTATCAACGCTCCAATTAATTTACATTATGAAAAAAACAAATTATACACAGTACAAAAGATTACATTTTATAATAAATTTGATCACTAAATCAATAGTTTTTTTTTTGTCGTCTCCTAATATCTTTGAAATGTCTATTGGTATTCCCAGCTGGTTTAACATTCTTCTATAGTAGTGGCACTCTTCGAAAATATGCAGAATGGTCATTCTGCTTCCGCATTTCTGACACCTCGGTGCTGGTTCTTTTTTAATCAGGTGTAGATGAGTAAGTTTACTGTGCCCTATTCTTAGGCGGGTGATGACTACTTCTTCATGACGGATACTGCGACTGGAGGTAAGCCACGGTTTTACAGATGTTTTTATAGCTTTTAACTTACTGGGTGGACTCTGATCCCACATCGATTGCCATTCTGCCGCTATTTTTTCTTTTAGGGGGCGGGAAAGTTCCATTGCTGTTAAATCCGCTGTTTTTCTTCTGGCCTATAATTTTTTAGCGAGGCCTAAATCGGTCTAATAATAATTATGTAGATAAGTTTTAAAGTCAAAAAACTTATTGTCTTTTCCATCATGTATGAGAGTTCAATGTTCAATATGTCTCAGATGGAGATAAGGTCCAAGGTAAGGAGCCTGTTTGGATGTAGTTAACAATTAAATAACGCATAAGGTCACGATGTATTAGATTATGTAAGATAATGAGTAAAGGTGATTTGGTGGTATTATTCGAGATTAATTTTATGTCTACTATATTGAAAGTAAATCTTCAAAGGAAGTGATATGTGATCGTAATGGAAATCAAAGTGTTAAGAGTTATAACACGCAGATATCAGCTTAGGAAGTAAGAACATTGTTAGACGTGTAGTGCAGTCAATGAGTGCTGAAATGGGGGGTGCAGAGTGCATGAATATGCGATTATTTTTGTCACCTCACTTTTTGTCAAACATTTGCTTTGAAGTGCAATAGAGTAAAAATAGAGAGTAGACAATATAATATGTTAAAAAACAAGCTGTTCTATATGAATGGACAAAGTATACTTGCTATCCACATCAAGAGCAAAGTTTTAGAACGTTGTCAAATACCAGGGAGTGGGGATGTTATTTACAAACACTTGAAATGGACAACGGAGATTCCTCTGACGAGTTCACAGCGTGCCTAAACTGTTAAAAAAATAATACACTCTCCTTTGTATCCAGAATGCTAATTTGTTTACTTTGAAGTCAGGTTCTAATGTACTGGAGGTCACGTGATTCGAAGAAGAAGATAAAGAAATAACTCATAAGAAAATTGTTTGATATTTGACAATCTGAAGATGAACTGCATCGTTTCTCTCTAGCGTCACTGGTTGGTGATTTTGATCAAATTTAATTTATTTAAATTTAAGGTTTGTTGATAAATCAAGAAATGGTGACATTTCTGATGTTGTAAGAGCCATAAAAGAATTTGAGACACTAGAAATAAAAAAAATAGTGTCGTAATAGATAAAACGTATTATTTATCGCATCGATTAGACCAGATGTTTTATTTTTTCCGACTTCAAAGTAGTTTACACAATATTATTCAGTTATTGCTCAAGAATACTACAAGAAATAACGTATACGATTGAGTTTCTTTTGCAAGGTCTGTTTTACACAAAGTGGTTTTCTTTTGTTTTTTATTTTTTCGAAATATTTAAATGTTTTGTTTAGCTTCCTAATTTAGCCTTACTAATACTTCAGATTTTATAAATACTTTTAAATGATAAGGAAGGAATCGTGTTTACTACACTCTTGCTGTTAGACAATAATTTCAATGTCAAGTTCCGAAAAATGTTTCTTCTGCAATTTTAAATGAAAGTGTATTGTTTCGTCAGGTGTGGAGAATTGTAAGGGCCCCTTTGTTATTTGTTTGAAGAAAATAATTACAATTTCTTAAATCTCTTCGGTAATAAGCTTCTTAATGTACAATGAACTCTAATAGAAAAAATAGACACTGTCACAACCACATGACAGTAAATATACGAAACATTCTAAAACACTTAGAAACTAACGGTAACAATCGGATTTTGTTCGTTTCAAAGGACATTCGATTGACGAAAGATGTCCTTCGGCTATATTAAAAACCACTAAATCTGGCAGATCAGTATCCTTAAGGACGAAAACTAATATATATGTGGCCAAGAATGTCATTCCGCTATCTTAAAATAGTATTCTTAAGGACAAAAACAAATAAAATAATTAGATCCTGGAAGATTAAAAGATAATAGTTTCCTTAAGGAGGAAAACTAATTCGTCGGGAGAGAGAGTGGCTAAGAAAGTCCTTCCGCCATCCTAAAATAATATCCTTTAGGAAGAAAACTGATAAAATAGTTAGATCCTGGAAGATTACAAGATAATAGTTTCCTTAAGGACGAAAACTAATTCGTCGGGAGAGAGTGTACCTAAGAAAGTCCTTCCGCCATCCTAAAATAGTATCCTTAAGGAAGAAAACTGATAAAATCGTTAACTCCTGGAATATTATAAACAATATAGTACCCTTAAGGATGAAAACTTATTAGTGAGAAAAGATAGTGGCCAATGATGTCCTTCGGCCAAAAATCGTCAGATCCTATCAGATCCTTAAGAACGAAAACTAATGTAATAAGAGTTATACTGATTAGAGTCTTATTGTTTTATGTAAGAGAAGGAAACTCGATGGTCGAGTTTAATCTTGACCTTCTTACCCTGGCTAGAATAAGTTGGAAACCTGTAGGATAACCCATGCTTACTGCCCTAGTTGGAGTGCATAAGGACGTTAAGCCCAAATAAACAACAACAAAGGGTATTTCAACAACCAGTAAACGATTTAGCTTACAAGGCTGCGAAAGGGGCAAACAAGAATTCATCCTTTCCTTTGTCACAACTCTCTTCTCTAAGGAAAACCTGAAGCATGTGACGCGCAAACAAGCACTTCCGGACTTACAGACTTCAGTCTCATGGACTGACTTATACACTATATAAGGAATCATGCACAAGGCATGCAGTTGTTTGGGTGGGGGACTTAACTACACAGAGTGGGGAAATAGATAACTAATTGTGGTAGTTCTTCTTTCTTAACTATCTTTTTTAACTATTAACTACAAGTTAAGTAGTTGCGTGGAGCAGCTACAAACTAGTAGTTGGCGTTTGAAAATGAACAAATACTTTTTGCAACTACCTTAGACGTAGTTAGTTATCTTAACTACCAACTACTAGTTAAAAGAGATAGTAAAAATTTTTTAACTACCAACTGCTAGTATTTTAAAGTGCTACGATGTTATAGTCCTTTAATCTGAGTTATTTATTTATTTTTTATTTCTACTGGGATTATAACCGTGTTTAGGTAATTCAGCAAGTCTTGTTTCAGAGCTCGTCCCCCTACCACTTTTTCAAATGATTGCAAGCCCAATAAGGCTGAGTTATTGTTAGTAATACCTCGAAGTTATTAGTATTTGTACGATCATCAGTAGTTAGTAGTTAATATCATCTACATTTTTTAACTTGCAGTTGGTAGTTGGAAAAATTTAACTACTAACAACATTTGCAGTTAGTAGTTGTAACTACAATCATACCAAAGTAGTTGTAGTTGGTAGTTATTAGTTATAACTACATTTTGCCCAACTCTGTTAACGTCCTCATGTACTCCAACTAGGCATGTAAGGACGGGCTATACTACAGGTTACCAACCTATTCTAGCCAGGGTAGGAAGGTCAAGATTCATTCCGCGGGTACGCCTTAATTAATGCTTCTGAATGTAATTTAATTTTAATTTTATCAATGGAAGAACGATTGTTTGGAATGACAGTGTACATTGTTAAATAATAGTTAAAAGCTATTTTTTACAATACCTGCCAATTGAAAAAAATCTAACTTGAGAATCTTGTATACTCGAGTTTTCCTCGATTTTCAAGCTTTATTTATTGTCACAATATTCCCATGATCGTGAACGCTCGTTCGATAATATCATTGAACAATTCGCTATTTGAGATAAGACAAGGTTAAGTACTTTTAAAGTGGGTATTGTTCGAAATTACACGTGTAATGGTCCACTGTTTGATTTAAAGTAATACTTTACAACTTCCGTTATTGCTTAATTTAGTACATCAAAACTAATGTAAAGGATGTGCGATAAAATGTTCTTTTTTTTCCTGTTAATTATTTGATTCACTCAAACTGACTGGTGTCAGCTGCTGCGAACATAAGATATGACGTAACAAATATATAAGTATGATATCATGTCATAAGGTTCAGAATATTAGTTCCATCAAATTATATTTAAAAATATATAACACTAAAAATAAGGTTTATCAAACCCGAATGCTGGATGCTGACACAACCTCTGACCACAAACCCCCCTCCAACCTACGCCATCAATTCCATACAATCCTCCCATCTATGTTTTGGTCTATGCAAATGATGTTTATCCTACGGTTCAAAATTAATTTCTAATTTTTGTACGTTGGATTGGCACATATGTCCTTATAGAACAATGACCTCCTTAAACAGCTTGCTCCATTTGGCTCTGTCCATATCATCTCGTATCCGGCCATGTACACCTTCAGGTCATCCTCAATATCTAACAAGGCCTTCCTTGCCTTTATACACCACCAAGTTCGTAAGCACAAGTTTCTTAGGGATGATTCTAAGATTCAACCTCTCGTGTCCTAACCCTCTCAATCGCCCCACTTGAATATAGAAGACAATAGCTTCCTCACCAAATAGTTCCTGAAATTCCTTATTCTTCCTTATTCGCCAGGCATCTCCAACTCTCCAAACTCCAACTATCTCGATTTCTGCTGATAGTCCACGATACACTGCCATAGGAGACAATTCGCCTTACTACTACTTAGTAAATTATAAGCTTTGCCTTCCTTGAAAGGTTCTTGAACTTAAAAGGCCTTTTGCAAAACCCATAGGCAGGGCGGTTGAATTGGATGGAAAGGAAGCTCAGAGACTAGTGGATTTGAATGTTTGTGGAGCTTACTTATGAAAGGATGGGTATCTTGTTTGGGCTAATTCAGTAACACAAGGAAAATTAATTTTTTTTATGAATAAGTTTGTGACATAATAAGGAGCATAGAGGATTTTCTAAAGGATTTTGGATTGTAAGGATTGAATACAGGATGAATAGAATGGTTTAGTGGAGCCCCAAACCTCAACTCCGTACGTCTAAAGAGGTTTAATCACAGTCATGTAAATGTCTTTCGTTATTAATTGGGAGCTTTGAAAGTTTGTCTAGTAAATGTTGAAATAGTCTGCGTATTTAACTTCTTTTTTTTTTTTTCATATTTACAACTGTACAAAAGAATATACAAGTAAATAGTTGATAGTGAATACAATGGCATGTAAATAAACTTATGAAGAACTACTCACTGGTAGCACTTCAATAAGATCTACACTAAAAGGTCTCTAGGTCATCTTATTTTCAGACGCCTCGGAGGATTATCAGGAATGGAGTGGGAAGCAAGTTGAGAAACTTGGGGATTTGAGTGGTTATGGAGCTTACTATGAAAGAATGGGTATCTGGTTCGGGCTAAATCAGCAACATATGGAACATTAAGATCTTTATGGATAAGTTTATTGGTGACTTTTGGTAAGGTGCATTGATGGTTTTTCGAAGGATTTTGGATTGTAAGCCCCAAAGCTCAACTCCGTAAGTCCAAATATGTCTAATCACAGTCATGTAAATGAGTCTGTTGTAATTAATTGGGAGCTTTGAACGTTTGTCTAGTAAATGTTGAAGTAGTCTGTAACGACGGGCAGTTTCTAGACGTTTTAGTCTTGTATGTGGATTTCATGTAAGATTGTCCGATTGGAGATATAATTAACTTAAAGTTAAATTTCCTCAAGAGAAATATCACTCGATTTCCTCTAATTTCAAAGCTTCATTAAATGTTCCTATCTTGTACCATCTGATGGTTGTGAATATGTATTTAGAAAACTAAATAAAGTAAAAAAATGTTTTACTTTTAGAAGGGTCTAGTTTCGAGTTTAGGGATATGAAATGCACATTTTTTATTTCGTACTCTTTTCAAATTATTCCCAAAAACTGATGACTTTGCTATCCATTCCAAATCACGTGGCCTCCAACATATTAGAACCTGACTTCGAAGTAAACAAATTAGCATCTTGTACATAGAGAAGAACGTTGTGGAGTTTACTATGAAAGGGTGGGTAACTTGTTAGGGGGCTAAATCAGTAACATATGGAACATACATTTTTTAATGAATAAGTTCATTTGTGACAAAATTAGGGAAATTGAGAATTTTTCGAGGGGTTTAAAGGGATAAGGATTGGATACGAGATTAATTGGATAGTTTAGAAAGCCATAAAGCTATAATACGTAAGTCCAAATAGGCTTATTTACTGTCATGTAAATGAGTCTTTTGTAATTAATTGTAAGCTTTCAAAATTTTTCAACTATGTGACATGTTCATGTGTTGAAGAAGCCAAAACGGATGGACAATTTCTTGCCGTTCTAGTATCGTATGAGGATTTCAAGTAAGTCATTTGTTTAAGTTAGCGGATCTGTTCAATAGGGATTAGGAGAGTATTATAAAAAATAAATAAATTTTTTTTTGAATAGTCGAGGTAGTTGAGCTGGGAAAAAATTACAATTCATCATATTTATTTTATTTATCGTTTCTTCTGTTTTGTCTTTGATTTAGCCTATTATTATATGAAAATGTAAGCTTTAAGTTCAGTCAGATTACAAGAAATAATTGAAGACTATTGAATTTAATATCACTCTTTACACGATCTCATGAACTGTAATGACTGCGGGACCTCTTAGTTCGCGTGACGTCCTTCGAGTGTCAAGGTTGGAAAGAATAAAAGAAACCTAAAAGATAAATTATACAAGCGATCTTAAAAACTATTATGAAATGAATGGGTGAGAGATTAACTGGGTTCAAGGAAACAAACGGTGCATTCATGAGTTCAAAATCTAAATAATAATAAAAACATGAGGAATGGAGATATGGAGTAAATAGAAAACATGGAGATTATTTTCGTCTTAAAAACATTCTAATTCCATAAACGTCATACTAAACATTAGAATTATTATTATTTATTCATTTAATCCTTAATTATATGTTTTATTGATTTATATGTTATGTCTATATATCCTTAATTATGTTTATATTTAAACAACAAATATAATAACACCTCATATACTACTATATATCATATTACCGTTACTGTTTTCACTTGAGGTATGCATTATGATAAAGAAGGATCGATACAATAAAGATTCACAAATTATTTGCTACATCTATTGGATTATTTTTATTCGAAGATTGTTTCGAATGTCGAGCAATCATCATGAATTCTAAAAACCATACAAAAAATTCCATTCATCAGCACTTTAATACAAATATTCTAGCATCGCCCGCTCTCATAAATAAGGAACTTAAATTATTTTAACTAATAATTGAATTTCATTTGTTTATCGATGAAAATCTTGTATTGAAGTATGGAATTTAGCATTATTTCTTCAATATTTTCACGCATAGCAGTAATTTTTAACCCGGCTAAAATTGCATTGATTAGGTGTCTGAAGAGTACTTGAAAGCATAATTATACATCTAATTTGGCAGAAATAATTATATCGATCCGTTTGTTTGGATTTTAATTTCTAACCATAAAAGTATATGACAATTTTGCAAACCTCGTTTCTAGCACTCAAGAAGATATATTTTAATCATTAGTATAGTAAAATTTATTATTATGAACCTTCCTAGAACTATGAGGATGTTGTAGTTAAAATTTGGTACAGTTGGGTTTCACAGTTTTACCATTGCAAACTCTGTTACAAAATGGCCACATATCGGTCGATCCTTAACTGTACTGGAATCCACATGCCACTCCTTATATTTGTAGATTTTTGAATAACAATTGAATTGAAAATAAGTAAATTTTATAACCTCTCTCCAATGATGCTCGCCTGCTATCGGCGGTGGCTGTGCACCAAATAAGTATCACTTTGGCGATATAATTGAAAATCTATATTTTTTATTATTGCTAAACCTTCCTGGAACTATAAGGATGGAGTGGTTAAAATTTCGTAGAGGTTCAGTAGTTTTCGCGGTTAGTGATCACGCTTGTCATTTTATATAATAGTATATATATTAGATTTTAAAAAAGTAAAAGAAATCAAAAATGTTAAAACTTATACATCAAAGGAGGCAAAATGTAAGGACTACTAAAAGTTATCAGGTCCCTAGACAGAGTGTAGAGAGACAAAAGGTGAATCAGGTAAGTCACTTAGGATCTTCCTATGACACTTAAGTTTTTCATTCATACTGGAAGCAAAATTAAAAAGAAACTATTGAAAATATTTATCTGACCATTTAAAAAAAAAACCCGGATTGGTTTTAAATTAATTTATTTCTCTGCGTGATTAATTATTTCCATTCCGTTAGTTTTATTCCATAGTTTTGTTAAAAATATAAATTTTTTTCTTAACAATCAGTTATATGCCCATATTTTTATTTCTTACCAATGATAAGTATTAGCAACATAAGATTCATCCGGTGAAAGTAACCATACGTACTAACCTAGTTGTGCCATACCGGCTGCAATAGGTCGTCAAACCCATCAACATTACAGCCTTTGCGTAAAGGAGTAAACCCAAACAAATCACATAATTTTTACCCTTCGTTGTAAGCCTACTACTTCTTGGACTACAGTATCGTTTTATTATCTCCCATTAATCCCCGTTGAACATATCCCCTACCCCAGACTCCAACTAGACAAATGACTTACTTCAAACTCACATACAAGACTAAAACTACAAGAAACTGTTCGAAGTTTTCGACTTTTTTAACATTTCAAACCTTCCGATTTAATACAAGAGACTCATTTACATGACTGTGATTAGACCTATTCGGACATGCGGAGTTGAGCTTTGGGGCTCAGCCAAACCAACCAATTCGTCTCGTATCCAATCCCTGCAATCCAAAATCCTCAATGCTCCTTACTTTGTCACAAAATAAAGATCCTCATGTACCATAACGCTCATGGGTGACAATAGTGGCACAACTCAAAAAATAATTTTTTTAGATAAGTGGGTTTAATGTTTTCATTACTAAGGAAACTGCTTAGGAAATGCTTTACTTTGCTTAAACGAGAGAAGGTATGTCTTGAAGGTAATTTCGTTTAAGCAAGCTAAAGCATTTTCCTTAGCCATGGAAACTTTAAACCCATTTTACTTAAAAGTATAATTAGACATCCAATTTGGCAGAAATAATTATATCGATCCATCTGTTTGGATTTTAATTTCTAACCATAAAAGTATATGACAATTTTGCAAACCTCGTTTCTGGCACTCAAAAATATACATTTTAATCATTATTATAGTAAAATGTATTATTATGAACCTTCCTAGAACCATGAAGAGGTTGTAGTTGAAATATGGCACAGTTGGGTTTCACAGTTTTACCATTACAACAGTTTTATCTAAAAAAAAAATGATTTTTTGAGTTGTGCCACTATTGCAGCCCATGAGCGATATGTACTTGATTTAGCCCAAATCAATAACATATCCTTTCGCAGCAAACTCAAAAACCATTCAAAAACACTAGTATCACAACTTGCTTCACACTTTATTTCAGATAACCCTCCGAAGCGACTGAAAAGAAGATGGCTTCGGGATCTACTAACATAGTACATTATTATATAGAATTTTTAAAAGTACTACTAATGGTTCGTAGCCTTTGCTTTACAAGTAATTGACATGTCATTGTTAGCATTACCATTTACGTGATTTACGTGATGTATTTTATTTTATATTATATAGTTATAAATCTGTACCATTTGGGAAAAACTAGATAAGTGCATTTTTGTTCACAATAAGAAAATTGCACTTATCTACTTTTTCCCAAAAGGTACAGAAATTTCAATTAAAAAAAAAAAAAAATCTTCCAAAACAAAGTGACTGGTTTATATCTTTTACGGTATTTTATACTAGTTTCAACCTTAGAGCTGGTAATGAACCTGTCAATTTCAACCATTGCACACAGGGCAAAATCACCAATTTAGGTGTACAAAAGTCAAGTCAAAAGTTTGAAATTTCCGAGTGCTTGACCTTTTTATTATTAGTTGGTAAGACGCTTAGTACTAATATTTCATGCCATACCGTGTTTACAAATAAATAGAAATTTATTGCATCATTCCTGTTTACACAAGTGCCCAATAACCAACAGTGGGATTATCTTTATTCGGGGGCCATTTATTATGTTCAAGACAATGGACATTGCTGAGGCAGGTAAGACATTATATTTCCACACTCGCTATTGAATTTACATTGGAATCTGCCTGTAGAGTTAATTTAGCAATTTGTAAATGTATGCCCCTATTCAATAACGAAAAAATATATTACCCCAAGGATTCGTTTGTGGGATTTGTTTCATCAATCCTTCTAGTCTTTAAATGATGCAAAGAATTTTAGCGATTTTTTGCGTTTTGGGTGATACATAATTTTTTTCAGACACAACTCTAAAATCACGAGGGAGAAATAAAAAAAATGTGGATATTAAGCCTTTGAAAATTAGAATTTCCTGTCTTTCCGATAAAATTTCAAAGTCAGAGAAAATTGGACGATTTTTTCAATAAATACTCTAGTTGGCTTGATTCCGATGACTTGGATTTTAGTATATCAGTTATCCAACCTACTTGTCAACGCTCAAAACGCCCTGAAAAATGTTTCGAATGTTCTAGTGAGAAAAGAAAAGTCAGCGAGTTATTGAAGGTTGACTGTGAAAAATTGACTTTCGCTGCACAGCACGCGCTTTATGTTTCTGGTAAGCGGGGTTCTTCCAAAGTTGTGAAAAAGGCATCTACCTCTTAACAGCCATCTTCTTCCACTAGAAAATTTCATGAACAGTGACAAATAGTGATTTGTTGACAATGCTATTAGTTTCATCGGACCCTATTGTTGCTTCACTACGAAAACCTGTCAAAAAAAAAAAAACCGTTAGATTCAGATGTGCTATATTAACTAAAGTGCACTACTCCAAACGAACAATTATCCTTATCAAACTTTAATCTATAGAAACCAAATGATGACATGTCAGAGCCAGAGTTATCAGATCAATCTGTATCATCATATGTTACAAGTGAAGAAGATAATTAGTTGTTTAATATTCATAATTTTTTATATTTATCTACCTGTGCTTAATTACGTTTATTAATTATTATAATTATGCCTAATTTTATTTCTGTAATTGATTTAAATTATATTTAATGTACATTGATTATTAAAAAAAAAATAAAAAATAAAAAAAAAATAAATAAAAGTTTTACAATCTATAATTTGAAGAGTTTCCTAAATTATTTAAAATACATCTATCAGCAGGTTTACGCCACTCCGAGCCGATAATTAGATTTTTTTTATTATTTCTCCCGTATTCTGGGACTTCAACCGTTAAATGCAGGAGAGTTTTAGATTTTAGCAAAGAAATTTGATTTTTTACCACTGTGCGCTCACCAATTGTGTCAAAAATTAATTAGATTTTTAAAATTAATTTTTTCGGTAATCTGGGACCCCAAAGGTTAAATATAGACGTTTCAGAATTTTGTCCACCTAAATCGGTCATATTTTCCACTGTACGTTGCTAATAATTTTAAGCAGTTACATTTCATTTATCTTAAACTAAGAAATTATAAACCAAATTGAAAATGATAACTGGCGATATATTCATCAAGATTATTAATTAGTTATATTAAATTAAATTTCAAATATCTGAATCAGTTCATTTTTTCTCACCTTGAACCATTTTCCCTTTCCTAATCCAGATTAATAATTTTATGATCGATTCTATTATCTGTGTTACGGACTATTAAATAAACACAGAGCTCTCTATCAGATGTTCCGCGTCATATCCGAATACCATTGAGGGTATGGTTGGCTAACTAAGCATTGTATTCGCGAGATTTTATTTAGGTTTTAAATGAAAATAAAAACGAAACATACATTAATAATTATTTATTTAAAAATTGAACTAAATAAATTGGTCAAAATTATGCACAAATACATATTTAATATATTATATAATTAAATAATTAATATATTATATAAAATACAATATGCATAAAAATATTAATTAACGTACAGAATGAATGAAACAACAGAACCTGAATATGATTATCTATAATCACTGCTTTTCCAAATTGACATAATTAAAAGGATTAAATTAACAATTAACATTCGAAGTAAAACGAGTGAATGCTAGGGGTTTTAAAACGTGGCTCTTTTCATTAACATATAAACGGCATCTATCGAAAATATGTAACAAAAATATTTTCAATTTACAATCAACAAACAACAAATTTTTGAGCCATAGCGATACCAACAGAGATATAGCGTGTCAAAAAACCCCCAATAGAGTATGTAGGCACAACGTGACTGTTGCAGGCATGAAGTGTATGACTTATGCAGCCACAACGTGACAGCCGAACTTCATCGAATATCCTCAGCTCTCCACTTCTCTATGTCAATTAATCAAAAAACAATTATAATTATAACCGATTCATTGAGCTCACTGAAAGGCCTAAATAACATGTACTCAATTCATCCTACTATACAGAAAATCCATAGATACCTAAATATTTTACAAAACTTAGACAAAACAGTTTACTTTATTTGGGTACCGAGCTCGCTGATATAGCTGCTAAACAAGCCCTTGCACTCCCAGGCAGAGGAACTACCATCTTGACTCCATAAGATATCAGCTCTCCTTTAAAAAATGAAGTTCATGATAGATGGCAGTAAATGTGGAACGAGAGCCCACCTTGTAAACTGAAAACCATAAAAAAAAATCAGTCAATTCATGGACCACATCCGTTCGATCCAATCGTAGAGAGGAAGTAGTCTTGTGTAGGCTTAGGATAGGTCACTCTAACCTTACACACTCCTATCTAATAAACGAGCAGCCACCGCCAAAATGCCAATACTGCGGTAAGATAATCACTGTTAGTTATATATTCTAAGAATGTCCATACTATATAATGCAACTAAAAAATCTGCAAAAAAAAAAGACTTGCACACGGCATATTTCAAATTCTTGGAGATAATGAAAAAAATTTAAAAACTCTGTTCACCTTTTTAAAAGCACAAAATTTACTTAATAAAATATAGACCCACCAAAAAAAACAAAAAAAAAACGAATTTAAATGAAAAAAAAGAAAAGAGTAATAATAAAAATAAATAGCTAAAAGTTTATAAAAATCCACAGGCGTTTATGACCTTTGTAGTTATACGCCTATAAACAATAACAAACAACACCTTTTTTCATTCAAACCACCAATATAGCTCCTAAATGGCAGCTCCTAGCGACGAATGTTGTACAAGATATATACTTTCCATTACTTTAAAAAATAGAAAACTGTCGTCAAATTTTCGATACGAACAACACCAACAGAGCTAGAACATATGTCAAAATGTTACATGTTTGAGGGTAAAAAAAACCTTTGCCCAAAAAAGTAGTAACTAGTAGAGAAATTACCCATTGATAGTACTTCAATAAAATCTACAGAAGGTCCTTCAGACCCTTCTGAGTGTTATATGGAACGGAACGGGAGGCAAGTTGAGAGACTATTGGATTCGAGTGGGTATGGAGCTTATCAAGGCGGAATAGGTATATGGTTTGGAACAATGCAGCGACATATGGAACATTAAAATAATAATAGATAAGTTAATTTGTGACATAATAAAAAGTATTGAGAATTTTACGAAGGTTTTTGGATTGGATCCGAGAACAATAAGGAATAAGTTCTTTAAAATTAAAGAAAGGACCTCCCATTAATATAATTTAACAAACAAAACAAGATGAATAAAATTAAATCACAAAAAAAAAAAAAAAATACTATAAAATAATTCACAAAACAATTTCTTCTATAAATTTCCATCCATTGGCTAAGGACTGGACGAAGACACGTCAGTGCCCTTGGTGCAAAAGAAACCCTGACACACAAAGAGATTGCATGGCCGTCCTTCTTTAAAAAAAATCTAGTCTCACAGGTTCCTAAATGACTAACACGTGTCGTACCAATAAATAAAATAAAAAAATAGAAAAAAAAATAAAAAAATCTGTCGATATTGAAAGCAAAGAATGCCCACATATTTCCCCCACAAAATCTCAACATAAAAGCAACAACTAATTTTACAAAATAAACGACAACTTTTTTTTTTAATATCCTTGAGAATTTTTAGGACGGCATTAGACAAAAGCACACCTTAGATCGATGGGTCGTTGCTCTCGAGAGCAATTTTTTTTTCTGGTTCACTAATTCTTTTTTTTTATTTACAAGGGGACGTTTGCAGTTGTAACAGATTTGAATGCCGATTTTTGAGTGGATAGTAGGGACCTATAATAGTGCAAATCTGGAGTTATAGCCGCCAATGAGCATTAGGAGCCGAGAAAAAAAATAAAATATGAAAATCACGTTTTATTTTTTTTCTCAGCTCTCCGTCAAGATAGAGAAATGATTCTTTCACGTTTAATTGCAGCTATGCATGCTATTAGATATAAAAATACTTCCGTTATGCTCAAAACATTACCTAGCTTTAGAGTGCTCAAAAACTCCAAAAAAATGACAAAATTCCAAGGAAATCCGCTGTAAATTAGTGGAAACTTTTTTTCATGAACAACTTACCTCAAATCGCGATTCAACGCACCATAAAACCCTTTTATGGGAAATTTTATTAAAATCAAAAAATATTGATTTTTTACCCCCTTCGAGGAGGTTAAAAATTTTTAAGTTGAGATTTCATCAACGATTTCTACCAGCCATAACAACTGCTGCGTTCAACCGATTACAATAATAATAGCATCACTAGAATCGGCATATATTCTGCTTTTTATCCATGCTTATAACATTGGATTTACTCCAGATTTTAGTGAACAAAAACTGATGTGAATGAAACAATCCAAGGTCAGCTATAACTTGATATATTTCAATAAGGGGAAATCCTGCTACCTCCGGATTTAGGCTAAACTGTGCAATTTTACGTCTTCTAGATGACTTTAAAATTTAGTCTTAATCGGTAGCGAAATATGTGAGAGCGCAAATTATTTACATTTGTTCAGAAATTGACAGCCCCTTTCCTACTAAAATCCTACAACATTTTAAAGGTAAAAAAAAAATTATTTTTGATTTCGACTAAATTAAGTTTCTACATGTTTTTCGAAAAACAAAATTTTCTCACCTATATTATATAAATAAGACGTTTTAGAATGACATATTTTTATTTCAAATTCCATAGAAATCCTAAGATTGATGAATAATCAAATCTTAACATCAGGTTTTGGTTAAAAAATATGCATATTTTTTTTTAATGGACTTTTTTGAAATTTATCATGTAAAAAGTAGAATAATAATAGAAATAGATCATTTTAAAACGTTTTATTTATATAATATAGGTGAGGAAAATTTTTAAACTAAAAACTGATATTATTTTCAAATTCCTCATCTCAAAAAAACATGTAGAAACTTAATTTAGTCGAAATCAAAAATAATTTTTTTTTTACCTTTAAAATTGTGTAGAATTTTAGTAGGAAAGGGGCTGTCAATTTCTGAACAAATGTAAATAATTAGCGCTATCTCACATATTTCGATACCGATTAAGACCAAATTTTAAAGTCATCTAGAAGACGTAAAACTGCATAGTTTATCCTAAATCCGGAGGTCGCAGGATTTCCCCTTTTTGAAAGGAAACTTGAGATATCTCAAGTTATAGCTGATCTTGGATTGTTTCATTCACATCAGTTTTTGTTCACTAAAATCTGGAGTAAATCCAATGTTATACGCATGGATAAAAAGCAGAATGTATGCTATTTCTAGTGATGCTATTATTGTTGTAATCGGTTGAACTCAGCAGTTGTTATGGCCGGTAGAAAATGTTGATGAAATCTCAACTTCAAAATTTTAACCTCCACGAAAGGGGTAAAAAATCAATATTTTTTGATTTTGATAAAATTTCCCATAAAAGGGTTTTATGGTGCGTTGAATCGAGATTTGAGGTCAGTTGTTCATGAAAAAAAGTTTCTACTGATTTACAGCGGATTTCCTTGGAATTTTGTCATTTTTTTGGAGTTTTTGAGCACTCTAAAGCTAGGTAATGTTATGAGCATAACGAAAGTATTTTTATATCTAATAGCATACATAACTGCAATTAAAAGTGAAAGAATCATTTCTCTATCTTCACGGAGAGCTGAGAAAAAAAATAAAACGTGATTTTTATATTTATTTTTTTTCTCGGCTCCTAATTCCCACTGACGGCTATAACTGCAGTTTTGCACTATTATAGGTCCCTACTACCCACACAAAAATCGGCATTCAAATCTGTGAGTTACAACTGCAAACGTCCCCTTGTTAGTTAATAACCATTTATGGTTCGTTACACATATGATATACTGTTTAAAAAATGACCATTACAATCAGATTTCATTTAAACCAACAACATTTCGTATAACATGCTTAAATATGTTTCAGAAAATATCAAAAGAATGCTGACATTTTTTTTTTCCTGATAATGCTATAAATTGTTATCCACTGTTTGCTATAGAATATAGAATAAAAAAAAAAATCTTCATAATTATAAAAGTATATTTATTTATAAAAAATTAAAACTTTTTGTATTGATGGAATAAATAGGGAATAATAATAATAATAATAATAAAAAAAAAATGGCTATAATGGATACTTGCACACCAATTGAAGGATCAGAAATATATTTAATTTTTAACCATATATTGATACATGAAAGTTTATTTTATACTGCTAGTAAACGAAAGTTTTTAAAAATAAAAATAAAGCATAATAAGTCAGAAACTTATTTTACTTAGCTTAGATAGTTAATTGAGGAATTTGGAATTAAACCATTCCGAAAAAGGTATCGTAATAATGAACTTATATATATATATATATATATATATATATATATATATATATATATATATATATATATATATATATATATATATATATATACCGCAAAACGGCCTGACTTTGCACCCAGTGAGTTAACTTTGCACCAAGCTCACTAAAACGTTTCAGTTGAGGAAAAAGTGTTTTGCTGTTGTCTAAATGAGGGATATTTTTTTTCGTTACTTACTTAAGATAACACTGATTGGGTCTAAGGAATTTTCACGCTGATCCTAGTTACATCTCATGTTATATAACAGTTAGTTGATTGTAGTGTTTCAACAGGTGTGATTCCTTTGTGGAATAAAGTCGTGGCTTTCAACAATTAAATATTTCTCAAATCGATTAAGTTTTGCATTAATTTTATTCTATAATTATTCTAATTTCAATATATGATATCCATTTTGCTCAAAATATTTGCCAAAAGCCATGGTATTTGAAACAATATACATATAGAAATAAAATAATAAAATAGAATCCCCTTTTTGATATGAATTAGGAATGACTTTGCACCAAATATATTTTGGCGCAAGGTGACCTTCCTGTGGGAAGAAGTCTTAGGCAGCATTGCTCCTCCTAAACATATCAATATCGAGGATATTTTGGAGTTAAGAGATTAATAGGCTGGTTAAAATCCAAATTATTTGGGATAGCGTTTTGCTTCTTGTTAATAAGGTTTTTGTCATCTATGTGCAAGTATATTGACTGTTAAAATTTTGCCTAGTTATGGCTTTAAATTTTTTCAAGCTTCATAGTGCTTGTTTTTATATTTTTACAATTTTTGTCTAGCTATTGCAGATTACATTTTTCCAAAAGTGTTTCTCTAAGAATCTGTGAGCAATTTATTTCATAGGTATTGTTTCGTTCCTTGTTTACCAAAATTATAGTTGTTTACGTTATTTAGGCATGTTTTAAGTCGTTATTTTGTTTCTATATAATATTTTGTTGGCATGTTCTTGTATTTTCTATCGTTCCTCAATAAACCTTTAAAAATTTTGCAATTTTGTTTCTCATTTCAATGAAAACATTGTAATTTACTATCGTTTCCTTTAACAAAATCCTTTGAAACAGAGAAAAAAATCACTAGGCTAATCTCCAAACACTATTAAGAAATGACTATGCATTTCATAACTGCTAACAAGCTTTGAATTTGCTCCAGAATACGTTTTTAATGTTTTTTTAATAGAAAAAATGTTGTGGTGCAAAGTCACGGGTATCCGGTTGACTTTGCACCAAAGTTTAAAAACATTAAAATTAATTATAAGTTTTGTAAATTTTGCAACTTCAAGATTATGCGATGAACCAACAACATTTTAAAGCTAATTATTATTATTAACAGGTAGTTAAGGAATGAAATTCAACAAAAGTGGTGCAAAGTCGTCACGCCGTTTTACGGTATATATATATATACACAATTAGAGATAAACATCTAAGTAAATTCCTGAAATAGCAGTTTCCTTTTCGTGTTCCAATCTATATATCAGTTAAGAATTAATATTTTCTAATTACGAAACAAAAATAAAATTGTGACTAAAAGAAAAATTGCAGATTATTCGTCTTTACCAACTATTTGCCGATACATAGTCTGCCCATATCTACTTATAATAATAATTAGAAATATAATTATTCAGCTTTTAAATTTATTTAAAAAACAAAACAAAAAAACTATTAGAATAAAATTATGTATAAAACCTTTTTTCTGTATGATATTTGAAAAACTTAAATCACTGACTCATCTCTTAACTGACAACCGATGTAGGTCTTCTGGTTGGTATTTGAACTTTAATATAAACTATATATTAGCTAATTTAGTCTTTTTAGAACGCTTTCCTAATTAAAAATACTTATAATAATTAATTGAAAATAAAATCTCACGGATTCCAGGAATAGGTCATTTTTCCAAAGTTTATAAAAATCATGGTGATATCTATGACGTAGGTTAAAGAGAAGATGTTTTGGATATACAAAACAACGATAAACAAAGAAATAACAATTGAATAACTAGTCGTAAGCACGACATGGAGATTATTTTCTTCTTATAGGCATTAAAATGCCAAAATCGCATTACAAAATAACGGATTAAATACTGATATAGACAATACTCTTAAAATCTCTTGACTAAAGTCAACATTCATTTTTTTTTTCAGTTCATCGGTTCGGATAAAAAGCTTAATCAATTTAGCTTAGTTACTGTAATTGTAATAACCTTGGTTGGGTCAGTTAACTTATTATGAAACAATTTTGGTGCTTATTTTCATTAATCATACGGAATTGATGCTCAATTAAACCATCTAATTCATCTCGTATCCAATCCTTTCATTTCTCATTATTTTGTTAGAAATATACTTATCCATTGCAATGTCTGTCCGCTCCGTTGAGTCTATAGAATGGGAAGTAAGTTGAGAGACTAGCGGATTTGAATGGTTATGGATTTTACAATGAAAGGATAGGTATCTGTGCTAAAAAGCAACAAATGGAACATTGAGGTCTTTATGGATAAGTTTATTTGTGACAAAATAAGGGGCATTTAGGATTTTTCGAAGGATTTTGGATTGCAAGGATTGGATACGAGATGAGTTAGATGCTTTAGTGGAGTCCCAAAGCTCAATTCCATATCTCCAAACAGGTCTGATAACTGTCATGTAAATGAGTCTTTTGTAAAAATTGGAAGTTTTGAAAGATTATCTAGTAAATGTTAAAACCGATGAACAGTTTCCCATCGTTTTAGTCTTGTATGTGGATTCCAAGTTAAATGTTTTTGTAGTTGAACCACTTGATAGCAGTATCTGTTCAACAGGATGTAGTGGTTGACGTGTTCCCGGGCCCTAGTTCGAGTCCGGCTGAAGGCAGAAAATTTGTGAGCCCATTCTGGGCGTTTTTCGATTTGACTTGATCATTTTTTTTTTGGCCGTGGATCGAATTCGAGGTCGGGAGACCCTCCTGAGGCACCACCAGCCTCTTAAAAAAGTGGTTACCCTTAATTGGGGAAAAAACTTGGCGGTTGAGCTTGCATTCTAGCCAAATAACCTCCTTTCACAACCGTTGGCTCAGAAACAGTACAGCCTACCTAAGTACTGAACCCGAGACCCTTCATGGGTTGTATCTGGTAGTTTTTTTAAAATTTTATTTATTGTTTTTTTTTTTGAGGTAATTTCCTGATCATTTACGTGCTGCTTGGTATCGGTGGAAGTCGTGGTCTCGGATCGGGGATCGGTGAGGTGTCGTTAGGGGTTGACTATGCCGACTAGCCTACATCGTGGTAAGAGCGGGAACAGCAAATCACAAGGCCTTACAAGGCCAACTAGGAAGGAAAAGAAACAAGAAGAAGAAACAAGAACCCGATAATAATCATATAACGATCCTACATGTCTCAGAATTGGCCCAAACCAGATGCCTATCCATGATCAGCTTCATACCCACTCGAATCCACTAGTCCTCAACTTGCTTCCAATTTTATTCCCGAAAACCCTCCAAGGCGTCTGACAAAAAGTTCCTTTGCAAGTGACGTTACTGTCATCATTTTCCCACACATTTACTTGATGTAAATATTGTATGCAGTGAATATCAATAAGTGAAATTTAAAAATTAAGATGACCAATTCAAACTGAAATGTCATAAAATTTTAAAAATCATTCAATAAACAAAAGACGATGGTGGAATTTATATTTAAATTGAAATGAAATAAAAACAGCTGATTTCACTGATAAACTGACCTTATTTACAATTAATGGAGAAAAACATTCTGTAACCAATGAATCCACCCGTTTACTTCTTCCGATAGCGATTATGTGTTATTTGTCAGTTGTGGGCCATTGCAACACACAATTGCTATCAACTGAATATCAATACAAGTAAACAATTACAACTGGAATAAGATAAGTGGAATAATAATGGCAAAGAGATTATGAGTTGATTCAAATCAAAAGATATCTCCTTTTTTTTTTGAGTGTTTTTGTACTATTTTTTCTTTCATCATTATATATATATATATAGTGTTAAAGTGAGAAATGCTGTTTGGACATGTGTCTTTTTCCTGAGGGGCCTATAGTTTTTTTGTTTAACCTTTTTTCTCCATCAAAATGTGTAACTTTTTACCACACTCAAAAATGCAATAAGAATTATTAAAGACACGTGAGCAGCCACCTACAGTCCAAGATCATTGGGAATTCTAAAGACTGTAAGTTCAATGCCTGCACACGCGGAAGTTTAATATTTTCAAGGTGAGCCGGTCAGATGGCCTACCTTCAGGTGTTCTGTGATGATTCAGTCGTGTTTATAGAAATTTCCAGATCATATAATATAGTTCGATATCTGGTAATTTGAGATTTCTATATATTAGTACTGGTTCTTCCTACAAAATATATCCAAAAAATGAAAATTACTTAGTGACCTATAATCATTCAGAATTTGTATAAACAGATTAAAGATATAATGAGAAAATGATCAATAGAAAATTAATATTAGATTCGCAACATTTTTTTTTGATGAGAATAAACCTGTTTTTATAATATGCATAAATGATAGTGGGAATTGATATAATGTAAAAAAAAAAAAGAAAGAAAATAGACAGTTGAGCCAATTACCATAGTAACTGTGAAAATAATAAATTAATTAATAAATTTCATTAAGCATACTAATTTTCACTTGACAGACCAAACAATAAAATTTTAATTTACATTTTCTATTGTTTTAAAAGTATTGTTTCGACTTTCTATCTATTAAATAAACTACTCGTCGTTTTCGAATATTTCAACATTTACTAGTCAAATGTTCAAACAATCCGATTAATTAAAACAGATTCATTTTTTAAGGACTCGATGGACGAGGGCCTCAGCGTGCTTGGTACGGAAGGTCGTGGGTTCGAATCCAACCTGGGGCAGACCCACGAAAAAAGTCTTGATATTCCCACCATGGCTAGAATAGGTTGGTAACTTGAAGGCATAACCCGTCCTTCCTGCTCTGATTGGAGTACATAATTAGACCTATTTGGATATACGGAGTTGAGCTTTGGGGCTCCACTAAACCATCCAATCCGTCTCGTATCCAATCGTTACAGTCCAAAATTCTTCAAAAAATTCTCAATGCTCCTTACTTTGTCACAAAAGAAATGTATTCATAAAGATTTTAATGTTGCACATGTTGTTTATTTAGCTCAAAACAGATACCTATCCTTTCAGAGCTCCATAACCATTCAAATCCTTTAGTATCACAACTTGCTTCACCTTCGATTCTAGATTCGAGGCGCCTGAACAGATAATCTCGGGATCTTCTAAAATCTTACTTCATTATATAGAACTGTTGTAAGTGCTACCAATGGGAAGCTGCTTTAAAAGCAACTGAAATTGCCATTTTTAACATTATCATCACATTTATTTGATTTATTTTTTTTTTTTATAGTATACAGTTGTAAATTTCAATAAATAGCTATATATAAAAAAAAAATTAATCTTTGTAATGATAAATCTATAGGTGCCGTTTAGGAAAAAATAGTACAGTCGATTTTTTTCCAAAATGAGATATAAACTCTGGGCAACTCATAGTTACGTCATAAACATCATATAAAAGTGGTAGTTTCGATGGTACCCTCCAAATCGGATTGAGACATGCATAAGCGTTCCATAATAAAGTACAGTGAATTTGCAGAATAATGGAGGATGGAAAAATAATTTTTCCAACAAAAGAGTTGGAAACACAAAAATTCAAAGCACTGCTTTGAACACCTGTGATTACAGACTTGCCTAGTTTTATTTCCCAAATGGTAAAGAAATAAAAAAATGTTTATATCAAGTATACAGTTAGAGATACGGCTTTTGGAAATTTATATTTCTACGGTTCAGAACCTTAAGGTTTTGAAGATGAAATTCTAGCATATGCTGCATAGTTTTAAACAAATGAAGAAAGTAGTCAAGGAAAGAATAATATTGTGAATAAGAAAAACAAGGGCTTCCTGCTTTTTTCCTTGTTTTTTCTTTATCTCTTTCTGAATTTTGGAAGATATTGCAGAACCCAGATTACTTTAACTCCTCTACGTGTTCAAACGTTCCTCTGTTATATCTATATTACCAGAATTATCACTGTTTTTGTTTCTAAAAATATTTTGTTTCATCCGTATTCATTTTAAGAGTTAGTTACTTCATTCATTTTATTATTTTTTTTTTGCATTACCAACATCAATGACGAGAAATACGAGCTGTAAAAACAATAATTATTAATCGTTTATACGAATTCATTATATATTAGAGAAACACTTTTTAGAATTGAGATAATTGGGGGTTATCAGCTGTTATATTTTATTTGTCTATAATCATTTTATGATGTAGACGTTTTTTTGATTTTTTTCCACATGAGATTAATATAATCCAATCTAAGGCAATAGGAACGACCTTGGTTCACTAAAATTTGGATAAGAGCTGATAATATTAAATTTTATAATAATGATACTGTATAAAATTTACTTCAAATTAATTTCCTCAATTTTGCAATTCGAAGGATATGTTAGATATGTACCGTATAGATTGTAGATTGAGGTTTTTATTTGGGCGATCAACTTCCAGGTTATTACGCCCTTTTCATTTAAATGTTGGAAATTTATTTTTCTTCGTCCTGTATCATCATTTTCTTTTTATATTTTATTGAAAAGTGTATGTTCTTTAAATATATTTATAATTTTGTTTATAGAATTTCTTGAGTCCCCAAGAGCAAGTTCTGTGGATCGGGGTATTTTATTTTTTTCAAAGTCTTGTTGTAATAATGTGCAATCTTCTATTACATGTTTAATATTCATTGGAGATTGACATCTTTCACAATGTGGTTGGGCCTCTTTTGTGATTAGATATGCGTGAGTCCGATCCTCAGCCTTGTTGTAACAACTTCTTCTCTTCTGTTCCCTCTTATAGCGCTTGTCCACTGTTTCAGTAAACAGTATTTTACAGATTACCGGTATTACTAAATATATAATATATATATATATATATATATATATATATATATATATATATATATATATCCTTTATATATATTTATAAATATTAATCCATAAATTAAGTACCGTATATCCCATCAAACAAATTTATTAATTTTTAAAATTGAACTATAATAAAATAAATAAGCTGTCAACTGTTTTTAAACCAACTACTCACTAGTAGACTTCAATTAAAGTTCTATATTAATACGGCGTATAAAAAAAATGACAGTTTTATCAAATTCTAGAGTTCAAAAGTCTGTAAATATCTTAATGCTATTTATTATTTACCAATACTTAATAATCCCTTTAGAGCATTCTCTAAGCTTGTTTACTAACAATGGACTTCTTTAAAAAAAGCCTCAGTTCAATTATTTATTTCAAAGAAGAAACATGACAGTGTCCTACGAAATTATCGTAATTTTAAGACATTACTGTAAAAAAAATTTCACAGCCGCTGAAGCAACTCGTGAAATTATTAAATATGAACGGAAAGCTGTCCTTGAAGAGCGCACTGCGCGGCGTTGGTTTGAAAAATTTTGAAATGGAGATACGATGTTGGATAGGAAGAAGGGCTCCGGGCTGCCATTAGCGGATATTGATGAAGTTCTGAAGGAAGCTGTTGAGTCAAATCCGTCCACATGTACTCGCGAACTTGCCAAGGAGTGTGATGTGTCGAAAGATACTGTTAGTCGCCTTCTCTCCATGGGGAAGGTGAAAAAGACCTGTAGACTGGTCACTCACGAACTTACTCCTCAACAATCAGTAGAAAAGTTTACAGAGAGAACTTGATGGGTTTGAACTCTTGCCTCATCCACCATATAGTCTAGACCTCGCACCTTTGGATTACTACTTGTTTCGATCCATGGCCCATTTTCTTCAAAGGAAAAAATTTGAAAATTTTGCGGAAGTTGAAAATGCTGTCGAAGAGTTCTTTGACAGCCATCCCCAGGAATGTTATCAGGGTGGCATCGAGCAATTGACTAGCAGAGGGGTAATGACGGTAGATAACTGTGGACTATGCTTTGAGTATTAATTGCATTTTTAATACAGCCCATTAGAAGGTCTATAGGGCAACTTTTGTAATATCTCCGAGTGTTATGGAGAATAGATCGAGAAGGAAGTTGGAAGACTAGTGGGTTCGAGAGCAACACATGGAACGTTTATTTGTGACATAACAAGGAGCATTGAGGATTTTGGATTGTAAGAATTGGATGGTTTAATTGATTCCTAAAGTTTAACTTCGTAGGTCTTAAGTGGTCTAATTACTGTCAAGTAAATGAGTCTTTTATAATTATTTGTATTTACTGATTTTTGGTCAACTGAATGTTGGATTTATTGAAGTCCAGACACTATATAGGGATATATAAATATGTTAGAAGGACCGATAAGAAAGGCTCCCTTGAGCCTGTCTGCTGAAGAAAGAATAACATGGGGCCGTTCCGTGACCATCGATGCTCATATGTTATTTTTTTTTTTTTCGCTTACCTGTGATTTATTAGTCTGTAGGAGATAAATTTTATAATTAAATAGCTTTAAACTGCTGACCGTATATGCCCTTATGTTCACAACAGAGCTAGAACGTGTCAAAAATGCCTCCACACTTAAAAATAGCGGTTTCAAACTTTACTTTTTTCTTTCAATCCAAAACAGCTCCTGAAAGGTAGATCCTAGTGACAAATTTTATATAACACCAAATATTCTCAATTTAATCTCAGATTGGGTACCTTCTGGCAAACTTTAGCCCTCGCATTTCCCAAAAATGTATCACTTTTGACCAACTGGGGCAAGTGTACGACATGTTCCACGTTAAAACTGATTATTAAGAGTATGGGAAACACTCCATGGTATTTAAAAAAAATGTATTTTAACTTGAATCATTAAGAATGAAATTCTTTTTTTTAGCTTCAAGCTATTGGTGAATGTTAACAGCGAGTTCAGGGAATTATCGAAGACTTTGCTATGCTTGACTTTTATACGGTGAGTTATATTCTCGATTTAGTCTCGGATTCCGGCTGGAATTCTTATTCACCAGAAACGGAAATTTGTTTTTGAACTATCTTTCTGGAGCTAAAAGAAAAAGTAAGAAAAATACATAATAATATTTATAACAAATATTTATCCCTGAATCTTAATGATTAATGTTATTGAAAATTAATTGTTATACTTCAAGCATTTATTTTTTAACTATATTGTTCATCTGCCTACTGCTATTTATGTATTTGCTCTTCAACTATATCCAATTGTCATATATCTTTGGTAAAAAAAAAACAAAAAAAAAAAACTTATTTATTTCTATTCTTAAACTTGTCATTTTTTTTGTTTGATTATATTGTTTTTCTTTTCTAATCTGTTTCATATTCATTTCCTCTTTTTGATTGTTTTTCTTCTAACCCTGATGAAGGCTTACATTGTACGTCGAAACGCCGGCCCTATAAATTATATATATAAACATTTATTTAAATAAAGTATTACAATCTGCCTCAATATGGGCAATAAGTAATATGGATGGCTTAATGGATCCATTCACACAATAGCCCTATAAATTAAAATTCATTTTTTTATTGTGTTTCTATGCTGCATGATAGGGATTTTATTTATCCAATAATAGAGATTTTTTTATAACTTCTAAAACTAATTTTAGAGCCTTATCACACTATTAAAACAACCAGAGAAATGTCAGTGCATCCTGCCATCTACAACATTTAGTAAAATATTAAAGGATTTAGATGTTTTGATAGGAAATATGGTCTGCGAAAAGAGAGAAATATCCAACTAAATTCAAAATATGAATCTGAACACTGACATCCCAACTCATCCTACCACTTCCTCACAACTTACGCCGATGAAACATGTGTGTTATCAGTAAACAGTGATCCCTTCATTGCCTCTCAAACAGTCCAATCCCATATCCTAAACCTTCAAGAATGGTGTCAAAAATAGAGAATCAAAATAAATCCCACCAAATAACGTTTACCTACGTCGTAAACCTACGACTTCCTGTCCTACAGTATTCTTTAATGATATTCCACTAATCCCTGTTGAACAGGTACGCTACCTAGGACTCCACTTGGACAAACGACTACCTTGGAATCCACATACAAGACTAAAACGACAAGAAACTGCCCGTCGTTTCAGACTACTTCAACATTTACTAGAAAAACGTTCAAAGCTCCCAATAAATAACAAAAGACTCATATACATGAATGTGATTAGACCTATTTGGACGTACGGAATTGAGCTTTGGGGATCTAATAAACCATCCAATTCATGTCGTATTCAATCCTTACAAAAAATCATTCGTAAAATCCTCAATGCTCCTTACTTTGTCACCAATAAACTTATCCATAAAGATCTTAATGTTTCATATGTTGCTGATTTAACCCACACCAGATACCTATCCTTTCATAGTAAGCTCCATAATGACTCAAATCTGTTAGTTTCTCAACTTGCTTCCCACTCCATTCCTGATAATCCTCCGAGGCTTCTGAAACGAAGATGGCCTAGAGACCTTCTAGTGTAGAAGTTTAAATAAAGTGCTACTGATGAGTAGTTCTTTTCAAGTTTTAACATGTTATTATAATCGTTGCCAATACATTTACTTGATGTATATATTCTGTACAGTTGTAAATTTCAATAAATGTATATTTAAAAAAAAAAAAAAAAAAAAAAAATCTGAACACTACCTAGGTTAGAATATATTATCGACTTAATCAGCCATTTAACAACTTATTATCAACCATTCCTTTCAGCCCTGGTTAAAGTACATTAGGATGTCAAATAAGGTACCCTTGTAACCTTTACGCTAAGAGAAACTAGGAAGAGATGAGCCAAAGAATATGTCCTGATTTTTCGCTTTTCATTCACGTAGTCCTTGAACTGAGTATTGAATAGTCCTCTGCGTAGAACGTCCCACCAGCGCTGTCAAAATTACTATGAGTAAACAGTGTCGTTTCTTTTAGTATCTTAGCTTATGTTTCCAAACAGGAAGATGCATGACGTTTTCTTCTTGGCAAAGACACAAATAGATGGCTGGATACTTATACTCTCCCACTCCGCAAAACATTGCATTCGACCTAATTACGAATTCGCTAATATAGATGCATGGCCTTGGATATCCTACGTAAGATTTATTGAGCAATAACTTCAGGCATGCTGAACACTGATCCTACGATCGCGTGACATTTGTTTACATTCGAAAAATAGGGTTATTAACATTAATTATTTGTACATAAATAGGCCTTGATATAAGTTGTAAAGACCACATTAGAAAATGAAAGTATATATATGTTTAATAAGAATCTTAAGGGTCAGTCAATAACATAACATCTTATTTTGGCGACGCTTCGAGACTACATTGTATATATCATAATAATGCCCTACAGTGAAAAAACAGGTTACAATACAATTATATAAGTTACACAAGTAATTTAAAATTAAAGCTAACAATAACATAAATATATAAAAACATGCGTACAAATATATAACTACGATATAATTACAAAATTACAAGTACAAAAAGTACTCTTCAGTATTTTGTAATATGTATTCTTACGAATGATTTTATATATTTATATTTAAATTACCTGTATAACTTATATAATTGTATTGTAACATGTTTTTTTTTTTTCACTGTAGGGCATAATTATGAGAACAATAAAGTATCGAAACATGGCCACAATTAGTTGTTATTTTAGTTGACTGAACCTCAAGAACCTTATTAAACATCTAATAGCAACAGTCGAGAATATTTATATTAAGAAGAACATGTCATATTATTTTGGCACTTCATATTAATAAAATATCATCAATAATATTTGAAAACATATGACTTTAAATTATATTTTATCCCGAAAACTTAAGTATTTTTTGATAATCTATAAGTAAAACGTACCCAAATTTAAAAGTCCAAGTTCGAATTTTATCCGCATGACATCTCAATAATTTTTAGAATTTTTCTTTTCTCGTTAGTGTCCAGCTGATGCAGATAATATATTTTATGATACCAACTTAGAATCAAAAATGGAATCTTGAAACCCTCTTAGGGAAAACTCAGTTTTTGTGCTTCTCAAGAAATTTCCAAATGACTTTCGGTAATTATTTCAACTTTAATATTTGTAGACAAGAAACTGCTCGCCATTTTAGACTCCTTCAATATTAACTAGACAAACGTTCAAATATTAAAATAAATTACAAACGATTAATTTACATGACAGTGACTAGAACTATTTGGGCATACGAAGTTAAAATTAAGGGCTCCACTGAACCATCCAATTCATCTCGTCGTATCCAATCCTTACAATCCAAAACCCTTCGAAAAATCATCGATGCTCTTTACTTTGTCACAAACCAACTTGTCTCTAAAGATCTTAATTGACCATATGTTGCTGATTTAGCCCAAACTAGATACCTATCCTTCCATAGTAAACTTTATAACCACTCGAATCCACTAGTCTCTCAACTTGCTTCCCACTCCATTCCCGATAACCCTTCGAGGCGTCTAGAAAGAAAATAGACTTGAAATCTTATAAAGTAAAGACCTCCACGAGATCTTCTAACGGTCCCGGAATTCATCCAGCATCGGCATGTCAAGTTTCTGGACTCTCTTCAGTTTTTGACGAACCCCCTTTTCAGAACCCTGACACCTTCCACCTCTGGTCCGTTGGAAACTAACGACCGGACCGTAACCAAGACATTCAAACGGGCTAATCAGAGCTCAATGGGCACTGGTCAGAAATGTGACCATAAGGACATTTTCTTTAGTTGAAAGTATAAATAGTTTAGTCTTATGTTTTCCCCACTACAAGATTTAGGTGAGCCCCATCACCTAAATATAATCTTTCAAGAAACTCTCACCTCATGACAACATACATTTCCTGTAGGCCTTACAATGTACACATTACAGAAAAAGGCCAAACATCCTCAATGCATCCTATTTCTATAATAAATACAAGTAATCTATCCAATAGGGGTTTGGAAACAAAAAATAATAATAATGTAAAACTATTAAAGTGATAGCAATACATGTTCTTGACTTGCATATCATTGTAATCATTATCTTCACATTTACTTGATGTATAGATTGTATACAGTTATTAATATCTATAAGTAATTAGAACAAAAAATATTGACGGAAAGAAAGTACAGTTTCTATAATTTCAGTTTAAATTTATTAGCCCTGTTTAAATTAATAAAAAACAGATTATTGTGGTTTCACCTTTTCCCCTTCATATATTATCATACATATAATAAAATATAATCGGGTTTGCGGTATCTATCAGCTGCATAACATATTTAGACAGAAAACAGGAAATATTTTATTCATAATCAGAGATTCTGGAATCTAACACTGAGACCATCTTGGAGCACAACCCGGCCTTAAGCGAGTTAATAAAAATTTCCTGAAGTTCAAGATTAAAGCCATTATTATTCCTGTTTCGTTATCAAATTGTCAATCTATATGAATTATAATTTTTTTCTAGATATAAATGTATGAGATAAAAGTGCAGTGCCAATACTATCAGACCGCACTTGTTTAAAATAAATTAAAGATGGACGACTACAATTTTTCCCCAGCCCATTTTTATTCTCAACATTATATCTAGACATGTAAGTCACATCATTAGTCTTTCGTCAAAGATATATTCGGATTCAAAATAGAAATGCTGAAATAGTTTATGAAGGGGAATTATACAGGGTTTTAATATTTTTTTATACACGGCGTCCTCTTTTCATAATGATGGACGCTAAAGTAGTTTCAAAACTTTCATATATTTCAATAAAATATGTTTCAAAAAACGTCATGGATATGAGCTGAGAGATTGTTAGTAAGTAATGAAAGTATGACTTATATAGGTCAAAGCATTTAAGTTTCCTAACTTGTCCTACTGCTATCACTCCAGGAAAATTAAAATATTTTTATTAAGCAAATATATATTTCAATAATTACTTAAGAAACTTCTTATCTGGGTCAATTGCATTCTTTTTTTTGTTTTAGGGTATATTATTGGAATAAACTATATAAGACATTTTGCCCAGCAAAATATTACACAGGCCAACAAAAAAATGTTTTTGAGAATTATGTTTACTTTAATAGCTGATTTTTATAGATTTTTGTCTGCTGAATCCAAATCTGGTCTTAGTTTTTTTGTATCAACTATAGTTTTTGAGAAATTTGCTTTTTTTATATAATTTAAAAAAGCATATATAACTGTTTTATATAAATATAAATCATTATATAACTGTTTCATGAGGCCTAACTTTATATGTAGAGGTGGTAAGAGAATGTTTCTAGAATCTACAAGGTTTTTGCGGAAAATGTTCTTCTCGCCGGGTTTTAAAGACTCCCTCACAGGCCAGTTCTTTCTGCACCAATGTTGATCCCTTGCTCTACTGTCCCATTCACACAAAAAAAACATGGAAATTTGGTAAAACTGCCTTGCTGACCAAGAAGCATGCATGTTACTTTCAAGTCACCACTTATCATCCAACCATGAGCCGAATAGTCAATTTTATTCAATACTGTTTCTAGGTTTTCATAGCTCTCTTTCACATGTTCAGAATGGTCAACAGGTATAGATGCATAAGTGTTACTATTGTGTAATAAAATAGCTTTTAAACTAGTTTTGGAAGAATAAATAAACAGCCTCCAGTTTTCTTTTTTGTATTCGACACCAAACTCTTTGATCAGACCTGGAATGTCTGAGCAGTACACTAAATCACCTTCTTGTTCAAAAAATTCCAAAAAAACTGCTGCTCTCTCTTCCTATACAGATATATGCTATTTCCAACTGCCAACGAGTTCTTTTCTTTTAGTCCAGAACCAAGCAATTCAGCTTTTTCTTTTGTTAACCCAAGATCCCTAAGTCGTTAAGCTCGATTTGAGTAAACAGTTTAAGCTCTATATTTACTGTAGCACATTGCAACTCTTCATCATCTTGCTCATCTATATCTATATCTGTTTCAGCAGTGCTGCCAACTCCTCTACATCCAGCACAAATTATTTTACAATTTATTTATATAAAAGCTGTTAAATTCTGTAATAAATGAAGAAATTTAATATATTGATGTGCAAATGTAAAAAAATGGCAGGTGATACGGCTTAATAAGTGTCATATTTGGATTTGGCACCCTAAAAAACAGAATAATGTGTTTTAAGTTTTTTCATCTTTGACCTGTGTTATTAGAGAGTATCGTAGAACAGCTGATTATGGTGAGGACTTTGTTTGGAGGGATTGTGACGCCAGGAGTTTAAATCAAGACCTAAGTTAACATCACCTTGAAAAAGCCGCTAGATTATGTAAAGAGGTGCAAATAGGAGAAATATGAATATTTTATAAGTTAGATTGGATAATAAGGAAGTATGTAGGAGGTAGGAATGAGTGGAGCTAGTAAAACAGTTCTGGGAGTTAGGCACGGTCGAACGACTTTTATGCGAGCATATTCAAGGTTGCTAGGCAAAGGAGGCATTTCTTCTGGGTCTGCAAATTTCTTCTTTTCAAATTTAAAAAAAAAAAAAAAAAAATCATTTTTGACATGGATATGTCTTCTGGCCAGGGGTCAACGATTTTATTGATACTAAATCAAAATACATAAAAGTAGATTTTTTATAATAGTTGGTATATTACATAATAGTAGTGAGTGTAGTGACAAATAATAGTTAATAATATTAAAAATTGGAAATCTGATGAATTTTATGTATACGAAGAAATATTGAGGACAGCCCAGTCATCCGGGTTGCAAATCTGTATAATGAATCAACATAATACGTCACCCTACACAAGCCACATTTACACTTCAACACAACCTCAACCAGATTCAAACTTGGTGTAAGAAATGGAAAATAAAACTTAATTATGACAAATCCCTTCATATTACATTTACACTACGACGCATGACCTGCCCGCCTGTTTACATTGACAACCAACCTTTACATCAAACTGAAAAAGTGACATACTTAGAACTTACGTTTGATAGAAGACTGACATGGGGCCCACACGTCAAGACAAAAAACCAGACGTTACAGTTAAGACTGCGACTTCTATACTCAGTACTTCACAGACGCTCAAAATTACCTTTAAAACAGAAACTTAACCCATCTGGACGTATGCATCTCAAATTTCTGGACCGGCCAAAAGAACACATATTCAGAAAATTCAAACATTTCAATCGAAATTCCTGAGACTGATAACAGACTCCCCTCCTTATGTTTCAAACGATACGCTACATACAGACTTAAGTATTCCGACAGTTAAGAGCCATATCCATAAACTTCATTGACAATTTCATGAAAAACTACGTGGACACACTAACAAATAGATACATAATATGGCAACAGCAAAAATTCCTGACATAACTCAACGGAGGCTGAAAAGGAGGTGGATGAGGGATCTCCTAGTCGAATCGCTAATAATTTAGTTTCACGCCTGGATATTGTACCACTGGGTGCTGACTACATCATGTCTGTTGTATCAATGTAACTTCACATTCGCTGGTTGTCCATTGTGTACAGTTGTGAATAAAGTTATTATGTTAGAAAAAAACATAACACGCAAAATGTAGAACAGTTTGGTTCCGTAGGACTGTTGATGTAATTTTTTGTTTATTTATTTATAATATATATCTTCATGGATATGCCTTTTGGCTCTAGAGGGTCTCAAGTTTTCTTGTGTAACGTTTTTGTCACAGTTAAAAATATAATATTTTGGCACGCTCAAGCTCTGTTGGTATAGCTCGGATCGAACATTTGATAGTCGTTTCTTTATCAGAAGTTCAATGAAGATTATATTTGTTATATAACATTTGTCACTAGGGCCTACCGTTTAGGAGCTGCATTGGTTTGAATTAAAAAAGTCATGTTTGAAACCCATATTTTCAATCAACTTAGTTTACTTTTGATAATTATTAATTTAATTTAATTTAGTTAATAATTTAAGCAATTTGGTAATTTTAATTCTAAAACATAAATTGGGAAAAGCAGTAGATTATAGATTGACATATGCATGACCTATTGTTTTTCTCAGTCAGGAAGAAATTGAGATTGTTTTTTTTTTCTTTCTAAAAGACTATTCTCCTAGAAGCTGAAACCTGTATCGTATTTTAAAAATTACTACTTAATAGAATTTCTTTCCAAGAAATAAAGCAATTACCCTTAGTACTTCGTTCCAAGAACTTAACGCAAGTTCTCAATTAGAAAGAACTACGGGGTAGAAATGCACATCCGCAATGGGTTTCTGATATTCTTTTGTCTCCAACATCTGTTTTCTTTTCTTTGTTAACGCTTTATAAAAACATACAAGTAAAAGAAATATATATATTTGGGAAGAAGAAGAAACATATTTAAGTACCAGAAAGTACTGATTTCAATATTATTGAGTTGTCCGTAAAATAATAAGGCTTTCTAGTTTTCTTTATATTACCCCTCTGTGTGGTAAACTGTTCATAAACTAGAGACTCCATCAACCGAGGTGGTTGGGTCCAAGATAGTCTCGAATAAGTAAAGACCCAAAAAAGTAAGGAAAATACATAAGAAAAAATAACATAGGTCAATTAACGTAATACATTTACGAAATAATGTATGCAATAATAATAATCCATGCATCAGCAATATTATTAAATATGTAATCAAAGAGTTTAAGGCTAAAAAAAATCACTGATTTTCATTTGTCTAACTAGCGACATTATATCTCTCCTTTATCTGAAAACCACCAAATGGAACGATCTTGATTCATTTCTACCTTCCACATATGTCTCCAACCAAGTAAATCCAACTTTATGAGAAATTGTTAGCGACGATTTATTTCGTAGTTAGCCGTCCAATCTATCCACTAACCACTCCGTAGTACTGCTCGTACAAAGATTACCTAATGTCTAGCTCGGCAATGGAATGTTTCGTGAAAATAAATAAATAAATAAAACATAATAAAATGAAATATATCAAAATATTTAAAAATTAATTGATGCAATGAGGAAACGTAGATTGACATTCTATGGACATGTCATAAGCATGGATGTGAGAAGACTAACAAAGAAAATTTTCCAACACAGCCTCCAAAAACAGAAAACGAATACATGGATATGATAGTAGAAAATATACAACGGGAGTCAAAGAGGAACAGAGACAAATTTCAAACAGCAGTCAACAAGATCAAATTTCCAGAAGTAGTAGTAGAAAAACAAAAATTAATAGACAGTGGTCAAATGAAAGGAGGAATCATCTGGCAGTGGTGATGTAAGAAGAGTAAGAAATAAATTGTTGAACGTGGTTCACAGATGGCCGAATTCGAAAGAAGAAAAATAAACTGAAATAAAATAACAGAAGGTTCGATTGATCAAAATCTTCGTTGATATAAACTCGTTAAATTGAGTCCCGAATTTAATTAATCAGATTCGTATAGATGGGAATATATATATATATATATATATATATATATATATATATATACATGGCTCCTCCCTTAAAAAAAAATGTTTTGCATTCTACTACTTGGAAATAATTCAGTCTTTACTAACAAGTTTACACCAGATTTTTTTTTTTTTTTTTTTTTTTTATTAATTCGTTTTACGAGTTCAACAGCGTGTTATCAGTCAATGATGATCCATTTCTGCATCCCAGACACTTCAGACACATATTACTTCCCCTGAGAAATATTGTCATAACTGGAGAGTCAGGATAAATCCTAGCAAATCTCAGCAAACAACCTACCTCATCCTGTCCTCCTGTAGCCTTCAACGGTGTACGGCTAATTAATGTGGAACAAATACGATACCTTGACAAGGCACTTACCTGAACCCTCATACAAGATTGGAAAGACAAGAAGCTGCTCGTCTATTTCGACTGCTACAAACGTTCAAATCTGCCGATTCACTACAAGAAACTCAACTATATGGCCATTATCAGACCTGTTTGGACTTACAGTATAGAGTTATGGGGATCCACCAAACCATCAAATTCTTCCCGCATCCAATCACTCCAATCCAAAATCCTTCGAAAAATCCTAGATGCTCCTTACTTTGTCACAAATGAACTGATCCACAATGACCTCAGCATCTCACATGTCGCCCATTTGGCACGAAACATTCCACTTAGTGCACAACTTGCTTCCAATTCCATTCCTGGCAATCCTCCGAGGCGTCTGAAAAGAAAATGGCCTCTTGAATTTCTTTTGCAGATATTTCATTAGAGTACTTATGACCAATGAAAAGTTCCTCCACAAGTTTCAATCATGTCGTATATTTCTATCAATAAAATAATAAAGCAAATAAACGAGTAGAACTCTTCTGAAACAGGGCTTGAAGAGACAGAAACATCTTTTATTGGAAATGTCTTTTAAAGAAAATTGGACGCACATTCACGTGGTTTAAATGTTTTAGTCGATAAAGTACTCTAACATAGTTTTGTTGTTGAAAAAAGTTAACAGTTTGCTTAGAGGCCAACACACAGCTATTTTTCAGCTATAGCATTCGACTTCGCCGGTAGCACTCGATAGAAAATCAATTTTGGCAAGAGAATAATGTAGGAAATTACACTATTTCCTCAAAAACACTTTGTTTTTGAGATAAAAGCGTAGAAGCGTTTTTTTTTAAATTTTTGTAGATGGCGATCTTCCACAATACAGCAGACAAGGAAGTCACATCAAGCAACCGAAAAAAGACAGAAACAATTATATAAATTTTTTAAAACGAAACAAAATCATTTCATTTAGCTGTACAGGGACAACTTAAGACACGAAGTGAAAGCTAATAAGACTAACAACTGTACAATAGTTGTCAACAATTAAAAACGAAGTACTTAACGATTATTGTACTCGATAATCTATGACACCAACAGAGAAAAAGAGCCAAGTGGTTCGAACCCGAACAACGAACGCGTCTAAGTATTCATTAGGATAGTAAACAATACTCAGTCACTAATCCGAGTAGATATCGGAGATGTAACTCCTATCTGATCCTACGATCAAGGATGTACTGCTATGACAATGGACTACTTGTCAGCGGAGGTAAGGTCGCTGGACCAGTTTAAAAATATTCGTGCATTGCTATCTGGAACATAGAGGAATAATAAGTTCTTTTAAATATATTCACCGGGTGTCTACAACTTTTTCTAGTAGCGAAAATTTAGGAACCGATAATACTTTAGATGCTATCAAATATTTTTAAACTATATACACGATTAGACCATATTTTAAACCGGTTTACTTTATAAAAACTCTGTTTTATGCAGTTTATTGCAGAAGTGCTAATATTCAGAGTTTGTGTCGCCAAATTGAGGAGGTAACTTTCAAAACGTGTTTTGTCACAAAGAAATGTTTTTTTTTTTTGAGTTTATGGTATCACTAGATTTATTTTTCAGAACCCAATACTCACTCAGAAAATATGTGATGAGTATTAGCCATCAAAACAAGCTTTGTCACATCCAAAATTAGTAAACAAAATCAGGGTTTTAAACATAGAGTGTTTTGTCCATAGCCTGTTTTTAGTTCAAACCATGCTTCGTCCACTAAGCCAATGGGAACGCTGCATTATTGACAATAATGGCAACATTGACAATAATCGCTTACACTGGTACAAGGTAACAGTGTAACCTCCTTTGTATCAGATTCTAGCTTTATCCAGTATCTTTACAGCGGAATGTTATGCAATGCAGTGTGAGGAAGAAGACTGCAATATGAACAAACATGTTTAATGACATTAAAAACATATACGCTAACGATCACTTCGTAAAGAAAGCCCAAATTCATCTATCAATAGTAAAAAATCTGTAAAAAAAAATGTATTACTAGTTCGGATTCCATCACAAGTGGGGATGTAATGCAATGCACTGGCAGATCGGACAGCAAAGGAAGCAGCATTTTCACCCGTAGATATTACTAGACCTCATCAAAGTTTTTATATTTTTATTTTATTTGTCTCTTGTACTACTACTAGGGCAGGAAGGACGGTTATCCTACACTTTGCCCACCTATTCCAGCAGTGGTGGGAAGGTCACGATTCATTTCATGGGTCCGCCACGAAATAAATTTTTACTCGCCCACTATCCGCATTTACCGAACTGAGACCCTCGCTCCAACTCTCGATGGCTCCCTTCATCAAACATTTACCACATCTTGAACTGCCGAGTCCAAATCACCTTTATAGGAAAACGTAGAGAAACAAAATTATTTGAAAGCTATTACAAATGAAGTAACAGAAGAAAATAAGTTGTTATAACTAGACTTAAGATCCTAAAAAAATGAAACCTGTTCAAGAAAAATATAAAATAATTGATTTAACTAGATAGAAAGGAATATAGATTGAATGACACCAAAGACCCTCGATGTTGAGTGTCCATCAGAAATTTAACCTAACCTAGCCCATCTGTTTTACAAGTTTGCATGACTTTATTCATTACTTAATATATGTCTGATTTATTAATTGGAACCCGTCTTTATTTTATTTTTAATTTGAGCCAACCGATCTCAAAAGAGAAAGAAGGCGGTTATCTACCGTCTTGTTGATTATAGTGGTAGAATTTGGGATAGTAGTTTTTAAAAAAAATCGAGACATCTCTATAAATACCAAACATAAACCTTTGAGATCTTTTTATTAAGTATTTAAAACGATTCGCTAAGATTATATCAGACTTGATCTTGACGTATTAAGCCAATTCATGGGTGCTACATGGTGGTAACAAACTCATAAGGCCTCTGTATTTTCCTATATTTCTTTATATTACACCTTTGGTCCCTTTTTTAGGTTTTATTCTAATAGGGTGGGCATCTTTGAAGCATATTAAAAGTACTCATAGTCGCTATTATCTTACATAATAGATGTATTTTCACTACTCGATTGTTCCCTAACAATTTTCATAATCTTGGTATGCAATTGCACGATTACATTATAGGGAAACGTTGGAACAGAGCAATATTTCTAAAACACTATTTTCTTTTAGAGCACCAAGATTTTCTATTTTCTCAACCATCAAGGGCCATTTTTAAGTCATAAGTACTACCCCGTAAATATTCTTAAGAATTTATTTAAGACTAGTGAACTTCCGAGTACACAATTTTCGAAAAATAACTTACTCTTTTCCACTTTAGATGGAGCTCATGAGCCATGATAGTAACCCAGTTATGAATAAAAGATTGAAGAAATAATATTAATTCTGGGACTGGGGTACATATAAATACAACATAAGACAAATAAGTTTGGAGAATGATAAATATAATTGAAAACAGAATTTTGAGTATATATGCAAAAATAATAATAAGAAAAAAATCACAATATTTGGAAATGATAACAACCAGGGAGAGGCTTGATATTTTGTATGGGTGGTCCTGTTATTTTATATTCTGTATCAATACATGAACATTCTGTGTTATTATTCCATTGCAGGTAGCTGGAAACAGGCGAAGGGGCTGGGAACACAAGGCATTTATCATTTAAAGGAGCAGGTTGAGCAATTATATTATGTAGTAGCTAGCTCGATTGGTGTTATGAGCTTCGAGGTTCTGTGATACAGGGAAATAGCTGTACAATTTTCCAGAATTTTAAGGTTGTCATTTCCTTTCGTAGTTTTCATGGTTTTGGACCAGTTTGAATTGATCACAATAGTTCTCAATGATTCTTTGCCCATGTATAAGATACTAGCAATGGAAAAAAACAGATCTATTAATCTCATATGGATTAAGGTTAGGATTTACCCAATCCTTATTCTTGGTTTCATGTGGCTCGGCTTTCGATATAGATACAGCTTACGATATAGCGATAGGAACGACACCAACTCAGAATTTATAAAACGAACCAATACTAGGTTTTATTATAAAAGAACCTGTGCCTAAAAATTCCCCTCGCGTTGTCGTAGTCTAGAAAAACTTTTTATAGCTGGCTTAAGATTAAGATGGCTTAAGGATTAGGATTGGTTACTAGTTAAATTACTTACATTTTATGATTAATTAGTAGTGTTTTGTAATATTATTACGTTTAAATTAAAAAAAAAAAAAAAAAAAAACTCAATGCACTAATAACCTTATATCCCACCTTATCTCGTCTGCTTGGAGGTAAAAGTCACTACTAAGTGCAGTTTTTTCCAAATTCGACAAAATGTCATTGTTTGTTGATGACATCATTTCCCATAAGTATAAAAAAATCACCAAGTGAATATAACTGTTATATAACTCTTTGACTCTACAAGTGTCGATAATGTTGTGGAAGAGGATGAAACTTGTGACTGTTTAGAAAATGAAAATATTCCCTGAAAATTATGAGTGTCATTAACATACATGATCTATTATGTAATTATAATTTTTATTTTGTCTAATTTTGATCAAACAGTGACTTCTGTAAAATGAAACATAGCCACTTCATCCGTGATTTGTTCCTTTGTTATTTCATCAAACCGTGTTTTGTCCACTGTGTACCTTCAAAACGTGTAGTGTCCATATTCAAAATTAAAAATGCTAATTTTAGCAGTAAGGAATATTCCTGATCCTTGTTGTAATGTGTTTTTTTAGATGCTATAAGTTTAATTAGGATTTTTTTTTTTCTGAAGGCTAATTACATCTCATAATATACGTTTTTTGTTATTGCTGAAAAGTGGGATTAGTGTGACAAAACACGTTTTGAAAGTTACCCCCTTGATTATTGTCTGTAATTAAAAATTTGATTAATTTCCAATGTAATTAGGATTGATAGGACAAAACATCACTATTCTTAGCAGAAAGTTCAAATAATAATTCCAATCAATAAAAAAGAAAACAAAAACCATTTATCCGACTAAAAACTTGAGAAGGTTTAGTTATGAAAATGTACAGCAAATTTTATCTTTCTTAAGGAAAATTGATGCATTGATAATATAATGAGTGAAATCGTTTTTATAAAGAAAATATGGACTCAAATAACTCACAAAAAAACATTTTAATTAACCAGCAGCAGCTTCCATTGGACTGGCATTGGCTAATTGAAAAACAACTTTCTTCCTTAGTAATGATTTGCAGTGCACAATTCTGACGACAAGTTGAACAGTTAGTGCAATTTGTAATGGAAATTAATGTCCCCACATCTAGTTCAATCAAGGCGTTAATATGCTAGATGGTCAAACTGAATTATGCATACAGATGATGGTCATACAGTTATGTTACGACAGAGATTTATTTATTAAATCTGTGATATATTTTCAATACATCATATATTAATTGAAGTGAGAGATTAAGCTCATTTAAAGCCTAGATATGTACCCTGAACGCCTCCAAATATTATATTTGTTTGTTCGGGCTTAACGTCCTCATGAACTCTAACTAGGACAAGAAGGATGGGGTTAACTTAAAGGTTACCAACCTATTCTAGCTACGGTGGGAATGTAGCTAGACATAGTGTAAAAACAAATTGGGTAATATTACATGCTAAACGGGGTAGAATGGCGCAGAAAAGAGTTTCCTATCTCAATCTGTTAAGGAGATAAATTTTTTTTTTAAATCTTACTTTTTTTCTGAAAAATGGCAGTTTTCTCTACTTTTACTCCTTGAAATAAAAAAAAAAAATAGGGAAAAAGTCACTGAGTCATGGAGTTTTGCATTACCAAAAAAATTATTATCAACAGGTTGAACTATGAAAATTTCTAGAGAGGTTATCTTCTACAATAGAGCCGTAATATACTACAGTATATTGTGTTTGGAGAGTATGAAGTTCTGTCTACATACAATAGATGGCAGTTAATGTAACAAAATGACAATAAAAATTATGGCGGACTAATGCACTTACACCACTTCACCTAACATATAAATAAACAAAAATACAGCATATATTATACGAAGAATAAGATAGAGAGTGCGGTCATATATGCATTACATAAATTTATTACAGATATTTGTTTTTCAATGCTAGAACAACAAATTAAAATACCTTTTTTCTGGTATCTGTGACCACATAATCCAACCATCTTTATATAATTATCATCAACAATATTACATATACCATATATATACATATATATATATATATATATATATATATATATATATATATATATATATATATATATATATATGTATATATACATATACTCGCTTACAAATTAAAATTTATTAGAATAAAATAATTAAAGATGTCTCTTTTTCCAAAAGTTCGCAGCTAATATTCAGTGTAAAGGTGACAGATGGCATGTTAATTATACGAAACTTTTATTCTCTTAACATTCAAACATTGCTACTGCAAGCCAATAGCCATTGTTGAAGATAATAGTACGTTGTTGGGGAACGGAGATGAACCAAACAAGTACTCCCTCCAGCTAACGGTAGTCACAGTAAAGGTAAGACAGGTATTTTAGCCCTTTTTCTCCTATTTACTACATTCCATTTGCTGCATTACACCGAGGCGTTTACCCAACCTATAGAAAGTCTCGGAGGAGTTTCATTACAAGCAAGATGTGAATCTGAAATTAAATAACAAAGGCTAGGAAACATGGAGAGCAAGCTTCTTTATACTGGATTTCGAAACTTTATTGCCTTAATTTTTAATTTTGTCCAATATTTTATTTGAGTTTTAAATCGTTAGGTCTTGGTCTCAAATAGTGCCCTTTTAAAAAAGGAAAGGATTTAATCAAAAGTTGAAAACAATAAAACTATTTTTAGTATTATTATACAAGACTAAAGAGGTAAGAAATTGCAGGCTACTTCAACATTTACTAGACAAACGTTCAAAGCTCCTCATTACAAAAGACTTATTTACATCACTGTCATTAGAACTATTTGGACGTACGGAGTTTAGCTTTGGGGTTCTACTAAACCATCCAATTCATCTCTTATCCAATTCTTACAATCCAAAATCCTTCGAAAAATACCTAAAAGCAGATACCTATCCTTTCATCGTAAGCTCCATAACCACTCAAATCCATTAGTTCCTCAACTTATTTCTTACTCCATCCCCGATAATCCACCGAGGCGTCTGAAAAGAAGATGACTTAGAGATCTTCTAGTGAAGAATTTTTATTGAAGTGCCACTGATGAGTAGTTCTTTTCAAGTTTTAACATGTTATTGTAATCTTTATCAGCTCAATTATTTAATGTATACATTTGTATAGTTGTAAATTTCAATAAATTGATATATATATATATATATATATATATATATATATACATATAAATTTATTGAAATTTAAAACTATAATAAAAAAAATATTATTATTATAAAAATATTCTTAGGGAATAGTCCAGTCAATGAGTGCTGAAATGAGGGGTGTAGAGTGCATGGAATATGCGATAATTTTTGACTTCACAGCTTTGTTAGGAATAGTTAGAAGGTAAACATACTAAAAGTCCCCCCGACGCTGGGGGGTGAGCTAACGGTGGGGGGGAGGGGAGAAGTTCCATTTTTTTGGTTTTTCCATAATATCTCGAAAACTGTTGACTCTAGAAAAATATGTTTCGAATAAACATAAAAGCTAACTAAATTCACTATGAAATTTATCATACATAAATTTGTCGTAATTCTAACCGTTTACGAGATATACGTTATTGAAAATCGGTTATTTTCGGGAAAAAAAATGTCACATTTTTTATCAAACTTTTGCTTCTATTACGTTCCTCAATCGTTTCCCAGAAAAAAAGCTAAAATCAAAATTTTAGAGCATTAAATATATTTTAATGTCATACATACGTTTCTGGTATTTGCTTCAAATGTTTAACAAAAAGTGAGGTAAACATTTTTTTTATTTCTTAAGTTGTCGATTTTTAATAACGTATATCTCGAAAACCGTTGAAATTTCCACGAATACGTAAATAATTATTTTTATAGGAAATTTAATGGGCTTTAATTTTGATCTTATACATATTTTTCTAGAGTCCACCGTTTTCGAGATATAATCGAATAACAAAATTGGGACCTTCTCCCCTCCCCCTACCTTTAGCTCACCCTCCAGGGGTGGGGACTTTTAATATGTTTACCTTCTAACTATTCCTAACAATGCTGCGAAGTCGAAAATTATCGCATATTTCATGCACTCTACACCCCTCATTTCGGCACTCTTTATCTGGGGTCGTACTTTTCTGAAAAAAATACGTTTATTGATACTTATTCCAAAACTAATTGTTCGATCCAAAATTTCTATTTTTTTATGTGAAAGCTCCTTAAATATATTATAAGAGCCTGTATATGAAATTTTGATTATGTCACGTTATACACTCAAACCAGCCCACTAAATTTGTGAATATCGTCATACTTTGCCAAAACATACATATTTAGCGTTCAGGTTTGGGTGTATTACGAGACATAATCAAAATTTCATATATAGGGCCTGGTAGTAAATTTTGCCAGATTTTAGTTGAAAAAAATAAACTTCAGATCTGACAAATAGTTTTGACGTTATGGTGAAAACTACGCCAAAAAAAAAACTTGGTCTTAAAATAGTAGGCGGTTTTTAACGTGCTGGTAAGGGTATTTAGGGGACTTGGACAAAATTTCATATATAGGTTCTTACAGTAAATTTAAGGAGCTTTCAGATATAAAATAGAAATTTTGGATCGAACAATTAGTTTTGGAATGAGTATCAATAAACGTATTTTTTTCAGAAAAGTACGACCCCAGATAAAGAGTGCCGAAATGAGGGGTGTAGAGTGTATGAAATATGCGATAATTTTTGACTTCGCAGCTTTGTTAGGAATAGTTAGAAGGTAAACATATTAAAAGTCTCCACCCCTGGGGAGTGAGCTAAAGGTAGGGGGAGGGGAGAAGGTCCCAATTTTGTTTTTCGATTATATCTCGAAAACGATGGACTCTAGAAAAATATGTAGCAAACAAAATTAAAGCTCATTAAATTTCCTATAAAAATAATTATTTACGTATTCGTGGAAATTTCAACGGTTTTCGAGATATACGTTATTAAAAATCGACGACTTTAGAAATAAAAAAAAAAATGTTTACCTCACTTTTTGTTAAACATTTGAAGCAAATACCAGACACGTATGTATGAAATTAAAGTAAATTTAATGCTCTACAATTTTGATTCTGACGTTTTTTCTGAGAAACGATTGTGGAACGTAATAGAAGCAAATGTTTGACAAAAAGTGAGGTGACATTTGTTTTTTCCCGAAAATCACCTATTTTCAATAACGTATATCTCGTAAACGGTTAGAATTACTACAAATTTATATATAATAAACTTTATAGTAAATTTAATTAGTTTTTATGTTTATTTGAAAAAAAATTTTCTAGAGTCAACACTTTTCGAGATATTATCGAAAAACCAAAAAAATGGAACTTCTCCCCTCCCCCCTACCGTTAGCTCACCCCCCAGCGGCGGGGACTTTTAGTATGTTTATCTTCCAACTATATTCCATGCACTCTACAATGTGTTTATTGACTGGACTAGAAATATTTGAGCCTTTATTAAGCTAGTAAACAGACATATACTTAGAACCTGTAAAACGATGGTCGACATTAATAAGATTTCTTTTTTTTCATTTTAGCAATTTATTGAAATTAACAATATAAAATAAACTACACCAATTGCTAAAAATGATATGTCCATTGCTTGTGAACTAAACTACTCATTGGTAGCACTTATATAACTTCGATATAATAATGTACTATATTAGAAGGCCCTGAGGCCATCTTTTTTTCAGATGCTTTGGAGGGTGTTTAGAATGGTTATCGAGTTTGCTATGAAAGGATAGGTATTATATCCTATGACCATGACTTGGGCTAAATCAGCAACATATGGAACATTAAGATCTTTATAGATAAGCTTGTTTGTGACAAAGTAAGAAGCATTGAGGATTTTTCCTCATTCAGGATTGGATACGAGATGCATGGGTGGTTAAATGGGGCCTGGCTTTTAACCGAGTATGACACCCAAGTCTGCTTTATAAACTTCGCCAATTCCTTCCTTCTAAATATTTCCTCATCCTCCGATCCTATCTTTCTAATAGAGTATTTCGGTGCCATCCTTTATACCGAATATACAGCTGATATCCCAACTCATCCTAATACTATCCTCACAATCTATGCTGATGACACAAGCGTGTTATCAGTCAATGAGATCCATTTGCAGCATCACAGACAATCCAGTCACATATCATTTCCCATGGGAAGAATGCTGTCATAACTGGAGAGTTAAGATAAATCCCAGCAAATAACCTTTACCCTACTACAACACCTACTTGACAAACGTTCAAATTTTGTTTCTAATTTAAAAAAATATTTTGTTATTTTATAATTAGATAGTGTTGCGCCAAACATATTTTTTTGTTTAAAGTATTCAGCTTATTCATAAAAAGTGACATAAAGTAAAATAAGATTACAATGTTTAATTTTGAGTGAAATTATTATACCTGTTGACCGAAAATACTACTAACCTATCCACTTTTTCACGACAGCCACCAAAAAAAAATACTATAAAGTTACAGAAGTAAAAATTTTGCTCTTTTGGGTAATGCATATTTTATTGTTTTCCAAAATCTTTTAATTACTCTAAAAATAACATTTGTGCCAAAATAAAAAAATATATCACATCCAGGTTTCATATTTATTGTTTTGTTTTTTTGCAGGTTTACGGATCCCTCAAAACCAACATGGAATTCAACAAAACGAAGCTGGAACTTACGAAAACGAACCCGACGTTACAAAATGAGGGCGATGTTGAAAAAAAAGAAGGCAAGTAGTTTCATCACTAAGATATTGCTAATCCCAACCGACCAGTTCATAAAGGCCGATCTCAATGCAATACAGGGCAATTACTTAAATGTAATTATAATATAAATAATTATAAAAAAACCTTGAAAGATGTTAGTCAATAATTCAAATTATCTTAATTAGTATTTTTAATATATTTTAAAATTCATGAATTCAGCGATAAGGTTAAAAGAAATGTAGTGCGAAAGCTGGTATAGTCCAGTCAATGAGTGCTGAAATGAGGGACGTAGAGTGCATGGAATATCCGATAATTTTTGACTTCATAGATAGTTGGAAGGGAAAGTCCCCGCCGCTGGGGGGTGAGCTAACATGGAAGAAGTTCCATTTTTTTGTTTTTTCTGTAAATTTTTGACTCTAGAAAAATATGTTTCAAATAAATATAAAAGCTAATTAAATTCACTATAAAATTTATTATATATAAATTTGTCGTATTTCTAACCGTTTACGAGATATACGTTATTGAAAATAGGTGATTTTCGGAAAAAAAAACAAATGCCACCTCACTTTTTGTCAAACTTTTACTTCCATTACGTTTCACAATCGTTTCTCAGAAAAAACGTCGGAATCAAAATTGTAGAGCATTAAATTTACTTTAATTTCATACATACGTTTCTGGTGTTTGCTTCAAATGTTTAACAAAAAGTGAGGTATACATTTTTTTTATGTCTAAAGTTGTCGATTTTTAATAACGTATATCTCGAAAACCGTTGGGAATTTCTACGAATACGTATATAATTAATTTTATAGGAATTTATTGAGCTTTAATTTTGGTCCGCTGCATATTTTTCAAGATTCCACCGTTTTCGAAATATAATCGAAAAACAAAATTGGGATCTTCTTCCCTCCCTCCACCATTAGCTCACCCCCCCAGGGGCGGGGACTTTTAGTATCTTTACCTTCTAACTACTCCTAACGAAGCAATGAAGTTAAAAATTATCGCATATTCCATGCCCTCTACAATGTGTTAATTGAATGGACTAGTAATCAATAATTTGACTTTTTATTATCAAGTTACAATATTTTATAGAGCTTGATTTTTGAGGCGTAGAATTCCAAAACCAGGCAAGTCCGATTTCAAGATCTTTTTTATAAAATAGTTTTTCGACTAGATTATCTTTAGGTAAAAGATTTTCTCCAAAAAAGTAGTTAAATATTATATGACCTACAAAAAATAGCCTCATCATAATCCAACCAGAACTTTAGGTAGTTAGACCAAATGTGAAAAATTTTCAGAAATGAACATTTTTGGACTAAACCTCATTTTAAACTATACTATACCTGAGATATGAACTCTAATAGTTACTATAACTGTTTCATTGGGAGGAACTGATTTTATTGAATAAATATCACTATCTAGCAAACACATAAGCAATAAAAACCCAAATTCAATCCCATACTCTTTGTTGAATCTATGGCTTTTTATACTATTATATAAATGGACAAGCCATTTTTCGTTTGTGATCACTAACCACGCAAACTACTGAACCAATCTGTAGCGAATTTCAACCACATCATCTTTATAGCATTGATTTTCAATTAAATTATTATTAAAAATGCGATAAATAAGTGGATTCCAGTGAAGTTCGAAAATCCACTGAGAGGTTACCAAGATACGATGCTATATAGAGTTCCAAATGGATAACATTTACATATATCTAATTAAATTATTTAAAAAAATATAAACGTGTGATGCGACATGTGGATCTCCCGATATCTGGATAGCACCATTCTGCAATAGAGTTTACAATTGTAAAACTACTCAACTCATCTTTACCAAATTATAGCTAAATACTTTTTATTGTTCTAGGAAGGTTTAGCAAAAATGAAATTTACAATAATAAAAATTTAATGCGTCATGAGATCCAATTACAAGAATAGGATCCATTATAAAAATTCCAACAAACAGTCTACAGTAAAATAGAGAGAATTACAGAAACAATTAGTAAAAGACGGGCACGATATTACGGTCATCTCTAAACGAAACGGCGGAAACAGGCCGACTAAACAGAACTTCCACTTTTTTTAATCCAAACCCAAAACCACAATACCCTTTTTTGGTTAGCCCTTATTTGGTTTTTGAACATCAAAGAAGACCTCTAAATGGTGCACATAAAACCTGAAGACTCCTTCAATAGGGATCTTTTTCGCAATAAGATACTGACTAATGAGCCTACTCGAGACGATGAACCAAAAAGAAGACAAGGTATCACCTCGACAGAAGAGCGCAAGCTGACCCATTCCCAGAGAATGAGAGAATTCTGGGCTCAAAAGAAAGCAAAGCAGACTGCCAAATGTAAAAAGACTTAACGTGGTCCAAGATGGCCCTAAGGCAAAAAAAAAAAAAAAAAAAAAAAAATAATGCACAATGTTTAGTGGCTGAAACAAGGTTTGCCACACTGTCATATACTTTCATGGTTAAAAATTAAAATCTAACCAAATGATATCAATAAAATTATTTCTTGAGAAAAAAAATTATTGCTTAATCTCAATGCCGATCCCTTGTTTTTTAATATAATAATAATAATAATAATTAAAGGCTTAGCGAACCCGAAGGTTCAATACCGACACCACCAATCTTCGACCGCACACTTCCTTCCAACCCACTCCTCCAAAACCCGAATCCCCCAGGTCGGCCCTGACGCAATCCTCCCATCTTCGTCTCGGTCTACCCCTCGGTCGTTTACCTGCCGGCTCAAAATAGATTACTTTTTTCGAAATTCGATCATTAGAAACCCAACGACTTTACATGTCCATTTTAAGCGTCGCGCTGCTATTACTTAAACTATATTTACCGGATATAACTCGCGTAATTCCGCATTGTGAAGCGTTCTATACTCTCCTGTTTCTTCATCCTTTTTTGGGTCAAATATTCTACGAAATACTTTATTTTAGAGAGAACTGTTAGTAGTATAATAGTTTTTTATATCCTAATTTTTCAATTTTTGGAGAGTAAGCGCGAACTGAGTAATTTTGCGACCGAAAAATAACAAGCATTACCTGCTTTTAACCTTGCCTTTATTTCTTCTTGAATATCATTTTTTCTCGATATAATAGATCCTAGATATTTGAATTGCTCAACGTGTTCAAACTTTATCCCGGAAATATCTACATTACTAAAATGTTCACCATTTCTACTACTAACCATATATTTCATTTAATCGGTATTAATTACAAAACCAATTTCGTTTCCGGTTTTCATGAGCGTAGTATCGTTTAGTTTTACAGTTTCTTCGTTTTCACCCAAAAGTACCAAATCATCAGCATAACCAAGAACCGGACACTTACCACCCATCTCTAATCCTTTTCCCGTAAGCATTACCTTCCTAATGACGTATTCCAGTGCTAAGTTAAATAATACCGGAGAAAGAGAATCTCCCTGTTTTAAACCTGAACGTACCTCAAACTTTTCGGAGTAAAATGTCCCGATTCGGACTCAATTAAATGTTCGTACATGCACATCTTCACTAGATTGCTTTCTAATATTGCATGTAAAAATATGATCCATGGACCTTTCGTTTTAAGTACTAATAATGCAGTCCATTACCCCTTAAGAGTTTCTTAATAGTCTCAGTCCATACGGAATACCAACTAATACAATAAAATTACAAATTGGATGTCAAATTATGCTTCTATGTAATCTTCAAACACCTAATCTAATCACTTCAATACAAAATTTTTATCGATAAACAAACAAAAATTCAATCATTAGTTAAAACTATATAAATTCTCTACTTAAAAGAAGGGGCGAAGCCGCGACGGGGGTACTAGTTTTTATTTAAATAGAATCCGAGGTTAGAATTCAGCGTCTTATTATTGCCCTTTAAATCTTTGATTCAATGGTCGGAAAGTTTTCTCGTGTATTTAGCTTCACAGTTATTATGAGTACATTTTAGTTCATATATACCTCTTCTTTGGAATATATTCCTCCAAATCTAAATAATTTTGCCATTTAAGGATGAAAATGGGTTTATTTTTTTTAGTTTTTTTACAGCTGATAATGAATATTTAACATTCGAAAAAAGTCTTCGAATTAATTTAAATATTAAATTTAATTTATTAAAATCATCATCGTATTGATCCTTTTATATCATAATGCGTACTTCAAGAACTACTGTAATTAATTTTCAGAAGTATCTCTTCATACTTTTATTTAACATATTTGTTATATACAATCTTTAACTACATTTAAAATTTTTTTTGTTTTTTTTAAATCCGTGGGCTGTTTTAAGAGAAATCATCGAAATCTCGTCACTTTAGAAATACCATAAATAATAGTAGTGAAAAGAAATGGAAATCTCCATCGAAGAAACATGATTAGAACAGTACAGTAATTTAAAACGAATTGGTACAAGCCCATTACTAAAAATTATGGAACTAGGCTATGCTATTTATCACGCTGGAAACTCGAACGGGTTTGTTTTTTAGCTGATTTTTCCAATATAAACTGATTTACATAATTTTCAGTGTTAAATCTACGTTCGGCCTACAAATCAACCAAACAATGTGCGTTGTTTGGGTTCTTTGTTGAAGATAGATCAAACATACAGTTAAGGTACCTTGCTGCAATAGCAAACAGGTTCATGACGTAACCTACGCAGAACTGTCGAGGTCAATGCCAGCTTGTGTACGCCTAGGCCATACAGTTCAACGTTAGTTTTAGAAAATTGTACAGGTTATTAACACGTTTGGGTGCATAAATGTTTATACATGGATATGTCTTTTGGCTGGGTGTCAATAATTTTTTGTTATATTTTTTTTTGTAAGGTTTCCCCCCGGAAAAATGTAACATTTTGACACACAAGCTCTGTTGGTATAGCTTGGATCAAAAATTTAATGGAGAATACATTTTGTTATGAAACATTTATGTCTAGGACCTACAGTTTAGGAGCTATATTGGTTTGAATGAAAAACGTCATGTTTGTAACCCCTATTTTCTCTCAACTATGTTTATTTCGAATAATCAATGATTGTTAATTTAATTTAATTATTAATTTATGTAATTTGATCCTTTTAATTATAAAATATTGATTGGGAAAAACAGTAGATTATAGATAGACATACACATGATCTGTTGGAGAGAAATTGAGTTTGTTTTTATCCTTTTAAAAAGACGACTCCCCTAGATACTGAAACGTGTACAGCATTTTAAAAAGTTCTACTTAAGAGAATTTCTTTCGGAGAAATAAAGCAATTACCCTTGGTACTTTGTTCCAAGAACTTATAACACAAGTTCTCAATTAGACAGAGCCGCGGGTTAGAGATGCACATCCGCAATGGATTTCTGACATTCTTTTGTCTCTAGCATCTGTTTTCTTTTCTTTGTTAACACTTTATAAAAACATAAAAGAAAAAGAAATATATATTTGGAAAGAAAAAAAAAATTAAATACAAGAAAGTGCTGATTTCAATATTATTGGATTGTCCGGAAAATAATGCAGGTTTTCTCGTTTTCTTTAAATTACCCCCCGCTTGGTTATACAAAAAAAACAAAAAAACAATATAAATCAAAAACGTAGGAAATTTTCTCTGCTTTAAGAGTGTGTATAACAAATTTAGAAAAAATGCTTAGTTTTCGATTACTGTCAAAAAACATAAAATGCAAACAGTGCGAAAAAAACAAAAAGAGTTCCCGATCAAAATTTTTGTCCACAAACTTCGTGTTCAGCAATTCAAAAAACATATAAGGAGAAAAAATTAAAACTGGAACGAAACTTTACCATGAAAATACCTAGCGTTAAGTCGCACTTGGCGAAACCATGTTTGTCAATACTATTTTGGCTATAGAAACTATAATCCAACCCGAAATTTCTTTTTTTAATCTGAAAACTGGGTTAATTTACTACCAAACATCATGCATGACATTTTTATGAAGCCCCGTAAAACATCCATACTTAAAACCGTGTACTGTTGTGAAATCCAATAGTCTGTTTTTGAATATTTTCACCATGACTTCGAAACTATTAGTCTAATCCGAAATTTGTTTTTTCCATCTCAAAAATGATAAATTTACTGTCAGATCGCATATATGAAATTTGATTAAATCTCATGCAATATGTACACCATTACGCTAAATGTAAAGTTTTGGCAAAATATGACGATTTTTATGTTCTGTGTGCTGGGCGCAGGTAGTTACCGGAATTTCAACAAAATTCCATATATGAGATCTGATTGTAAATTAAACCACTTTTGACATGGATTGGAATCGAATTATTGTACGAAGTAAGTTGAGAGACTCAGTTTATCATGAAAAAAAAAAGGTATACAGATAATTTTTCGGTGGTTGTCGTGAAGATGTGGAGGGGTCACAAACCATTAAAACAAATATAGTATTAACCTTAAAAGCAGAATTTTTAATATCAGCGTTGTCAAAAATTGTTAAGTAATGCCTCTGTATAAGACCTTAAAGTTACTATTTCGGTTTACATGATACTTTTAAAGTAATTATAAGATTTAGAGAAACGGAGAAAAATGCCTTTGAGGAAAGTGTAAAATTTTGCCATATACAGTTCTATACACGTCTCGAAAATGCGATGAATAATAAGAGTAAAAAAAAAGAATCACGCTAAACAATGGTAAAGAAGGCCTATTAAAGTTGGAATGATCCACTATAACTGAAGATAATCTTTGACGTAACGCAGAGAAAACAACATTCAGCAATATGACGGTATTCAGACTCACTGACAAAGGAGCTTAAGAATCAGTGACGTCGTAGTCTGCTACGGTAGTCATGTAATACAATGAGAGTAGGGTCGATAAGCTTGAGTATGGATTGACAAGATTATAAATAACAATATCAATCAAATTTTTGCGAAGTTAATCCTATTTTATGGCCATAAAACCAATCACTCGAAAACTATTTGGTTAAAGAAATATATTTTCTTATATATACATTTAATAAAATAATATATCTATACTACAATATATAAGGACATGCCATTTTTCGTCTGCGGTCACTAACCACAAAAACTACAGAATCAACCACCACTACCAAATTTTAACCACTTCATCTTCATACTTCAAGGGAGGTTTGGAAATAATAAAATTTACAGATTTTCAATTAAACTGTCAATAAAAAGCGATAGTATGTGGATAACAATAGTAAGTTAAAAAATTTACCGATAGATGGCGAACGCCATTCAATATGAAAGTTTACAAAGGCACGGTGTTATATTGAGCATGAAATTTATAATAGCATTTACTTATAGTCAATAACATTGCAGATCAAAAAATATAAATATGTGGATCCCAGAGAATATTAAAAATCGACCGATGTTTTGCTAATAATTTAGTGAATATTCACTGTCCATCTGGAATAGCAACTTATTCATTAAAATTAAAAACTGGATTTCAAATTATAAGGTTATAATTTTCATTGGAACAGAAATTGGAGAAATCGCATTTATTCCTAGAATCCTAAAAATTCTTACTATTCTACCATATGAATTAATGATTAAAGGTCACATTTGTTTTTGCTATTACAATTAAAAACTCGCGAGGCTAGACTTACAAAAACGATGTAGTGGATCTTCGGACTCATCGTCATTTTTTATAAATTTTTTTTAAAATCTCATTTAATGTTTTTGTATGATTGGGTTCTCTAAACAATCTATGGAGTTATGGTGTACTGTAGTACACTGAGTCCTGAGGACAGTTAACAAAATCCTCTTTGAATAACAAGAAACGTATAATAAAAGGTGCTATATCCTGGCTGTATTCATTTCGTGAGTGCTTCAGTAATTAACAACTTTATTCTTATTTCTTTATTTACTAATAGAGAATACATATAAAAGAAAAATAGCTTAGTTACAAAAAATTTAAAAGTATTTTTCAAAGCAGTTTTCTTATAATTAAGAAGAACTAATTATAATAACTACATCCAAATATTATAAATAATAAATCCAACCAAACGCTAACGTATTTTCTTAAGAATTGGTGGAAACAAGAACCGACACGTACATATTACAGGAGTTTTTGTCATTCGAAACAGTAGTACTAAAACAACAGTTAGTAACAATTAAATTTTTATTATTTGTCCTGTCACGTGAAAATTATCAATACGTTTTGGTTAATGAAATTTATATAGGAATATAAATCAGTTATTGCAGTTTCTTTGTCATAACAGTCTAGCTTGGCGTAAGTTGATGGGTTAGTTGTTTTGAGTAGTTATGGAATTCACTGTGAAATGATAGCAAACTAGTTGAGCCGAATCAACTGCATATGGGACATTAAGATCATTATGAGCTATATTATATTATTATATTATATTATTATTTATATTGAAAAAAAAAAAATGAGGAATTAATAAATTCAATTTTTCGCCATTCACTCCTCAAATTTTCTTTTATTATTTATTCACTACAGTAATATATTTCGGGATACATTCTCATTATCAGACTATTTTTTTTCATTATAGTGTTTACACACTAGGTCAATTCTCTTAAAACTTTAAAGTGGATTTCACTGAGACCAACAAAAGCAGCATGATAACGTTGTTTTGTTTCTGAGTTCCAGAGGCTAGGCATACAAAATAAATGTATAGTTTATGAGACATAAGGAAAATACTAAGAATGTACTAAAATTTGGCGTTTTTTTGTAACTTTTCAGAGTTGCTAACTTGGATTTCAATAACCATTATAGGTTCTAACAATATATTTAAAAATAGCAAATACATGCGATTTTAGGAACTTAGCATTTTTTTGTTTTAATAAATCTACTGGGCAATTTACAATAGTGTAGCGTATTTACAACTTATTTACTAGATTTATCTAATGAAGAGTTGTAGAAGTAAATGTAAATAAAACAAAATAAAGGTTAACACGATGAAGTCATTGTATATTCATATCTGTCGAGTGAGTAATGAGCTGGTTTCAATGCTATTCTATGCAGAATACGCATTAAATGCCATATTCAATTCAATATTATTACGATAAAATCAGCATATTTTGTATTTTTCCCGGATATTTAATACCTAACCAATTACAAACAAAACTTTACATAACACAATAAGAGCAATTCATTAATAACACCACAAACTATCATAACATAACCTCCCGTATCGTTGCTATGGTTACAACGACAGCTGATAATCTATAATAAACTCTAATACTATGAAATCACTTTTCCCGTCCAAAGACTAAATGACACAAGGTCCAACGCACCTTTCAATTCATTACCTAAGAACACAATCACCGTTTGCTAATGCTTCCTCAATTAACACAGTGGTCTACGGGGATTGACCAAGTTGCTTTCCGTTGTATACATCAGATTGTTCGAAAGATTATTTCAGTATAGCATAAGTTTTAAAAGCTTTTTCGTTAACTCTGCGGTTTATATCAGATTTCAAGGAAACGTCGTACTTGGCTTCCATAAATGAAATAAAAACATTCGGTTTTTGTCCTTACGTTCGAAATCTGTAAACCGCTCTGTCAAAATATAGCTGTTTTATAGCACTTCAGTCTTGCAGAGTTCATTATCATATAATGTTTTTTTCAATGCAAATCTTCGCCAATGGGCACAACTTGCGGATGTTCTGACGTAAATGATGCATATAAAATGGCTGGGTAGACATGACACAGGGTTGTCACCCAATGATGAAGAATGAATGAAAAAATAAAATACAGTAATAAATAAATAAATAAATATAATTATAACAATTCTCCCCAAGTCCACTATTTGAGACTCCTTTGTTGGATAAACATGTCCTGTGCATAATGGGTTATTTTATCGTGGAATTCTGATAGATTAGTTAATTAAAGAAGATAGTATTGTCTAAATGCTGAGGTCTTGGTGTGTTACAATTACAGATGGCCCGACAGTCGGCTGGAAAAAAGAACGATTAGTCGGCCGACAAGTCGTCCAATCCGATCATTGCTTCCGTTGGAATTCGGGTTACATCGGGAATGTTCGAGGCACTTCTATTATAGCTTTATAGTCGCCATTACATGTATCTACAGTATTTGATGAGCTTATATATATATATATATATATATATATATATATATATATATATATATATATATATATATATATATATATATATACCAGGTATGCAAGTTTAAAATGTCGTTTTAATTCCAATAGAATGCGCTCTTAGCCTATTGAAGGATTTGATTATCTCTAAACGCTATTTTGTTTGTTAGTCATTTGTTTACAAAAGTCAGTTGTTTTTAAGTCGTTTACGTGGACGTATCATACCTTTCTTTGGTGTTAAAAATGTCTAATTTTAAGCCAAATAAAGAGCATTTGCGGCATGTCATGATTTTCTTATTTAATCAAAAGAAAAAGGCATCTGAATGTCATCGAATTCTTGTTGAGACTTATGGCGATGTTGCTCCAACCGTCAGGACATGTGAACGTTGGTTTCAAAGTTTCAAACGTGGTGATTTTGATGTTACTGATCAAAAACGAGAAAATCGACCAAAAAAGTTTGAGGACTTCGAATTGCAATCTTTATTAGACGAAGACAATACCCAAACCCAACAAATGATGGCAGAACAGTTGAATGTCACTAGGCAAGCCATTTCCGATCGCCTGAGAGCTATGGGAAAGATTCAAAAGGTTGGAAAATGGGTTCCACATGAATTGGACGAACGACAGATGGAAAAACGAAAAACTGTGTGCGAAATGCTGCTTTTACGCCACGAAAGAAAGGGTTTTTTGCATCGAGTTGTAACTGGCGATGAAAAATGGATTTATTTTCAGAATCCCAAACGAAAAAAAATCATGGGTAACGCCAGGACAACCATCCACATCGAGTGCAAGACCGGATCGTTTTGGGAAGAAGACAATGCTGTGTGTGTGGTGGGATCAGAAGGGAGTAGTCTACTACGAGCTTCTCAAACCCGGCGAAACAGTCAATACCGAGCGCTACCGACAACAAATGATCAATTTGAGTCACGCATTGATCGAAAAACGCCCAGAATGGGCTAACAGGCACGCCAAAGTCATTCTTTAGCACGATAACGCTCCTGCACATTCAGCCAGATTGACTAAGGAAACGATTTCTTCGCTTGATTGGGAACTCCTACCCCACCCGCCGTATTCACCTGACCTGGCGCCTTCTGATTATCACCTCTTCTCATCGATGGGACACTCATTGGCGGAGCAACACTTCAACAATTTCGAAAACGTACGAAAATGGCTCGATGAATGGATTTCAAATAAAGATGAAGCATTCTTTTGGAATGGTATCCATATATTGCCCGAGAGATGGACAAAATGTGTAGAAAGCGAGGGTCAGTACTTTGAATAAAATATATTATACTTTTTTTTAAATTACTGTGTATATATTTTAAGAAATAAACGACATTTTAAACTTGCATACCTGGTATATATATATATATTTTTTTTTTCTTCTTTTTTTTTTGCAAACGGAGCGTTGTGTAGCAGAGTGTTTTTTTAGACAAATAAAGAAAAGTCAGCAATTTATTTCACTTAGCTTATAGATAAATAAGTTAATTGCAGGAGTCAGCCCACCTCTAATACAAATATATATCAATAATATATATCTTCTTCTTTTTTTTGCAAACGGAGCGTTGTGTAGCAGAGTGTTTTTTTAGACAAATAAAGAAAAGTCAGCAATTTATTTCACTTAGCTTATAGATAAATAAGTTAATTGCAGGAGTCAGCCCACCTCTAATACAAATATATATCAATAATGTATTTATAAATACATTGTTACACATTCAAAAATTTATCAGTTAGATTTTACATTTTTCACTGAACTTATATGTTCAGTTATTATTAAATTGTTATTCATGATTTACATATTATATTTTTCTTTTATATCCTAATTATAATGGTGGGACTTTAAAGGCAGTAATTAGCAATAAGCAACAAAAGGTGGAAGGTTCCCTCATTGGTTAAACATCTAACTAATTGTCTCAAGGATAGCCTGCAATGGATTGATTAATCACGGAGTCTTCGTGCTAATAGCGTTTAAATTAGACCGACTTCTTAAGTATCTCAGTCTCAAGCGACAGTAGACGAATCATTGTCACGTGTAATTGTACTACGTAGGAACTAGGAGATAGCAAGGGGGGCACCTTCACTGGGAGACAGATTTTAGGGGGCGGCAAAGTTTGAAAAGCTAATGAAAAAAATAATCAATTATTCAAACCGTTTTAAAAACAATAATATCACAGTCAGTATTGTTTAATTTTATTTGATTTTTTTGTTGCATAATTTATGAACTTTATTATACTGTATTACGGAGGTATTGTATTTTAATGGGGGAGGAGGGTGAGAGAGGAAGCTTTGCTTCCCGACAAATTTGTTTAGTCCTTTTAAGAATTGATTAAATCATTATTATTTTTATGAGGACATAAAACATTTTATTTAACAGTATTTGATGGTCGCAAGGTAATCCACCATTGTTGTCCTTTTTTGACCATTTAATTAATTATTACGTTTTTTAAATGAACTCTCTCTCTTCCTTTGGATTTCGGTCCTATTGCCGGCGCTTCAAGGCACTACCGGTCGACACCGGTGCGGTGGCTATAAAAGAACGTCCATAAAAAGAAAAAAAGCCAATTTTTGAAATTTACAACTGTATACAAAATAAAATAAAAACATATTTAGTAAATGAGATGATTGAATGATGAGAGAAAATGCTCGTAATAATATGTCAATTGCTTGTGAAGCAACTACCCATTGGTTGCACTTCAATAAAAGTTTCATCTCAGAACTTTAGAAGGCCCCTAAGCCATCTACTTCTCAGGGTTATTGGAAATCGAGTGGGAAGCAAGTACCCAATTGGTTGCACTTCAATAAAAGTTTCATCTCAGAACTTTAGAAGGCCCCTAAGCCATATACTTCTCAGGGTTATTGGAAATCGAGTGGGAAGCAAGTTGGGGACTACTGGATTCGAGTGGGTATAGAGTTTTATCATGGAAGGATGGTATGTAGTTAGGGTCAAATCAGCAACATATAGGAGATGTAGGTCATTTTCGATAAGTTTATTTGTGAAATAATAGGAAGCATTGAAGACTTTGCGAAGGATTTTTGTTAGTAAGAATTGGATGGTTTAGAGGAGCCCGAAAGCTCATCTCCTCATTCCCAAACAAGTCCATGTACTATCATTTAAATGACCCTTTCGTAATTAATTGAATGCTTCATTAATATTTACACTCAGCCTGTGTACCCTAAAACCATCTCTGCCCCACTAGATATGTTTATGAGCCAATGGAGATAGAGTGACAGCACTTACGCCCCTAAAGTCGAATTTTACAATAGATCTTGAGGTCAGTTTCTTTTTAACCCGCGAGGACGATCATAAAATTAAACCACAGATTTAGCTTATTTAGTTGAGTTTTAAAGAAATTCTGAAAATTTTACTGGCATAAGGTCAATGACACAATAGATATAAAAGTCATTATGTCAGGTTTTATTTATGACCCAAGTAGTAAGCAACGTAAGTGATATGTTTCAGGAATTTTCTGTTTACTTATTGAGTTTTTATGCATATCATGATGGTTTAATGTGAATCTCAATTCTCTAGGATGGAACCAAGGTGACACACTGTGTCAGATCCGGTTTTGAGAATTTAATAAAAAAGTCAATCTCATCTACATCTTTCAATTTTTTCGTTTATACGTTTGGAAGGAAAAAAAATTCTTCTTGATTCTTATCTGATAAATTTGTTGTAATTGTTTGCTATTACTGTAAGCGTTGGTCAAACATATGGTAAATATTAGATATAATTGTACAGGTTAGGTTTTAAATCGGCCTAAATCATGAAAAGTGTTTATTTAATTGGAATAGGCCTCTTCAGCAGCCTTGGATTAAGGTATTTACCTTATCTCATCAATCAGATTAATCTTGTATAATCCTAATCCATTCGTTACATAAGACAAATCCATCAGAAGATTCCCTGGAAGAAGTTAAATCGGCAGCGTCACTTCCAGGTTGGCCATCGATCCCATTTATGGATGAACCCATTCCGAATCCATCCAATGAAAACCCGAAAAATCTTGTAAAAGGGAAAAGAGGTGAGCAATAAATACATTAAAAAAACATAATAATCCCATGGATAAGAGTTTTGATGTTTTAGCATATTGCATGTTGAAGAATAAGAATTCAGGCGACCAAATCTCTTTTCGACTATCTCGAAATAACTTCAAAACCCAAAGAAGAAATTATTTCCAAATATAGTGCTGCCAGGAATTCAGGTACCTCATTAGCTTGATAACGATATTTCGACATCATCCGACATAAAAGTAAGGATTGCAGCTGGAAACCTCTGTTTATGTGGTCTTTATGTTCAAGAACCTTTCAAAGAAGGCAAAGATTATAATTTAAAAAACAGTAGTAAGGCCGATTATCATCTATGACAGTAAATCATAGAAGAAATCGAGTGAGTTATAAAAGTCATAGAGAACAGTACTCCGTTGACTATTCAGTACAGTAAGAGTTTGAGATACCTGCCGTATTCGGAAGAATAAGGAACTCCAGGAGCTATTTGGGAGGAAGATATTGCCTCCTGAATCCGGATGGGGAGATTGAGATGGTTGGGACACGTGAAGAGGATGAATCCCAGTAGAATCACCAGGAAACTCTTCTACGGTTAGAAGTTGAGGCATACCTGAAGGCTAAAGGTGAACATCTCTAGAGGCAATATGCAGAGGATAGAGCTGAGTGGAGGTACTAGCAGTTGAAGGAAGTCGAGACCCTGTGTGGACTATGGTGCAAATCCAATAGAACGATAGATCCAGTAGAATATCAAGGCAATAATACTATCAATATATCAAAAAAAGATCGTTAGGCCAAAAGAGAGGATGTCCAAAAAAATCGAAACTGAGATTTCATCGCCACCTTTTAGCTTCTCCTTTGAACTAGGTGGTTTCATAGAGGCTAGGGAGAGGACTCTCACATTTTTTTGGAATTCAAGAACCCGTTACCAATGAGAAAGAGTATTATAGAATTTGTAATTTTCTTTTTCGATTTATTCAGAACTATTGTTGTTGGACAATCCTCCTTCTTGCCTAACGCCCATCAAAGAAGATAATAAATATAAGTCCTCTGAATGATTAATAAATCAACTAATCCTGTCTTGGTAACAACTCAACACTTCAGAATGTAAAATGTGTTAAGTAGCTTTGCTTGTCGATTGCGTCTCCACTCCACTAACAGTTTAGCTCTTCGGCAAACGCGGATTAATCTTAATTAGCCCCGAAGTAACAACATATTGGTCAGTTCATAAGGTTCATAGTGTGACCAGGGATACGTCGAGAACAGTCAATTCTGAGACCACAATTCTTTTTGACCCATCCAGATAGTCCAGTCAATAAACACATTGTAGAGTGCATGAAATATCCGATTATTTTTTTACCTCAGGGCTTCGTTGGGAGTAGTTAGAAGGTAAACATACTAAAAGTACCCGCCCTGAGGGATGAGCTTACGGAGGGGGGAGGGGACAGGAGAGATGGTCCCATTTTTTTGCGTTTTTTCAATTATATCTCAAAAACAGTGGACTCTAGAAAAAAAAAATGTATAACAGATCAAAATTAAATTTCCTATAAAATTGGTTTTTTTTTTTTTTTTTTTTGTACATATTGGTCGAACTTCCAACGATATTCGAGATAGACCTTATTAAAAATCGATTCTTTTCACAAAAAAATCTATTTAACCTCACTTTATGTTAAACGTTTGCTTGAAGTACTAGAAACGTATACATGAAATGAAAGTAAATTTAATGCTCTAAAATTTTGATTCTGATATTTTTTCTGAGAAACTATCGTGGAAGGCACTAGAAGCAAATGTTAGACAAAAAGTGAGGTAAAAATTATTTTTTTGCGAAAATCATCGAATTTCAATGACGTATATCTCGAAAACTAGAAGTTCGACAAATATGTATAGAACCAGTTTTACAGGAAATTTAATAAGCTTTAATTTTGATCTGAAATATATTTATCTTGAATTCACAGTTTTCAAGATATAATCGAAAAACTGAAAAAATGGGAACTTTTCCTCTCCTTCCCACCATAGCTCACCCCCCAGGGGCGGGGACTTTTATTATGTTTACTCTCTGACTACCCCGTACGAAGTTGTGAAGTCAAAAATTGTCGGATATTTCATGCATTCTACACCTTTCATTTCTGCACTCATTGACTGGACTAAGACCTCCATTAACTCTAAATTAGAATACCAGGCTTTGCAATAATTATAGTTCACTTAGTTAGAACACTGACTCTATCTTTGTGCCTTAGTCCCTAAATAAGGCCATCAAATTCACCTCTACTCGACTAATTTATTAATCTATTCATTTCCATCTTCGTAATGGATGAGCTGGGTTTTTTTTCCTCCTTGCAATGCAGCTGCACCAGTTATACACTATCACTGATATCAATGTTTTTTGTTTCTCGTGATTCTTTCCATCTTACATACACCACAATAAAAAAATAATAATCAGGTAATCTTCCTCATACTATGCTTATTCTTACTTATCAGGGTTTTGAGTGGGGGTTGGCAACCATTGTTTTCTAGCAATGTTTGAACTCCTTGAATTTACTTTAGCTCATCAAAACAAAACCTCTTTAAAGTGAGCGAGTGTATCACCGCATCCCAATGTAAGTTATGGTCATATGTAAAATAGTGTAGGACATTTTTTTCCATTGTGAAGTTTAACCTGAAAACCTCCATTCATTGCGGGAAAATTTGATCCTCAATTGTTGGGGTGGATCTACTTTACTTCTTGGCATAATTACAAGCCCTGATGGAGGAGGGATGTTAGAGCAACCTCTATCAGGGATCTAATAACCTTTGGATCCATTCTTCAATCATGTTTCCAGATGATCTTTTATAATATAGCTATCTATAGTCCATACTTGGAGATCTTCCAGAACTATATCTAAAACCTCCTTTCATCAACTAATATCTGATCTTTTCTTTCGATAAGAATGCCCCAAGCTCCCTAGGATTTGTATCAGTTTATGGAATAGATAGAACAGATCATCTGGGTTGATGACAATATATTCCTCTGCAACAGTATGAGATTCCAAGAGAGAGTTACATACCTCAAGATATCCAGCACTACCTAGGTATATCTGAGAACCCAGAAAGCAACATCCAAAGGACCGCCCATTCACTGTTTGTGAATGTATTCCAAGTGTGGTGTTCCATATATTCAACCTTATGTCAAGGTAACAATCTCGAATGATCCCTTAGTATCCATGTTGGTAGTGTTTACCTAGTCATGCTCCCTGAGGGAATCAATTTGGTCTTTGTGATGGTCATCCTCAATCTCTTCCTCTAACACCATCACTTCTGTTAAATACCTCCACGTGGTGAGATGGATATAATAAGAATTCAATGAGTAATTAAAATATAAAAATTAATTACACTTACTTTGTTATATTCCAATCTCTATAATTAATCATTTAGTAGAAAAATCATCACCCGTCTAAGAAATATTATACATAAGGAAAGAATTTATAGGGTTAATTGAAATGTATTAAAAGAAGAATATAAATTAAAAAATAATATAACGGAAATGTTCAATCAACTAAGGTTACTTAGAAGCATAGTATGTACTCATCACTCTATTTGAGATTAATTATTGAAAAATCAATAGAGTAAAAAAAAACAGAAAAATAAAGTTAAAAAATGATCAGAAAAAAGATTTGGAAAATCAAAATTCCAATAATGTTATTTTGTTTACAATAAATGTATTTAAATATTTTATTTTATTTTTTATTTTTAGGATTTGGCCTCGGATTAAGACATATTCAAGCTTTGCTCCTGTTTTTTCTGTTTCTTTGAAACTTTTTTTCTGAGGATCAATTTATCAGTGGGCATTGTCTCCATGACAGATAGGAACAGCTCTAATCCAGATTTCCATGTAAGTATAAATTCATATGGATTACATAACATGAAAATCCAGAAATCAATAAGCCGATTTCCTTAATCCATTATTTATAGCGATTTCAGGGTTGAAAATTGATGTTTATTGTTATTATACTTTCATTATTGTGATATCAATGAAAAAAAGTATCCCACGATTTTACACATTTACTTGATGTATAAATAATGTACACATTTGTAAATATCAATAATTAAAAAAAAAAAATTTAGTTATAATCTTTGCTTTGAACCAAATATGAGATGATAATTATGTTTGTCAACAAGCAATATTTACACTTGCTATATATAACAGTTCAGGAACCTATTGGATAAGTTATAATATTGCATATCTATACTGTGTCTTTATGCATATTACTTTAATATAAACTTGAATTTCCTTTTAATAATCTTATTTTATTTAAAAATCTCTAGGCCATATAGGATTAATTTTCTGTCATGTAAATGTTATTCTTGAGAGACTTTGATCCAGAGAAAAATTTTCTTTCTCTCCTATCCTATTCTAATTTATTTTTAATACTAAGCTGAATTTGTTTCAGGAATTCGACTGGAATGAGAAAGAGAAAAGTGCAATTCTCAGCTCGTTTTTTTGGGGTTATCTAGTCATCCAGGCTCCAGCGGGCCAGCTAGGACAGTACTTCAGCCCGAAACTACTTTTGCTTGGGGCGAATCTAATTTCTGCTATACTGGCTGGACTCACACCGACTGCAGCATTCATGGGAGGATGGAAACTACTCTGTGCTCTAAGAGTTGTACAAGGCCTGTGTCAGGTAGTACCTACGTATTATTCACAAACTATTGCTCACCAAAAATTAGTACAGTATTTTTCAGGAGTAAGGTAGTACCAAAATAAATATTTACAAGATGATGTTAAAATGTTCTATATTAATGGAAAAAATAAGAACCTCAAAAGTTTATTTACTATAAAATTTTATTAAGAATATCAGTTCATTTGTGACAAAGTAAGGAGCATTAACTCCTACTGCTCCCGAGCCTGTCTGTGGCATAGCCTGGAGCCTTGCGAAAAGTGAAATTGCAGGGCTCTATGACAGAATCGCCTCTCAAAACTGGCAAACAGAACAACTGAGACAGTCAAAACTGTTTCTGGGAGGGCACTGCAAGAAAAGAAGCACACAACTTCTTAATCTTGACAGAGCCAAGCTCAAATACCTGACAGAAATGTATACAGGGCATTGCAGACTAAATAAACATCTCTGCATAATGAAAATCAAGACCTCACCGATTTGCAGATTCTGCAATAGGGAGGATGAGACGCCTTACCACATTATATGCAAATGCGATATGCTGGCAAGGAGAAGGTTTCTTCACTTTGGGGAAGAAATCATCCTAGATCCGAGTGTGGACATAGACCCTATTAGCATTATAGGGTACATGAAAACACTAGGACTGTACTAACAATGGTACAGGATAAACGGCATAGGCACAATGAGCCATAGGGCTGAGGTGCCACTAAAGCCGGAAGGAAAAAAAAAAAAAAAAAAAAAAAAAAAAAAAAAAAAGGAGCATTAAGGATTTCGTATTGGAACAATTAGATATGAGAAGAATTTGACGGCTTGGTGAAATCCCATAACTGTTTGCTGTAAGTCTAAATAGATCTGATAAAGGTCAGATAGATGAGTTTTTCTTGTAGTTAATCTGAAGATTAAAACATGCTTATTTTTGCATTGAAGTTTTAAATGGTATTTGAATTGATTAGTTAAAATAAAGTACTTTATTTATAAGAGTACTTTATTTAAATCAAATTAAAATCTAATCATAGATTAATATTAACCTTTATTTTTAAGGGATTTGCTGTGCCTCTGTCATATACTCTCATCTCCAAATGGGCACCTCCAAATGAAAGGAACAGATACGTTGGATTCTCTCTAAATGGTAAAGTCTATATTGTATTTACATAATTGAAATGTAAGTGATTTTAATATCAGTTTCATTGTTTCCTGGGAGAAATATATATAAGAATTCTATTTCTACAAATTATCTCTTTAAAGATATAAAAGAAATTAAGTTAATTTTTTTTTTCATTTGCGCAGAAGATAAAATTAATTCCTTAAAACTATACTTGTCACAATTGCTATATAGTTTTTTTTTTTTTTTTTTTTTTTTTTCAGTTAAAATCAATGCAATTATAATAAATGTTTTACTTGATTATTTATTATAAGATTATAAATCCAAAGAAAAGTTAAAACTTATTTTCTATAATTTATAATAAATGAGGTATATATATATATATATATATATATATATATATATATATATATATATATATATATATATATATTTTAAATCATAACTTATATTTGATTGTTAAGGAGGAACTTTGGGAGCAACCGCAGCAATGCCGCTCTGTGGACTACTAGCTAGCAGCTCTGGAGGATGGCCTTCCATATTTTATTTCTCTAGTTTACTCGGGCTCACATGGTCTGCTCTGTGGGCTTGGTTTGCTGCGGACAGTCCGGCAAAGCATCAGAGCATATCGGTAGAAGAAAAAGAATATATCCAGAAATCACTTGTACATGTCTCAGAGGATGAGGTATCTATTGTTTTTGTTTATTAAATTTAAAATAAAATTGGCTAGTATTCATTAAAAGTAAAACGAAACAACTATTCCTTTAACATGATATTTAAAAAAATTTTATTTATAGATTTTTACAAGTGTATAGAAGATATACATACATTTAATGTAAAGAAAATTACTACAAAGGTATGTAAAGAAACTACCCACTAGTAACACAACAGTAAAAGTTCTGCATTAGAATGTCCCTAGTCCATCTTCTTTTCAGATGCTTCGAAGGGCTTAGTCTTGTATGTTGATTCTGTGTAAGACATTGGTCGAAATGGAGTGCTAACCCAAGATAACGGATTTGTTCAACAAGGCTTAGTGGAATATACTATAATATATAGTATAAATATAATAAATAGCTTAGTATAATATATTATTAAAGGTTACAGTAGAACAGGAAATCATGGGTTTATGAAGAAGGGTAAAGGTTATTAGATATGATTTGTGAGGATTTGTTTTAATCCAGCAATATCGACACCATTCTTTAAGTTTTATAAGAGTCATCAATGTATGGGGTGAGATCAGTGCTGGGGGTAAATCACTGTCCAGAAAATCAAAAATTCCTCATTACAAGACAGTAATTCAGCCAGAATGTTTGTATGCAGCTGAGACACTTATTTTAGGAAAAATAAAAGAAGATGAAGAAATCAGAAAAAAGGAAAGAAAGATTGTGAGGAAGATATTGGGAAACAGAACAATGGGAGAAACTTCCAAATTAATAAGTAACACAGAAATATACAAACATACAGACAAAATAACAGATGAAATTAGGAAAAAGGAGACTGATGTTCTATGGGCACATACAAAGAGTCCAAGCAGATAAAAAAGAAGAATTGTACAACATTTTGAAAGATTAAAAGACAAACCCAATTGGCTTTAGAAGGTACATGAAAATTTAAAAGAAATTGGCTTAAATAAAGAAGAAATTTTAGACAGAACTAACTATAGACACAAAATTAAAGAATGGGAAGCTTTCTAAGACAAAAACAGCTCCAAAATGGACGACAGAAGAGAAAAAAAGAGAAAAGTGAACAGATAAAAGAGTATAGATGAAAGCGTAATAAAATAATAAACGAAAATAATAATAATAATATTTGTGACGATGTAATGCAGCTAGTGAACATTCCATCACATTATTTTTTCTCTACTATAAAATAAATTACACAGTGATTATATAATGCGCAATCAAATAATTAATTGTTATATTCCAGAAAATCCAGACACCTTGGTCGGCTATTTTCAGCTCAATACCATTTTGGGCTTTGATTTTTGCTCATCTTGGAAACGGTTGGGCTTTTGCGGTGATCATCACTGAAATGCCATCATATATTAATTCAGTGCTAGGATTTAACATTGCAACAGTAAGTAAATTAGTATATTTGTAACAATTTTTTTTTAAAAGAAAAATTAATTGATGTTTATGATCTTGATCAAAGTTAAGTTACTACTGAAAATTTTCAGGAAAAAAAAAATTACTTATCCTTACAGAAAAATAACATATAAAAAGAAATTATTTTACTAATGTAAAAATAACAAATAAAAAAGGGGAATAGAGACACATTTTATCTCTGTAAAATAGTTGATTTAACAAAACATAAAAATAGTAAAATTATCTAAAAGATATTACTTTAATAATATTGTTTATTTGTCCTGAATGATTATATTAATTCCTATAAACTTTCTAGAATGGTTTTCTATCTGCATTACCTTACTTGGCTATGTGGTTGCTAACGTTTCCAGTATGCTGGCTAGCGGATTATTTACAAAAAAATAATATTATTCCCAACAGTATCGCAAGGAAGTTATGGACTACAATAGGTATGTGGAAAATGATTAATAATTTTATATTAGCAAATAAAGTATAACTAAAAAAAATGTTATGTGTAGCAGTGCTTATGTAAATGACTAATAAGTGGAAAATCGAGTTTATAGTATATGTATATTTTAAAATAAATTGACTGTACTTATATAAATGTTTGAAAAAGAGATACTAGATTTTTAATTAAATTAGTGTTTCAGTCTGTTACGCATGTTATTGAATTAATCATAGTGAACATTTTGTCATAAAAAAAAAAAAAAAAAAATAAAAATATAAAACAAAAAAAAAAATAATAATAATGGTTATTAAGATTAATATAGAAATTATTTCATTTTATTAGTAAACATTTGTTTTATTGTATATAAAATTTAGATTTTAAGGATTTGTTTAGCGTTTGGGATTACATAATTGTTTTTGTATATTTTAATTTATTTCGATATTAGTGAATTTTTGCACTTGTTGAATTATTTAGATTTAGACAAATGTAATACAACTTGTATAAGCTGTAATATAGAACAAGTAGAAAAAATTTCTACGCAAAAGCTCAAAATTTTTTAAATTGGAGAGAACCTGAATGTTGTGATATTTTTTTTTTTTTTTTTTTTTTTTTCACTTTTATTTTTGAATCCACACCTGTCAAAAAAAAAAAGAAAATTGATTCAATCAGCGGATGTGCTGAAATGATGATATTACCTAATTGGCATGTTAGGCATTGAGGAGAGATAGTACCCAGTGGACCAACTTCCTTGTCTTTGGTTAACTTCTTAAAAGTAAGTCTCTCATCCAGTTTCGTTTTCCAGTCTCCTCCTGGTATTCTCCGGCATGAGAGGTGTGGCCATACTATCGATGAATTTGTGTTGGGTGCCCCTTTAATTTTTCATGGAACAGTCGTCGGGTAGTGGGTCCGTATGTATTCAATAACTGTTGGTATTTGTAAGTCGTGTGTATAGTTGTATTGTTAACGTACCATGGTGCTTGTGTTTTAGTCTTAATGTCTTGGATTGAAAGTTTGTAATCTTTTTATGTTTGTCTGTTTTTAGCAGATCCATAAATTTGTGATGCGTAGGTCCATAAAGGTTTTAGTAGATGTGGTGTAGGTCATTAATTTTTGTCTTGTATGTAGTTTTTGATTTTTTCCTGAAAAGTGAGTACATCAGTTTCAGTCTCATATTTAATGATGTCCGTTTTCTTCTTAATATTGTTGGCCCCATGTCTTCTCCTATCGAATGTCAAGTCCCTAAATATTGTATTTTTGTCCGTTTGTGGAATTGGGATATTGTCAATGTAAACAGGAGGGCATGTTTCGTGTCTTAGAGTAAACGTAATGTGTTGGGACTTATGGTGATTTATCGTGTCTTCCAAAGTTTACAACCACCCCCAGTCTTGTATATCTTGTAGGTGGTGTTGCAAATTCAATGATGCCTGTATTGGATTTTGGTGTCTAGTAATTATAGCTGTGTCGTCTGCGTATGTGGCTGTAAGAGTCTCGGAACTTTGAGGAATGTCATGTGTGTGTATAGTATATATAATAGTGGTGCTAGTATCGATCCCTGAGGTACACCTGCCAGAATTGGGTGAATAGATGAAATCCCTGAACCATATCGAACAGAGAAAAATCTGTCAGAGAGGAAAGACTGAAGAATAAGATAATATGTAGGTGGTAGAGTAGTCTTAGCTTGAAGAGAAGAGCCCCTGGTGCCAGACTTTGTCAAACGCTTGAGTGACATCCAGAAACACTCCGGTTGCATATCAATCTTCTGTTCTAGTGCCGTCGAAATGTAGTCAGTCACTCTGTGTAACTGTTGAGTGGTTGAGTGTAATTTTCTAAATCCAAATTGATGGTCGGGCCTTAAATTATTTTGTTGTCAGTTGAGATGTCTAACAATCTTGGATACAAATAATTTTTCGAATAGTTTGGAACATGTAGTAAGTAAACTTATTGGTCTGTAAGACGAGGGCTGCTTATGTCTTTGTCTGGTGTTTTTTGATGCATGGTTGATATTAGAATACTTTGCCACTGTATGGGGACTCTTTTGTTGTCCTAAGTATTGAAGTTGTAGATCGTCGTGAGGACCCACTAGCGCCTTTCTCGGCATTCCGCCGGAGCACTCAGTACGTTAATTAAGTCTTGTCCAGGGGATTGTATCTATCTTTATACAGGGTGTTAAATGGCAAAACTTCAGGAACTTATAAAAGAGTGCCTTATCGACGAGTCTTTTCGTTAACTTTTAATAGACTAGAAGAGACTGGGTCATTCTTAATACGTAATGAAGGCGACCAATTCCAGGCAGCAATAAGAGCAGATTATCGGAGAAGAAATTGTGTCCAACGCCACTTCGATAACAATGCTGAGACTAGCATCCGAAGAGCATCTGCTGCATTAGCAATATCGCGGCAAGCAATATGGCGAACTTTGAAAGGTGATAATCGCTACCCATAACATCTTCAAAAAGTTCAGAATTACCTCATTACCTCAAGATTATGTCAAGAGATTGAATTTTAGTAACTGGTTTCTTGACAAAATTCGCAATGATAATTGAATTCAATGGTACCACATTTACACATTCTTTGGAGAACGACTTTTCTAATTATTTAGATGACATTCCCTTACAGCAGCGGATTGAAATGTGGTTCCAACTCGATGGATGTCCAGCTCATTATAGCAGAGTTGCTCGAGCTTGCCTGGATATAAATTATCCACAACAATGGATTGGATGTGGAGGAGTAGTACCTTGGCCACTCAGATCACCTGATATGACACCCATGGATTTCTTTGTATGGGGAACCTTGAAGCAGAAAGTTTATTCAGTGTCAATCAACTCAAGAGAACAATTAAGAGACCGAATCATAGATGCAGTGCACCAAATATCATCAGAACAATGCTTAGTTGGAATTTATCAAGTGAGTGCTAGATGTAATGCTTGCATTGGTGCAAGAGGACAACATTTTGAGCAATATTTACATTAAAAAGAACATAACATAAATATAAAAGTAAATAAATAAGTATAAAAATGAAAACTTGTTTTGTTTCTTTTTTTTGCGATTTTCTCTAAAACTAAGCAAAACCGAGCAAATCTCTAAAGGAGTTTTTGTCTTAGTTTTTTCGGGCCCCTATAAGTTCCTGAAGTTTTGCCATTTAAATTCAGGACACCCTGTATAATGTATAGAACACAATACTTGACTAAATCATCATCATCATTCTTTTGTTCCCTCTAACCTATCGACACTGTTTTATTTTCCATAATCACAAGGATATATGGATGATATTGTAATAGGCATTTGCTAAAAGGTAGTCCATAGTATTATAAAATATAGGATAAATAGCTCATTAGGATATTCAGAGCAGGCTAAAAGTTTTGATAAACTTCTTCACATTCTATTCACTTTTTTCAACAAGATTTTACTTCTTCCTAAGTTTTTTTTTTTATTTCACTAGCTAATATTTATAAAAGACTTATAAAAATTAAAAAATAAAATAATTTGTTCATTTTTTAAATTTAACTATATATTTTGTATATTTGTCAAATACCACTCACTCATTTAACACGAAATCACAAAAACCACCAAACGGATTGGAATGAAATTTCGTATGTGACTTCCTCTAGGGCCGCAGGTGCTCGCTAAGAAAGGATTTTAAAAAATTCGTTCTGGATCGCGTGTAATCCGCGATTTCTCACGCATAGGAAATTCTTTGAACTAACAATACGGATCTAAATGAAACTTAGTACGTTGCTTCTTATAAGATGTTAGATGAACGATAACAATTATTTTTTAAGTCGTTTGTCCTGTATCGGTGCTACAAAGGGGTAAAATAAAAGTACTCATTTGATTTTATTGGGCAAATAATAATAGATTTATTGTCATATGGTATATGGTGATAAGCTAAATTAAAAAATAGGTTAGATGCCTAAACCGCACACTTTGACCACAAATTAAGTTCTTTATGGTAGTAAACAAACAAAAATACGATACTGGCATGTGGAAAGCATATTATTTGGTACTTTTTGTAAACTAATGTTGGCTACAGAGTGTACCCTTACAAGTTTGAGTTTGGGGACTATTAGTCTGCTGTGGAAAGGAAGTTGAGGAGGTTAAAAGACATATGTTCTCTGGTGATGACAAGAAAGGCCACTTGGATGTACCCACCAACCTAGCTTCACCAGTAGCTTCTTCCCCAACTACTCTTCCTTTAGCTTGGTAAGATAAAGATAATTGCTCTGTACCTGGCCCTTCTCAAATCAGCTTTTCTCAACCAGGCCCATTTTGTATTTCTCGAATCTGAACAAGTTGTACCTAGCCTTTATAAATTTAATTCCTTGAACCAACAATCTACCTTTGTTCTCAGTTCAGATGAGAATAATGCAGTAAATGATTCAGAGATGTAGTTCACAACAAAGAACTAAGGAAATCGGCTGCAAAAATATAGTCATGCACATGTGGAGGTTAACAGGGAAGTTGTTAAAAAATACAGGATAAATTATCCTTGAAAAACATTAACAGAAAAGCGGTTAACAAACATAAAGAGAACCAACCCGAAGTTAAAAGAAATGTTGTACACATTTTTACTGAGGATCACCCAAATATACATAGAGGGGCTTGAGTACATAGAAGTATAACAAAACCCATCCTGAAATCCATAGAAAGTCTTCAAAAAAATTACTCAGAAAATAATCCTCATGTTAAACGTGTAGCTGTAACAAAACATGATGAAAGACGTTCAATAGAAAGGTTGCAGTCATGGACAGTGAAGAAGCATTCAGGTTACAAGTATTACCCAAAAACTGAATATCCAAAAGATAAAACAGTCGATACTGGACAACGGTCAACTTGCAATGGGTGTTATGATGTAAAATGGAAGGACGAGAGCCCTGTCATGTGCTGCAGTAACGGGAAAGTCCAACTTCCTCCATTTCAAGAATATGCTGAACTCTTGCACAACCTCCTTACTTACGAACATCCTGAGGTTGAGCATTTTCTAAATAATATTTGGAAACAGAACGATTGTTTCCAAATGACGTCGTTTGGAGCAAAAAAGATAAAAGAGGGACATTTCATGCCAGCATTTAAGGTGCAAGGACATGTAAAACACAGAATAGGGAGTTTGATGCCTCAAACACAAAAGCAGCTGTCTATTATTCAGATAATTATTTTTGGTGATGACAACCATGAAAGAGACATTTTCTGTGGTTACTTTCAGAATGTGAAGCATGCATTGGTAGGTCAACTCCAGAAAATTGTTCATGAACATAACAAGTATATCAAGGACTTCAGAGCTTCTGTTAAGTCTGTTCCCAAGATCTACAAGATTTCCAGGTAGTTATCAGTGCTGACAAAAAAGCCTTCAAATGTTCACTGAGGATGTTACAATACTCTTACCTCTAATGAAGTTGCCTGCTTGATTGTTGGCCAGTTGTTTGAAAAGCGAGACATTATTCTCGACTGATAAGATTAATGAGTTCTATCGAGTGTATGATTCTCTTCAGTATCATCTCATTTTCTGCCATGGAGAAGATGGGTACAGTATTAACATCCCTCTGTGTGACCCAAACACAAATACACCACTTAAGAAAACTGTCTGCAGCTGATTTTTACACCTATATGTTGATGGAGCAAGAAGGCGAAAAACCTTATTTATTTTACTTTTGTAATCTCCTCAACCAATTTGTGCTTGATATGTAAGGAAAAATAGAAACAGAAACAATAAACTATAAGATATAAAACCTTTATAAAATTATAAATTATAGGTCCTATATAACAGGATGCCCAGACTTGTACTGAAAGGCCACTGAAAATGAAAGGTGGGTTTTTGGATAAGAAAGCAGTTTCACCATTTCAAATTGAATTTCAATATTTACAGTTTTATATTGTATTATGCCAACTGATGCAAGAATTATATGAATAAAGAGGTTTTGTTACCATAATATTTGTTCTTTTAATGTTTTTTATCCAAACGTTCATGGAACGTCTGTGGTTTACTGTCAAAAAAGTGATCCAAGTGGTTTTTGATGACCTGGAATATGTGGTTCTGTCTGTATATAATGTAAATATTAATTTGTAATAAGTTATCATTACAATAAATAATTAATAATTATAATTATTTTAATAATAATTAAAGTAACAAATTATTTCTCCCAATTAGTATATATATACATATTTTTTTTAATTATTTTTTTTTTTTATTGATATCTATATATATACATACGTTTCCTGAGTTTTGAGGGTGCTGAGATGGAATTCTAGGGCTAAAAGAATTTTCTATCACATTTTACAGTGTAAAAGCTAAAATTTTTCAAGTGAAGTATATTCAATATAATTTTTTCACTAGAACCGATATCGGATTCGAATTCAGCATTCAAGAGAACCCTTAAATACGAAATTTCATCCAAATAGAAAAATAAAAGTTTGTAAACTTCAAAGTTTGCCTGACCAAATGGTAGGCAACTTTTGTTTAAATTGATAAAAACATGAATTACGCTTAGACGGTTTAACGTATCAACTTTATTTCTTGCACAAAATATAGGGTGGTAATACGCTTGAAATGTGTTTGGTTTCATCATCCTATCTGGTTTTAAACTCAAGTTAAAAATCAAAATGTTTTTGGGATTTTCTAATTTTTTTAATAGGTTTTTGTTCATCGAATTTTACATTTATATACATCAAAAGAAAGCTGAGACCCTCCTCTTTCCAGCGATACCAACCAGTGAATTGCATGACAAAGTAATGACGATTTAAAGGTATGTAACCAATAATCGGTTTTAAAATTTCATTTTCCTGGAAGAGGGTGAAAAAAAATGATATTTTTTGATTTTGTTGGATAACCGTTTTTGAATGTTTTTGAGGGTGCTGAATTAGATCTGACCTCAATTTTGGTGTGAAAAAATCTATAGAGGTAGTTTGCTTGAAAAACTAATCATTTTTTTAGAATTTAATAACCCCAAACCAAAATCTATGGAGCGACTGTATTTTTCCTTTAATTCGCAATCAAAACTGAAAATCTTGGTGCAGGAATCATGTCGATATCATTTCAATCAAACTCGAGATAAAAAATAAATTAGTTTAATGCTATTTTATTTTTTTTCTCGGCTTCTAGGGCCCATTAGTCGGAACGGCAAAATACGTGTCTAATATTTTTTGACCAGGAACCTCCCAAAAAATTGCCAACAAGATCCGTGAGAGACTGAGTGTGTCCTCCCCTTGTGAGCTAAAATAGCAATCACAATACTAAGCTAAAATAGCCATTACAATACTAAGCTAAAATAGCAATCACAATGCTAAGCTAAAATAGCAATCACAATACTAAGCTAATGTAAACAACTATTTGCAGAAATGTTTGTTTACATATTAAAAACATAGTAAACCAAAAGGACCTATTTGCCAACCAAATAGATGTACCAGGTATGCAAGTTTAAAATGTCGTTTATTTCTTAAAATATATACACAGTAATTTAAAAAAAAGTATAATATATTTTATTCAAAGTACTGACCCTCGCTTTCTACACATTTTGTCCATCTCTCGGGCAATATATGGATACCATTCCAATAGAATGCTTCATCTTTATTTGAAATCCATTCATCGAGCCATTTTCGTACGTTTTCGAAATTGTTGAAGTGTTGCTCCGCCAATGAGTGTCCCATCGATGAGAAGAGGTGATAATCAGAAGGCGCCAGGTCAGGTGAATACGGCAGGTGGGGTAGGAGTTCCCAACCAAGCGAAGAAATCGTTTTCTTAGTCAATCTGGCTGAATGTTCAGGAGCGTTATCATGCTGAAGAATGACTTTGGCGTGCCTGTGAGCCCATTCTGGGCGTTTTTTCGATCAATGCGTGACTCAAATTGATCATTTGTTGTCGGTAGCGCTCGGTATTGACTGTTTCGCCGGGTTTGAGAAGCTCGTAGTAGACTACTCCCTTCTGATCCCACCACACACACAGCATTGTCTTCTTCCCAAAACGATCCGGTCTTGCACTCGATGTGGATGGTTGTCCTGGCGTTACCCATGATTTTTTTTCGTTTGGGATTCTGAAAATAAAACTATTTTTTCATCGCCAGTTACAACTCGATGCAAAAAACCCTTTCTTTCGTGGCGTAAAAGCAGCATTTCGCACACAGTTTTTCGTTTTTCCATCTGTCGTTCGTCCAATTCATGTGGAACCCATTTTCCAACCTTTTGAATCTTTCCCATAGCTCTCAGGCGATCGGAAATGGCTTGCCTAGTGACATTCAACTGTTCTGCCATCATTTGTTGGGTTTGGGTATTGTCTTCGTCTAATAAAGATTGCAATTCGAAGTCCTCCAACTTTTTTGGTCGATTTTCTCGTTTTTGATCAGTAACATCAAAATCACCACGTTTGAAACTTTGAAACCAACGTTCACATGTCCTGACGGTTGGAGCAACATCGCCATAAGTCTCAACAAGAATTCGATGACATTCAGATGCCTTTTTCTTTTGATTAAATAAGAAAATCATGACATGCCGCAAATGCTCTTTATTTGGCTTAAAATTAGACATTTTTAACACCAAAGAAAGGTATGATACGTCCACGTAAACGACTTAAAAACAACTGACTTTTGTAAACAAATGACTAACAAACAAAATAGCGTTTAGAGATAAGCAAATCCTTCAATAGGCTAAGAGCGCATTCTATTGGAATTAAAACGACATTTTAAACTTGCATACCTGGTATTTTACCTAATTATTTCAAAACCTTTAATTTTTTATTATTATTTGGTTTTGTGACAAAAATGTAAAATCAAAATTTCGACGTTAGAACAGCTGGGGAGAACTTCTGCATTCCCAAAATTAAGTATTTTTTTTTTTTTCCCCAAAATGTAGTATTTCAATACAATAACATCATCCAATGTTTTTGCAGCACCAGCGGAAACAGCCCTTTTCATGGACACTGTTGCATGCATCAATTAAACATAAAAAATAGTTACATTATGACCTCATAATTACATTTTAATTACATTACAAAATAATATAAATTTAAAATTTTTCTTTCTTTATTTTAGCACAAACAGGAGGCGCGATAATGCTTGTTGCGATGGGATATGTTGGAAGAGATGCAGTTGCAGCTATGACTCTTCTGACAATTACTGTTGCCCTAGCCTCGTTTCTTTTCAGCGGCTACAATATAAATCACCTCGACTTATCGCCTAATTTCGCTGGTGTCTTAATGGGTATCGCCAATGGATTGGAAAACATCACGACTATCCTAGCTCCACTGACAGTCGGTTGGGTCGTAGAGGATACGGTAAGTAGTGATGTTATTTCAGTTATAGAAATTAGTTTTTTTTTATATTAAAATTAATACAAATTTTAAAAGATAGTTTAATTTTTATCAAGGACCTGGCAGATTTGTTATACTTTCTTGAATATAAAATATATCATTACACAAAGAACATTATGGCATTTTAATTAAAAGTAAAGATTTTGATGAATTTAAGCAAAAGAACTCTGCAGACTAAAAACCATCAAGTTCATACATTTATCACACCAAACTAAATTTGGCACTATAAAGATGTTAAAAAATTGATTGTTTAAATATCAACACACATTAAACATTAAACAATGTGTGTTGGTTTTGTTTTTTAATAATATATATATAATTAGTATTAAATTTGAATTTTATCGAACATATGTATCTATATTTTCCAGAAATCTGTTGAGCAGTGGAGAATTGTTTTTATCATTTCTGCCATAATTTCCATTTCTGGTAATATCATTTTCCTAATTTTTGGATCAACTAATATTCAACCATGGAATACAATCGATAAAACACAGAAGAAAAAGGAAAACGACCAAAGTATACCATAATAGTTAAGTAATTTAGTGTTAAGCCATTTTTGTATTATATAAAAAGAAAATCAAAAATAAAGTGAAAAATAAGGGATTCCTCTGAAAATAATGCGAGTTGTCAAAACATGAAACTATTTCATTTTTATGAAACCAGAGATGAATGAATGAACTTTGTTTTTTTTTTTTTTTTATAAAATTTGGTTTCATAGCAATCTTTTACAAAATATTGTCAATTAATATTATATATATATTTAATTGATTACTCATGAATAAGACTGAATACGGATGGTATTGTAATACTTATTTCAATTCTTTCCTTAAATATTTTTATATACGAATTTATATTGTTATCATTTGTCCATGAAATTTCTTATTACAGTTTTTAATGTATATTTTCCTTAATAATTAATTATAGGTACTGGTATTATAGTTTTTGACTATAACAATTATCTATAAAAAGAAAAGAAAATACAGCATTTTAGTTAATTTTAAAACTTAAGTGTTGTGTATTTTTATTTCAGATCTGATGTTAGATCTAGGGCCTTATTACATTTTTTTGTTTAGTACACAGGTTTATAATTATTTAAGCAGAATATAGAAAGACATATTTTATAATTTACATCATGTTATTTAAAAAAAAAAAACTTGATATATACATACACATATATTTATATAATTGTTAAATCAGGAAATCGCATAATTATAAAAATGTTCCTAAATTAGGAAAAATTATGTAGCGATATCACAAACTATTAACTGTAAAAATTAAATGTATTATTGCTAGGTTTATATTATTGTGTGTGTTGTATTATAGAAAATGAAGTTTTAAAATCCAGTTAAATAAATAGAATGATATTTTTAAGAAAAAAAACATATCAAATAAACAGATGCGGAGAGGCACAGAGAAGATAAAGAATGTGATAGCATAATTGTAACATTTTTTTTTTTTTTTTTAAGTATAAAAACAAAACTACAGCCTAAAAAGAGAAAAAAAAATGTATCACTTATAATGTATTAATTGTGCCTCCTACGAAAACTAGGAATTTTGAAAATGACATGTAAATTTTATTAATAAAAAATAAACTTAATGAATCGTTTTTAAATCTGTAATTTAGCTCATAAGCAGAATTTACTGACTCTTCTACAACAAAATGGCAGGAAACACCAACCCCCTTGATATAGGACATGTATAGGTATAGGACATACATCAGAAATTCCTAACGATCCTCAACAAAAACTCTAAAGGACCAGGATGAGGGATATTTTTTTTTAAATGATTTTTATTTTCTTCTCTCCATTATCCATCATGTATAATATTAGAGAAACCCCAATAGGGGGATACCCTTACATTATGCCTTTTAAGCTACATTTCATTCACATTTTGTGGGACAGCACATCTACTGGTTGTGCCCATTGGTAAGAGTATGCTGAAAGATTAAGAGAAAAAAACAATCATCATTTGGGAACATAGACTAAGTTTCACAAAATGGTCTACATTCAAAACTAAAAAAAAAACACTCAATTTCTCCCTAACTGGGAAAAATAATAGATCACCGATATGTCTGTCTATAATCAACTGCTTTGATGTTTTATCGCATAAAATTGATATGATTTCTTAAGGGTATGAGACAAAAACTTCCTTGCTGTTTCGAACAAGTAAACAAGTCAAATCTACTACTTTTGATGAGGAAACTTTCGGGTGAATTCCCGATCTGAGCAACACCAACAAAGCTAGAGCATGTCAAAAAAGCTCCAAACACTTAAAAATGTATGCAAAAATTTACTTTTTTCATTCAAACCAATATAGATTCCAAAGATTAGGTCCTAGCAACAAACAGCTGTTATCAAATAGAAAATATCCTCAATAAAATTTCTAATAAAGAAACTGTCAGCTAATTTTCAATTCGAGCAACACCAACAGAGCTAGAGCGTGTCGAAATGTTACAATTTTGAGTGTGAAAAAAAACTATAAATAATATTTAAACAATAATACATAATAGTGGAAGATTAAAAATAAGAAAAATAGAATTACCTGATAATAATGAGTTTTCAAAAGAAACTAAGAGTGAAGATAAACGAATGTATTGAAGACTGATAGGGACAATTTTTTTTTTTTTTTTTTTTTTTTTTTTTTTTTTTTTTTTTTTTTTTTTTTAGTTGAAATAACATACACATTTCTTGTGAGATTCTTGATTGATACCTCCAAATAATAGTCTATCAACTGTTAAATTAGAAGCCAGAAAAATTCATATCTGACTTAAGATAATTATTATTACTTAAAAATTCACACATATAATGCTTATAAAAGTAAGTATTTTGAATGATTCTTCAGAGATGGATCACAAATTTTGTATTAAATAGAGAGCTTTATCTTCTATAACACTTATAATTCAAAGAATTATGTCATGAGTGGATGATAGTGCAATGTAAAACAATTTTTACAATTGATTTTTGTTACTTACAAAGATGTCATGTTACAACCATTTTGTTAAAAATATGCATTCCTCAGTGGATGAAGGTACTTGAAATATGTAACAGAACACATTCATTCGCACATTAAAGAAATAAAAATAAGATGGATTTTAGATTAGGGGATTTAATTTATGTTTGATAACTAAACAATATCTAGCTTTTTTCATATTTATTTAAAAGACTTGACGTATTGAAGCTGTTAAAAAGTTTAGTCAAATCATTTTCACTTTTCCTAACGTAAATATCCGTAAGACTGGGCAGATGTTTAACAATATTCAATGTCAAATTTTTAATATTAGAAAAAGTTTCTTTATCAAGAGCTGTATGGTTTGCCAGTTTCAAACTAGTAACGTCAAATTTATTTTCCTTATTTGTACTATTCCATTTATAATTTTCATCAATGTCAAAATCCTTACCAACCAGATCACTAAAAACACTGCTGCGTTTATCAAGTTCTTTCAATTCCAATAAATCACTATTAAACTTAGCAACATTATCTGTATTGATACTGTTATTTTCGTTAAGATTAGATGTTTCGTCTATTAAGGAGTTGTTTTCCATATGGCTTACATGGTTATTGCAAAGATTATAACCAGAGTTGGATTTTGAGTATAAATCTAATCTTGGGAATTGAGAGTGCCAGAGGATTGGCCAAGTCATACTCCTATTTAACCAATGATAGTTTGGTTTTGTTCGTCCAAATTTGCTCATTGGCCTAATGTTGTAATCCATCAATCCACTACTCAGAAAGTCAAGGTTGGAAATGTTACCCTTTATATGAGGATTGACTAAAGAATAATTCTTTGATAGAGTACTTTTAAGTTCCAGGGGTGACTTTAAATTTAAAAATTGTGGCAAAATTTCATTGTTGTATCCTTGAAAAATGATATTGTTCTCATTTTTGGGGTATCCCAGGTCATCAGCGATGACATCAATGGCGGGATTTCTATGCTCTCGAGGTAGGTATGAAGAGAAATAATTCGACACGTCTGAAAAAAAAAAATGAATACTACCTAATTGAATCAAATTATTCAAACTGATTAAAAATAACTAAAATAACACATACCATATCCAGTATCGCAATACACATGAAATCTAAAGTCAGATAAGAGAATGGAAACTACAATAAGCGATATTGACATCAATTTAAAAATTGAGAAGATAACTTAAAATAAACCACCATTTTCAAACAAAGAAGAAATAAAATTCTTTACGAAATACAAATAATAATCAGAAGGTTAACCTAATCAGAAACCTAATAATAAGAAGGTTACAACACGATGTATACACAAAACCTTAACAGTAACTATAATTTATTTCAATTAAATAAAATCGATTAAAATCCAATAGAAGATACATTAACTAAATGTTTTAAAAGAGTATTTGTTTGTTATTTATTTATTTATCCCTACGGCAATATATATATAATGCCTGTGCTCTAATACACGCTTAAGTTCTGGGAAAGGGCTAAAAGAGTGGAAAATAACAACTGGAATGGATTCATGAACGCTTCACAAAGACTAAAAACTCAAACCTCGCCACTTACGCAAGAAGAATCATTGATAAGCAAATACCTACAGCTACAGCTACTTACGGAAAACCCGGCGCCCTTGCAGCACTACACTACTTTGGTATCCGCCCTTGCAAACAGATGTCTAGATCTAATCAACCTGACATCAAATAAGGTGGAAGCTAGCCTACTGGAACTAAAAGCTTGTATCACCAGCGGTACCCTCTGAACGAATGGCTTCACATCTACACAGACGGCTCGTCCATTCCACCAGGGCAGCCGGGGCTGGATGGTACTGCCAGCTATTCGAAAACTCAGCCGCGGTTGGAATAAACGCCAGCAACTACGATGGCGAGGTTAGAGCGGTCCACGAAGCCTCCAACGAACTCCTAGCCAACAGCGTGAACCCAGGAAGAGTAGTCTTCTTCGTCGATTCCCAGGCAGCAATAATAGCTCTAAGCAGCAATACCACCACGGTCTGCATTGAGACAATTAAGTGTCGCAGAAAAATTGCAGAACTCATTTTGACTGGGAGGGTCGTCTTCCTACAATGGGTACCCAGCCACGTGGGGCTACATGGTAACGAATATGCTGACGCCAAGGCTAAACAGGGAGCAGAGGTAGACCAGCCTATCGTGCCACTCACTTTAAAAAGAGCCAGAAATCTGATAGACACCACGGTCAGTAGCGTAACTAAAATGACCCTGATGACATCAAGCTCTGGCCGAAAACGGGAGGAACTTGCCACGGTAGGACCGATCCCAAGAAACATCGAGAGAGCTGAAGCCATTGCACGATATCAACTAATCACAGGACACGAATACTTGCAAGACCACTTGTACCGCATTGGTCTTGCTGACAGTGACTTTTGACCGTTATGTAACCTAGGATGCATGGACGGAAATCATCTGAGGGTTTGCCCTGCTCTTATCTACCCAGAAGACGACATTATAAATCGATATTGGGAGGCTCGTCGTCAGATCGCTAAACTAAAAAAGTTTCGATCCAAATAACAAAAGGTTGCCATAGCGACGCTTTACGTTAAAAAAAAAAATTACAAAAACTATAGACCCTTAAAAAAAAAAAAAAAAATCCATATCAAATACAAACACACAAATAACAGCATTTGTTTGCATGGGTCATTTGAAATTGTAACAAATAGAAGCGGTATCCCCTCCTGAAGATTCACAAAGTAGAGGTTATGGCCATGTTTCAGAATTGTATAAATGCTTTTTTTTTTTTAAAGTATGGTGTTTAACCAAAGACAATTTTTTGTGTGAATGGTTGGAAACAATTAGAATTGTATCTGAGATATTGATAACGAGTGTTTATCATAGCTGGGGTATCTCTACAGAAGGCTGGCTTGCCTGTAGGGAAGAAACCCTCAACACATTACCTCATTTCCCGTCCATCAGCGGCAGATACTCAGATCATAATTTTTTTTTTTTCTATTGATGTTGATTGAGATAGATTCAAGAAATAACAAAATAAGATAGAAAATGCGTTTTAGAATTTGTTGATAACAAAGTCACAAACTTTGATCAACAACAAGAAAAGTTGTTAATTAGATGGCAGATATGTATAGAGAGTAATGTAGATTATTTTGATTCATAAAAAATCTCTTAGATCATTTAATACATACAGATATTAACTATTTAATTATATTTACAACTGTATACATTAAATATAACAAGTTTTGAGGAAAATGATAACAATGAACTAGAGTGCATAAAATATGCGATAATTTTTGACTTCACAGCTTCGTTAGGAGTAGTTAGAAGAAAAACATACTAAAAGTTCCCGCTCTGGGGGGGGGGGGGGGGGGGGGTGAGCTAATGGAAGGGGGAGGGGAGAAGGTCCATTTTTGGGATTTTTGATTATATCTCAAAAATGGCGGACTCTAGAAAAATATGTTGCTAATAAAAAGTAAAGCCAATTAAATTTTCTATAAAATTGTTTATATACATATTTTTCGAACTTCCAATGGTGTTCGAGATATACGTAATTAAAAATCGATAATTTTCGCAAAAAAATAATTTTTACCTCACATTTTGTCAAACATTCACTTCTAGTGCCTTCCACGATCGTTTCTCAGAAAAAATGTCGGTATCAAAGTTAGGAAGCATTAAATTTACTGTAATTTCATGTGTACGTTTCTGGCACTTGAAGCCAATGTTTGAGAAAAAGAAAGGTAAACATTATTTTTTTCTGGAAAATTATGGATTTTTAATTACGTATATTTTGAAAACCGTTGAAAGCTCGACAAATATGTATATTAAAATTTTATAGGAAATTTAATTATCTTTATTTTTCGTCTGTAGCATATTTTCCTAGAGTCCACAGTTTTCGAGATATAATCGAAAATCTCCCCTCCACCATTAGCTAATCCCTCAAGGTCGGAGACTTTTAGTATGTTTATCTTCTAGCTAATCCCAACGAAGCTCTGAGATCAAAAATAATCGCATATTTCATGCACTCTAAAATGTGTTTATTGACCGGACTATCTAGATTGGTCAAAAATAATTGTGGCCTCAGAATCGACAGTACTCGACGTATCCATGGTCACCCTATGAAGCTTATGAACTGACTAATATGTTGTTACTTCGGGGCTAATTAAGATTAATCCGGTATTGCCTAAGGTATAAACTCTTAGTGGAGTAGAAACGCAATCGACAAGCACAGCTACTTAACACAGAGAATAGGAATTGTCGCTCGACGCTTCACTGTTTCTCCCCTTCCTTTCTCTTTCTACTGTGACGTGTTGATTTAGTGACTGCTACCTTCCTTATGCCATGATTATTGTTTTCATTATATTATATTTGCTTATTGTAATAGTTACTATAGGAAAACCAAAAATGGAACCTTCTCCCCTCCCTTAGCTCACCCCCCAGGGGCGGGGACTTTTAGTATGTTTACCTTCTAACTACTCCTAACAAAGCCCTGACCTTTGCGAAGGTAAAAAATATTCACATATTTCATGCACTATACACCCCTCATTTCAGCACCCATTGACTGGCCTAAAGCAAAACATACACCGACTTAGTGACCAATTATGTTTTAGATCCTCAGAGCCTGATTACAAACTAATCGATTATAAATACTAGCTGGAGCAGTAAGTATAAGGACCTAGGCTATATGGGTAAATATAGGAGCCGCGATAGCGAACTGTAACAATATATCAAGATCCGGGCTAACTTACTGCACCTCTTCCCATTCTAAATGTTATGTAAATGCTTATTGCCCCGGCTGTAAGTGGCCTCGTCCTAAGCTGAAATAATATCTACTAGAGTGAGCGCTATAAATATCTCAAGGTGGGAGGGAGTTAGAGAGTTAGAGTTAGAGCTGTTCTAATAGAACCTTCTTAGATAAAACTTCTATTAGGCGCTTTATTCTTCTCCGCTTTGGCCGCAGAAACTTTGTCTATTTCCTCTACAGGCTATTCAATGCAAACACCGTTGAGACCTTTTGTTGGAACTTACAACGATTTGGGACCATCTCTTTTTTTTTTTTTCTTTCTGTTTCCCATCTACTTTTACCATCACCAAAGCAGCAAAGTTCAAAAGCGGTAAACTATATTCAGTTTATAGTAAGTGTAAGCAGCAATAAACAATTGAATGACTCAATATTAATAAAATTTAAAATTCTTTTTTTTATATACGGATATTTACAACTGTACAAAATAATATACATCAAGTAAATGTGTTGATAGTGAATACAATAGCATGTAATCAACTCGTGAAGAACTACTCAATAGTAGCACTTCAATATAAATCTACACTAGGCAATCTTCTTTTCAGACGTCTCCAAGGATTATCGGATGGAGTGGGAAGCAAGTTGAGAGAATAATGGATTTTGTGTGTTTATCGAGATTACTATGAAAGGATAGGTATCTGATTTGGGCTAAATCAGCAACTTATGGAACATTAAGATCTTTATGGTTAAGTTTATTTGTGACAAAGTAATGAGTATTGAGGATTTTTCGAAGGATTTCAGTTTGTAAGGATTGGATACAAGAGTTGGAAGATTTAGTTGAGCCCCAAAGCTCATCTCCGTATTTCAAAATAGGTCTAATTACTGTCATGTAAATGAGTCTTTTGTAGTAAATCGGCAGCTTTTAACGTCTGTCTTGTTAATGTTGGTGAAGACGAAAACAACGAGCAGTTTCCTTTCGCTTTAGTCTTGTATACGGATTCCAAGTTAAACGTTTGTCCAGTTGAAGTCCTAGATAGCGGTTCTGTTCAACAGGTATCGGTGGATTATTATTAAAGGATAATGTAGGATAGGAAGTCGTAGGTTTACGACGAAGGTAAAGCTTTTTCGATGAATGAAATTTGTTTGGATTTATTTTAATTCTTCGATTCAGCATCATTCCTGAAGGTATATGACATGAGATTGAGGCGAATAAGAGGCAATAAAGGGGTCAATTGAAATTTTAAATTAATTCATACGAATTTCAAAATTTGCATAGTTATAAAATCTAAAGTAAATAGATACTTGTGATAAATCGGCACTAACCGATTCTCGAAACCGGCTCCGCTATCAAGAAATCGATTTTCGGTTCATAAAACATTGCTTGTTGAATCAACAAGCATAGCTTTTTAAATTATTTACTAATTTAACAGAAACAGAAAGGAAAAAAAAAAAAAATTGTCCAACAAGTCACACAGGAAACACTCCACACTCACACAAGCACTCCTAGACATTCACATATCATTAGATATTATACCACACAAATTATATAATAGTAAAACATAAATAAATTAATAAATATATCGATTTTGCAGGGAAATACATTTATGGAAAGTAATTCGATAGGCATGAATAAATACGACATGTTTGTATTAAAACACACACACACACACATATATTTTTTCGTTTAAGAGTGATTGTCTAATAAATGTTGGAGACGTATTTTGTTGTTTTAACCAACAGTTGACTCAACATATTAAGAATGGGAATAAAGTAGAATATAAAATAACTAAGAACAAAAGTTAAAAATGTACTTTCAATTATTACTTTTTTAAAATATATATATAAAAAAAAAAATAATTATAGCGTCGGCTATTCCAGCCTAGAATTCATATTTAATTAAGGGTTTAATTTTAGCAAGCTACGAGAAAAGTTGTACAAGGTAGCAGCCCCAAAGTGAATAATTTCGGGAGGAGGTTGGATTAAGTTAATAATTAACTTTCTTAGGATGGTTTTCTTGATGAACATGAATATTCATTTAGGCTTTTAAGAAAATTATTTTGTTTGTGAAATCGTGGTTTATTTTATTTGGATAGAAAATAATTGCTCAAGCAACTAGAAAATAAATCTCAATGAGTAAAAGAAGTTAAAAGTTTTTTGTGAAATGAAAACAAAAACACCAGGGTAAAGTTGATAGTTGAGGTACACCATGATGGTATAGAACGGTCAATACCATTAGGATTAATGAATTAATTGCCACTTCTATCCAAATGTTTTAATGATGATTTTATTGTTTACCGTGAGATGTAAGTTAAGTGAGGAAATGGTGAGGGGGTAAGTGGTGCAGTCAGGTAAATAAACACGTCCAAGTTTTTAAATGAAAAACTTTATATTTGGCGTGCCGACGTTTCATCTAATTTTTTTTTATTCGAAAACTAGTTTAGTTCAGTTTAAAGTTCAACATAGGGAGTAGTGTCCCTCTTCAATCTTTGTTTCTAGGTTTGGACATTTTTTTTTTGTAATTGAATAAGTTATATTTTTTAAGGAATTTTATCATTTTTCGATAATGCAGTTTGTGATGCCTTCCTAGCTCTTGAGAAATCAGCAGAGCGACTGGGACTTTGTGTAAATGAAACAAAAACAAAATATATGACCAGCACACTTAGTCCCCAGCCAGATTATGTTCAATTTGGAACATATTTTTTTAAGAAAGTGAAAGAGTTTATCTACTGGGGGTCAGTTGTAACCGCAGATAGTGAAACTTCAAGAGAAATCGAGAGGTGAAAACTCATTGCCTACCGGCGTTACTATGGTATGGGTAGATTCTTCCGAAGCAAATTTCTGTCAATAACTACCAAGATGTGACTGTATAAGACACTGGTAAGACCAGTACTAACCTACGGTTCGGAGTCATGGGTAGTCTCTCGATCGGACAAACGAAGCCTACTGGCCTTCGAAAGAAGAATTCTGCGGTGCATTAATAAGAGAGTCGGACAGGCATACCTCAGAAGAACTAATCAAGAAGTATATAACCTCCAGGGAGAGTCGGACATAGTGAGATACATGAGACTGGGAAGACTGAGGTGGGCCGGCCATGTTGCTCGTATGTCGGAGAATGCGATCCCTAAAAAAATATTGATGGAAGATATAAACATGGCCAAGAGCAGAGGGAGACGCCGCCTTAGATAGATGGACTTCGTAGCGGAGGATGCTAGGAGGATTCTGGGAGTCAGGGATTGGAAGGGAGCTGCCCAACGACGAGCAGACTGGCGGAAGTTGTTAGAGGATGCCAGGGACCAGTAATGGTCTGTCGAGCAATTGGAAGAAGATATTTTTTACTATTATCACTAAGAATATCAGGGAGGTTCCTTTGTAATCGTTATTCCTGAAAATAACTATCCCATTGAGGGCAGTCTCCTAGAATGTGTCTAACCGTTAGTTGTATATTAGTGCATGTTACGCACTTTGGTAGATTGTTCTTCGTTATGAGATACCCATGAGTAAGTCGTGAGTGGCAGTGCACATGTCTAGTTATAACAACTTCTTTTCTGTTGGTACGGTTAGAACTTTTCCGTATTTTTATTTCTCATCTAACAGCTTTTAGTTTGGTTCGTTCTTCTATGTTTCCCTAAGCTGGGCTCAGGTCATTTTGAATCAACACTTTAAACTATTGTGAATGTCAGATGAGGTTGTATATATTTTTGATAACTATTGACGATAATGCTGCTTTCTTGGCTGAAGATCTGCCGCATCATTGGCTTTGATCTCCATGTGAGATAAAATTTAAACCACTAATACATTCTTTTGCAGATTTTTTTCCATTGATGGGGTCCATCCAATTTCAGAATACTTGTGAGATATGTGAGAAAGTTAGGGGGTCCTGAAAATAAATCTGATGAACCTGTTCATTGGTCTTTTATATCTCATTTCGAGCTCACCAGAGAGTCCTCTATATACTATGTATCCGAAGTCAAAATTAGGAAAAATAAGAGGTGATATTAAAAGTTGTGAAGCACTTAGTGGTAATGAATCGCGGTACTAAAATTTCCTTATGTCTAGTTCTTCCTTCGAGCGTTTTAAAAAATAAATGATAATATCGAGTCCCGAGTGTAACAATTTTTTTTTTTTTTTTTTTTTTTTTTTTTTGGGGGGGGGGTATTTATTTAATTTTACAACAGTATAAAAATTAAGATAAAAATGCGTCCAGTAGATGAAACGATAATACTCGTAATAATATGCCCATTGCTTCTAAAATAACTTCCCAATGGTAGCACTACAATAAGCTGTATATTAGAAGGTCCCGAGGAATTGAATGGGAAGTGAGTTGAGATACTTGTGGTTTTAAATAATTATGGAGTTCTCAATGAAAGAACAGGTATGTGGTTTGAGCTAAGTCGGAAACGTATGGTACATTAAAATCTTTATGGATAAATTTGTTCGTGATAAAATAAGGAACATTGAGGATTTTTCTAAGGATTTTGTTTTGTGAAGACTCAATCAATCGGATACGAGATGAATTAGATGGTTTAGTGGAGACTCAATTTCAATCAAGGGCTTAATTACGTATGCCCAAACAGGTACAATTACTGTCATGCAAATACGTGTTTCGTAATTAATCGGAAGGTATGGACGGTATGAATGAGGATCTTCTCGTTTTAGTCTTATATGTGGACTCCATGTAAGACGTTTGTCCTGATGTAGCCCTAGGTACCGGTTCTGTTCAACAGGAATAATCCAATTTTAAGGCTGTTTAACGATATTGATAATTTAAACATTATTTAGCATTTTAAAAAATCCATTATTAGTGGGCTAAAGAAACTTCATCTCTTACATAGTAATACACCTATTTGTAACACTTAAAAAAAAAAAGTGAAAAAGCAGAAGGAAGTTTATAAAATTGGCAAGATTTAAAGCCTTTGATTAAACGAAGCACCTGGCGGCCTATCTCGGAGAAAAATGACAACTTCTTGGAGAGTAATCCAAGTAATTGAAGTTTGGTGAGAGAATTAGAGTTGAATAAGTTGAATGCCTGATGTCAAGCCCCCTCCTATCTTACTTTCGGCAATTACTACTTCCCCTTCTCCCTTTAATCACTCTAAACGCTTTCGAGAGCATTTTATATTATCAACCCTTATTCTAAATCAAAAACTCCATCGTGTATATAAATACTTATTTTTGTTTCATTTTTAAAAAGTATATATAGTAGAACATTACTAATCCAACGCCTAAGAGACCAAGTGATAGGGGGAACGTACAAAAGGTCGGATTAACCGGAGATTACAGTGAACCACATGTTTGTAATGCCTGACTATCAGAGATACCTTAAAAATATTTCCCTTGCCCAGACTCCGCGAGAAGGCCGGATTACCCGGACAGTTTGACCAGCGAGAGGCGGATTAGTGAGGTTCTACTATAGTAATATTATAATATATAATATACATCATATAAATCATTCATCCATTTATTATCCCTTTTACCTGTACCTTGGGAACACCAGTAATTAGGAAATTCCCATGCCTTATCTTTTTTTCAGAAATTTCGCGTTTGATCGTGTACTAGAACTGTTATAATTTAGTAGTAGAAACCAATAGCATATCCACCAGTAACATTGTAAGTAGTTTCATACTCCTCTATATTCTGTAATTATATGTAGTTAAATATTGGAACACATGTTTTTATATATTATATTGTAGCCAACTTTATCGTTTTAAATAACCTGTGTCAATAATATAATTTTATTATAACCTGTTTCTTCAATGTAAGGCACGATTATGAGAATAATATAGCCTCGAAATGTCGCCAAAACAAGTTGTTATTTTATTGACTGAACCTCAACAACCTTATTAAACATCTAACAGTAACATTCAAGAATATATATATATTCTTCTTGTTTTTAAGTGTCCTGTTTTTAAGGACACTGTTTTACAGATCTGCCAGGATCTAACGATTTTTCGAGGCCGAGGAAGGATATCCTTGGCCACTCTCTCCATCCACAATTAGAATTAGCTTTTTCGTCCTTAAGGATTGCTGTTTTAACGGTTTTTTTAAGCTATCCGAAGGATAACTTCCTCCATTGTTGTCCTCCAGGATACTGTTTTAAAATATTTAACGGTTTTAAGATCGCGGACCTAAAAAGGACACTGTTTTACAGATCTGCCAGGATCTGACGATTTTTTGAGGCCGAAGGACATCCTTGGCCACTCTCTCCATCCACAATTAGAATTAGCTTTTTCGTCCTTAAGGATTGCTGTTTTCCTCCATTGTTGTCCTCCAGGATACTGTTTTAAAATATTTAACGGTTTTAAGATGGCGGACCTAAAAAGGACACTTTTTTAAAAATATTCGACTATTTAACTGTTTTAAGACGGCGGAAGGATATTCATTCATGTTATTGGAAAACAAAACTCTCAATTAATTAGATTATTTAATTACTTTTTAATAGCTATTTCAAATGTCAATAGTTTTAAGGTCCGCTATCATAAAACCGTTAAATATTTTAAAACAGTATCCTAGAGGACAACAATGGAGGAAGTTATCCTTCGGATAACTTAAAAAACCGTTAAAACAGCAATCCTTAAGGACAAAAAAGCTAATTCTAATTGTGTATGGAGAGAGTGGCCAAGGATGTCCTTCCTCGGCCTCAAAAAATCGTCAGATCCTGGCAGATCTGTAAAACCTGACGTTTTAAAAAAGTGGATGAGGCAGGAGTTCAAACCCATGAAGTTCTGTAAACTTTTCTTTGGTTCGACGGGACGTGAGGGACCAGTCTACAGGCCTTTTTCGCCTTCCTAATGAAGAGAAGATGGCGACTAACAATATCTTTCGTCACACCACACTCCCTGGCAAGTTCGCGAGTACTTGTGGACGGATTTGACTCAACAGCTTCCTTCAGAACTTCATCAATATCCATTAATGGCCGCCCGGAGCCCTTCTTCATTTCCAACGTCGTATCTCCACCTCTAAATTTTTCAAACCAACACCGCGCAGTGCGCTCTTCAAGGACACCTTCCCCTTCATATTTAATAATTTAACGAGTTGCTTCAGTGGCTGCGAAATTTTTTTTCTAGGAATGCCTCAAAATTAAGAGAATTTTGTAGGACACTGTCATGTTTCTTCTTTGAAATAAATACCTGAACTGAGGCTTTTTTCGAAGAAGTCTAGTGTTAGTAAACAAGCTTAGAGAATGCTCTAAAGGGATTATTAAGTATTGGTAAAAAATAAATAGCATTAAGATATTTACAGACTTTTGAACTCTGAAATTTGATAAAGCTGTCATTTTTTTTTTTTTTTTTTTTTTGATGCGCCCTATTAATATTATTATAACCTGTTTCTTCACTATGTGGCACGATTATGAGAATAACATAGTCTCCAAACGTCGCCAAAACAAGTTGTTATTTTATTGACTGAATCTCAAGAACCTTATTAAACATCTAGTAGTAGTAACAGTACAGAAAATATATATATATATATATATACACACACACATATATATATATATATGTACACACATTAATATTTATAGAAACCAATTAGGAGAGAAGTTATACAAACGAAACAATTGGCCACTAAGAGAACAATACGCTGACTACGATGACGCTAAAGCAAACAAGACGGGGAGAGGTGCTTCAGGCGTTGCGGTGAAGGAAGGTCCCCAGTCAGCTGTAATAACCTTATTAAGCTCTTCTCTGACATAGCTCGACAATTATATATCTAACTGTCTTACTGGGGCTCTTCGCTCCTTGTTGGTCTTAACTAGCGTCAGTATGTACATATCTTTGTAACGGGTAAAAGGGAAAATAATGTATAGGTGGTAAAATATAAAGAAAAATTCGGATTATTTTGTAATCAGGGTATCAGCAAAGTCATAATAATGAGTTATCAATATTAGTCGTAGCTTTTAATTAAAATAATTGATTCAAAACACAAGAAACTGCTCGCCGCTTTCGACTACTCAAACATTTACAACACAAGCGTTCAAACCTTTCTTTTAATTATAAAAACTCATTTAAATAACAGTAATTAGACCCATTTAAATATAGTTGAGTTCTGGGGCTCCACTAGATCATGAAATTCGTTTCTTATACGATTCATACACTTCGAAATCCTATGAAAAAATCCTCAATGCTCCCTACTCCCTTCCTTGTTAATGTACCATACGTTTCTGACTTAGCTCAAACCAAATACCTATCCTTTCATAGTGTACTCCATAACCATTCAAATTTATTAGTATCTCAACTCAATCCAATTACAGATAACCTTCCGAGGCGTAGGAAAAGAAGATGGCCTTGGAGGGCTTCTAATATTTATTTTTTTTAACATAATAACTTTATTCACAACTGTACACAATGGACAACCAGTGAATGTGAAATTACATTGATACAATAGACATGATCAGGCATGAGGGAGTCAGCACCCAGTGGTACAATCTCCAGGCGTGAAACTAAATTATTAGCGATTAGACTAGGAGATCCCTCATCCACTTCCTTTTCAGCCTCCGTCGAGCTATGTCTGGTATCTGTACTGTTGCCATATTATGTATCTGTTTGTTAGTGTGTCCACGTAGTTTCTCATGAAATTGTCGATAAAGTTTATGAATATGGCTCTTAACTGTCGGAATACGTAAGTCTGTATGTAGTATATCGTTTGACACATAAGGAGGGGAGTCTGTTATCAGTCTTAGGAATTTAGATTGAAATGTCTGTATTTTCTGAATATGTGTTCTTTTGGCCGGTCCATAAATTTGCGATGCATACGTCCAGATGGGTTTAATCAAGTAACTGTAAATGTTAAGCTTTTGTTTTAAAGGTAGTTTTGAGCGTCTGTGAAGTACTGAGTATAGAAGTCGCAGTCTTAACTGTAACGTCTGTTTTTTTGTCTTGACGTGTGGGCCCCATGTCAGTCTTCTATCAAGCGTAAGTCCTAAATATGTCACTTTTTCAGTTTGATGTAAAGGTTGGTTGTCAATGTAAACAAGCGGGCAGGTTTTGCTCCGTAGTTTAAATGCAATATGAAGGGATTTGTCATAATTAAGTTTTATTTTCCATTTCTTACACCAAGTTTGAATCTCGTTGAGGTTGTGTTGAAGTGTTAAGGTTGGCTTGTGTAGGGTCCGCGTCTCTAGTCATGATTGCAGTGTCATCTGCGTAAGTAGCAGTTAACACGTTATTGTTCGTTGGTATGTCATAGGTATATACTAAGTTAGCTTCTAATATGATTTTAAAGAATTGCAGTCATTGGGTAGTTGTTAATTTTTTTAAAATTTATTTACCAGCTTCCTCCAGTTTCCTCTGTTTTGTGCAGTGGCCATCAAGTTCCTTACTCCAATGAAATCCTTCGTGTCTCTTGCCACAGCATTAATTTAACTGGGTTAAAATTGCATTGATAGGATGTTTGAAGGTTACGTAAAAGCGTGAATCGGTATCTAACTTTTAATTTTAATGTATGAATTGGTAATCCAGATGAACAGAGACTATTAAGAAATGTTTAGGAATGCATTGATAGACTAAAGGCCTAAGAATTAATATATAAAAGGAAACGATCGGCATTTTGATTTGGTAATAATTTTTATTCAGCAAAAATAATTTTATTGAGTTCATTTGGTTGGATTTTAATCTCTAAACAAAGTTACACTGCTTTTCTATACTTCGCGTCTACCCCTCAACATTGTACGTTTAATTTTTTATTACTGTAAGCTTTATCTTTGCTAATAAACTTTCAACCTTGATTGGGATCCGCATTTCGGACCACATATTTAAATCTTTTTTAACAACTTAATTGAATATAAGTAAATTTCATTATCAATTTCGAGCTCTATATAACACCGTACCATTCTAATCTCCCATGTGGAATGACCCTCACCACCTGTAGCTTATCTTTCAAACTTCACTGTTATCCATATGTTCGCGCCGATCGGCGCTTTTGTGTTAAGGGGGAATGAGAAAATTGTAATTTAGTTCAAGTGACGCCCTCTACCGACTTCCCTCATTAACTGACCCTTTACTTAGTTTTCCTATTGCCAACCAGAGGGCAGTTGACTTTATTAACTCTCGCAAAGTTTAATATGCGGGAGTTCTAATCGCAATCTTAATCCCCTCAGGACCATTCTCGGTCACTCTGTTCCTGCACTCTGCCCTGGATGCACCTACTTTTGTCCAAGACTTCATGGTCTTCCTAGTTTACATGCTCAAGGCTCACATAGCCTTCCGAGAATCCTTTATATGTTAAAAGTGTTTTCCTTTCGTGCTACAACCAGTAAAATTTTCCCTTTGACTTTAATGAGTGGTGATAGCAGAGGAGGAGAGTTCAATCAAGTTTTACAGGCCACAAGGAGCGTTCGCCTGTCTGTGAGGACTTCAGGGGCCCCGCGAGAACTAGAAGGCGACCGCAACCAGGTGAGTGCGCTTATCTGTATTTTTTGGTTGAATTATTTTCCCGCTAACATCTCCCCAAAGTTGCAGAACCTCGCTTTGATTAAATTCTATACAGTCCATTTTTACTGCGCCGAGGCGAGTTATTCGCACCGGCAATTTTCATTAACATTTTTGGTCCGATCCGGGCCGTATATATTGTACCGCATTGAAGCGAGAATTTTTGCAGTTTTGGGGCGATTTATCGGCCGCTCATTTTTCAATTTATTTATTTTACTGGTTATTCTTTTCAAATTTCCAGAAATCACGAACTTTTGACCACCTTCTGTTCAAAGTACGTGATTGCCAGTTTCTGCCGGTTTTTGACTAACCCTATAATCAGCCATTTTGTCTCCATTAATTTGATCAGCTGGTCGCTGACGTCACACTTGCTACGTCATCTCATACCTATCCCCGCCATTTTCTGTCATTCAAATATCACTTACAGTTACGTGATAATTAGTCTAATTAATTTAGCCACTTTCTCTCCTTTCCCTTACTGCTTTGCATATTACAATTTTATTTTATCTGTTTATTTATATATTCCATATTTTACAAAATGCCTTCTGAAGACAAAAACATCATTTTGCAAACACAATTATTAGCAAGGAGGGAAACAGTGTTTGCTGTTATAACTAGCAGTTGGGCCCAAATAAAAGCTTCTTCTGTTGAGGATATTTTTTATGTTCAGGCTCTTTACGAGGATTTACCCTCTCTTCAAGCTAAATTTGAAACGGTAAATGAAAAAATCAGTGACCTAAATTTTATCCTATCAAAACAGAATCAAGTAGATACCCAAGCCCCAGCTATAGCCTTCAATGATATAGCGCGTAAAATAAAGGCTAAATTATTTCAGTTAAAAATAGAACAACCCAGTATAACCTCAACACCGGTTGCCACCCCTATTCATTTGGCTCAAAGTGCTTTCTCCTTAACACCTATCAATCATCAATCATGGAAATCTTCGGAAACTGAAAATATTGAAAAACTCCCATTTGAACAATCCGTGAGTACAGACCATAAAGACTCAAATGTTTCTGACATTCCAGAAAACATTGACCCTTCTATTGACATCCATACATGTAGTCATGCACTAACCAGTGATAACGTTCACCACGACATACAAATCAATAATCTAGATGCTTCTTTATACTCAAATCGAGTTTCAATAATTAATCACGTAGATAAAACGGGTGGTGCTGATACCACTGTCAGTGATTCATCTGATGAAAGGTCATTTGCTTCTCTTGCAGAAGAGGATAATTACATCTCATCCTCAAATAGCCGCTATTCTTTAGCCAATCAACATTGTTCAAAATCCCTTCTTATTAAAAATAAAAACAATAAGAAACCAGTATGTTCACAAGGTAACCAAGATAGTATAACAAGTAAAATTCCGGTCTCGAATCCTATTGAAACTACCCTTTTAAAACCACCAGTTGTCAATATCAAAAGGTCTGTACGATCTAAAATTTCGATGTCTGTTAAATTTTCCCCGGTAGGATTTGCTGATGTTTCTTCTCTCACTAATCATGCCCATATTGACTCTAGGAGTCTTTCTCCTACTCATCCCACGCAAGCCAAAGTTTTTTGTTTAGGGACTCAAGATCCCTCCTCTTTGACCAATTGCCAGGAACATTGGCCACCTCCTTACCGTGACCCCGACTTAAGCACCGAGCCATTACCGGATTTTAAGTCTACTCCCATTGCGCTCATCACAAATGAACCTGACCATACCTTTAAACATTTTTCTGGGTCTCTCCTTAATATCCGTGCCGAAAAGCCGGCAAAGCCGCCTTGTTGCCGTACTCCTTTCCTCGGTAGCCTGGAGGTCCTCAGGGTGGGCGGCATACTTGACAACGCCGTTCCTAATTATAATTCACAACGTTATAAGTGGACTTCAAATTCCAAGCGCCGTTGTGGAACCAAGAAACTGGGCGACGTTGTTGTGAGCAAGGGACTGAACAGCTCCTCACTCTCCCGGCCTTTAGCTCTTATTTCCGAGCATTTTCAGGATTCTCTACTCAAAATTCGTACCGGAAAGCCGGCAAAGTCGCTTTGCAACCTGACGCCTTTCATCGACAGCCTGGGTGTTCTCAGGGTGGGCGGCCGACTTAAGAACGCCAATTTAAAGTACGATTCCCGTCACCCAATTTTGCTTCCTAAGTCCGCATATCTATCTCTGTTAATCTGCAAGCACTTTCACATTTCCTCCCTACACGCTGGGCCTACTACTTGCCAGGCCCTCGTGTGTAGCCGTTACTGGATTATCTCGTTGCGTCAGCTGTTAAGGAAGGTGATCCACCGTTGTACCACATGCCTTCGTTTCCGTGCTCCTACCGTGCAACCCATTATGGCTGACCTGCCTTCGTGCCGTGTTCGGCCCAGCAGACCTTTCTTCAACACCGGGATTGATTTCGCGGGGCCATTTCAGGTTCGCGCGTCGCGGCTTCGTAAATCTGCTCTTACCAAGGGTTACTTATGCGTATTTGTGTGTACCGCCACCAAGGCCGTGCACCTCGAATTTGCCTCTGAGCTTTCCACTGCCGTTTTCCTGGCTACCCTAGATAGATTCGTTGCACGCCGCGGTCTTCCGCATTCCATTCTATCTGACCAGGGTCGTAATTTTGTCGGAGCTAATAAGCAATTAAAAGACGTGCATCTTTTCCTCCGCGCTCATCACGAGGAAATTTCGAATGTCTTGTCGAGTCGAGAGATAAGTTGGGTATTCAATCCTCCTTTAGCGCCCAATTTCGGTTGTCTTTGGGAAGCCGCAGTCATATCCGCAGAACCTTTGTTATCTCGGTTATCCACCGAAGTTTTATTCACTTTCGAAGAATATGCCACTCTTTTCGCTCGGATCGAGGCTATTCTAAATAGCCGTCCTATCTGTTCATTGCCTTCTGCCCCCGCGGATGCCGCTGCTTACTTAAGTCCGGGACTCTTCCTCATTGGGGCTCCACTTTTATCCGTTGCCGAGATTCCTATTTCTGAGGATCATCATTTAACGTCTAGATGGAAGATCATTTCCCAGTATTCGCAGCATTTTTGGCGACGATGGTCCAGGGAGTACTTAAACTCGCTGATGCAGCGTACTAAGTGGACCGCAATGTCCAAACCAATAAAGCAAGGCGATGTCGTTGTGATCAAGGGTGTGAATAGCCCTCCCCTCTCCTGGCCTATAGCCCGCATCTCCGAACTCAAGCCTGGGCTCGACGGTGTACCTCGAGTGGCCATCCTTGAGACCTCCAATGGTACTCTCACTAGGCCGATCAACAAGCTCATTCCGCTCCCGGAATGACGTCTGTGCCATTTATGTTTTTTATTTTATATAATTGTTGCTCAGTTGGGCTGATTCTTTTTTCTTTATTTTGTATAATTGTTTACCCAGTAATACTGTCTTATTTTCTTTACATTACATAATTGTTGCTCAGTTGGGCTGATTCTTTTTTCTTTACTTTGTATAATTGTTTACACAGTAGTACTGTTTTATTTTCTTTACATTATATAACTGTTGCCCAGTTGGGCTGATTCCATTTTCTTTACATTGTATAATTGTGCACCCATTCTTTTTACAGTATTTTTATTATTCCTTTTTTTTATCTTTCTCCTTACTCAAGCTGAGCTTTCTTTTCTCTTATTTTATTGTATAAATTTGCTGCTGCCGCCCTCCATTTTCATTGTATAACTTTTGGAATAAAATTGGGCAACATCCCAATTTTGGTGGGCGGTATGTTCGCGCCGATCGGCGCTTTTGTGTTAAGGGGGAATGAGAAAATTGTAATTTAGTTCAAGTGACGCCCTCTACCGACTTCCCTCATTAACTGACCCTTTACTTAGTTTTCCTATTGCCAACCAGAGGGCAGTTGACTTTATTAACTCTCGCAAAGTTTAATATGCGGGAGTTCTAATCGCAATCTTAATCCCCTCAGGACCATTCTCGGTCACTCTGTTCCTGCACTCTGCCCTGGATGCACCTACTTTTGTCCAAGACTTCATGGTCTTCCTAGTTTACATGCTCAAGGCTCACATAGCCTTCCGAGAATCCTTTATATGTTAAAAGTGTTTTCCTTTCGTGCTACAACCAGTAAAATTTTCCCTTTGACTTTAATGAGTGGTGATAGCAGAGGAGGAGAGTTCAATCAAGTTTTACAGGCCACAAGGAGCGTTCGCCTGTCTGTGAGGACTTCAGGGGCCCCGCGAGAACTAGAAGGCGACCGCAACCAGGTGAGTGCGCTTATCTGTATTTTTTGGTTGAATTATTTTCCCGCTAACATCTCCCCAAAGTTGCAGAACCTCGCTTTGATTAAATTCTATACAGTCCATTTTTACTGCGCCGAGGCGAGTTATTCGCACCGGCAATTTTCATTAAACACATATATTATCGCATTTTTAATGACAAATTAAATGATAAACATTATATTTTATTATTGCTAAACCTTTCTGGAACTATTGGAAGGAGTGATGGGTCGGAACGTGGAACTGGTTCCAGCTTTGAACCGGTTTGGAACGAACCCAATCGCCCAAGTTTTTCGTTTCAGTTGGAACGAAACCAACGCCAAGAGGTCTCTCATTTCGTTCTTTTTTTAAAAGTATACATTTTTTAAATAAGTATGCTTAGCTATTTAAACCTTTTTTAACTTGGAACGGCCCTTCACTAGTATGTAGTAGGATAGTCAAACTGACGTGGAAAGAAAACTGGAACTGGTTCCAATCGCGGAACGGAACATAAAATCTCATTTAACTTTTAAGTCGGAACGGCCCTTCACTAATGGGAAGCAAGTTGGGAAACTATGGTAGTGGATTCGAGTGAGTATGAAGCTTATCATGAAAGGATAGGTATCTGATTTGAGGCACTTCAACAAGTGTATATAGAACAAAAAATATTTGACAAAACAATTCTGACATTCTGAACACCTGCAAAAATTTATAAATTATTGGACAATGTTCCAACTTTTAATATTATCCCTTATTCTGATAAAATGGAAAATTGAATATTTCCTGATATTGTCAATGACACAAAGCTACGCCGAAACAGGAAAGTCTATTAAACATTTTTAAAAATAAGGGTGGTAATATTTTTAGCGGAGGTAAGATCAAAGCTATCCCCGCTATTAATTGCCAGGGGCTGCCTTTGACCTAGCAATCTTCGTTGCATCTAGTCCCTCCCTCATCTGTGCTCTACCTTTCTGTCAGCTCTACCCTCTTTAGTCTGAACATCAGGGACAGCCTACTCACCATGGGGTCCGCTCTGGGGATAATGTCCTTTTAATGAACGAAAATACTGCGAATAATGGAAATAAAGACACGACACAAATGAAGAATTATAAATCAGAATATGATACTGCAGCAATACTTAGTTTTTACCTAAACTACGTTTTCAATTCAGAAGGCATTCTTTTAAAAAAAAAAAGGTCAATAGTTAGGGAATTTTTAGTTGTATATAGATAGTAAGGTCTATAAGTTTCTGAACTCATGAGTTTGCTACGGTACTCAGAAATTTTCAGATTATGTTAAAATAATTTAAGCTAACATAATATCATAAATTAGGCAAATTTATTCCATTAATATATAAATGAATATATTTATTTTATTAGGATTGATGAATTAATTGCCACTTCTATTGGAATTATTTTATTAGAACACTAGTTTCGAATGTTAAACATTCACCTTCAGTTCTAAAACATAAATATGCAACACATCAGTACTATGTTACATGGATTATATATACTAAAGTTTTCAAAAGTATAAGACAAGAAATCAAATATTGGTACTCAACTGAGGAGATATAACAGATATCTGAAATATATCCATCGTGAAAAGGGGAAGGGGCAGGTAGGTTAAATTTTTGGGATTAACCCAGGTATTTCCCCAATGAAATGAATTTTCCCAATATTATTGGAAAAACATTTAAAATGGGACGATTGGAAATATTAATCTGGTCGTATAAATAAAAATCTGGATCGGCTTTAAATGATTTTATTATTTCTAATAATAAAGATTCATAGTTGTCTTGATCCTTCTATAACTTCATGCGTACCTCAAGTAATATTTATTTTATTTATTTATGAATAGTTGCCGTGTACTGTAGTGATGGGTCGTTCTGGGTGGAACCGAACTTGGAACTGGTTCCAGCTTTAAAACCGGTTCGGAACGAAACGAATCGCCCAGGTTTTTCGTTCCACCTGGAACGAAAACAAACAAAAACTGCGGACAAGAGTTCATTACTCCTTTTTTGTCGGAACCAATCTAATTGAAAAATTCTCGCTCAATTATGCAATATACTTTTTAAAAAAAAAAAAAGAAAAAAAAGTTGTAGATTGAATAAAACTATTTAAATCTTCTTAATATTAAAGTACCTATAACATTTTTAATTATAAAATAGAAAGAGGAGGTTAACAGCTTGATGTCACAACAAGGGATGGAACAAAACTGCGTAGTAAGTAGGTAGTAGGTTAGCCAAACTGACGTAGAACGAAAAGCGGAGCGGAACTAAAACAGGTTCCATTAGTGGAACGGAACGTAAAATCTCATTCCACTTATAAGTCGGAACGGCCCTTCACTGGTGTACTGCGATATGGCCAGATGCACTAAAATCTCTATTCTAATTTATTTAAATGAATGAACTTCTACATTTATATGATTAAAGGATAAATATATCAAATAAATTTCTTATATATTTACTTCTTAAGAAAAAACTCAACTTTTTGTTTAAAAATTTTTTTTAATCAAGAATATTACTCTGTTTATTGTTTTATTGTAGAAACTATGAAGATACTAATTTATGACATTTAATTTGTGAAAAGTTACAGGTGACTTGGAAAAGGTTTAAATAGACTTGTTATATACCAATCTCGACAACGCGAGAATAAATTTAATGAACGTAAAATCAGACCTCAATATTATTACTTGAGGTACGCCTGGTGGTATAGAAGGATCAATACAATTATGATTAATGAATTAATAACCACTTCTATTAGAATTTTTTTTATTTAGAAAACTAGTTTCGAATGTTAAACCTTCATCTTCAGTGTTCTGAGGAGATCTGAAAGATATCTGTAATTAATAAAATAATTCCAATAGAAAAGGCAATTAATTCATAAATCCTAATTGTATCAATATTATTCGAATATAAAGATAGACTTTTTGCATAGTGACTGGTTGAAGACAAATATAAGAGTAAAATAAGTCCGAAATGAAAAGTAATCAAATTGTTAGATATCGTTTTCCAGGCGATATCAACAATCAGGATTTAATTCGTCTTTAGATTTGTTCCAAGACTAAAACGACAAGAAACTGCCCATCGTTACAAACTGCTGCAACACTTATAGACAAACGTTTAAAGCTCCCAATTAATTACAAAAGACCCATTTACACGACTGCGATTAGACCTAATTGGGCGTACGGAGTTGAGCTTTGTGGCTCCACTAAACCATCCAATTCATGTCGTATTCAATCCTTACAATCAAAAATCCTTCGAAAGATCCTCAATGCTTCTTACTTTGTCACCAATAAACATGAAGATCTTAATGTTCTATATGTCGCTGATTCAGCCCAAACCAGATACCTATCCTTTTATAGTAAGCTCCATAACCACTCAAATCCGTTTGTTTCTCAACTTGCTTCCCACTCCAGTCGTGGTAATCCTCCGAGGCGTCTGAAACGAAGAAGAGACCTTCTAGTGTACAATTTTTAATGAAGTGCTACTGTTGAGTAGTTCTTTTCAAGTTTTAAAATGTTATTATAATCGTTGTCAATACATTTACTTGAAGTATATATTTTGTACAGTTGTAAATTGAAAAAAAAAAAAAAAAAAAAAAAAAGTTCGAATATTTGAGAATTTTTTTTTGACCTATTAAGTCTTTTAGAATGAATATAAAAATTTGAATGAATAAGAATGGATATAAAGAGAGATTATTATGTACAGTAATAGAAGGCATAAGGTCGCCCAATAATAAAAGCCACATTAAGGTTAATGATACCAAACACTTTGGTACGACATACCACGAAGTTTCGGTACCTTCATTCATCCAACCGTAATTCCCTAACACGCCTATCCCTCCTGCAGCACAATCAGAAGGTTCTTTTCAACTAACTAATTCAATTTTAATGTGTTGGGTATTCATTAATGGATAAAATTCCAAAGCCACTAAAATATACTATTTTCATATCTGCCAGACAAGATCTGACGATTATTAACGACTGAAGGACATATCCTTTCCAACAAATTAATTTTCGGTTTTTTTTTTTTAAATTGATAAAATTGACATTTGGTCAATGTCTAGGAGATATTACTATAACATATTATGTTCTTTGAAGATCTACACACTTACAATCCTGAGGCAACATTTCAAAAGGTGTTGGATGAGAGATCTCAGTAAGTAAGAAAAAAACACACAAAAAAAAAACAGTTCTGATCTCCCTCATGACTCACAGGATGATATATTAATTTGTTGTATTTATCCTGTGTAGTTAATGTAAGTATGAATTTATCGATAAAATTAAATATTTTTTTTTACTATTTTACAAATTTTCGGAACAGTACTTATTGATCGTGAGGGAGGAAGCGAGGGTCAACAAGGTCCAGGCACAATATCTCAAGTCAAATTCCAGGCTCAAAATTGGAATTCTTTAAACTCGAGAGAAGTAACTCTAAACCTTCAATTAGGAGGAAACTTTATGTAGTTAAAGAAAGTTGTTAACAATTTTCTTGGAACCTTGATAAAAAGTATTTCTCTCATCCTCTCTTTCTTTTTAGAAGTTTCGAGAACTCCCGAAGAAAACGGGCAATATGAAAAAAAACTTCATCATTGAGTGACAATAACAATTTCTTAAAAATTAATTAGTCATTATGGGTAGTTTAGAAAATAATGCAGGCTTTCTAGTTCTCTTTAAGGTAGAGGTCTCATCTAAGTTTAAAAAAAAAAAAAAAGGATACTGTTTTTCAGATCTGCCAGGATCTGAAGGACATCCTCGGCCACTCTCCTTCCCCACTAATTAGTTTAGTTAAGGATACTATTTTGAAATATCAAAGGATTTATCGATTTATGATGACGGAAAGATATTCCGCCATTGTTAACACATTCAACGAGAAGTTCGAGATTCTATTACGCCCAAAAGGATACTGTTTTTCAGATCTGATTAAAACTAACATTTTGTGAAAGTTGGTAAAATTCGTCGATATTTGACAATCGATTGTGGCTAAACGGCTTAGCTAAATTTTACATTTAGTGATGTTTTAAAACGCAAAAATAAACCCATTGCACTCCGAAGCCTCGAACCCAATGCCTGGCACAGAACTCATATGCCTGGTATGAGCCGGCAATTCTTTTCGTGGCTTTCACTCAGGTGGCTGGCTATTTTCCTCCCCCAGCGCTCAGATCGTTTTTATACATTTTTCTGTATCATGGTACTCAATATTTTTTTAAAAGGTATAAATAATATACATAAAATGTTTAAACTTTTTTTTTATTACTTCAAGTACAATAATATAATATAAACATAAATAATTTAAAATGAATTAAACAATATTATCTTCAAGAGGGGAACTTGAAAAAAATAATGCCGGTCTGTAGTACAGACATACATCTGTACATCTGTAGTACAGTACAGACTCTGTACCCGGCTTATGAGTCCTGTGCCAGACAAGTGGAACTTATAATCTGAGTGGAATAGCATTTTTGTTTTGCCGGAATATAACCGCCTAATGAGTGCAAAGGGTTAATAAACTATAATTTTGTAAATAACACACTTTTCGATCGAAAGTGTTTTTTTGTGTATGGCTTTCAAAAAAAAAAAACCTGAAAAAGTCAAAATTTTGAGTAATGGATAGACGCCATTTTAGTTTCCATCCACTTTTGAGGTGAAAAAAAAAATATTACTGTACAAGTTGGATAAAATAACAGCATTAAAAATTATATTTACATAATACGTCATTTTAGCAATTGGCTCTTGGACTGCAAAGTTATGCATTGAATAGATCGAAAAATTATATTTTCATTTGAGTAATAGATTAAATCATCAATATTTTAATTAAGTTATTTTAAGTTATATTTTTGTATCCTTTTTTAAAATTATAATCAACCCCATCATGATGAAGGTTGAATCGGGGTCAGGGAAAAATTAGAAAATGATCAAGGAATGCACGCGATTGAAACGAACCGCCACCCACCGCTATCTAATTCCAGCTCCTGCAATTTCTAAAATACCTTCATAACTACTTTCGATCCGGGTAATTGTTTTATCTTCGCAATAATAACAGCTCTTGCAAAAAGCCATTTTGTTTTTGTTTCAGTTCGTGGATGACTGGAATCACAATCGCAATTTTTTTTTTATTGAACGTTAACACTAATATATTATTTTAAGAAAAATTACTAGCAATCTAGCGTGGCGCCTTGTGTCGCATATCCCCTCTCTTCAGTGATCCATAAAAAAAAATTCGAATCCCGACCGGGCCAATATCTCTTATATATATATATATATATATATATATATATATATATATATATATATATATATATTAAAAAAATGAAAGACACCGGTAGAGAAGCCAGCCACCACCAAACTGGCTAGACAAGCGCTACACTGACCAATTGGATCCTTACGCTTCACTTCGAGTTTTTATTTATCGGTAGTTCTTTCCTATCGTAACAATCGATAGTTCCTTTCATGTAAACAATCACTTCTACAGTTTCAACTTGGATTGTATTGTTTAGTGTCTTATATTCATATTTAGGCTTCATAAATGTAAATAAGTGGAACAGAAGTTAACAACATGAGTTTCATAAAGGATTAAGTGTTTTATCAATTCATATTTTCTTATTCCCTCTTATCTAATTTGTAAAAGTGTTAAGAAACTTAAGAACATTAATTTGTACAAGGATTTGGTGTTTTATATATTTTTATTTGTTGAATCAATTTATGTGATAAAATTTCAGTATACATACGAGTATTTTGTGAATGGATTCTTTGTCATTCATATAACTTATTGCCCTAAAGTGAGACAGATTACATAATTAATTCAATATAACATAACGATCTAAAAATAAATGTGAGAAAGTATATCATAGGTTTCATATTTTCTTATTTCCACTTCCCTTGATAAAATATAGCAGAAATTAACATCATAACTTTCAACAAGGATTCTGTCTTATAGCATGGAGAATAGACAATGTGAAAATAATCACATATTAAGAGGTAAATGACATATTATATAATTGTAAAACTATTGGTGTAATGCTATAGATTAATGTATTTTAAACATTTTTTAGAAGGATGAAGGAGCATTTTCTCCGAAACATGTAGCTACAAATGTTAAATAAATAGGAGTTATGCCAAATAAATACTTAAGCATTCTGTCTTTTTTATATTTATAATTCGTTATTTACACTTCCCTGACATTAGAAAGTTTATTAGGAATTAACATTACTGGTGGTTTAGCATTATATCAATTCTGGTTTAATATAATATTAATTCAAAATTGTTTTAGTCACTGTTTTTTTTTTTTTTAATTTCCAATTCATTATTTTCTTATTTCTCATTTTAATATTAGAAGGTAAACAGAAGTGAATATTACTTTGAACAGGGATTTAGAGTTTCTCCGTAAGTGAAGGAGAATAACCTTTCCCCTCGAAAATTAGCGACTATTACACCGAAATAAATCGGAAGAAGGTTAGAATCAATAAAAGGTATTCTGGGCGCGCGAAGGGGTTGGTGGCTAGCTTCTCGACCGGTGCCAAATGAAAAATGACAAAACCTTTTAACCATTAAACGGAACATATCTCCAACCTTTTTAATTAAAAAAAATATATATTTTATAGATATTTAAAACTTAATTACTAATTAAAACGAGAGATGGGCCGTGCCGACTATGACTTTGTCCAACTAGTCAGGTGGCAAAGTCATATTAGATCGTGGCATCGGCAATCTTCAAAGGCAATTCGTTTGCAGCTTTATAGTAGTCCGTAAATGAGGAGGTAACTTTCAAAACATGTTTTGTCACAGTAATCCCACTTTTCAGCAATAACAAAAAACTTATGAGATGTAATTACCCTTCAGAAACAAAAAAATCCTATTAGGATTGACCCTTCTATATCATCATGCGTACCTCAAGTGAAAAAAATCCTACTTAAACTTATAGCGTATAAAAAACACATTACAACAAGGAACAGAAATATTCTTTACTCCTAAAATTAGCATTTTTAATTTTAAATATGGACAAAACACGTTTGGAAGGAACACAGTGGACAAAATAAGTTTGATAAAATAACAAAGGGACAAAACACTGTTTGAAGTGGCTATGTTTAATTTTTTTTACAGAAGCCACTGTTTGCTCAAAAGTACACAAAATGAAAATTATAATTACATAATAGATGATGTATGTTAATGACAATCATAATTTTCGTGGAATATTTTCATTTTCTTAACAGTCACTAGTTTTTAAATATGCAAGTGACATCATTCCTTTTCTAAACATTCAACAAGTTTCATCCTCTTCCACTACATTTTCAACACTAGGAGAGTTAAAAAGTACAACCTTGTACCAGTGTAAGCGATTATTGTCAATGTTGTCATTATTGTCAATAATGCAGCGTTTCCATTGGCTTAGTGGACGAAGCATGGTTTGAACTAAAAACAGGCTATGGACAAAGCACTCTATGCTTAAAACCATGATTTTTATAACTAATGTTGGATAGGGCAAAGCTTGTTTTGATGGCTAATACTCATCACATATTGTAGGGTTCTGAAAATACCAAAAACTAAAAAAAAACATTTTTTGTGACAAAACATGTTTGAAAGTTACCCCCTCAAAAGCCATTGTGTTTTTTTTTTTAAACAGGCCAGTTTATAACTTTTTTTTTTTTTTTAAAGAAAAACAAAGCATAAGTAAAAAATCGACTTAATATTACCTTAAATGTTTAATAGTGACTTTAATAATGCCAAAAAGATATCGTATTTAAGAACTTAGATATGCAACAAAAATATATCTTACATGGAATTGTAAATAAAAACGTATATAATTGCTAAAAGAGTAGTTTATTTATCGTGTTCCAACCTTTATGTTACATTTCAATTAAGAATTAATATGTTTAAATTATGACGCAAAAACAAAACAATATTTAAAAAAAAAAAAAAACTCAATTCCTCCCTGACTAGGAAAAACAATGGATCATAGATATGTCTATCTATAATATACTGTTTCTGATAAAATATTGATAAAAAAAAACATTCTCCATTAAATTTCTGACAAGGGAACTGTCTTCAAATATTCGATCCGAGCAACACCAACAGAATAGAGCGAGTCAAATGTTACATATTTGTTGTGAAAAAACGTTACAAAATAAAAACGTTAATACAATGTATTAGCCAAAAGATATATCCATGCCAAAAAATTGTAGTAGATAATGTAATTTTTTTATTCAGTATTTTAGAAGTCTTTTTTTTAATTATTCATTTTTTTTTAATATCATAATGTTTCAAAGTCCGATATAAATAAAAAATAAAAAAAGAAGAAAGAAAAATAATTACTATTCCAGGAGGATTCCTCAGAAAATTTTTCGGTCCGGTGAATGACAACGGGAATTGGAAAATCAGGACCAATCTGGAGCAGGAACAATTGTTCGGTGAACCCAGCATCATTTCTATAGTCAGAGTAGGCAGGCTAAGTGGATCGGTTATGTGCAAAGGATGACGGATGATTGAATTCCAAAATAGATGATGAACGGCAGGCCGGGAGGAAAAAGGTTGAGAGAAAGACCAAGCCTGAGATGACTGGACAACGTTCAGGATGACCTACGAAAACTGGGTGTGAATGGTTGGAGGAGGAAGGCGGAAGATAGACGGGAGCGGCTGCCTGTACTTTGTGAAGCCAAGGTCCGGCTAGGACTTTAGCGCTCAATAATAAATAAATAAAAATTCCTAGATTAAATAAAAAAAGTGTAAAGATGAATCTTTTTTTTTTTTTTTTTTTTTTATTTTATATATATATATATATCAATTTATTGAAATTTACAACTATACAAATATGTACATCAAGTAAATGAGCTGATAATGATTACGACATGTAAAAACTTGAAAAGAACTACTCATCAGTAGCACTTCAATAAAATTCTACAGTAGAAGATCTTCTTCTTTTTCAGACAGACGCCTCGGAGAACTATCGGGAATGGAGTGGGAAGCAAGTTGAGAAACTAATGAATTTGAGTGGTTATGGAACTTACTATGAAAGGATATGTATCTGTTTTAGGTTAACTCAGGAACATATGGAACATTAAGGTCATTATGGATAAGCTTGGTGACAAAGTAAGGGGCATTTAGGATTTTTCGAAGGATTTTGGATTGTAAGGATTGGATACGAGATGAATTGGATGGTTTAGTAGAGCCCCAAATCTCAACTCCGTACGTCCAAATAGGTCTAATAACAGTCATGTTATTGTAATCTAAGTAAGTCATCTAGTCTTTTGTAATGAATTGGGAGTTTTGATCGTTTGTCTAGTAAATGTTGAAGTAGTCTGTAACGACGAGCAGTTTCTTGTCGCTTTAGTCTTGTATGTGGATTCCAAGTAAGACGTTTGTCCAAGTGGAGTCCTAGGTAGTAGCGGATCTGTTCGACAGGGATTAGTGGAATATCATTGAAGGATACTGTTGGACAGGAAGTCGTGGGCTTAAGGACGAAGGGTAAAGGTTATTTGGTGAGATTTGTTTGGGTTTATTTTGATTCTCCATTTTTGACACCATTCTTGAATGTTTAGGATATGGGATTGGAGTGTTTGGGAGCCAAAGAAGGGATCGTTGTTTACTGATAATAAACATGTGTCATCAGCATAAGTGGTGAGGACAGTGGTAGGATGGAGATGGAGAATTTATGGTTTACTTGGAAAGTTCTATTACTAAGATAGGAACGGATAATTAGGAAGTACGTTGAAGGAAGGACTTTGCGAAGCTTGTTTTCTTCCATTCATCTAACTGGTCGAACATCGTCAAGCATTCATCCGTATATGCTCGTATATCTTTGCGTTCTTCTTCGGTTGAGGGCTAGAGTCGCCGAAGTCTATAATAATAATTTTGACTTTTAAATTTCCATTTGCATCTTGGTTTCAAATCAATTGAAAACAGAAAACAAGGAAAAGGGGTGACCAACATTGAAGGAGAGATAATTTTGATTATTGAGTAAAAATAATAAAAATAATAATTGTTACAATTTAATGATTATACATTCAGATTTATGGAAATGGTCAAGGGTCATTTCTAAGGACTGAGTGCATGGTGGTGAATTTTAAATTCAGAGGTGAGAATCACAAAATTATTAATAAAATAATTCTATTTTATTTTTATGTTTTCAGCATCAATGGGTTTTTGTTTTGATTAATTATCGCAATACATTGGTGGAAGTATATTTAAGAGTTAAGCTATCTATTGTTTTCCTTATCTTCCTTCGAAGATTTTACAGTTTAAAATATTTTTTTTCTTTGGGCTATTTTATGGATTTATTTAATCTTATTTTATTTTGTCTCTTATATTTTTTTTCTTAGGTTTTCGTCGTTTTACCATTAATAAACGACATGGCGCTCAACAATATTTTTGGTGTTTTTTTCTGGGTTCTCTTTTTTTTTTTTTTGCTCATTCTCATTTCCTGACTATTTCTCACCACCCCCTTCTCCCTTAGCTAGCCTGCCACTTACTGTCCTACTTGTACAAGTACTTGTGGAACACTGTTTCACGTCGAGAGAGGCTCCCGTGCAGTACATTCCGCGCTCCAATGCGGAGGAGATAACATCCACCACACGATGACATTGCTGGATTGTGGAGTGGGGTGTCCGGAATCCAAACTGGTGATCTGGGATTACGTGATGGGAATCTGAGATAGGATACAAGCGTTTTAAGATTAGTTTTTCAAGGATTTTACCCATGATTGGCAAAAGGGAAATAGGACGGTATGAGGATGGGAGCTCAATTGGAAAGATGAATCTAAAATAAAAATCAATAAATGCCATGTTTTCATTTCAATCAACTTATTTTTAATAACGTTTAATATTAGAAATGTAAATGAATTAAATGACCGAATAGTCGAAGCTTTTTTTCCAACTAGTCGCCGAATACACGACCAGCAGATGAGTCAGCTTTCCCCATTAGTCGGTGAAGGTCACTTCACTGAGGTAGAACCGCGGATTAAAAAAAAAATCCCTCTTGATCCAACGGGTTTTCAGGAAGAGGTGGATGTAGTTAATAAAAACATTCAATTAAACTGTTTCCATTAAGGCAGAGGTGGGAAGTAGCCGGGTCCGACCGGGTCCTCATCTCGACATCAAAGCTTGTAATCCCACATAGGGATGTTTACAACTGAATCAAATTTCGACTTAGGAGTAATTCGGATCACCAATATCAGTATTTATGTCAATTGACAAACATCGAGAGATTTTTGATTGGCGGATGTGATAAAAGCACATATCCGTCAGCTTCCTTGTTTTACCGTCAATATTTCAAATATTTTATAATGTACTAATTTTTTCCTGTCACTTTTATGTGAATATTGATGATAGTATCGCTTTTGTTTAATTATTTCCAGAAATAAAGACCACGACATCACATCATTAACAACTGGTTCAAAGCTTGGAAAATGAAATACAATTAGATAAAATCACAGCATTAAATGCTGAGTGCTTCCACTGCGTTTTTTACACCAGTGACGCAGCTGAGAGAGAAGAGCTGGGACCTCTCCATGCCTGGCTTGTCCCTCCATAATTGGAGGGAGGGGTCTGGCTGGGGGTGCCTAGGATGAGTGTGTATTGTAAATAAAGTACGATTGTGTTTTTAACTTATAATTTAATTTTGTGTTATTTTTTATTATTACTATTTATTTATTTTTACTTACTCGATGTTTTTTTTTTTTATTTTAGTAATTTATTTTATTTATATGTATATTGTTTATGTATAGGAAGTTCTATCTGTTATCTTTTTGTTTATTTTATTTTATACAGGGTGAGTATCTCTTAGTGTAAAAAAAAAAAAAATTGGGTTAAACTAGATCAAAAATGTAGCTAAATGCCGCAAATCTCACCTTTCTATTCCAATCCGTTGCCGATATACGATAAATCAAAGACTTTTTTTGAGGAAATCACGCTTTTTTCCCATAAAAACTGTAATATCTCCATTTCGTCTTAATATTTTTCAAATTTTGGCCACATTTTCAGATTTAGCATTAAATTTCCTATAAGAACAATGTCACCATGGGAAAGTCACAATGTCTTATTTACTTCAACGCTCACCGTTTTTTGTAAAAAATTCATATTTCCATTAAGGGATTGTCGTAATGTTTTATTTACGCAAGTAACTGATTTGTATGCCAAATGAAAACACCATGTTTTTTCGGTTTCAAAAGTAAATATCTCCATGAAATTGAAACAAAATCACTACGTTTAACGCATCTTTCGAAAGCTGATTAAATTTGCAAGTTTTTGTGAGATTTGACGTTTTGTGGATAGTTTTTACGAAAAACGGTGAGCGTTGAAGTAAATAAGACATTATGACTTCCCCAAATAAGGTGAAGATCAAGCTGTTCTTTAGATACCAAGTTTGTAAAATTCAAGGTTACGTGTACTCTGTTCTTATAGGAAATTTAATGCTAAATCTGAAAATGTGGCCAAAATTTGAAAAATATTTAGACAAAATGGAGATATTACAGTTTTTATGGTAAAAAAACGTGATTTCCTCAAAAAAGTCTTTGATTTATCGTATATCTGCAACGGATTGGAATAGAAAGGTGAGATTTGCGGCATTTAGCTACGTTTTTGATCTAGTTTCACCCATTTTTTTTTTTACACTAAGAGATACTCACCCTGTATATATATAATTATTTTTTCTCTTTGTACATAATGTGTGAATGTAATCATATGCCATCTATATTACTTATTGCCCACATTTGTGGCAGAGTGTAATATAATAATAACTCAATAAAAGTTCTATTTAAAAAAAAAAAAAAAAAAAAAAAAAAAAAAAAAATGCTGAGTCGGTAGATTCCGTAAAACATTAAATGTGATATATCGGATTGGCCACCATACGCGTTCAAAGTTTGTCTAAGTTGCACTTATCTTTGGAAACACATTTGTCAGTAATCTTTTGGCTATAACACCGAAACTATTCGTTCGATCCAGAATTTTCATCAGAAAGCTTATCAAATTTACTATCAGAAACCTATATATGACATTTTTATCAAGTTTCGTAAAATACCCACACCAGCAAGCTAAAAACCACATACTGTTGTGAAATCAAAAGGTTTTTTGGAACATTTTTCACTAGAACTCAAAAACTATTTGTCCAATCCAAAATTTCTTTTTTTATCTTAAAGTTAAATCAGGGAGTAAAAAAGTTAGTTAAATTTACTACCAGAAAATTGATGAAAAATTTTGATTAAATTCCATAAAATACCCACACTGAACATGTCAAAGTCGTCACATTTTACTAAAACATACATAGTTAGTGTGCTGGCTTGGGTGTTTTACGGGATCTGATCAAAATATCATGTATCGGATCTTATAGTAAATATAACCAGCATTAAGATGGGAAAAATAAATTGGAAAAATGTTTTTTGAGTTATAGTGAGAAATGTGACGAAAAAAAATAATAATTCCACAGCGTAGTAAGGGGTTCTACCGTAGTGGCATTGGGATTTTACGGGACTTGATTGAAATTTCATATATAGGGTCTGATAGTAAATTTAACCAGCTCTTAGATGGAAAAAAGAAATTTTGGATAGAACATACAGTTTTGGAGTTGTAGTCAATAGAGTACAGACAAACGTGTTTTAGCGGGGAAGTGCGACTTGCCGCATCTTAGCCAACCTTTGAACGCAAGTGTTAGCCAATTCGCTGAGCCGATTTTAATGTTATAAGAAATCTATCGGTGTAGAATTAAATATTCTTAAAAAAAGAAACGCATCAAATTTTCTATACAGAGCTTCGTTTTTGAGATACAAGCACAAAACTAGAAAAAGTGGCGACATTTTGAGATTTTTTAATTAACCAACAATTTTTGGTTTTATTGACATATCTCAAAGTAGGAATGGGAAAATTTTATCTTTAAAATTGTTAGATTGGATAAGCCATTTTTGTGTTATAGACTCATAAACACGTAGTCCAGTCAATGAGTGCTGAAATGAGGGACGTAGAGTGCATGAATACGCGATAATTTTTGACTTCATAGCTTCGTTAGGAATAGTTAGAAAATAAACATATTAAAAGTCCCCGCCTCTGGTGGGAGGGGGGTGCTAACGGTGGGGGAAGGGGAGAAGTTCAATTTTTTTTGTTTTTCGATTATATCTCGAAAACGGTTGACTCTAGAAAAATGTGGTACGAATCAAAATTAAAGCTAATTAAATTTGCCATAAAATTAATTATATATATATTCGTCGAAATTATAACGGTTATATACATCATTAATAATAGATAATTTTAGAAATCAAAAAATGTTTACCTCACTTTTAGTTAAACTTGTGCTTCAAAGCCCAAAAACGTATAAATTAAATTAAAGTAAATTTAATTTTCTACAATTTTGATTCAGACGTTTTTTTCCGAGAAACGATTGTGGAAGGTACTAGAAGAAAATTTTGACAAAAGTGTGGTAACATATGTTTTTTCCCGAAAATCACCGATTTTCTATAGAGAATATCTCGTAAACGGTTAGAATCACGAAAAATTAATATAGAATCAATTTTATAGAAAATTTAATTAGTTTTTATGTTTATTTGCAACACATTTTTCTAGAGTTAACCGTTTTCGGGATATAATCGAAAAACAAAAATGAACTTCTACCCTCCAACCACCGTTAGCACACCCCCCAGGGGCGGGGACTTGTAGTATGTTTACCTTCTACCTATTCCAAACGAAGCTATGAAGTCAAATATTATGACATATACCATGCACTCTACAATGAGTTTATTGACTGGACTAATGATCAAACATTACTTATTGAGAAAGTTATCAAAATAAGAAGCAATCGATTGTGGCGAAACGCCTAAGAAAAATTAAACTATCTGAAAAAGTTAAGTTTTGGATAGGCACCATTTTATTTTATTTGTATCGCAGAGCTTTTGAGGGCTGATCGAAGGTGTAGGCGTTGTAAATCAGTTAAAGGAGCGAGCATGGATCCCTGTGGAACGCCTTCCAGCAACTTTTGACAGAAATAAAAACTTTTGGAGACTTTTTTTTTTTTTTTAATTTCTTTTATAATAAATTGGCCAAAGGTAGCAACGTATAAGTTGACCCCGCTGAAGGAAAGAATGCAGAAGGTATCCTTGTAGAAAGTCTCTGAGAAACGTCTAAAAAAGGAAAAAAATGATAATAATAGCTGGAACTGGGTTCTTCATCAAAGTGTAAAATAAAAAATGAACTTGATATTGGAATGTACAACGTGGGCAACTTGACAAGGACCAGGGCTTCGTGTGTAATGAATAAAGTTTTATAAAATATCTCTATAGATTCTTCAAACTTCTTCCCCTTCTTTCAACACTCACCTCCTTTTTTTTCATTTTTATCAAAAGTTTCATTTTATTTTGTGTAAATACAAACTACTATATAAAAGGAAACGCCATTTTTCTCTCACAAAACACGAAAACTACTGAAACAATCGGTACTAAATTTTAACTACACTACCTTTATAGTTCAAGGAAGATTTAGCCATAATAAACTTTACTCATTATCAATTAAATGTTTATTGAAAATGGAATAATCATGATGATTGCAGTTAAGTTAGAAAATCGACCGACAGGTGGCTAGCACCATTTTGCAAGAGAGGTTACAATGCTACGATGTTTTCTAGTGCTTGATAATTATAATAAAATGTACTTATATTCAATTCAACTGTATCTAAAAAATAGATGAATATGTGTTGCACCATGTGGAGCCCAGTGAACATAGAACATTGACTGACAAATTCTAATGTATACGTATTTTCATAAAATACAAACCGTACAGTCAAAAATAATTAGAACAGTACTACAGGCACCATGGCACACTTCAAATCAAAGTTCAACTGTAAAAAAAAAAAAAAAAAAAAAAAAAAAATATCATCAACAAAACTACAAATATTAGCAAAACTTGGAAATTTAAACAGCTTTCGAATAGATGATTTTTTAAAAGGCATAACTCCCCATTATTTATTTTTTATTCATTAACTTCGACATGTTTCAGAGCTTATCAATTGCTCCATCCTCAGGTTCTACAATCACTTATGTTATTTTTACAGTTCTACTATACTATTTTACTATTACATTTAACATTTTTACCTTACACTGTGATACTCTCACATGGTCACATTAATTCACACTGACACCACTGGGCAATGTTCAATCGTTGTTTTGTTTATTTATTACTAACATTATGGCCTTTTAATTTGGTTCTTATTACCCATTCCATTTTCATTCTATTAGCTGTATTGTTACTATTATTCACATTTTTATTATTTCTAATTACTAATGATTTTATTCCTACATAAACTATTTATATTTCCAATCTATCTATTAATTTTGCATAGCTTTTACTTATTTTATGTGTATCTGTGTTGTAGTTTACAGCCTGGTCTATTGTTATATTTATATAAATTGCTTCCATTATTTTTCTATTTTTTGTTATATTTTCATGACTTAATATTGCAACAATTAATGGTATGATAAAATTAAAGATTCCGTGTCAGTTTTATTTAAGAATTCACTTTTAAAGCCGGAAAAACTAGGTTTTTTCATTTGGCATACAAATAAGGTACTTGAGGTAGTAAAACCCACTACTATAATAATCGCTTAATGAAAATCTGTATTTTAAACAAAATAAACTCTTCATTGGAATAAAAAGCAAAGAAAAATATGATTGTTTATTAGAAAATAAAAACAGTGAAACGCCGATTGATTGGGGCCATAATTTGTTCGGATACCCAAAACTCCGGATAATGAGGTTTACTATTGACTTAGGGTATTGAAATAAAAAATAAAGACATATGTCATGTTTTAACTATTTATTTTATTGAATAATTAAAAATGTGGATGTTTATAAAATTATATTTATGTAAAAGTTTAGTTAACATGTCGGAAATCGTGGATGTTCCGGCATAGAACTCATCCACCATTTTGTTTTCCCAAATTCGCCTTCGCTAAGACTTTCTACAACAGACAGTTTTTCGGACACAGTTACCATAATACAAGTTTTCTTTTAGGTGTTATAGCTCTTTAAGTTTATAAAGAGACCACTCGCGACGGCAATAGGGTCCAGGCTGGGCAAAACCTCTGTCGGAACGATGGGCTATGCTTCTAGAAATTCACTAAGTGCGTTTACTCTGAACATGACTGTTAATAAGTGTGTGGACTCCGCCTCTAGTTCTGAGACGCAGTTAAGGTAGGGGTTCCGCATGGAGCAGCCAGCTGCAGCTGCTGCGTTCAGGGTGCTTCCACATGTAGCTTCCAGACCCTGCGGCTGGAAGTTCATCAGTTCGTATTCCGGCTTCCGCGGAGTATATTGAGAAGAAAACTGGTGTGGTGATTATTAATGGAGGAAGAGGAGTTCCATGTTATTAACAGATCAATTGACTCTATGCTTTCCCGAAGAAGAGAAGAAGGTGTTCTCTCTTCGTTGATTGAGCTGCACCTCCAGAACGACGACGAGAAATTCAGGAAGTTTTTCCGGCTGAACTTCATTCAATTAGATTTTATAATTTCTCTATATTTCTATTTCTCTAACGTACTAAAAGGAGCCATTTTTAATAAAACTTTTTAATAAACGGGAGCTCAACGAGGTGTATTATGAAAACTAACAAACTGTGGGCACACCTGAAATCTAGTAAATTGTGGGAAGTAAATAATAAATTGTGATATTTCAACCTGAGATTGTATCAAATTATTTATATATGAATGTTTATATTTTACATTTATATTTATAAATGTATATTAAGTATACCAAAACCCTAAAATTGTGTTCTGTAATGTATCTTAAGCATTGTTTTTCAAAAATACCATATAGATCGGTATGACATTAAAAATAAAAAAGTCTAAAATGGTACAAGAAACTTTGGTGATGTGGGTTAGCATACTACAGACGCGAAGGAGCGCGTCTGGACTGGTCGCTAGAGCAGTCCGAACGCAGCAGCCAGCTTCTCAAATTTCTGGCTGCAGCAGCAGCTGCTCCCTCTTGCAACACTTCTATTAAAACCAACTGAAGCAGTGCTCAGCTTCCAGCCGCTGCGTCTGGCAGACGCAGCTGCTGCTCCTTGCGGAACCACACCTTAAGACGGGACCTATTGTATTTTACGTAAGCTCCGAACCACATAATATCTGTTAATAAACTTAAAAAAATTGTACTTCATATCAATCCGGATAATCGGAATACGGATAAATGGAGTTCCACTGTATAAGGGGAAGCTGTCAATTGAGCGCCGCCAGATAAAAGGATATCGCGATTTTATTAGATTTCAAAAATGTTCTGTGTTGATTACAATGCTGCTCTGGCTTTGTTTCTCACAACCCCTACAAAATATTGTAATTTGGCCCCGGCCTCCAAAATCCTTGTTTCTAAAACCTCAATGTTGGTCATTTCTCCATGAAATCTACAACGAATCATTGATTTTTATATACCATTCGTTCTATACCGATCCATCATATTTACGGCACATGTAAATAGAAAATTTAATAAAAAAAATGACCCCTTGCTTCAATAGGCACTCCAAATTATCAAATTGCAACAAATTAATATTGTACAAATCTGTTATCAGAGGAATGATAACCTACTCATACTGTAACCTACTGTTTGGAGTAATACATGTAATACAAATTACAGAAAACTGGAAGTTATACAAAATATTTGTATGAGAATCATAAAGAATTACCCAAGATACACAAGAATAGCCACTATGCTCATTGATCTCAACCTAGCCACAATCAAACAACACATTCAGTCTCAAACAAACTCATTTTTCATATCAACTGCTATATCTGAAAACCCATATATCCAACAAGAAAACTCTGAAACACAAACGGACTAAACATACATTACTTAAAGACTAAAAAACTAATTTCTATAACTTACAAAATAGTATACAAATTAGAGTAGTGTAAACATTTTTACACCATAAAGTTATGAATAAAAGTTTAATTTTGTATTATATCACAAAAGTAGTCTTATTATCATTTTGTTTGTATTTTGTAATTATATAAGTTGTGTATTATTACCTTTATTAATCTGGCTTAGATTATAATTTGACTATTATTTATTATAATACATAAAATTAACTATTATTGCAAATTGAACTAGTATTGTTCATTTTGTTGTGCATGTTTTTTTTTGTTAGTTTTTTTAAAACTGTTTTATCCCGGTTGCATTTTTCATTTTTTTATAGATTCCTCTATTATTATTACTTTGTTTCATGTGAGATGGATGTGTATCCAAACATGTACCTATGTTTTTATTAGCCTAGTTCGGCTTTTTGTAATTTATTTTCAATAAAGAATATTAAAAAAAT